>OZ005741.1:252867697-253475519 GCA_963930735.1 Dioctria linearis
TGCGGACTGAATTTTATTATCTCTCTTCTTCATTCCTTTGTGAAAAGCGAAGCGAAGAAAGTGAAATATAATTTAAAGTGAAGTGTAATTGAATTCGTCCAATTCCAGTTAAGTTTAAGTATTTTTTAATCATCGGTAAATAATAAAACTGATGTTTTTCGACTTGGAAAGCTGAAATTTTTACACGGCGTTTTCATAAAAATTGCAATTACAAGTTCAAAATGGTTTAAACAGGCCAATTCCTAGTAGGGTTGCCAGACACATATTTCGTTTCTTAGTATATATTTGAACACTGCCTGACAACGAGTACACGTAGAGAACTGAAATTTGGTACGCCGTGTTTTCATAGCAATAGTAAATAAAATGTAAAAAAATGGGCTAAATCGGGTAACCTTTTTTTGGTGTTGCAATACAAAATTTTAGATTTTCATTATATATTTGGAAACTGTCTGAGAACGCGTCAACGTCGACAGCTGAAATTTTGTACACCCGCTTTCTCAGAAAACAAAATTAAACTAAGTTCAAAAATTAGACCAATCTGGCAACTCCTTCGTAGGGTTGAAATTCAAAAAATTTGCTACGTAGTGTTTTCATAGCAATGGTAAATAAAATTTCGAGAATGGACTAAATGGTGTTACCCTTTTTAGTGATGCCATACCAAACTTTTGTTTTTCACTATATACTTGGTAGTTGCCTGAGAAGGTTTCGATGTGGAGAGCTCATATTTTGTACACGGCGTTTCCATAAAAATTGCAAATACAGTTGGAAATGCGACCTATTAAGCAACTCCTTCGTAGGGTTGCCATATAAAAATTTTGTATTTTACTATATATTTGGGCATTGCATGAGAACGCGTCAACGTAGAGAGCTACACTCTCCCACACATATGAATGTCTGGACGCTTGCTCATACACACGCAAATACACACACGCAGACACGGAGTGAATCCCTAGAGTACGGAATCGCGCGATCGGTCAGATAGTAGCATAGATATTATATATTTCTAACCACCCCGACCCACCCCCACCCATTTAAGTATCTGTATTATCGCCGGGCAACGCCGACGGGCTCCCCCTAGTTTAAAATAAAATCTCATGCAATACTGTTCTAAAAAATTTATTTAATTTGAGTCGCGACGCGTTTTGGCTTCTTAGAGCATTATCAAGCAACTGAAAAGCAGATCGTTAGCTAAACCTGACTATCGTAATATTTGGGAATTTGATATTTACTGTAATGGGCAATATAAATCCATACATAAGAGGGGGCTATTATTCATGAAATCTAATTGATCGTGTACCAAAAATTAACCTTTACGACTTTCATTATTAATGTAATATATTTCGTATATATCTTGGACTTTTCCACCAACCACGTTTTTTAAAAGTTGTGTAACAGAAAAATTAAAAGAATTAATAAAAGACGCAATTTGCTAAATACGATCAATGCGATACCAACTCGCCACCGTGCCCTATAGTGATCTGATCTATTCTCCTGAAGGCACCATCCGCATACTCTATACTACCTGTTTCTACCTGTAGTTAGACTAAGCATCTACTTGAGGGTTAGGTTAAGCATGCAGCTGCGGAAATATTATTATTACAGGAATTTCCATCTACCTTTCATCAGGCCGATAGTACGTACCACCTAAATGGCACTTATACCCTTGGTTTATTAGCTATTTCTTAGATTACTGAGGCAAATATATTATTTATGATGGTGACCTTCAGATATCGGATTTTATCACTCACGGTGACGAGAAGACAGCGGCATTACGCTTCTTAAGGCTCATATTCAGGAGGGATTTTCCTGTTTTCTAGCTACTGCTAATTCAATACTTACAGCTGTAATTTATTTAAAGATGTTGTATGACCAGTGTCAACTAAATACTTGATTATGCCTGATGTTGGTCTATTATAGAGTACCGATGATACGTGTTCTATGTAACTAATTTTTAATGAGCGTTTTGTTTTACCAATATAGACTGCATTGCAATCATTACACTCAAGACTATAAATTTCGCTCTTATCTATTTTATCAACTTTCTGTTTTAGTTTATTGTTTATGAAAAAATTTTAATAGTTTTTTTATTATAAAAAGCTGGTGAAACGTTATATTGATTTAACGTAGATTTAATTTTATTCGAAATTTCCTTCAAAAATGGATTTTTTTCCAAATTTTCATTTCTTGTTACCTCTGCGGGTAAACAAGATTAAGTGCATATTTTTTATTTTTCTACTTTAATATTTTATAAATTAAATTTTCTAAATACTCGTTCTTCATTGCAATTTTTATTGTGTCGAGTTCACTTTTAAAATTAATTTTACTCATCTTAAGCAATCTGTCTATGTAATGATTTATCCCTTTCCACGATCGTATCTTCAACTTCAGCATATAAATCAGTCTTTAGTTTTTTTAACGGAATTGTAGGAAATAAATTACAAGCATCAAACGACACAAGCTTAGCATTTAATGGTAAATTCAAATTATTAATTTTGTTAACGAGATCAGTACTATTCTTAATGGAGTATTTGTTTTCAAAATTTAACAATTTTGGTAACATTATGCTTAATTTTTTTCCCAGTTTCTGTGAAGGTGCATTGAAAGAAGAGGTTACTGGTCTTGTTGGAGACCTGGTTTATGTAGTTTGATTAGACCATATACTACATTATCTTTAACTTTTGTACGTATACTATTTATAATCTTGGACTCATTAGTTTTTTCAGAGTTTATCGACAATTTAGCCTCTCTAATTATTTTTGCACATGCAATTTTTCCTTCTGTATCGACATCTATTAATGCTGCATCAGTATGAACTGCCAATTTAATTAAATTATTACTATCTATATCTACATCTGGAGCGTAACCTAAGCCTTTTTCAAGTAATTCCAATTCATTGTTATTGAAGTTAACTGGTGATTGATTTATCACTCTTGGATAGAATTGTCATGTTTTGTTCTGTTCGGATTAGTAGCCACCTTTCGCCGTCCCATCCATTGCTGCTGCAATTTTTGTTGAGTGAAGTCTAAGTTTGGTAAATAACTTTTCAGATTTTTATGGATAGTATATTACTATTTAGAAAAAAAAGTAAAAAAGTAACCAATTTATTGATGATATTTGTAATTGCATTGCAATAATAATATTTCTTTATGTTTGCTATTCCATGTCGTATCCCTGCACGAAAGTATAACAGTATAGTTGTTGTTGTTGCAGGCATATGACATGCATGATAATCCCAAATCTGTTATTTTCTGAATTTAAAAACTATTCCACCAGTGATAATCATGATCACACTCAGCTCTGAGGTAGTTGTTGTACTCACCAATGAGAATCATGATCACGCTCAGCGATGAGGGATTTGATTTATTCATAAGGGCAATCATTAAATTGCTCATCACATGGATGCGATGTATTTAAATTAGTTTAGTTTTGGTGTTAGAACAAAATTCACCATTTCAATCATCCAACAAATCATCATGAGCTCATAAGTACGCTCATAATGCCTGGACTACCAGGGTCAATTCACAGCACTTCACACAACTGTCTTAAACGAATGCTATTTTCACTAGTAAAAACTTTCCTGTTTATTTAATCAATACATTCGTCATAATTTCGTAGAAATGCACATGAATTTTGAATATGAAAACGCCCATCGTATGCTCATCGAAAGGCCCACCGGAGCGCATCAAACACCCGCATTCAAAAACAGAGAAATTTACACATAAATGCGCAATTTCCCGATGCAATATAGCTAGTTTACATAGAATTCCGCCCGAGTGGGGAAGAGGGATTTCGAAACCGGTGGGCATTTTTTACTAGGGTGTCATTACCAATTCTGTATATTATGTAAATCTATTGTATACACTTGCAGCCGTCATTATCAGCCTTGACAAGATGCTCGAAAACTTCAGTTCTAATAATTGTTTATTTTGATGCTTAAGGAAATGAAACCATTTCAAAGGCCAGGACGTAAGGAGGAAAATAGAGTATTTCGTGATGAATAGATTAAAAATCGTTTGTATTATATGCGATCAAAGTGTAGGAGTGCCAAATAAAGTCTCATAAAAATATGGTTCGAACGTAGGTATTCAGCTAGATCTAAAAAGGCATTGCAGTGAGCGTTGGCCTAGATAATTTAATTGTAACATTTTCAGACGGTGATTAAAAAAATGCTTAGTAAAAGCACCTAAATTAAATATTTTATCAGATCTGAAATTTACTTGAACTTCTTGGATTCCACTCATAAAAATGTCGGATTTTATACATGGAATATTTTGCTTAGAAAAACATAATTTTGACTTCTGAAAACTTATGGACATAAAAATTGATAGGTCTATGGTAGGTCCGCAAAATGCAATGGTGTGGATGTCTCTATTTTCCAACAACGTGGAGACTTTGGGTATTCAAAATAAATTGAATAAGAATGGTGGAAATAATGGTATTATTCTTCTATTCACCAAGTCTACTGTCAGAGTTATAGACTCATAGTAGAGTTTCGAATTTAAGAAATGCTATGACTTAATTAATGTAAAAATATAAATGTTAATAGAAATATTTTTAAAAGACAATAAAATTAATCTATAATTTATCTAGAATGCCAAATTCAATATTTAATAACTATTCAATAAATTCAAATTTTTGATAGAAAAATTTTGTTGTAACTGACAATAGATATGTTCTTTTGTGTCTGCAAAACAGAGCAGAACAAAAGATACCAAAAAGAACGCCTCATACATTTTCATAGAAAGATTTAAATGAAGCAAACAGTACAAATAGCTCGGTCCATTCGACAGAACAATGTATTCTCTCCAGTATATGAGAGTTCTAGAACAAGGTACACAAAAGAACACACCCAATATACTCACCAGCTCACTATGGGGCACTTGTTCAAATTGACTTTCTGGTTTTCTTGGAATTGAGATATTCTTGTTTCAGTCGATATCCAAAATAAGTCTTTATTCTAGTTGATGCCCAGAATAAAGCGGTTTGTTAGTAATAGTCTTATTGCAGTCGCTATCCAAAATAAAGTCTTTAATCCAGTCAATACCTAGAATAAAAATATATATCTTAATTGTCAACCAAAACAAAGTGCAATTTGTTCTTTGTTTTTTGCATATGAAGTATAGGTTAATCGGATTGAAATTACTAAGTTTATCGTTATACTGGCAAACTGTAAAAAAAAAATCGAATCAAATCAGATTGTCGTTTATGTAGCCATGGTTTGCGCACGGCACCGAAGAACAACAAATTCGCCTTGTTGCAGAACGAACAATAAAAAAAGAAGGAATGAAAGCAAAAGACCCCGTATGTGATTTAGTAATTCTTTATTATGACCTGTGTCAACCGACTGCGTACAAAAGACTAAAAATTACTTCATTCTCGGCATAGTGCCGTACATAACTACAACTATTTACTTACTTCACGATAATGTAGTGGTAGGCGCCAACATTCCGCCCACCTTGAACTAATTGGACAATGAGTTCAAATATACATGACTTAAACAAAAAATTCAAATTATCGATATCAAAGAAATTAGTTGGCAAATGAATTCAAATTTACATGATTTAAAAATTTCAAATTATTGATAGCAAGAGACTAATTAGGAAATGAGTGCAAATTTCAAATTATTGATAGCAAGAGACTAATTAGAAAATGAGGTCAAAATTCCAATTATTGATACCAGTAAGATTAGGATGTAATTGCAACTTCGGAGGAGCTTTCATGTAAATGCAGGGGTGGAGAAACCTTGGCGATTGGACGTATCAGAGTTCCATCACATGTCCTCAAAGTAATAACTTGAACTCTCCCGTCTGCTCCTGGATGCGTGTTAGTAATTCTGCCCAGTTTCCATTTGGTTGGAGGAAGTCTTTCTTCCCGCACAAAAACAAGATCGCCTATCTTAAGGTTGGACGTCGTACTATTCCACTTAGTGCGCTGTTGAAGCAGGACCAAATATTCAGAGCTCCATCTTCTCCAGAAGTGCTGTCTTAATTGAGATAATAGCTGCCATCTACTTAGGAGATTCGTATTAACTTTACTTGTGTCGGGCTCTGGCAGTACTTTGAGCGGCTGCCCTATTAGGAAGTGTCCCGGCGTTAGAGCAGAAAAATCGTTGACGTCTGATGACAGCGGACAAAGAGTTCTCGAATTGACGCAGGCCTCAATCTCTGTCAAGAGCGTAGAGAACTCCTCGAAGGTCAAAAGATTGTCCCCTAGAGTGCGGCGCAAATGAAATTTTACCCTTTTCACGGCGGCCTCCCAAAAGCCACCCATATGAGGCGAAGCAGGCGGGTTGAAATGCCAAGCAGTTCCATCGTTCGCGAGATATTTGCGTAGCTGTTCATCTTTAATCGCCTGGGTTAGTAACTGCTTCAGCTCCTTCTCAGCACCAACAAAATTTGTGGCATTGTCGCTGTACAAGTCCTTGCAATGCCCAGGGCGTGACACGAACCGTTTGAATACAGCAATGAATGTTGACGAGGACAAATCACTGGCAAGCTCTAAGTGCATTGCCCCTGTTGCCATACATATAAAGATGGAGATGTACCCTTTCACTGCCTTGGAACCTCGTCCCTTGGATAATCGAAGACAAATTGGCCCTGCGAAATCGACCCCGCTCCGTAAGAAGGGCCGACACGCTTCTACTCGTGGTTTGGGTAGGTCACCCATCAATTGCTGATGAAGCGTATGACTATGTCTGCGACACTTGATGCATGATCTGGAGATTTTGCGGAGGATTTTACGTGCATTGATGAGCCAGAAACGACTTTGTAGCATAACCTGCATGATCTGGGGACCTGCGTGCAACGTCATGTGGTGTATATCTTCACAGATGAGTTGTGTGAGTCTAGCCGATGATGGCAGGAGAAGAGGATGCTTCCTGTCTAATTGAAGTGAGGAGTTCTTCAGTCTTCCCCCCCACCCTGAGCAATCCTTTTGTATCCAGGAACGGATGAAGCCTTAAGATTTTGCTTTGACGACTCAGTGGTTTGTTAGACTTGAGGCGCAGTATGTCGTCTGCGAAGCAGTGCCTTTGCGTTAACTTTATCCAGAGGGTTAAAGCTTCGTCTAGTTCTTGAAG
The DNA here is from genome assembly GCA_963930735.1 of Dioctria linearis. Taxonomy (NCBI): domain Eukaryota; kingdom Metazoa; phylum Arthropoda; class Insecta; order Diptera; family Asilidae; genus Dioctria; species Dioctria linearis. The sequence goes on from OZ005741.1 coordinate 252,874,776, forward strand.
ATGTAATTGTCTGCCGGTACGGTATTTCACTTGTTCGCCGGGTTTACCAGCGGAGACTGCTAGACTTGTGTTATACAAGAACCTGAGGACATATGCTGTGACATGCTTGAGTTTACTTAGAGATGCATATCGTTCGATGAGTTCCCACACTAATGCCATTTGCGAGACGTTAGTTATGTTGACTGAATTGGGCCGTTGATCTAGAGTAGTGGTGAATTGCTGTTGCGGTGGCCATGATGATTCTAACTGACCAAGCCACGGTGGTCCATTCCACCAGAGAGGACGTTCGATTAAATACTGTGGGAGTAGACCTCGCGATGCACAGTCAGCAGGGTTCTGTTCAGATTGGATGTGAAACCAACTCTCTGGCCGAATTACTCTCTGAATTTGTGATACCCGGTTAGCTACGAATGTGCACCACTTACTATGGTGTTGGCGGATCCAAACTAGTGTTACAGTTGAATTTGTCCATCTATATGTGTTGCAAACGAGTGGCCTAGCGAGGCTTTGATGTATGCTACTAGTTGAGCCAATAAACCGGCAGCACAAAGCTCTAAACGAGGTAAAGTCGTTGTTTTTAGAGGAGCTACCCTCGTTTTTGCGGTTAATACATGAACGGAGATATGACCATCTGGAGCTTTAGTACGTGCATAGACAATAGCAGCGTAAGCAGTTTGCGAGGCATCTGCGAATCCATGTAAGTCTGTGATAGCATTTGAGTCACCAGTACCTATCCATCTGGGCAATTTAATCGCTGCGAGGCTTGTGAGATTTTGTCGGTAATCAAGCCACTGCTGTTTGACAGCAGGCGGGACAGGCTCATCCCAGTCAAGTTTCGGTCTGCAGAGACGTTGGAAGAGTATCTTGGGAATGATCGTGCATGAAGACAGCAGCCTTAGTGGGTCGAAAAGTCTTGCGGCATCTGAAAGCAACAAGCGTTTAGTTAAATTTGTGATATCTATTTCATGAACCTGGATTCTAAATATGAGTTTGTCTGAAGACGGATGCCATTCCAAGCCTAATGCTTTGACGCTATCGCCGTTCGAAAGCTCTAGAGATTGTTTGATTTCGGGTTGTTCCACTGGGATGGCGTCGAGGACTAGCGTAGAATTGGTTGACCATTTTCGCAGCTGGAAACCACCTTTGCTTAGTAATGCAAACACTTGCTACTGTAGATGGTGCAAATCTGTTTCTTGGAAAGAGCCAGTGAGCAAATCATCCATATAGAAATCTCGAAGTGCGACCTGAGCAGCTGTAGGATGATTGCATTTTTCGTCGATTGCGGTTTGCTGTAGAGCTTTCACGCCCAGGTGAGAGGCTGTAATACCTTCCTGGTGGTGGAGTACCAACCGCTTCTTCCATGTGACTCAGATCGAGAAATCCTTGCATGAAATCCTTGTACTGCGCATTCAGGTCTTCATTTTTAGCGAAAACAGTTTCCATGCGAAGTAATGCACGCACTGCTGCATCACGTGAGATTCCGAGGCGATAGTGTGGTTTGAACGGAAGCTTGACAATGTAGCGCCCGTCGTCTTGACAGTAATGTGTATCCGCAAAGATTTTCTCGCAAATTTGCTCTTCGTCGGTCAAGTGCTTAATTCCCGGCAGTTCTTCGGTTTCCCAGAATTTGGCGACAGCCTTTGTAAGAGCGACATCGCAATGCATGCTTACCGCAATAGGAATAGCGGATGTAATTTCTGGAACGACGATTTTTCCAAATAATTCCCACCCTATTGTGGATTGCTGTGCGACTGGAGTTCCATTAGGTCCTTTGATTAGACCATTCAATAAAAATTGTCCCAATTCATCTGAACCTAATAAAATATCAACAGCTGCTGGTATGTGATAATTAGGGTCGGCTAACTTCAAGTTGTAAATGTGAGGCCAGTCGATTTTGTGTACTCGAACTGGTGGCAAATTATACGTGATTTTAGGCAAGATCTGCGCGTGAATTGTTGTCGAAAAGCTTTCGTCGTATGATGATAGTGACAGCTGTACCTCACCTTTTGATGTTCTAGCTACAGTAGCGCCGATGCCTACAATTGCTGTTGACACCGAAGATCTTTTTAGTTTGAGTCGCTGGACACAGTTTTCGCTAATAAACGTGAAATGTGATGCGTTATCGAATAATAGCCTTGCAGTTTGATAACGTCCAGCGTTATCGACGACCTTAACAATAGCTGTACCCAAGGGAACTTGATGTTCTGTGTTAGTTACATGCGAAGGACTGGTTGTATTAGAGACTGCTATCTGTGAACTTTCCAACTCTTGATGTAAGAGAGTATGATGGCGTACTTGACATACAGGCAAGTATGCGCGCTACAGCATTTTTCCTGGTCGTGCCCGGCCCCTAGACAATTTATTTAGAGGCTCTTTTCACTGACAAAGGACGCCCTATTTACAGCTCCTAGAGCTCGAAATTTTTCACAGTTGTAAATTTTATGTTTGGCGGTGCAGTACGGACATGTATCGAATTGGCGTCCTGATCCCTTATATTGAGTGTGCAAATTATTAGGGATGTTACGCTTGTCCTTTTGTTCTGGATGCTTTGCGGCAGCGGCGGTATGTAGTGAGCCTGAAACGAACTTAGATTTCATTTTATTTTTATTTTTTTTTTTTTATATTATTAAGTCAAGCTCAGGGGATACCCTATGATGCAAAGCACAGCGTGGCAGGAAGGAGATAGAGAAAGGATTAAGGGATATGAGGAGAGCGGCGGAGGTGCCGATGTATGTCGCCCTTAAACTTTCGCAGGTTGTATGCCGGAGGAAAGACAGAAGATGGTAGACTGTTCCACATTCGCACAGTTCGGGATAAGAAAGCATCACGGAATTTTAGTGTACGACCGAAGGTAATTTGAAGGGTAAAAGGATGAGCGCGGGATGCAGCGCGAGTATTGCGTGCAGGAACTATTCTACAAGGGATCAGACTAGATATTTCATCAGAACATTGACCATGCATATAGCGATAAAGGAGCGAAAGGCATCCAACATTGCGACGGTGCTCCAGCGAGTCGATATGACGAGTAATTGCCACATCGCCAATGAGCTTGCAGGCTCGCTTTTGGACAATATCCAATGAAGCTAAGGCTGTGCGACCAGCCCCGGCCCAGATATGGGAATTGTATTCCATTCTAGGTCTGATGTAGGACTTGTAGAGGAGCGCTATATTTGATGGGCTGAAATATTTCTTACACCTTTTCAAAAAACCAAGACATTTTGATGCTTCTTTGGCAACCGAGAAGATGTGATCTGTCCAGCATAACTTACTGGAAATATTAATGCCAAGAATTCTTAGTGACGGTGAATCAGAAATTAATGCTCCATCAAACGAAACGGGAGTGGTTAAGTGATGGTCTTGTTTTAATGAGATGAGACTGCTTTGGGTCTTAGATGCATTGAATTCGACGCGATTCACTTTGCCCCAAGCGAGAATATTGTCAAGATCGTTATTCAATGATCTAATCATGCAGTCTCGTTTAACACATGTGGCGTTCCCTCTGGAATCCGCAAGGGTGTCAAAGGAGTATGCGAAATCAAGGGTACTGTCATCAGCAAAGCTATGGATACGATTAAAAGTAAGGGAAAGCAGATCATTAATGAAGATTAGAAATAGAGTCGGGGAAATAACAGAGTCCTGGGGGACATCGGCATTAATAGGATGAGGTTCAGATATAACGCCATCTAATACAACACGTATTTGGCGACTAGATAAAAAACTTTCAATCCATAATAGAAGAGGAGGGGAAAGACCAAGTGCTTTGAGTTTGGCTAAAAGGGCTGGATGCCAGACTCTATCAAAGGCCTTTGAAATATCTAGAGCAACGATTTTGGACTCACCAAAATTGTGAAGGCTACGATTCCAACGTTCCGTAAGAAAAGTCAGCAAGTCTCCAGATGAGCGACCGTGCCGGAAGCCGTATTGGCGATCGTTGATGAGCTGATTGGTTTCCAGATACTTCATTAATTTGGAGTTAATGATAGATTCAAAAACCTTTGAAAGAATCGAAGTGATTGCAATTGGTCGATAATTTGAGGGATCGCTACCCTCTCCTTTCTTGGGAATAGGCTGAACGTGAGCTAGTTTCCAAGCAGTTGAAATAGGACAGGTAGAATAGTTTGCGCAGAGGTTTAGCCAAGGATGAGGCACAGCTTTTAATTAATAGGGGCGAGAAACCATCAGGACCTGCGGCTTTAGAGACGTTGATACCATTAAGGACCTTGAACACATCTCTCGTACGGATGTGTATTGGCTCTTGTACACATCCGCACGGGGGATGCACGACAGGTGCCTGTGAAGTGGGTGGAAGAAAAGAATTTGATGCGAATATAGCAGCCAAAATATTAGCTTTATCCTGGGAGTCAACAACCACTTCACCATTATTAAGTAGTGAAGGTATAGAGGAATTGCTGAAGTTGTTCCTGATGGTTTTGACCAGTGACCAGAAACCGTTACTACCTTTGCGGCTTGCCAAGATTCTTTGTCTAACATTCTGGTCAAAAAGAAATTTTTCTCTCTGGATAATGGACTTGCAGGTGTTCCGTGCAGTCTTGTAGATTTCTTTCAGTTCTGGACAAGGATGCACTTGATAGGCGCGAAAAGTAGACTCTTTCGCTTTTATACCTTGGTTGCACTTATCGTTAAACCAAGAGCGATTTTGCTGTTGTTGAGATCTGCTGTAAGAATACGGAATATATTCACGCATGCCTAGACTTAGTAAGTTACTAAGTTCTAATGTGCATTCATCAGCATCCCTCGAAGCAAAACAGACCGACCAATCTATATCTCTAAGATACTGATTGAGACTTTCCCAATCAGCGTTCTTATAGTGCCAGAGAAGCCTACTTGTAGGTGGAGAAGTGGGGCGGCGCAGAGATGAGGTGATAAATTGAGCCGTGATTAGACAGTGGTCTGAATTACCAAGAGGGGAGCCGACTGAGATAGAATATTTGTTAGGGTGAGATGACAGAAACAAATCTAGTAAATTGGCCCTATCACCAGCTGCATCAGGGATTCTCGTCGGTGCATCCACTAGCTGATGCAAATTGAAAGATTCACAAAATAGTTCAACGAATCGGCCCGCAGGACTTGTGGTAGAAGAATGTCTGAGCCACGGTATATTATGAATATTAAAATCGCCTGCCAGGACGATTTCGGAAGAGGGGGAGACAGAAAGCAAATGATCAATATTGTTGGAGATATTGTCAAATACGGATACCGTGTCGTCATCAGACATATTTGGGCTGCGATAAAGGAAGCAAAAGTAGATGATGTGCCTGTGAAGTTTGAACCTAATCCAGATGTAATTAAACTCAGGATTGGCAGAAGGTGGAAAGTCTTTTAGAATGGTAAAGGCCACATCATTCCGAATATATATTGCGATCCCCCTATGTGGAGAAAAAAGAGGCACTCAGCTATAACCAGGGACGTGATATTGATTAGAATCAGCATCAGAAACGACCTTGGTTTCACTTAGCGCAAGAATTGCCGGATTTTTTGATTGAAGGTGGCAGTACACCGAAAAACGATTTGCCCCCAATCCGCGAATGTTGCAAAATTTTAAAATAAAATTCTGCATATTCCAAAGCAAAACAACAAAAAGCAGAAGAAAGAGCGACACACAACAACACAAATATTTATTTGGGGGCGCCCAGCTGCAGTCAACGACACAGCGAGGTAAAAAAAAACAGCAATAGTGTTATGCCTATTTGCTGCTTTCAGTACCTCAGACCGTGCAGTTCAATGATTTTGAGAATACATTTGTATTTTAGAATTAGAACTTGCGGCTCGATAATGTGTGGTGACAGCATTCAAGGATCGGCATCTCGTTTCTAAGAATCTGACTAAGGTGTTGAAATCAGCAGCCTTATCGTCTGTCTGCGACAACTCCCATTGCTTGTGAGTCTCACGATCCAGTTTGCTTACTGTCAAATGAACTAACCAGTCATCCCAATTTGCTACCGGTCGACCAAGTGCTTTCAATGCCTGAAAGTGTTCCTGCGTGGTATCTAACAAGGACTTAATAGCTGTGGATGATTCTGTATTGAGTTTTGATATGGAAAATAGAGCTCGAAAATGAGAATCCACTATGACTCGCTCCACGTCGTATCGATTCTTCAGCAGCTTCCAGGCCTCACTATAATTATTATCGGTAATTGGGAAAGCTTTAATTACCTGTAGGGCTTCGCCTTGTAAGCTGCAGCGTAGATAATGGAGTCTTTTGCGCACCAGTCAATGTTTCCATTCCTTTGGATCGCCTGAAAATCGCGGAAGGTCTATACGTGGTAGCTTTATATCTGCGCGAGCTGATTGTGGAGGCTGACTTTGTGTTTGTTTGTCACTTAACACCTTTGTTGCGCGTGTATAATTAGTTAAAGCTTCTCTATACCATTCCTCACCTTGCACTCTTTCCCCTTCCTGGTCTTCCAGCGTTGCTTCACCACAAGAAAGTTCTACTGCTTCCTGCGCTATACAAAATTTACACCATTGATCATTTAGAAGTGTCAAAAATGATTGTAATTCAGCCTCATCGTAATTATCCGCCTTTTTACTCGCGGCTAAACAGCGTTTTATTGCCCTTCGAGTTGTGTCACGTTTGACGAGAGTATTTTTATTGGTGCTCATATTTGTAACTCGAGAAGATTATAAAATTATAATAACGATCAATCGTTCTTAATACATGTTTACTTTAAAATTCTGATAATATACTGTCACAAAATGGATTCGTAATGTCACTGCTTATTGTTTAGAAATGTGGAAGAGACTGCGAGCACATAAATTTTGACAACACTGTTTACTGCGATATGGGTATACACAATAATTTCAATTGCTTGTGTGTAGGTTTGTCTTTATGCTATGATATTGATGATAGTATATATTACGGCTGATACTGCCGAAGAATATTCACAATTATTAGTTGCACAGTGGAGATAGCACAGTGCGATAACGAGCGACGTACACTTGCGAATGTAAAGGTGTGTACTTTATTTAGTTTTTATCTGTAAATAGGAATCGTAGCGGTTACGCTATGTACTTTTGCAAAAGTAGCCGAATGACACAGTCTTAAGTTATGTAAATAGAGGATCGTAGCGATTGATTGTGTTATGTACACTTGCGAGAGTCCCACACAGAGTTTTCGTTTGTATAGAGTCGTAGCGATTGTGTTATTTTATGTACACAGTTTCGTTCATATAGATGATAATAGCGTTAGTAGTATGTACACTTGCGAAAATCACGCACTCAGAGTTTTGATTTGTGTTTTATGTTTTAAAGCGTAGCGGTGAATATTCCCGTTATGGAATGTTGCTTAATTATAGCACTTCTTGACCAAAAATTTATGATTTTCGCACACGCGGAAAATTATGCGAGTGTTTTTGCAATTTGAAATCGCTACATTCGCGGCGTAACTTGCGTTTGTTTATTGTTTAGCGATATGACAAATTAGTCTAAGAATGTTTTAATTCTTTCCGCGATTTGGTCAATAAGCGTTCGAAATCCGGCTCGAAGGACCATAAATGTTGCAGAACAAACAATAAAAAAAAGAAGGAATGAAAGCAAAAGACCCCGTATGTGATTTAGTAATTCTTTATTCTGACCTGTGTCAACCGACTGCGTACAAAAGACTAAAAATTACTTCACTCTCGGCATAGTGCCGTACATTACTACAACTATTTACTTACTTCACGATAATGTAGTGGTAGGCGTCAACACACCTTGCAACAAGATTTAAAAGAAAAACCGTCTGAAAGATGCAATAACAGCAATTATTTACGTTCAAAGGCACTGAAGCACCTTGAAGACTCGAAATGATTATGTGATCCAGCATTTCTAACCGATCTATCAAAATTTATCTTAAAAATGATCTTTCAGGCACAAAGTTATTTAGTCAAGAGTTAAAAATGAAATTATTTAAATTGTATTCAATTGAATAATTAATTAAACTTAATATTGTTATATAATACAAGAAGCTAACTCAGTTAACAGAATTAATACAGATTTGTTACAACCCTGATTAAGCTTATCTTAGAACAATATATCTAATACGCAAACATTTCTACATATTATGCCATAAATAATAATAATAAAATAATAATCAGTAGCAATCGGAACTCGTAATGTAAAGTTTAGCATCAATAAACAAAGTTTATTTTAAAGAGTTGTTTAAATTATAATTCGATAACCAGTACGTAACAAGTGAGTAGATAAAAGTTATTTAAAAAGGATCTTAAATCTCAGTTTAATAATTGTTTTGCTTAACCGTCCTTACACATTATAATATTATTTTTAATTTTACATACACTCAATTAATTTTCTGCCACGCAATGCCCATATTTTATTTGATTATATTTAACAAGTCTTTCTCAATTGAAATTTATTTATTGCACAAAAATTATTATATTCAAGATTCTTTCTAGAAGACGTAAAAATATTTGTAGAAAACTCATCTCAAGTATAAGTCGTAAATTTAATTATTTTATTATTACGTTCTTCAAAAATATATTTTCTCTTGCAAATAACATTTCGATTCGTATATCCTTCACATGACATTCGGGTGAAATCTTTCAAGTGAGTTTGACTTAAGCAATTTCTTAATCTATTTCAAATAAATTTCAATTTTGAAAAACATCTTTCAGATGACACTTGGAACAAAGATAAAGTTAGGATAAATTTTTAGGCAAAAAATTGAATCGAATATGCTAATGTATGTAAATTGAATATCTGTAGTACGGAAAATTATGTATACTTTGTACATTAATTTTTCTTCCTTCTATGTATTATCATTTCATTGGATTGCGTAGCATCATCACCATAAAAGATTATGCCTTTTGTCCTGTTATATCTGCCAAATACTCCTCATAATATTATATCTGTAACCCACCACAGAGTTTCTCCAGTAAATTTAAAATTTATTCAATTCACGTCATATGTTGAGTAGTCGTTTGTTTATTTAAAACAAAGCTCGAAAAGGGAAATAGCTTCTATAATTTTGTGTGTTATTTAGTCAATGCTTAAATTCAATGTATATTGTGCATACGCCTAGTATGAACTCAAACAGGTAAAACTTCATTCAGCCATGTATTTAAAAAAAACAAAAACAATTGTAACGACTTTGCATGTTGGTTGCCAGTACATTTTCTCATAATTATTCTGCGCAAGTTATATAGTATTCAGATATTTTTCTGGGCATCAGAATAGTCCGACCTCCGCTGACCCACTGGAAGTCTCCCGGTCCAGCCTAGTGCATGCCTATAGTCTTAATCAAGCCATCACCCCTAAATGGAAACATATCTTTCTAGAAGCAAAATTGCTGTAAATATTATTTCCAAATGAAATCATCATCATCAGTCTTCATAAGTAAAATGATAGGAAATATTAACTCTCCATAAATAGCTTTCTGAGCATCCTGAAAGCAAACTAATTTCCCCCACGTCTTACATAATATTTGACGTGAACATCCATCTGAAATGTTATATCGAAAGTATATTCTTTATGTTTGTTTGGACTTAAAGCAAATTAATCCAGTCAATATCGTTCGGCGAAAGCATCTATCTTGTTTTTCTGGCCTGAGTCTTATGTGCTATGATAAATGTTAAATTTGGCATACATTACGATCCTATTTTCATGTAAATAATTTCAATGCCTTACATAATTCCAAACAACATTTTCAACTTTCAAAGGTAAAATTTAGAAAGGCTCCACTTTGAAGTTTATTTTTTCCTATCACTCCACGTATTCCATTTCTTATTCGTTTGATTCTTTGTAACTTTTCATATTCGAGAGGCATAACTTCTGCCACACGGGCATTTTTGAATTTCAGAACAAAGTGTATGCATAATGTATGTATTTATATAAGAAAATTTATTATTTATTTATTCAGGTCTTTTCCTTTTCTTTTTTCATAAATTTAGAAACCGATCTATTCCCTTCCATTATTGAAACATTTCTTTATATTTAAGAATTTAAGAAATTTTTCTTTAGGACGCTTTTGTCACAGTCTGCCTCTATTAAGGAATCTGCTTTTACCCAATTCTAATAATAGCTTTATAAATAGTCCGAAATTAAATTCAATAACCTTGAATGAGAATAAAATACTTTGGAGGAATTATAATTCAAGGTTATATCTTAATATTCGGTTTATTGTAACAGCCCGTGACATCAAAAAATTAATTGACATATGCCAATGAAATTGTCTATCAGATTTAAGATCATCGTGAAATATTGTAACATGCCCTGTAGAAACTGCTCACAGTTTTACCTTGTACCTTTATGTACACCAATACTAATTTGACCGAAAAACATCAAAGTGTTTTACAATTCATGGAGAAAGATATAGAAAATTAAGTTCCGATGAGCTTCCTGATGAGCATTCAATAAATCTCATCCAAGTACTCATTAGATATCATGGAACTGCTCCCTATATACTAAAGCAGCAATAAATAAATATTTATTCTTATCATCACCGTGCCAGATGACATTTCTACTAGGGAAATTTGAATTGATTTATGTGATTTATTTATTTAAATTAATTTTTTGATTTGTTTTTCCGCGGATAGACTGTCGGCCATATGCTGAACAAGATGTTATGTCCATATCCTTACGCCTCGAATTCGGAAAAATATATGAAACCAATCGTAAGATCAGATTCTCATTTATGAACTCATTATGACACTGATTGCTGTGCTCATTAATAAGCTCATCGTGACACTCATTGCTATTATCATTAATAAGCACATCGTAACACTCATTATGTACTCATCGAAGTGCTCATCTATTATTGAAAAATGCACAAAGGAGAAGCAAAGTATACATTTCTAAATAAGCGAAAGAGATGCAATATCTCATGCACAATATCTGTGAATAAGTAAATAAATGATTTTTTCCCGGTTTTGATTCAAAAGCGAATAAATTTCATCAGGACGTTCATCTGATTGCTCATGAGGAGCTCATTGATTTGTCTACCAGGGTGGTGAGTAAACTTCTCCGGACTATACATACCTACTATTATTTATGTACACATATATATGTACTATGTTATGAACCAGGTGATTAATAGGTCATTATACAAAATACCTGGGAATTATGAATAATGACTGAAGCAGCAGGGCAGACTAATAAATGTTGCTAATATTATTAAATTAATTTGAAAGTATACATAATGCTACATTCCTTTTGGGCAGTCATATATAATTACATATGAGCAATTGTGTAAGGAATTATATGCTAAAACTAAATTAAATTAATTAAAATCGTAAAGTAATAATTATGCAGCCCGACCTTAAGCCTGGACAAGTTTAACTGCATCAAAATTAGCTTTCTTTAAAAATCGGTGTTGAAATGATTAGAAGCAAGTTGGATTCGATGTGCAGAAAACCAGTAAACATTAAAGGCTGGAACAGAATGTTGCGCCGGGTGTAGTAGCTGATGCTGGCGCTGGTTTTTATTCTGGCGCTGGTTTTTATTCTGGCGCTCAGTCTGTAGCCAACGGTAAACACAATTGTGCAGCTCACTCTTTATGTCATATAAGGAACTGTTCAACAGTTTGTCAAAAATAATAAATTTGTGTGTTAAAATGGACAAGGCTGAAGAAGCAATTTTGTAATGTGCGCAGTATTGAAAATATGCTACTTTAGCTATTAGTATTTAAAATAAAAAAATATGAGAAGATGGTGGGTTTGTCCTTAATTCGTTGTTAATTTATCTCAGGGAGCGACAAATGTATAACTGAGAATCATCAGCATATAATAGATGTAAAAAACAAAAATATATCGTATACAAACTTAACGAAAAGTCGAGGACTCAAAGTTGAGCCCTGCGGTAGATTTAATGATGAAACGACATTTTCAAAAAATCTTATCTCGAGAATGCAGGAACTAATTTTTTTGATTGAAATGCCAAATGAAACTATTTAAATACTTTATATTTTTCATAAAAAAAATAAGGCAACATGGAACGAAACTTTTTTTTGTTAATAATAGTATATTTTTCTATTAAAAGAAAAACTACACAGTATTATTTGCTATTGAAATTGGGGATCTGTAAAACTTTTTGTGTTTGTTGAAATCCGGTCGTTTTAATTGTCATTTTTGACGAGTTTACCTGAGGAAATCCGTACTATTTGGGCACAGATTTCCGCTTCTTTAGCCATAGGGAATTGTGTCGAGATTCCAAGTCTTTGATTTTATTGGTAGTTGGAACTGAACGTAGAAATCTAACAGATTTCCATGTTTTTTCCTTATTATTTTCGCTTGGAATTCCTAGACTTTTCCATGGCATTTCTGTATGGAAATCCTAGGGATTTCAACGCTTTTTCTGCATTTTTTATTTAAGAAATTATAAGTCCAGATTCTGGGTAAAAGTGCGGATGTGGCTCAGTAAAAAATAAATAAATAAATGAAATAAGAAAGAAAGAATAAAGAGGTGGTATGGATGTTATGACTTCCTATTATTATTTTTTTTTCACTGAGCCAAATCCACACATTTACCTGCATAGAATTTATGGACTTATGATTTCACCACCAAAACGTTTTACTATATCTACAGATAATTTGGTTTTACCAGTTCCTGTATATCATCAAGTAATAATTAAAGGAACGAACTGTCAAAACAAAATTGCCATTAACAATGCGAAATGAAATTCCTCGTACCTCGATCGATCAATAACACATTTGAAAAGCTGAAAATGGCGTCCTGTATGCATGTAAAACAGCACTAGCGTATGGGAATGCGGTCCATTTTTTCCGCTGGAATTCTGCAGGAGAATTCCACATCTGGAATTTTTGTTTATTGGGGTATACACAAAGTAACGTAACGCAATATGGGAACACTACTATCACAGACAAGACATACCCAGGTGTCGACGGCTGCGCTAACAAAGTGATGTATGAAAAGAGCTCGTAGCAAACCTCAATAACTCACTTATCTCGGCAAAATATGTATCTCACCGGTAAAAATTGTTCCAATGTAATCAAAACTCTGTTCAGAATTCGTGTTCATTATTGATTGCTGAAGACGGTCCGAACAAGTTGTGTTTGTTCAGATAAACATTTCTGTGAATGCAGATAGCCATACATTTTTCTTATGAACTTACTGAACCTGTTTCTTCAGCATAAATGCAGCCGAAAATAGTCCACATTTAGAATATCGAGATTCAAACTAATCATCAGATCGGAACAGAAAAACTGTTATCTGTTACATTTCTTATGGAGTATAGTACATTACATACTCCACGTTCCGGTATACGAGTTTTCTGTATTATCCGCATGGCGTGAGAATATTATAATATTGACGATGCCTCAACTTGATGACGTAACCAATGAGTAAGACAAAAATGGAAATTGTCCAAATGGAATATTACTTCCAAGTCATCTGAAATAAATTTCGAAAGAGACCACTGCATCGAATCTGTGAATGCGCTGCTTCCTGTTTCTAGACAAAGAAATACCCCCGAATAATTTGCATCAATTCCATAAAAAAATATTTCAAAACTTTCAATTTCCCCATATTTAATTACTAATTAAAAGGGTACTTTTATTTTCTCTCAGATTGACAGATGATTTAATGAATATTTACTATAAAATTATAGTAAAACGTGTTGCCAGTAGTCAAAATTGAGAACTTAGTATTATCAGTAACAATATTTTATAGTTCCAGCACCCATAAAAACTTGTTTGGCTTGAGAGCTTTTTATGGGAACACGGTTTTTCGGATACGCACACATTGACAAAACAAAACCTAGAAAAAATGAATCCAGAAGGCGTTTGCTTCAATCGAGACTCATAAATAAATTTTCATATACGATGTACTTATCTCTCTCATAATATCTGGAAAAAATGCATGCCATCATAATGTAAATCATCCCTTACCTTTTGCTTACGGAAGAAAGCCGAGGCATCGTCAAGGTATCGTCGACTTTATATTCGAGCGAGGCGTTACAGATTTTTATTCTACTTGACCAATCTTTGTATGTAGAATTTATCTATGGTAACACAGAAAATCCAAACGCATTCTGAAGAAATATGGTCGATTAAAGTTCTAAGAAAAAAAGTTAATTTTTGCCTAGATTGAAAAAGTGCTTGTTTTGGACCCGGCTGTACAACAAAGCTTTTATGAATCTTCTCCTCGATTCGTATTAAGCTTTTCGAACATTTATGTTGGTCCTTTGAAATAGACTAAATTGAAATGTTAATAAATTTTATATATACGTATAAGCATAAATAAAATGTTTTTCTTTAGATATATTCTTTTCTTTATAATATAATTTTATTTAGCGAAAGATTACAAATATTTTAAGAAATTAAATAAATTTTATCGTTAACAAAATCTCTTTCGCTCTCTAGCGCCTGTTATCAACTAAAACTATTATCTGAAACAACCAGCTATCTTTATTTTTTTTACAATTTTAAACAAGTCTTCTTTGTATTTTCTGAAAATGTACAGTGTTGTATGTCTGCGATTAGAGGTTTTTAAAAGTTTTTCAAAGTGATTTTAACAAATGTCATATACAAACAGTCAGCACGAATATAAAACTGACAACTGTATTAATTTAATTTAAAATCAATTGTAACATAAAAACAATGTAGCTTCCGCTACACCAACCATCTCCGATTTAGCTGAAAACTTTTACAGTTTGTAGGGAATACAAAATAGCTCACCCGTATTTTTTTGTTCTCTGTTTTCTCCTACACCCCCCTTCCCTTCCCCCGCTTAATGCTTCATATATTTTATAAAAAACTTAAGCCATACCGAACATTTTTTCAAAAAACTGGTATTATTTACTAGTGAGGACTTCTAGCACTTTTTTATATTTTTGTTTTGAGCTAGAGACTTTATCTACATATGTGCAAAAAATTGCGATTCGGTTCGCCTTCGTTTCTGAGATATGAATTTCTAAACTCACTATAAAGTAACCTGTATGGGAGCACTGTACTGAGGGGAAGGTATTGTTTTCTTTTTCTACTGCGGACTTCCTTTTGTATTTTTATTGCGATGCTAGACGCCTTATCTATATTTCTTCAAAAAATTGCGATGGTGTTCCGCTTAGTTTTATAGCCAAAGTAACCTGTATAGGAGCAAAAATCTCAACTAAATAATTTCCGATTTGCAAAAATTCCTTCATTGCCATTCTTTTGTGATTTTTTGATCATATTTTCCATCCCAAAATTCGTTGCGAAAACGAATTTTAGACGGCCAAGATATCATCCTGAAAACTTCATTTCGAAACTTACTTCACCGAATTGTCGATGAATTTATTTTCTTATTTTTTGTTGATGCATGCTTATTAGGAGATTATCTGTACGAAATTTCATCAAGATCAGATGTAATTTAGCCATTTAAAAATAATAAAAACTATAAAGATTTTCCATGCCTACTTTCCGCCATCTACCGGCGGTCTTTGAAAACTCAAGTACATGGCACTTATAGATTCAGCATTCTATATATATCCTTTATCATTTGGATTTTAATCGAATGAATTTGGCACTTTCGTTCAAACTCTGCGCCAATTTAACCGACACAACTCCCGTGCAAATTTGCTAATTTAAACATTTTCCAAGGCAACTTTTACTTTCTTCCGTACCCCGGTATGTGGATACTTTTTGGAAATATCTCATTGAGTAAATAACAAAAAATTAGTTACCTTTTTTCTACCTATTTTTTCGGTCGATTTGGCGCCAAATACCTTTATATTTGAATTACTGAATCCATATTTATGCTTACTGATGCCACCTCTCAGTAGAAAAAAACAATTCATTCTCCTCAGTGCAGTGATCCCATACAGGTTACTTTGGGTCCCTCTAAAAATTCATATATCAAAGACGAAACCGAACACCATCGCAATTTTCTATACATATGTATATAAGGTTTCTATCTTCAAAATAAAAAAATAAAGTGCTAGAAGTCCTCAGTAGTGAATAGTACTATTTTATTTGAAAAACAATACCAATATTAACAAAAAAAAGTTCGTTTGGTACTGCTACATCTTTTTATAAAAAAATATGATGCATTAGGCTTCGTTTGGTATTTGAATTAGAAAAATAGGTTGTTCCGTTCTCAAGATATGATTTTTTGAAAATAGCGTATCATCGTAAGATCACCCCCTAGCGGGGGAAGGGCGTGGAAGCGGCAAACAAAAATATGGGTAAGTTATTTTGGTATTCCCTACAAACTGTGAAAGTTTCATCCAAATTGGACATGGTCGGATTCCAAGGTGATCGGTTTCGTGTGGAATGGGCAATGGCTGATAGAGGTTGGAAACCCCTGACGATGAATTGTTCATATATTTAGCGTTTAAAATATAGGGAAAATGTTGAGAAGGAAATCTCATAAATATAAAAAAATTTATATGAAAAGGTAGTAACCCCTGACGATAAATTTTTCATATTCTTAGAGTTTCAATGTACTATAACCTAAAATACGAAAAAATATTTTGTGAATTTTATCTCTTTCTAAATGTTGAATTTTCAACTTTTTAGCATTTGTGCATAAAAAATTGACAACCCCTGCTTAAAAAAAATATTTTTGTTATTAAGTAGTTGTGAAATATTGTTAGAAATCTATGTTTAAATTTTTATTAAAATCGGGAAGTGGGTTTAAAGTTATTTTCAATTTGCGAAATCTATCTAAAAATTCAAAAATAACTCATTCCTGCAACGTATATGTTAAAAAAAATAACTCACACGGTTAATTATCATGGTATACACAAAATGTAATCTATGAAACAATAGTCCGCCATATTGAAGCCACATTGAAGCCTTATTGAGTGCTGAAATTAATAGAAATTTTTTCTGAGGAAAATTTATGTGTTATTTGTGACATGTATAATAAATACCCTGTTTAAAATTTATTGAGATCACTTATAATATTTTCTAAGTCTCTCTCATCTTCGTCACAATGTTCATAATCAGCATTACGTTTACGTCGGTTTAACTTGGAGGGAACGTATTTAAAAAAAAAAACCCCAACTTATTGATTTTTCCAATCTCTTTACTTTCTTCAGCGTACAAGGGTAATATAGCGCAGCAGTTTTTATTCGACATTGCACTTTAATGAAACATCTTACTTAACAAAAAAGTACACCACTTTTATAGTGTGAATTAAATTTTGTTTTCTTTTCTAAATCTTGTTAGAAATTGAATAGTATTTGAATAAAAATTATTGGAACAAAAAAAAACTATTTTGTATTCTTCTCGTTCATGATCTTTAAGGGCTCGGGCTCTGGTCAGTCCAAACATATACATACATATGTACCAATTTAAACTGGCGTCAGTTTTTAACATTGCTCTTTACATCTGGCTAAATTTGTTTGTTTTTTTGTAATACCTATTAAACTAAATTTCAAAACTAGGAAGTAGTCTTAAAAAGCGGAGTTGGACTGGCCTCCCCTCAAGTGGATGAGCATTCAAAACTAATAAAAAAGCTGCAAACACTGCAATATTATACTTAACCAGATTTTTGTGATTACTTTAAAATCTCCGTTGTAAACAATTAGTTATACAAACAATTCCATTGATTTTAAATCTTGAGCTGCTTCTTTTATAGAAACAATATAAATTTCAAGAACCTACCTACATATACCATATTTATAAAAAGTCAGAACTCAGATTTTAATTGGCAGAAGTAAAAAAAAATTGCAGCCGTAGTCAGCTCTTATCCCCTTCTTCCCAGATATAATCCAATTACGTCGTAAAAAAATTTTTTTAAAAAAAAACCATTTCAGAAACCGTCTCTAATTAAAAGTCGTAAATGAGTATTTTTGCCAAACTTTGATAATCCCGTCCACAGATCCACCTTAAGGCTTTGAAATTAATTGAAACGTTTTTATTCTTTTCTCTCCTACAGGAAAAAGGCTGAAGTGGCAATGGAAGGGCAGTTTCTGGTCAGGCAAATTTACGATGACGAAATAACCTACAATCTAATTGGAGCAGCAGTAGAAATTTTAAGTAAGAATCCTTGGATTTACTTCAATCTCGCTTACTCCTATCCACCCTCTCTCCTTACTCGTATATATTCGACAATTCATATTGACGTAATGTAGTCAGTCACCTTATCTAACTAAACCCAAAAATTCCTCAATTATATTCTGCAAAGCTCCTACACCCCATTATATAAATCCTTAAAAGTTGTGGTCCTCATGTTTATGAATTTCTTTCTTTTTCACAGACATTCCTGCCGGTGATATCCTTGAACTCTTCGGCAAAACATTTTTCGAGTTTTGTCAGGATTCAGGGTACGATAAAATTCTTCAAGTCTTAGGTGCTACACCTCGGGATTTTTTACAGGTAAATAATTAAGCTTAGAACAAATTAAGGCGAGAGGATTTTTATATAATTTTATTGTCTTGAATAGAATTTGGATGCCTTACATGACCATTTAGGAACATTATACCCAGGAATGAGGGCGCCTTCATTTAGATGCACAGAGAAAGATGGCACTCTTATACTACACTATTACTCAGAGCGACCGGGTCTGGAACATATCGTAATAGGAATTGTGAAGGTAATTATTAAAATTTTAATTTTAGCTTTTACTATTGCTAAATACAAAACAATTAAATGTCAAGACCAAATAATGACCATTTACTTTCTTTCTATTTAAATTTCATGTCAGGCCGTTGCGTCTAAACTACACGGTGTAGATGTAGAGATTGAAATAGTAAAGCGAAAAGGTGAACCCCTAGAAGATGATAACCAAAAAGAATTTGAAATTCAGTCACAGATCCACAAAGGGCAATCGGAGGAAAATATTACAACCCCTAATATCCTCCGGGAGCCCAACAATAACAACGAACGCACAAGTTTATCATTTAATCAAGAACAGAAGCCCACAACAAGTTTGAATCAATTGAATGATATCATCCCAAATAAAACTTACTCGACCGCAACAAACGATCTAAACGCAATTTGTACAAATCAAGGTAAGGTACATAGTGAGACCCGAATGCCCTTCAAGGCTTTCCTTACTAAAAAAAAAAAAAAAAAAAAAAAAAAAAAAAAAAAAAAAAAAAAAAAAAAAAGGAATCGCCTGGTTGTGTTGGGCATTTTCGGTGACTTTCTTAAATGGAATTTTCTTGTAATTTCATTTCCTGGTCCTTCATCGAGGACTACCTTTTGAATTAAATTTATAAAACTCTTGGACTTCTTTGATGTATTTAGATAAATCTACCGCAAGGCTGAGCCCCAGAGAATGTGAAAGTATACCAGAGTCCAATTCAAGAAATAGCAGCTATTCCAGTCTGTCACCCTCAAGGTATTCAAAACAAAAACTTAATTTAGACGATAGCTTCGATGAGACGACCAAGCAAAGTGAGTGCCTACGACTGTTAAAGAATAAAAGTGACGACATAGAAAAATCCGATCATGTACAGTTTCTTATCAGAGAGGTATCTAATGGCAAGACGGAATCAACACAAACTGTAGAAGAAAAGGAACCACCAGACGATTTGGATTTTCTTTGTGAAGGTTAGTAAGAAATTTTTTGTTTAATTAAGTTTTTTTTGTTAAAATTACTTTTTATAATTAGCATTTAGAATTTTATCTTTTCTGTGATTGTATTTCATATTAGCTAACCACTTCGTTTATTTCGTAGTGGTGTTATGCTTTCAAATTAATTTCTTTATAAACTCTCCTGGGTCCCTTGTATCTTACAAGAGTAAATGGGATTGTTGCGTAACAAACGTAAAAATAAAAATCATTAAAAACTTGAATAAAATAGTAATAGTACTTGTCTGTATGTTTCCTGCTTATTATACCTGGGTACGTAACAGATGCATCCTGCACAATGGAGAAATTACCTTAAATAAAAATAAATACATAAATAACTTAAAATTGAAATTAATAAACAATTGGTAATATAAAAAACAAATATATTCTAATAAACAGGCAGAAACTGAGACGAATTTCAGCAACAACAACAACACACAGAACAAAAGTAAACAATGCAATTTTGGTGTGAAATTCATAAACCGTGCACAATTAACACTTGCAAGACTTGCATAGGTGTTTAAATGTGCAAAATATATGAATTTGTAGCACGCAAATTCTCCTTTTAGTCTATAAAAAATACAAAAATTGTATCATAATTCACACTTTACAAACAGTTTTCCAACATGAATAATTTTGCCTAATTTGCACATTTTTAACAAATTATTCATGCTGGAATGATAATTTGACAAATAACATTAACATTAACATAACACTTTATTCTATCATCATTATTTCTATGTGTTACAAACGGAATGACAAGCTTGGTATACGTATACCCTATAGATTTCATCTAGGGTATAAAAAGCACTCACTCATATTTTGCACACCATTTACGAACTTAAAATCTACGATCGCGACTGTCACATTGACACGGGGAGAAGTCAATTTGACTAATTCGAATTCATGCAACGCGATGGTGATTCCAGAAAGGTGGTACATTCACCATGTAATAAAATATTCGCCAAATTTGTTAAATTAATTCACACAATACGTGCGAAGAGACAGACGTAGAAAAAATACAACAAAAAATGTATGGTCCACACTGGAAAACATCATAATATTGCAGAGAGCCGCCATAGTGATGAAATATCAAAAGAATAAGAAATCTAACTAAATAAATAAGGAAAATTCATGGATAAAGTAAATAAAATTTTAGCAGATCTCCATAATTTGCAGTCTCATACAGCACAAAATTACCCAGTGACATCCCATTCTTGTCGCATTGATCCCATAACTTTCCCGGTATAAACAGAAAGTATTCAGTATGTGCTCTGGACCATATTTCTAGGAGTTATTAGAAATTTCCCATAAGTTATTCCCTGGGATATCCCACAACTACCCTCTGTGGGAACATTCTCAGTATTTTACAGACATATGTATGTATACATACGGATGTTCGGAACAGCTCTGGGACGTCCTGGGTATGCTTGCAGGAGAAATTGCACATTACTGAATGCGTTAGTGGTGCCTAAGTACAACTATATGAGTTCATGTGGGAAGGGCATGGGATCTACCAATGACATCCCAACCCCGGACATTCGTCACTCCCAGGGATGTCCTAAGTTGTTAACTGGGACCGGACGTAATTTCCCACAGAAAATTTCTATATCCTAACAGGATTTTCCAGTAACATACCACGGACACATTTGTGCTGTGTGGGGTCCGTAGAAGTTATTCCCACAACCGAAAAATATGCTAAAAATGCAAAAAATAACTGCCAAGAATGTATAATAACCTGCCAAGTGCGAGTCGGACTCGCGCACGAAGGGTTCCATCGTACAAAATTTAACACTATGTACTTTTTATTTATTTTTTCAAATCGGAGTAGGCGTCATTTGAAATAAAAATGCCATTTTGTTATGAAACTATATTGAGTGATTGGCTTGTACGTGAGGTCCAGACTGCCAGCATGAGCTGACAGATCAGTCGGCGGACAGCGTTCACTGCAGGGCGGCACGCTAATTCGCCTCGACTATTGGCGGAGAGTGTGGGGAGGTTCCACGAAAAAAGCCTGCCGCTGCCGCCTGCCATATACAAAATAATCTCGTGCCTTTAACCAAAAACGCCGGCACACATTCAGTCCTGAAGGGACCTTTACGTTACTTACCTACATCCTCATTGAAGGCGCAGATGGTCTGCCTTCCTGCATGCCCCAACCGCCCAACTGACTCTGAGGGCAGATATTTACAGAGTCCCTTCTAGATAATGAATGAGAATAAAACGAGGAAAAAAACGCCGAAATTTTTAATTTAATTTAATTTTTATTATTTGTTGTTATAGCGACAATAGAAATACACACTCTGTGAAAATTTCAACTGTCTACCTCATGAACCGTAGCGAGATACAACTTGGTGACAGACGGACGGAGACGAAGTCTTAGTAATACGGTTCCCGATGTTGCCCTTTGGGTACGGAACCCTAAAAAGGAGGCTTGCAATAAAGAATCTCTCAGTTTTTCGACAGCGATCATACAGGCTGCATGCAATAGGATCAGATCAAACAAGTGAATTTTTTTTAGTAAAATAAACAGTACATTGAACAGGTACAACGATACGTTAGAAACATGCTAAGATCTTTTTGATGCAAGTGGTATTTTGAAGAAAAAATGTTTAAGATAAATATTTTGTGCATTGCATTAACAATAATTTAATTGGTGGAATTCCTTAGATTAGTGTTCTTTCTTATAAAATTTGACATATGCTTAGCTATAGCATTTTAATTAAATATGCGAAAGGACAAATAAGCTTAGATAATACAAGTAGTGAATTAATTACATTAAAAGGGGATTTATTAAGTGAAAAGTCTTGTTCGTATTAAATTAAGCATATCCTTAGATATAGCATTTTTAATTATGCGTCCGAACAGCCTACATAATTAAGCAAGGATGAATATAAGTAGAGAACTAAATAAAATTAAGGTAAAAGAAAACAAAGGACAACCATAGAGCATACGTCCTACATACTAAAAATGTGATTTTCAAACATAATTATGCTCAATTGTATTGAAGTCCGTAATTTATAAGGAGCACTTAACTGGATTTATCAGAATAAACGTTATTAGTGAATATAAGTTCATTTATCTTTCTTTTGATATTATCGACCAATTGCAATCACTTTGAATCTTTCGTATACTTAAAATTAATGAAGTATATAGAATCCAACCAATTCATCAACGATTAACAATATGGCTGCAGGGCTGGACGCCCATCTGGCGACTTACTGACTTCCTACGGAACGTTGGGACGGTAGTCTTCTTTTGTTGAGTAGAATATCATTCGTTTGGATATTTCGAAGGGTTTTTATAGAGTCCGGCATTCTGCCCTTTTAGCCAAACTCCTACTCAGTCTCTTCCCTTCTCTTCTATTATGGATTGAAAGTTTTTTTTTATCTAGTCATCCAATAATCTGAACTTCATCCTATAAATGCCGATGTGGCCCAGGGCTCTTTTATCTCTCCGTCTGTTTTCTTAATGTTCATTAAAGATCTGCTTTCTCTTACTTTCCATATTCCTTTGACACTTTTGCGGACTCCAGGAGGAGTGCCGCATGTGTTAAATGAGATTGCATAACTAGATCATTGAATAATTATCTTAACAAAATCCTCGCTCGGGCCGAAGCGAATCCCGTTGAATTCAATTATAATATCTAAGACTTAAAGCTATCTGATCTTTTTAAAACAAAATCATCACTTTTTTTTATATATATGTATATTATTAAGCCAAGCTCATGGGATATCTAATGATGCAAAGCACAGGATGGCAGGAAGGAGATATGGAAAGAACGTATCGGAAATTAATGCTCCATCAAATGAAATGGGAGTTTCTTTTGATTGAGTATTATTTTCCGATTCACCGTCACTAACCATTATCGGCATTAATACTTCCAGTAAGTTAAGCTGGACAAATCACATCTGCTCTTATACCAAAGAAGCATCGAAATGTCTTAGATTTCTGAAAAGGTATAAGAAATATTTCAGCCCGTTAAATCTAGCGTTCTTCTACAAGTTCTACTTCAGACCTAGAATGGAATACAATTCTTCCAGCTCATTGGCGATGTCGCAATAAATTATCATATCGGCTCGCGCGAGCAATGTTGCATACCTTTCGCTCGTTTATCGCTGCATACATGGTGATGTCAATGTTCTGACAAAATATCTCGTCTGACATCCTTTTACCCTTCAAATTACTTTCGGCTGTGCAGTAAAATTCCGTGATACTTTTTTCTCCCAAACTGTGCGAATGCGGAACAATCTACCATCCTCTATCTTTTCTCCGGCATACAATCTCGGAAAGCTTATATATACATTATCATATCCGCTCTCCTCATGTCCCCTAATCCTTTCCCTATTTCCTTCCTGCCATGCTGGGCTTTGCGTTATAGGGTATCCCCTGAGCTTCGCATAATAATTAGAAAAAAAACTATACTATCCGATCATTAGCATTGATGTAGCTGTATTTTACAAAGTCCAGAATCCATATTGGCGATCGTTGATGAGTTAATTGGTTTCCGCCGATAATATACCAATCAGCCGTCTTTACATCGAAGAGTCATCAAATACGCTCTGGCAGCTGTTTTCAATTAAAACAAACCTTCCATCGCTTTTACCTGAGTAGGTTCTGTCTTGCTTCAAACGCCCCGAGAAAAATCCCGCTCATGTGCATGAATTTTACAGGTATATCAGGACCTCCTGTTTTCTCTATAGGCTTCAACAGCTACGACCTAAATTGGACCGAAGGCCAAGCCGCTATCCATAAGGGCTGCGTTCTTAAATGTATCAAATTGAACGCTTTAAGAAATGTTTTTACAAAATGGGCAGTAGAATATATTTACTGCGCAGTAAAACATTTTGTTAAAAAAAATTCAGAAAATCTACTGCAATTATTTTTCGTGGTCTTCAGGGAGAGGAGGAGAGAGCCCACGCCTCTCGCCAACTTGTATCCGCCCTTGTCAACTGGCTTACTTCTTCAGGAATGGAAAGTTGCCTTTGTATAACCTATATAGTTAAAAGAGGTTCAAAAAATGATGTAATGAATTATCCCCCGATTTGCAAAATCTCTGTAATTCATATGCATTTTGAAGGCATTGTTTGTCATTAATTGAAACTTCTTTAGTATCTTTCGCAAAATTTCCACTAATAGTCTTGAGGAAGGTGTGTCTGGTAAAAACAGTGTATAAAGACTTTTCGAAAGCATTTTATGCCCTTGATGATGATATCTTAGGGTATACTAAGTTTGTCATTCCGTTTGTAACGCACAGAATAATGGTTGTTTTTTTAATAAAGCTTATCAAAACCAGTAAAACTAAAATTGCAGCCTTTTGATTTTCTTTCATTTTTACTTTTTTGGCTTTCGTCATACACAGGGAATCTAAAATGGATTGTTTTTATTGAGTATATTCATTCTAAACTTATTTCAGTAATATCAGGGGTTCCCCAAAGAAGCCATTTAGGACCTTTGCTTTTCACTGTATTCATAAATGATACGTTTGACACATTTCACTTTACAAGATGTCCTGCTTTTGCAGATATTCTCAAAATGCTTATTGATATGAAGTTTCCATTACATATTGATAAACTTTCAATCTAATGCGCATAGATTTTGTCTTTGGTGCAACCTCAATAAACTCTCGCTTATTTTCTCCAAATACATGCCCTTTACGGTCATTAAAAAATGTTCGAGTATACCTGTAAATTTTCGTATAAATAATTGAAAAATATTTCGGATCTAATTTCATATCTGTCATAAGCATTAACTAACTATTATTGTTCAATACTTTATTTGCCCCATTCCTCGATTCGGGTCTCATTTGCTCTGAAACGCAATAATATGACACATCCGAACTCCGAAGGTCCATACTAATCTTACCACCTTAGTGGTCTGTTCAAAACGTCTCCTATATATGCACTAGTAACCCTGGGATATCTCCTGAGCATTATTCCAAAATTCTCCTATAGATCTGACTAAGTTCTTGGTACAAACTCTTCCAGTTGTCACCACCATATACAGAATATAGTTGGCTGCTCTAATACAGCTAATGTCATACAATATCAGGTCTTAGAATTGAGCCGCATTGGCACTTTTCTTAATTAATATTCGTAAAATAAAGCCAAACCTTATAACGATGCACGTTTGACTGCAACATGTGCACGCAGTTTGATATGATGCAAAGTAGTATATATCGAATGCCATCATTAGTTGGTTGGTGGGTGGGTCATACTAAAAGGCTACATGGTAACCCGTGACTTTATCAAGTGTTCCTTCATTTTAGCTAAATCTCCAGGAGTCTAGACTTCCTATAAATGCTTTAACTTAATATTCAAACCTTCTATTACAACAATACCTACTAGTACCTATTACGAATCTTGAAATCATGACCCGGAACCCGATTGTTACGACCTTGACATTCAAACAAAAACACAATTTGGACAATCTGATATTTTATTTGTAGTGTTTTATATAGCCAAACACCAAGGAATAAATACTTCTATGTATTTGCACAGTTTCTATAGGAAGAGAGCGAGGGAATGACGAAAGAGAGTTGGTGAATGCCGTTAGGCGTTACAGGGGAAACTTTTTTATTTGAAGTCTGCAATAGACATATTGCCCTATAAATGCAATTAATTCTGATTGCTTTGTACATAAATGAAGAGCACAGACTCTAAACAATTGTGTGTTGAAATCAGGCTCTCATGGAAGCTCTCTAATGCAATCAACATGACCATGGATCGAAACACGCAATTATATTGCATATCCGTCATTAGTGCCATTATGTAGTTCATTGGCATGCTCTAGTGGAGCTTTGTCTGATGGCGAGAAATTTCTTTTGTTAGCAAAGAATTCATCTTTTTGCTGTTTCTATGTCTATCATAAATAAACGTTGGTTTTACGAATGTAGCAGATAAGACAACAATACGTACCGAATACATTTTAGTGAATTTCTCACCAGTTTGGATTATGTTGATAATATTTGCCCATCAGCGCCAGGAGCTTAACGTTAAACGTAAAAAAGAAAAGTTCACAGAAGAAGGAGGTCCGGCTAATTTAAGACTAACTAAAACAAAAACAAAAAAACCGAATAAACTCAAAGTACATAAACTCCCAAAGGATGAAGGAAGCTGAAATCTGGTAGTAAACAGAAAGTGAAACAATAATCTTAAAAATATATTTTTTTTTTATTTTATCGAAAGCTCAGATACCTACTTGAAGCACAGATCAGTATGGTGTATATCTTTCCTGAAAAATTGTAGTGTGCCTTCTTGAACTTAGAGCCATCACAGCCCGATACATGTCAAAGCCCAGCCGATACCTGTCAAAAAGTTCAGACCCATCCATTTATCAAACTAATTGTCTGATGAATAAAGTCGGGCAGTTCAGAGCCTCTAAATTCTCTACGACTCTTAAATAGTTGGAACAATGGGAATGTCTTGATTCAATTAAAGAATTTCTAGGAGAACTTCTCCTATCGTAGTGAGAAGGCTATTCGCTAAAATACCTGTCACATTAAGCACTGCATGCCACAGTGTCGGGGTTTCAGTGCAGCTGACCTCATTGTATCATGTCTTATATGACAGCCATGGCAATCTAATATCATGCTCAGCAAACTAGACCAGACCTTCTTCTCGATAATGTCAAGATGCAGACTCCAATTCAAGTCTAGACTTTAAACAAATTTTGTCATAAATGAAAATAAAATATTCGCAAAGTTAATAAGTTTCTCAAAAGATTTTTACATATTGCTGAAGTTATTAGGCTTGGATAAGGAAAAAATGTGACGTAAGGCTAATGAAAAATAAGTATTTTTTATAATATTGAATAATAACAATTAATCAACTTCTCTATACTGTACGGATCCAAAAACCAAACAATCAGTACGTTTACATGAATACTTGAAGCATACTTGAAGTATGCTTGACGTAATCAAAATATCATGAAAACGCTCATTCAATACATAAATTTCAACTTACGTAATTGGAACATTAAACTCAAGAATAATTCAAGTCAAGTAATTGGAATTAATTCAATCAACCGCCCTATCTGACAATCATA
Source organism: Dioctria linearis (assembly GCA_963930735.1). Lineage (NCBI taxonomy): Eukaryota > Metazoa > Arthropoda > Insecta > Diptera > Asilidae > Dioctria > Dioctria linearis. The sequence continues at coordinate 252,902,297 of OZ005741.1, forward strand.
TGGATTTCAAAGTCAAGTACTCAAGTATTCATGTAAACGTACTGAATGTAAGCAATGATGTCCACTTATTAGCAAATAGGCACTGAAATTTCTCTGGCGTAGCGCGCCTGACAGTATGCAAGCAAAAGAATTCTTCATCCAGTCTCCACTCCAGACGCGCAGACTTATTTGTTATAGCAGATAATCACTCAAATTACTAATTTATTCAGACACTGGACATGGTCTCTGCAATTGTGCGAAGAGGACGACGAAACCGAGAAGCATATTATAAACGAGTGTCCCGCGCTTGGAGCTTTAAGAATGCAAATCAGTGAAGAAGCATTTATTTATTTTATTCCAATCCTTAAAAGCAATAATGAGCTCGTAAACAGGCTAGATTTAGCCTAACCACTGGAAGGATACAATAGATCAAATCTGGGCGCGATGCCTTACCCTTAACCTCATAAAAGCACTGAATCAAACAAACTCGACTATTATTTTCATCAAATGTAAAAGTCGGTTAACGTACGCCATATATGTTGTGTTTTTACGTTTGAAAGTAAGTAATGACGTAACAATGCTCTTTTAAAGGTTCACCCCAAACTGTACAAACGTAAGGTTCTTAATTATATCTTCTCTCGTATCAAGTGAATACAGAAAATTGACTTCCAGAGCTTTCATACGCATTGCTCAAGGACCTGATGAAACCCATTACAAACTTTGGAAACTTTGGAAGGCAATATTTGTGGATCTATATAGGTTAATTAGATTTTGTAAACTCGAGAAGAGCAGATAAATATATGTAGATAGACATAAGATGCAAGGTAAAAGTGGCTTTAAGTTATCCTATGTATAATGCTTAGTTAGCCAACCATGTATATGGTGTACATAGATTACATACTGTTAATTTTCTTTACATTATTTAAATATTATTACAATCGAGCGTTGACTTGCTTACTTTACCTAATCCATAATGCTTACGCAAGTATCCTCCTGTAATCGATAATAAGAAAAAACTCCATTTTCTCTTTCAGCACCACTGATATCTCCATCGACATTCCGCAAAATATTTCCTTTTCACCTAATGTTCGACAGAAAAATGCGAATCGTCCAAGCAGGAAAATCAGTAGCAAGAGTTATCCCCAGGTAAGAGCTGTCAATTGGGTTGCTGACAAATTGTCATGGTGGAATTTGTTAACAGTTCTAATTAAGTCACCCAGGAGCAATTAACACCTTTGCAAATAGATTCGATGTTTCTATTCAACCTGTGACATTATCCTATTGACTGGGTGGCTACCAATCATGCTCCGGATTAAACGATTGCCTTTTCCTTTTATTTCAGGGTATCTGACGACGATTGCCCCCTTTTGGAGGTACTTGAAGCAATCAGACCACACCTGCACTTAACGTTCGAGAACGTCTTGGCACACATCAACACGATTTATGTTCTTCAGACGAGGCAAGGAGCCATGGGAAAGCACGAACGCTACTTAAGACTGAAGGTAAGGGATATTTGTAGAGAACCTTTCGATTTCATCCTTCCAAGTGTAGTAATATCTCATTTTATTTTTCCTCACGTATACAGGGTCAGATGATGTACGTCGCTGAGTCAGACCTCATCCTCTTTCAGTGCTATCCCAGTGTTATGAATCTCGATGACTTAGCCAAGTGAGTACTCAGTTTCTCTTTGATCTAATTCGATCCAATTTAGTTTTATAGCGCTGTTGACTGCAGTACCGTGTTAAGTTTTCCCTTCATACATATGTATGTACACACATACAATATACATACTATGAACCATTGACTCGACATCGATTTGACAATAGCAAAAACTGTACTCTTCCTGGCTAGCGGCGGACTGGTGTTCGATTGGATTTTCGCCAAACAATATAGCAATCTAGTGATGTACAATTGCAGATAGAATCATGTAGTTTGTCGTTTTTTTTTCTGTGCCGCTACTTCATTGCCTAGAGTAAATCACAAGGCCACCAGATTTTTTCAGCAGCTGAACATAAATAGGGTTTGTGGGTTATAGGGCGTTAACTTGATGGCGGCTTTATCTGCAGAATTGCTGTTTGTTTTGTGTTCTATCGTGTTTTTGAGTATGCTCTTTGTTTCAGCAATGTAAATATTCCGCCTTAATATTGCCAAACAAGTGAAGGCCTAGAAACTATTATATGATTAAAATTTTGTTCAAAACACTGGAAGGCAAAATAGATTAATAATCTGATATACCTATATATATATCAGTAGCATGGCATCTTTGGAAGCAAGAGAAGCATTGCTTCCCATAGGGTTTCCAATTTAATTTAATTAAAGCAAATAAAAAATTTCTTCAAAATATTTTCATTCAAATATATTTCGTCCAAAGGCTTTTTATTCGTCCTACGCTGTAAACTACCAAAGAGAAGCAATAAAAAAATCACCTCCGTGTCCATCTGAACAAAACGATCAAAGGCAAATCAATCGAACAATATCACAACGACGACCGACACAACTGCCTGCAGGTGGAGGAGGTGGTTTTATTTTTGCTTCCATCAACAATCAAACAACATCAACAAAATGTATGGCATTCGGACACATCAATGATCAACCTATGACGTCACACATCTCTGTTCCTCATTCTCAGTGTTCCTAGATTCCTGCCAACGGCAATCCCTCATAAAAATCCCTTAAAATCCCCTAATACCATATTTCAAAGAAATCTTTTAAAATACCTTAAGAATGGGTTTGTAAAGTGACATAATCAATTTTGAACAAAATTATTACATTGAATAAATCTGTGGTAAGTAACAAAATAACAAGATAAGTAATTGCATTTGCGCAAAAGCCTTCACTTTTGGGACACCCATAATTTTAAAATTTTCTTGATGTCTAGTTCAGATGTGCCACAAATTAGAATTTTATTGCAAGCCTATAGATTCTTTGAAGATTTCAATGATAAACAAATTTCAAAACAGCAAACCTTGCATTTAGCTTCTTTCGGTCATTGAGCCTTTGAAAGCAGGCTTTAAATTTACTTTCGTTTTCCAACCAGTAATCGGAAAATTTCTTGACATATTTTATGTTTTCAACTTTTTTAAACTGTTTTATTTTTAATTTTTGAGGTGTTGAAATTTAGAATTCCCCATTTCTTTTATTGAAGAAATATGTCATATTAATATCTACTGTTTCTTCCATTATTTACTATCTATCTACTTTACTACTTTATTTCCAATACAAAATATTCCGCAAAATAGACCAACGGGAAACTAAGCACACGTACACGTACAAAGTATAGCATAGTAGCAGTACACAAGTCCCTCACAATCAAATAGAAATAATCACTATGCTCAGAAAATATTTTGTACATGTGATATTAATAAAGAAAAACTCTACATTTTTTTCCTTCGTCAAAAATCCCTTAATTTCAACAAATTTGAAGGTTTTGTCCCTCAACCTAATTTTCAAGGAAAAATCCCTTAAAAGGGGTTTAATCCCTCAGATCTGGGAGCACTGCATTCTCCACTTATAGTGTGGGTAGATAGCTACACTCAATAAGGATTTGCTCTAAGGCCAGAAGGGATGCAATTGAAAAGATGTTTCTATGGCACCTAAAAACCCTGATATACCGGTAGCATGTATTAGGTTGATTTTATTCAAATGCATATAGTCGCTGCAAACATTGCTATTCAAAATCGAATCGAATTCGAAGTAAATTAAATCGACTAGGTGAAGTTAAGCTTCGAAATCGAATTCGCTTGCGACCTGTTTGTGAATTGCAGGAGAAAAAAACGGAACACGACATCAAATTGGATTGGCGACCCGACAGTGGTTCGCTAGCCTGACTTTCCTTTCTTTCGAAGTTCTTGTATGGGTTGGTAGTTCGTTTTGGATTCGATGTTTTTTAACAGTATGATCACGTATCGACCACTCTTGCAAGGCGTTTTGCAAATACCACGTAAATGCGATATCTAATAAATAAATAATAAATACTCACTGTAGTAAAACTTGACTTTGCACTTCACTCAATAAAATCTCAACTTAGAATGCCTCCGAAGAACAATTTCATGAATAGAAAATATTTGCTTTAATGACTTCCTCGGAAATTGCCATGAGCCGTACCGTAACTTATATATATAGCAAACAAATCGAAGAAATTTCGAGCTTTAACCAATGCACCAAAACCCTCGAGAATACTTACCAAGCCATGAAACAGAAGCCTATATGTGTGCGTTGGGAGTCCATTCTCTAAAATTTTCTATATTGATCCTTATGGAAAAGTACCAAATATTGACTTTATATATGCTATAGAGATTAAACTAATATCCATACAGGAAAATAGTCTTGTAGTAATTTAAAGGTTGGTTCCATACCTTCCCAAAGGCTACACACTATACCTTACTTAACAAAATAATAAAATAGATTTGATTAGAAAGTATAATCTTACCATTGTGCGCTCTCTAACTCTCAGCTTAGTAATAATTACATTTGTGTATGTGCAGCCGGAGTCCGAATCTGTAGCCCAGCTACAAACGATATCATCAGCCCACGGCATTTCATGACGGCACAGCGGCATACAATTATTACTCAGCTGAGAATTTTTGTTTGAGGAATCGAAGTCATGTGGTTCAAATACTTTTTTCTAAATAATTTTGTTAGGAAAGGTATGAAAATTTTATTACGGTTCGGAAGATAAGAAAGCAAGCTTAAGATTATCACAACACCATTTTTCTATATAAATAGTAGTTTAAGGCGGAGGAGCTATTCAAATGAAACTTTTGTCAGTTTTCCATAAGATCACTGCAAATATTTTAGAATATTAGGACTCCGATGGGGCTGTCATGTGGTAGTGAGGGAGCCTGTTTCATGGCTTGTAAAGTATTCTCGAGGGTTTGGATGCATCTATTTGGAATTCTCGGAAATTTCGACATGGTTGAAAACGTCGTCTATGGTAAAAACATCGAAGAGATTTCGAGCTACAAGCGGTTCATCTATTCGAATTCTCGGAAATTAGGGCATGATGCTAAAACTTCGTTTAAGTTAAAAAAAATATAAGAGATTTCGAGCTACGAGCTTTTCTCAATTTCGAGTTCATTTCGCTACGGCGAAAAATTGACCAATTGTTTGCAGGGGTTGCTCTTATGATAGATCGCTTTGAAATATGATATTGATGACAAAATCATACAGTCGGAGGCAAATAAGCAAATGAGAAATTATTGATATATTAATTTAGCTTATTTAGAATTTATTTATCGAAGGCATGCCATTATCGCGAATCTGTTTTTTTTTTTACTATTTTGATCTGCCATACTCATATGTAAATCAAATCTATATTCTGTAAAAATCTGATCTCTATTACTTTACCAATGTATATAAGATATTCCAGGTATTCGTTTTCAAGAATGAGCTCAAATACTCGATAAGCGTTTACTCTTAAAATTGCAACATCTCAAAAGATTAATTTCTCAGTTACATGACGGCGATGAGTAATATCTGAACTATGTTTCATAATACACTCTGTTATAAACGAATTTGAAATTTTTCATTTTCGTATTTTGCAAATCCCTTGAAATTTCATTTATTACGAGGGAACTTATCCGGTGCGTTAGAACAGTCTTCGAATATCTCTCCACATTCTGAAAACCATTTACCATTGCCTTCCTTTTCGAGAAAACGGAAAATTAAGTTTGTTTAAAGTTTTGATAGAAACAGAAAATATAATATTCAAGAAGGTACATTGCGACTTGACTATGATCATTTCTTTAATTCATTTTATTTTTATTTGAAAGTAGGGGGCCAAAGCACTACAATCCATGCCAACTCTCACGTCCTCAATCGTTGGTGGAAAATTAAGTTTGTTTAAAGTTTTGATAGAAACAGAAAATATAATATTCAAGAAGGTACATTGCGACTTGACTATGATCATTTCTTTAATTCATTTTATTTTTATTTGAAAGTAGGGGGCCAAAGCACTACAATCCATGCCAACTCTCACGTCCTCAATCGTTGGTGCTTAAGCTTAAGTATAAGACTAGGGGTGACTAGGACACTAAGACCCTGCGAAAACCGCGATCATAGTTGATCTATAGAACCTCCCCCAGAGTGATTAACCTAAAGCTATCTTTTTACAAGCTCAATATTATTGTCATTGGAGTTAGCTTGCATGCCTTATTGTGAGAGATGTCTCTCCAGTGACTTTCAACCTCAAAGTTGCTTGCAAGCGCGGTACACTTATATATGATAAGTTTCGTGGCTTCATCTTCCTCTTCGCACAGTTCACTATTGCAGTTGTCTATTTTCTACAAAAAAATAATCGAGAGGGTAGTAGGTAATTTATTAGCACTGCTGCAATAACTTTTGAGCGCATGGTTATTTATTTAACGCTCTTGCCACTGATATATATATATATGTATATTTTTTATACTACAAAGCCAAGATCAGGGGATACCTTCTGATGTAAGGTACTTCATGGCAGCAAGGAGATAGGGAAAGGATTAAAGGACGTCAGGAAAGTGGCGGAGGTGCTGATGTATGTCACTCTTAAATTTTCGCAGATTATACACCCGAGGGAAAACAGAAGATGGTAGATTGTTCCACATTCGCACAGTTCGGGATACGAAAGCATCACGGAATTTTACAGTACGTCCGAAAGTACTTTGAAGGGTGAAAGGATGAGAGCGGCTTGCATTGCAGCGCGTGCAGGAATCATTCTACAAAGGATCAGACTAGATATTTCATCGGAAAATTGACCATGCACGTAACGATAGAGGAGAGAAAGGCATCCGACATTGCGGCGGAGCTGAAGTGAGTAGTCGATATGACGAGTTATTGCAACAGCACCCATGAACGAGCCTTCACTCTTCTGGACAATGCCCAATCAAGCTAAGGCTGTACGACCAGCCTCGGCCCAGATATAGGAATTGTAATCCATTCTATGTCTAATCATAGATGGCACAAGAACTATATGTTGCATGGATTACCAAAAAAGTATAAAAAAATTTCGTGGCGGGTCGTCCATTCCTGAATGATCCACAACATCTGAAGTCTTGAGAAAGTCGATCTATTATAAAAACACTTGCTTTTGACACACTCTAAAACATGTTATGGTCCACTCCAGAATGCACTACTCGTTTCACAATCTCTACTCTAGTATGGCTTGCGACATCTCGTTTTTGTGCCATCTCTGGTCTGATGTAGGACTTTTAGAGGAGCGCTAGATTCGATGGGCTGAAATATTTCCTACACCTTTGCAGAAATGCAAGACATTTCGATGATTCTTTGACAACAGAAAAGATGCGATCTGTCCAGATTAGGTTGCTGGAAATATTAATGCCAAGAATACATAAAGACGGTGTATCGTAAATCAGTGTTTCATAAAATGAAACGGAAGTGGAGAAATTATGATCTTCTTTTAAAGAGATGAGACAGCTTTGGGTTCTTAATGCATTGACGCGATTCGCTTTGCCCCAACCGAAGATATTGGCAAAAGATCGTTATTCAATGATCTGGTCAAGCAATCTCGTTTGACATATGCGGCATTCCCTCTGAAATCCTTTCCCTTTATCTGCCATTCCAATGGCGAAGACTTCAGCCTGGAAGACAGTGGTGTGTTTTCCAAGTGAGTACTCCATCCCAATGTCAGGTTTAGGAAGGTAAACGCCCGCCCCGATTCCCGCATTAGTGAGAGAGCCATCGGTAAAAATATTTAGAGCGGACCGGGGAAGGCTCGACAAGGCACTTCCCTCAGTCCACGATTCCCTTACAGGAAAACTCACAGGGAAGCGACACGCAAAATTAAGCTCTGGTACTATCGCATCAAATGGCATGCTGGCCATGTTACTTAAGGTATATATGATAACTTTTAAAATTCATATATCTCCACAACAGAGCCAAATACCACCGAAATTTTCGACACTTAGATAGAAGATCCTTATGGCTCCAAAATAAAAAGACAAAAAAAGTTCTACAGGTCCTCAATTTCAATAGTATCAATAATAAATTTTTTTTAAATATCATTATTATCTAACAAAAACAGAATTTCATTCGGTGTTTAGTTAATTTTTAAGAAAAATATAAACAATTTACGTAGCGTAATTTCGCCATTGAATAAATAACTAACAAGGAAACGGCATGTCGGATGAAAACCCAAGTCACGAAATGTATTAGCGTGCTGTTTTTGTATTCGTTTCGTCATGGCAGTAATGAAATCGTGTCATTTTTAAAGGGGACATTTTTTTATAATCCAAATTGCTATGTAAAAAAACCAATTGTTAGCGCCACCTTTCTTTAGTTAAAAGGAATATAGGGATGCCATAGAAGAAAGAAGCATCCTTCTGATATTTCTCAAATTAACAAAACGGCATAGGGAATAGAAGAATTTTTAAGAACTTTTATTTTTAACGATTCTAAATTAAATCATAAATACAAGAAGAAAAAAATTATTATTATTATTACAAATTGATAAATGCAAGAGGGAAAATCATCTGTCTCGTTAGCTCAGTGGTAAGAGCAGTCACCCGGCAAGCGGAAGGTCCCGGTTTCAAACCCCGGACGAGGCGGTTGTTTTTTCCTCTTGTATTTATGATTTAATTTAGAATCGTTAAAAATAAAAGTTCTTAAAAATTCTTCTATTCACTATCTTGACCGATTCTAACAAGTGTGGGTTCGATTCCAGACATGGAAAATAAAATAAAATCGGGCATAATTTAAACTTTCGTATATTTTTCTGTTTCTGTTGTATATACACATTTAAAATTTTTTTTTAACGAATAATTATAAAACAGTTTTTTAAAATACTAAGAAAGGATTTTTCACCAGAATTTCGGCGATTTTTTGTGCAACATTGCACCGCACAATTCATAAAGTTAAATTGATAGCTCTAATTGCTTTAATTTCACAAATCGCTGTTCTCAATAATACTAGACACTACAATACTAAAAATGCTTCTCCAAATGACGTCAAGGACTTTAAACCAATAAGCTTATTATGTTTTCTAGCGAAGGCTGTAGAAAAAATCATGGCTAAGTAAATATCTGAGCACTTAGATCACGTGAATTCCTTGTGCCGATGGCAGTCAGGCTTTCGCCCTGGGCATAGCTGTGAGACAGCTCTCTTAAAAATCTCCACTGACATCAGAATTGCTTTGGATAATGATCGCATTGTGCTCTTAGTCCGTCTCGACTTCACGAAAGCTGTTGATAGCGTCGACCACATGAAGCTTGTTAACAAGCTAAAGAGCCTCTTTGGATTTGGTTTGCTTGCGCTCAAGTTAATTAGTAGTTTTTTGGAGAATCGCTCGCAGTGAGTTAAAGTGAACGAAGTTATCTACTCTAAGCTCCGTTTGACTGTCGGTGTACCACAAGGATCAATATTAGGACCCCTGCTCTTCAGTCTTTTTATTAATAATTTGCCAGCTGTTATCAAAAATAGCTCGGTTCACTTGTACGCTGATGATGTGCAAATATATTTAGATCGTCCAATTGGCCTCTTAGAGGACTGTGCCAGCCGAATTAATGAAGATCTTCATAGTATTTTAAAATGGTCAATCAATAATAGGCTGATACTCAATACCAAAAAATCTCACGCGCTAGCGGTTTGCAGAGGAGGTTATGATCTTAACTATTTTCCCCCCAATACAGTTCAATCGCTCTACTATACCATATGTGCAGAAAGTTCAAAGCTTAGGTGTTATATTAAATTCTCATATGACTTGCTGTGACCATGTTAAAATGATACTAGGGAAGATCTATGGGGCGCTTCGCCGACTTTGGTTATATGCTAACCTGCTCTCCACCGACTTGCGCATAAGGTTGGTCAGGACACTGATATTGCCGAATCCAACACATGGGTCTATCATATTCCCTAGACTCGACTCACGTTGTAAGCTTGAAGTAGCCTACAATGATTCCATTAGGTTCGCGTTCAGGCTTCGTAGATCCGATCACATTTCTCCTTTTCGCCACAGAATTTTGAATTGCTCTTTGGAAATACATTTGCAGTGCCAGGCATTACTTTTTCTATATAACACACTGAGCACACGTAAACCGACATATCTGTATAAATTTTTAAATTTCTTGCGTAGTAACAGACGTTGTGATTTGCTACTGCCTCGCTTTAATTATTCTGTCTTGAATGCTTCTTACTTTGTTCAAGCTGTTCGCATATGAAATGTTCTTCCAGTTTCGGCGAGCTCGGCCGCCTCCTTTAAACAGTTATTGTGGCAGCACACATCATTAGGATAATGATGTACAATTTCATTATTTTCAGTTGACTGCACATACATTTGAACTCTCTTTTCTCTCTCTTTTTTTTTCTCCTTCTTGCTGCTTAATTTGCTTACGTAGTTATCTTTATTATCATATTTCTTTAGTTTTATTTTTTGTTTTCATACTTTTTTTTCTCTTTATGCTATATTTTCTTATTTCTATCTCATAGTTACAGAAATAGTATCATAAATTTTAGTATTTATATTTTTATTATTTGTTATTTTTTTTCTATTTTCTCCTTCTAATTTCTCTTTATTATCATTCATTACTCATATTTGTTTAATATTCGATAGTTACCTGCATTGCTCTAGTTAGTTTTGATTTTGTGAACTTTAGTAGTACTAATTAAAAGGCTTCTGTCTTATTGTACTTTTTTTTTTTAAATAAATACTTAGGTACTTACTTACTTACTACAAGCTTTCGAAATAGTACAAATTAAAATTTCTATTAGGTATTTCTTAAAATTATTAAACATCACAAAGTTTCACTGAACTCCCGGAACTCTGAAATGTTTTCTTTCAAAAACGTCAAAATTTGACTAATTTAGTTAGGTCTGAAAGTCAAAGTGTAGCTTACTCACGTACACTGTACTCGCACGATGCCCCGCTTTCTTAAAAGCTATTTATTCAATGTATTTGGCATTATGATCGATAAAATCGGTTGTTCCATGCACGAGATATGATTTTTTGAAAAGGTGAGTTCATCAAGCATGATAAGGGCAAAAAAAATATGTGAGCTGTTTTCGTATTCCATATAAACGCTAAAAGTTTTATACAAATCGAAAATGCTCTGGCGCAAAGTTAGTTAGTCTACAGGGATTGTTTCGTGTGGAATGGTTATGTAATTCATATGTTTATGCTCACACTTAAAAAATTTTCTCTTGTACATGAATAACTTACAATAAAAGATAACTCTACAACGAGATTTCATGAAACTTTGAATTCGTCTATCTCGCGAAGTGCGGGGGAGGGGCACTGAAAATCAGGATATTACATATACTCTATAAGACCTTTAAGCATGTTAACTTTCAAACAAATCCAAGATGGACGAATCGAAAGTCCTGCCCATTCTGTCCCATTCTGTGACTATTTGAGGAAAAAGTATTGTTTTCAGACAGACTTTTAGATGCACAAATAAAGAGAGATTTAAGAATAAAATTCAAAACATTTCCGATTCCATTTATTATCTTAGCATGCTATATTTGTTCACGAAAAAAGTTCCATCGGAAGTTACAAGAATATAGAAAATAATAAATCTGGAGACTTGAATTCCATACATACATATATGTATGTATATTATGCTATTCCATGTAATATTAACATAAGAAAGTTTAACATGTCAAGTTGTTATAAGTAGCTACATCGGAAGATATTTATAACTTATAAAAAAACAAACGAAAAAAAAACCAGAAATTAGATTACTTTTTAGGAAGAAATAATCCTGAATTTTTCCCAGACCAAGTTATATCTGGTATTTTCAATGGTAAGTATTATAACTTTGGTTGAAATAATTTGTTTGTTAACAAACTTGTTATACACAAGTTAATATCTGATAAATTCTGAAAGCTGTTTCATATCTCATATTATCGTTTTTCAAATACCTATTTACATAACTATATGTATAAGATTTGTAAGAAATATGATTATTGATAAATGTTTAGAAGTTTCTTAATTACAAAAAATTACGAAAACTTTAAAAGCCTATTTCTGAAAAGTTGACTTTTTCCAGTTGGCATAATAATCAGAATGTATCCGACATGAATTTCCTGCACATTAGTTTCCATAATTGATTTCGTTAGCTTGATTTTTCATAAAAGAAATCGTTCTATGTCTTCTTAGTGCATATTCCTTATTTCGATTATTAAATTTTCATAACAAATTTTCGTAAAGGCTTTAATTATATGCTAGGACGAAATTTCAGTGACTAGGTCATAATAGTCTATATATAAAATTAGTTTATCGTAGATGGCAATTAATTGCACATTTTTTAGTATTTATTATTACCTATCAATTTATTTCTGAAAAATACTCTTCCAGAATAAAGTTGCATCGACCTTTTTCGGGGTTCCGTACAACAAAGAGAAAAACAGAACCCTTCTGATTAGATTGCTCGGGCCTTCATATGTCTGTCACAGAAGTTTTTTTCGAAAACGTCATGATGTAGAAATTTAAAATTTCGCGCACATACATATATCGACAGTCAAAGTTTATTAATTCTTGTTTTTTTTTTTTAGGAGTGTGTGTTAAGCCTTCTCAAAATGAATTTTTTTTTTATGTTTTGTGCCCGTTTAAGAAGGTGTTGGTGAACTGTTTATAAAGATATATCCCAAAAAGTGCGAAAAAATACCGCCGCCCCCTGCTCTTCTAGATTCAAATATTAGTTTTGTTTAATTGGGTTTGTGTACAGTACTAGCGACCACATTCCGAATGGAACGCTAATTTGGGTTTTCAAGAGTAAACTGTCTAAATGATCATTCAGAATTTGTTAGCTAATATAATTTTAAACTTCCATGCAAAATTTCAGTGAAATTCATTATTGATTAGAGGTCCCTGAAATCGAAAATAGTGTTTCTTTTTCTGTTTTGGACTTTCAGGAAACTGTTTCAACATTTTCTGACATAACTTTTTAATTTGACAATATTTTTTTTGCAAATTAAAGGGAATTTTGTTATGAGCTTATTGTAGTGAAAGTTGTTTTAAAAAATTATATTCTTCTATTTTTTATAAATTTTTCAAAACGAATATTCGGACCCGGATCTCCCAATCTTTTGATTTCGCATCAGTTTTTTTTGTAAGGAAAAGTGGCACGCGGGTGTACTTTTTCTACTACAATGTAATCTACAATCGATTATCTTTCAAACAGCTACAACTTAAGTGGATCATGTAGTGTACGAACTGTTCTCAAAATGCGATTTTCGACGATGAAGCATTTTTACAAATTACAAAGAATATATGCCGGCAGTTTTAGCCAAACTTAAAGCACTTGGCTTCTCCCCTCCGTTCCTGTTATGGATTACAAGTTTCCTATCTAGTCGCCAAATACGTGTTGTATTAATAATAAATAATAATAATAAACTTTATTGCTGGCAAAAATACAAAAGATTTTGGAAATGTAGATAGTGTACAATAAAATATAGAAAAAATTCTAAATATTAACAATATGTGTGTAAATTATAAATTCGGAAAGAGTCATAACAATGATAAACGTATACAAATACTAGATGGCGTTACATCTGAACCTCATACTAAAAATGCTGGTGTGCCCCACGGCTCCGTTATCTCTCCGACTATCTTCTTAATTTTCATTAATGATCTGCTTTCTCTTACACTTTTAATGCCCTTGATTTCGCTTACTCCTTTGACACTCTTGCGACTTCAGAGGGAATGCCACATCAAACGAGATTGCATGATTATATATCATTGAATAACAATCTTGCCAATATCTTCGCTTGGAGCAAAGCGAATCGCGTCGAATTCAATGTATTTAAAACCCGAAGCTGTCTCATCTCATTAAAACACGATCATAATTCTCCACTCCTGTTTGAATTTATGGAGCACTGATTTACGATACACCGTCTTTATGCATTTTTGGCATTAATATTTCCAGTAAGTTAAGCAGGACAGATCGCATCTTTTCTGTTGCCAAAGAAACATCGAAATGTTTTGGATTTCTATAAAAGTGTAAGAAATGCCCCAGCCCATACAATCTAGCGCTTCTCTACAAGTCATACATATCTGGTCTGGGGCTGGTCGCACAGCCTTAGCTTCATTGGATATTGTCCAGAAGAAGGCCTTCAAGATTATTGGCGATATGGGAATAACTTTTTATATCGACTTTCTTGAGCACCCGGCAGCGCAATGTTGGATGTCTTTCGCGCTCCTTTAACGCTACATGCATGGTCAATGTTTCGATGAAATATCTAGTCTGATCCCTTGTAGAATAATTCATGCACGAAATCCTCGCTCTTCCCCTGAGCTTGGCTTAATAATATTTTAAAAAAGGCAAAGGCTGCCCGGCCTATTGTGCTGACCTGCCAGAGATTAAAAATCGCTCACCAATAATTTCCTGTTTTCTTAGTTTTTTTTTTTTAATATTATAATTATTAAGCCAATCTCAGGGGATACCCCATGATGTAAAGTCCAGGATGGCATGGGAGAAAGCAGATAGGAAAAGGCTTAGGGGACATCAGGTCCAGATTATGTAAGCTTTTAAGCTTATTTGAAGATAGAGGGCAGGGCAGACCCAAGAGCAACCAGCCTGCACTTGTAAACCTTCGTTGACATATAAAATTCACAGGAATTACTGGGACTCAAACGAAGAACTTCGAATTAAAAGCAATGATGATACTGTTACATATACCTACCACATGAGAGCGCGTATCCTATACATTTATCACTAAATAATCATAATAAAATCGAACAATGATAAAAGGAGGAAAATTCTACTCGCATGTACACCCCTAACCGATCTGTTATAATGATTGATTGCACTTTTTACTCTGTCTTGATCTCTCCAATAGTATGAGAGAATTTATGACTACTTTGTTTTCATACACTATGGGAAAATAAACCATGTCTGAATAAGAAAATTGAGAGATAAATTATCTGAAAAAGACGAAATTGTGGGAAGTGTTTGATGTGCATGTTTGACATTTTGCCTGAGGTGCAGGTTCAGTTCTGAAAGCTATAAAGTTATTATTACAATAAAATGAAACTAGATAGAGGTTTCAAATTAACAATGCTTTATGACCACATTCGTATCGGATATATTATGGATGTACACATTCTTATAAAAACAACTCATTTCCACCATCTTCCTTTCATTTCAATCGAGTCTGTGTGTGGTAGCCTTAAACAAGGCAAAAGTCACCATCTTAGACACACCTACACATTTTCTGTGTTTTATTGTATATTAGTTCTAACTTGTGATTACCTGATCGTTATTTTCCACAGTTACCTCTTAGTGTAGTACTTCTGCCGAATGATCTGAAATGTTTCCACTAAATCGTTCCAAGATGCAAGCAACTTTCTTACTTGTCCTGCAGTGTACATAGTGTTTCAAATAAATCAAGTAATTTATATAACACAATTTAGAAGATAAATTCCCATTCCAACTAGAGCAACAAGGTCCAATTACTTTTATATGTATAATAAACATTTTTTTTTCGATACATTCCTAGGAAAGGCCTTTATATATCAGACGTACCCCTACACGATGCAACTAGGGACTTAGTCCTGCTATCTGAGAAATTCGAGGCTGAATACAAGCTGACACGTAACCTAGAAATGCTAACGGATAAGCTTCAACAGACATACCGGGAGCTGGAGGGCGAAAAACAGAAAACAGACAGGTAGGTACATAATTACTCCTCATTAGGACTTAATGGAGTGCTTTACTTTCTTTCGCATCTTTATCAAGATAAACAAAGCTTTGAGAAAACAATTTTTACTCGAAAAATAAATTATTTTCATTTTACAGATTGCTTTACTCTGTCCTACCGAAAACTGTGGCTAATGAACTTCGACATCAGAGACCGGTACCACCTAAGAGGTAAAATGAAATACTATAATTTAATTTGCTTTGGTTTCTGTTGTTTCTGGTAAATAATTAAAAAGTAAGAGTGCTTAAAGAAAAACGTAATTTAAACCTTCAAGTTTCCTACTCAAAAAGCACCTAAAGGTAATAAAAGAAAACTCATCGTAGATTGTATTATTTTTCTTATAAGTTATTTATAAAATATGACTGAGGTATCTAGATAAACTGGAAATTAATTATTCTTTTAATTTTAATTTTATATTCGCATTATGTTGGCATAAAATAACACGAGCTAAGTTATGATTTTATTTTAAGCATGCCGCAACCCAACAAAATTCGGCGATATTTGTTTAAACTTGCATATTTTCAGTTAGTAAGGCAACAAATTATTTTAGACCTGAATAGGTTTAGGTATTTTTTTAACAACTACAGGTGTAGTATGTCAAATTAAAGACGAATTTAGGTATTCGCTCAAAGCCCTCCTTGCCGGTTTCATGCAGCTCACCCAGGAGGTGTGAGCCAAGGAATCTGTAATGCTTTCCCGAGGAAGCTGGACAGTGACAAAGAAAGTGAGTCACGTCTAGAGTTCCTCTCCACATCCCTTATATATAGGATCAACAACAAGCCCCATCCCATGCAAGTGACCCCTGACACGAGAGTGTCCACTGAGAACTGACATCAGGATTCTCAAGGTTGGCTTGTTTAGCCCCAGTAGCTTCTTCGTATCTGTTTGGTTAGGTCTGCCCCATAGTTCCTTTGTAGATTTATCTGAAGGGATCATCTAACCAGATGGGACTGTGATGGCAGTCGGCCCAAGCCGAGATATTACAAATAAGGTTTTTTTGAGCGATCCCGATTGAGGAGGAAGATATCTCGGAGGTTGCACCAAAATGAGCAAGATCATATGCCTTTTAATTTCCGCTAACGTCGCTGTGACCTGGTACCCAAAGTACCAGTACCCTGTTAGTCGAGAAAGGGAGTTCAGGGTGGTTTTACATTTCAATACTAGTTTGGATTTTATAAAGGGTTTTGACAAAAGGCCTTGACAGCTGCCTGGCTGTCCGAGCAGATTGAAGTCTCCTTTTCTTAAGTGTCTGAGTTAAGGATGGCAAATTAAAGTTGCAAAACACAAAACTCCTTCACATGTAGTAAAACTTTACGAATGTCGCAACTTCGTGTGAGTTGACTTAATTTTTTTCCATATTAAACCGGCAGTCGCGCGACAATCTTGCGACAGAGCCATTGCACGATTTTAGCAGAAGTTTGCGACATAAAGTTTGAGTCGCGCCTCTTCATATAAAATGAATTATTCGTAACTAAATTTGCGCGAATTCAGTCGCACGACAGATATTGCTCGTGTAAAACGGCTTTAGTGCGGTGCATTAGTCATTGAGTGAACGTTTTGAATTGCATAATTAGAAAAATTTCACATAAGAGGTTTAGTTTGACTATTTCAGTCATATTGAGCTTTAATTCTGAATGCTATTTAAGATTTGATAATTTTTCAAAAGCGAGGGAGCGCTTTTATACTACTTCATTCGCTAATTTTAATACATTAGAGAAACAAGCCACTGGAAATGCTAAGTAGAGCTAGCTCCATTGCACTATTTATGTAAAAGACTCCTGGGGCCGGATTCTGTAACACTGAGAATTGGGGAGTTTGGGGGATGAACATTTTCATTTTCCTCGATTAAAACTCCCTTACTCTCCATTCGCGATTCATACATACCTGGGGTGTTAGGGAAAGCATGAAAACTGTGAAAAACTGAGAATCGCCAGGGAGGATAAAGGGTATTAGTTTTTCTTCTAGAGGGTTGAACTTTTTTCTATACTCGATGTGCAAGTGTCTATTACCACCTAACGTCGAGGTAAAATGAAATTTTTTTTTACAAGGGTAGTTTTTGTGGGATGTGGGAGGGTAGATTTCTCGAATTTTTCCAGTATAACGGGAGAATAGAGAGAAGGAATGGACTGCATGTGGTATAGAAAAAAATTGGAGCTTGGGGCAAATATGATAAGGGTAGGAAATGGAGCAGGGAAGGTGCGGGAATAAAAATGGGAATGGATTAACGGAAATTAAAAAAAATCAGGAGTAGGAATAAGTCGCAAGGACAAGCTCAGGATCTGTAAGATCAATAAAAATACTGAAAAATCACTTTGGTAATTAGGTATCCATGGGTCTTAACGGTAATTCTCAGAATTGACAGACCTCGGTGGGAAATTTTCTTGTCGCAATATTGAACAACGCGTAGTGTTGGAGGGCCGTAGAGCGTTCGGATTTTTTCCGAGTACAAAAATATACGTTAACAGTTTTTGGGGTATTTTGGGATGGGAGCCGTACCACCCCTCATAAGGGGTTCTCCAAAATACGTCATGTTCAGTATCACATAAGAGGGAGGGAGGAAAAGGTCATAACCAACTTTTTATCGCCGAAAAATGGATTTATTACACTTGGGTCATATACACCCCAGTTCCTATATTTTGCATATATTTTTCCGTTCTTTGTTTCACATCCACCCTGTTGTGAACATTTTTTTTAAGGAAAGTGAATTTCGACGACTTACTAGTTCTTTATAATGATGAGTTGAAACTATATCCATTTTTGTACACAAAAATGGCCATTTTTTCACCTTAAAAGGGACTGATTCACTTCTTTTGCAGCTATTCTTCAAATTTCGTAATTTTCAATACAAATTCTCCGAGTTACAAAATTCCGAGTGCAGAGTTTAGTGTCAAAACAACTGTCAACTCCCCAACTCCATAGCTCTCCGTGTTCCCTTGGTAATGCAGAGTAGAGCTACTTCTACAGAATTAAATATTTCTGCAACAGGCAGAAAGTATCTGATATCTAGTGCTTCCTATGTAAAAGGAAGATAGGCTCAATTCCCAAAATGTAATTAGTAATGGTAATGGTCTATAATGGTCGTTCTGGAGTCATTACATTTCCTATAGGGCCTTTCAGTTTAAATACACATAAAGTCCACATGCATGTAAATTTTATGATTTATCCACATCGGGCTTAGTTTTTATGGTCCGGGTCCCAGGAGCCGGTATACGAATAACAAAAAGCAGCTAAGAAAGCAACTAGTTTGAAATCTTGTACAAAACTAATGTCAGAGTTCTTGCTTCAAAAAGGCTTTATTACTTTTGATACCCAGTAGCATGTAAATATAAGCAGCAGTAGCAATTTTCAATGTATTTGTATAGTCTTGCTATTGGGAAATGATTTAATTTACGATATATATTTACAGAATTCGCCTAATATAAACCATGGTGTATATAAACATACCATAACAACACTACTACCTGCCTTTTTCACCTTTTTCTCTCCATAATCCACCGTGTAAAAAAATGTGTCGGTTACATTATACCTTCCGCTTTTACACCATGATCCGTGGCGCCAAGAGTGGAAAGAATTCGCTAACAGGAAATTCATCAAAAAAGGTTTATTTATCAAAGGGAATATTAAAATTGGAATCCAAAATTGCTGTCAAATTATTTGAAACTTTATTACTTGTAATAGGTACTTGTAAGACCATAACTGCGATCGTTTAAGTTTAATATAACAAAGCATAATATAACAAAAGAGTTTCTCCTGTATTACAAGGACCATAGAGTTCGATTTTTTTCATTATACGGAAAATAAACAAAAAATGTAATTCAAAATTAAAACTCACTCCTAAGCTTTTTGAATTTTTTCCTCCGAAATCCCGACACCCATGTACATAGTACAGGATGTATATTTGCATTGTTTCGCTACACAAATACATACATACATACATACAAAAAATCTTTATGTATTCTTACAAAAGGCCGAATGTCGTAAGGAAATAAAATTTTATTTGTTCACCGTTCATTTGTTTTATTTCAAACGTAAGGGGAGATAAACATATATATAATACATGTACTAGTACATGGACGCCCCCACATGATATCTACATGTACAATGTATAAACATACAAACAAGCGATATAAAAATGACTTAGCTAAATTTGTGAAGAAATAATATGATATTACGTTGATGCTGTAAGAAATTTCCGAGAAAAAATTTAAAATTGGTCCAAAAAATGGAATTTAATGGAGATCAGACTTAGAACTGTGATGATGATTAGTCTGTTACTTCCCATTGGGAAGAAGAGCAATTTAAAAAACTGTCTGAAACGCTTCCGTGGAAGCTTTGCCACTTTTCTCTATCCCAGTTCATTGTCTTATTAAATCCGCAGAATCAAGCGTTTCGCTGCTGTCCTTAAGAACCGCTCTAGAAGGTATGCTAAATGATGGACGAAGAAGTTTTTGGAAGTTACATTCTCAAAGATTGAATGAGATTTTAGAATAATCATCGCAGTGCTTTTTCTTTTATCTTCCTGAGAACGTAGGATAATTCTCGTACATAGTATACCCAAAATTCTACTCGGATTCGATGTACCAGTCAAAATTAATTTTCGTACACGGTTAAAATTCTCAGTCTATTTCTAAAATGAAGAAAAAGTTTAACGGCTTCGAATACTTTTTCAAATTTGGAACTAAACTTGAGTAAAGTCTAAAAAATGTTGAGTGAAACCCAGAAAAAGGTTTTAAAGTAGCAATAAATCTTTTTAATTTTGATTTAAAACATTTTATGATTTCGCTTTTTCTCCAAACTTGTAAAGTTTTGATATCAATGCAAATATCTACGATTGTTTAATTTGTAAAGAGAACAGGGTATAATAAAAGTTTTAGAATTCCGTGCTTTAGTATATTTATTAAAAGTCTTCGGTTTGAAATTCAAACTTCTGTCGAAATTTCAGATCATAAGTTTCAGTTTTGAATTTTACAGTTTGAAACTGAACAAGCTTGAACAAACCGAGATAAAATTTTCCATCTGACCCAATTAGCTTTCATTGCATACATCAGTTTTCTTCGTAATTTAGTGGTTTACGGAAGTTTGTGTACCTGAATAATTTTAATTAATTAATTAATTATAGTAATGCCACTTATTGCTGCTAATAGAATCGAATTGTTCAATTTCATTATTTTTAGATGAAATACAATATCCGGATACTTATGAAAGCTTTCTCAATTAAGATTTAGATTTAAATAATAAGTAAAATGGTTACCTATATACAGTGGGCGAAATAAATAAAGCCACCCATAAAAACTTTCCTCAAAATCGTATAAATGTACAAGAAAAAAGTTCAATGACCTTACAGAAATCCGAAAAAAGAAAAGAAAAATATTTTCTTAAAACGTAAATAAAAATATTGAACAAAATCTGATATCGTGTTTTTAATTATTAATTTGAATTTTGAAATTTAATGTGCTTATAATTAATAGATACACAGAAGGACTATAATAATACGTACGAAAAACGTATTAAACAATGTAGTTTTATTCCAAAATGTCAGGACAGTATAAAACTAAAACTTACCGGAAAATTTACAATTCATACTATATTGATTTAATCCAAAGCTTAAGAGTTTCGCAATAAACCTTTTTCAGTTTGATACACATATAATTATAAACCAGTTTTAGTTTTAAGCTTCAGCGATCTGTTGATAAAACTCTTTGCGTTTCATATGTTTTAATTCACAAAAGGTTTTTATTTTAAACAAAATGTTTCGAATTAAGATATTTGGTTTGTTTGAAAACAAAACCTAATAGTCTTGTATTATTTGAAGCTTCTAGAAAGCTTTTTTATGTCAATTTTTTTATACATTGGCACTATTTATAAACCAAATTCTCTTCAAATTAAATCCAGATTTTTAGCCCTGTACGCGAAAGTACGAGAATTTCGGAATTTTCGGCGTTAAATATTTTCCAAATAGAATTTTCACACTGTGGCAACACTACGAAGAACGAGCTAAGAAAAATAAACAGAACGTATCTCGGTCACATCAATGAGGTCGGAGAGTAGGTAACTTATTCAACTCAATGTGTAAAAACACAGTTGCTGTTTATAACCAAATACTACTCGAGCGTGGCCTGATAATGAGAACTTTGACCCTGACCCAGAAAATAATCTTAGATCTAGATTCTGTATTAAAATATCTGAATATCTTTTTTTTGTAGAACAGTGACCCTTACACAACGATTACACGAGTCAATAGAACTGACGGACAGTCCTGATTTCGTCTGTCAAATTTACTGACAAAAAACGATTTGCGTTCTATCAATTGACCAGTCTATTCATAATAAAATGTCGTCAAGCGGTGCAGACATTCCTCTTCTATATGCATATCAAACAATTTCTTCATTAATCCGTCTTTATTCTCTACAAAATAAACAATAAAATGTATGTTAAACACTTTTCAGTCATTTCCCACTCAAAAGAGAAGAGATTAGGAATATAAACACAAATATCCACTAGCATCTACCTTTTATTTTCAATTTCCGTAATCTTAATTGTACGTTTGACAGTTTATTGACTAGTCCGTACTGACTCGTCAGAAATCTTGTCAGTACAGACTGGTCAGTAAAAAAGAGTAGTCAGTAGGGGTTTACACGAGCCTGTGTAAGTGTCAATCGCTGTCAGAGTCAGTTCTACTGACTCGTGTAATCCCCGGGTTAGACGAGACTATATCTGTGTTATTTTATGTACATTGTTCTAGAACTCTCCATATACTGGAGAGAACAAATTCTTCTGTCGATGGAAGCGAACTATTTGTACTGTTCGCTTCATTTATAAATTTTCTATGAAAATGTATGAGGCGTTCTTTTGTGTACTTTTATTCTGCCCTGTTCTGCAGACACAAAAGAACACAGCTTATCTTATAAAAAAGTAGAATAAAATGTTTCCGGTATTTTGTCTCCAGTTTTAGTTTAGTCGCCCGTTCTTATTAGCTTCGCGATAAACCTAGTGTACGAGAATTTTTCATGACGTACGTAATTTTTGTGAAGCTGGTACGAGAATCTCCTTGTTGCAGTCTAGGAACTCTGGTGAACAGTTAGTAAAGCATCTGCCCCTCATGGCTATGTGGCATAGAACTATGACAGAGAACTGTGACAAAGTAATTATAACTTTTATCAACTCACTAACCTCTGACTAAAGAACTTTGTGCCTGAGGGTCTGAGAGTATCGTTCGAGACGAAACAGTTTTAGGGTAGTAAACGTGGATGGATTTACATTGGAGTTTTTTATTTAGAATATGTGAATGGGGAGCTTCTGATTGGAATAAAATTTTCTTACATTTTTGTGCGGTTTGGGGGTGAGGGTGGTAGGTACAACATTTGGGTTGGTCCAATTTGGGTCGTATGTGATAAAATTTTTAGAATAAAAAATTTTTCATTCCACAAATCCGATCATAATACTATAAGGCTGTGAATTAATCCCGCGAAGACTCGCGATGTCTAGTGTCAAAAATTCGGCCGAAATCTCTTACAATCTAACCACAGTCTTAGGCGAGAGAAATACATAGCCTTAAAGTTCTACATACAGGGTGTATATATATATTGTTATACGTAGATACAATAGAAAAAAAGACATCTATTGGAAATGGATACTGCGCGTGAAATGACTAATTAAGTAGGGACGATATAAAAAAACTTACGGAAAAAAGAATTTTAGAATATAAATATGGTACTTGTCACCACCAGGAGGAGGAGTCTTTTCTAATTGAATTGCATATCCTTGAAATAAAGTACTAGCAATATTTAAAAGTAGAGTTGATTTGTAATTGTTTGTGAATTAGATAAAAATAAATAGTGGAGTGTAATAAAGAGAACTATGTGAATTATATTTGAAATATTATGTTCTAAATAACAAAACTAAAGTCCCGCTCGAAACATTATGTAAATGATTGGGTTTCACATCACCCCACAAACGGATAGGCTCGGTATAATTCAAGACTCCGTAAAATAAGTTTCTGTTTAATATTTAATATTTTTATATGTCTGGCAACTAGTATCCGAAAATTCATACATGAAATAAATCTACCAACAATTCGTCCATTGAACAATTTACCCCCAGTTTATTGGACTAAATGACAATTTATACATATCTCAACTTCGTTCGTTATTCTGTAAACATCATAATGAAAATTTTTTAAAATACATTTTTTGATGAAATAGAAGAATTTTAGCAAACTTTCGGCGTTTTGTTAGTCTATGCACTTCTCGCAGTGATGTTCCCATCTCTTCATCCCGTCCAAATAGTAGTCGGCGTCTTTCTCTGCAAAATAGTAATTTAGAAAGTGATGGCCTCATTCGACAAGAATCTCTGTCCTCCCAGCGTAACTTTTAGCTTAGGGAACAAAAAACAACCGCTTGGGACTAGATCTGGTGAGATCCGCGGAGATCAGGGACGGCATTTTTGGTGCAAATGAGCAAACGCGGCTGGCAATGCGCGGCCACCTTTCTTACGCCTATATCTTGATATAGTCAGTGGGTGCAGTTTTTGGAAGTCCCGAACGTTCCTCGTCATTCAAGCTGATACGGCCACGTTTAAATTCAGCTGTTCAAAATTTCACGATGGTAAATAATGATGCAGAGTTCCTGAACACACTTTCCAACTCGTCTTTGATTTGCGCAGGCGTATTGCCAGGGATGTACAGGACTCACTCAACAGTTGAGCGGTGGCTCATCGCTCGAAATTTGAACGGTCCCACTGCTCGGGTGGACTTGAGCGGACTCATCATTTGAGTTGAGCGGAATCAACTCATGTTTTAAATAACATAAGAAGAATTTGATTTAATTAAATTGAAACTGAAACTGAAACTCCAATCAAATAAGAAAAACTCAGAAAAAATCATTCATCATATTATATTTTATTAATTTAGAACTTTTCAAGTCTGGAGTTAACACTTATTTTCGGCTGTAAAATTTAAATACAATTCACAAAACTGAGTTTCCTCATGTGCATCTTACTTTCCCTTTATATTTCACAAGTATTTCTATGGATAATTGTAACAAGAATCGCCATAAATTGAATCATATTATTTTCAATTATGGGAAACTACCATACGATCTTTACACATATTGAATAAGTACAGTTGTGCATTATATTGAGAGGAAGCAAAAATGTTGGCTAAGAAATATAGTAAAAGCTAAATTAATAAAATATAATATAATGAGTGACTTTTTTCTGCGCTTTTCTTATTTGATTGTAATTTCAGTTTCAATTTAAATTAAATCACATTCTCCTTATATTAGGAGGATAGGAGTGGGGGCTGGTTGGGCAATCGTTAGAAATGCCATAAAGTTTTACATACAATCAGCTTTAAACGGTGACTGTACTGTACTGTACTTTTTAAGATACAGGGTATTTTGTGAAAACCTAGCATAATTTCTTAATCACCCTGTATATCCCAAAAGGTTGGCGTGGAACCCCCCCCCCCTATGCTATACAATATTTTGTTCGTCTATGTGAGTACTATCACCCGCACACTCTATGGACCACCATGGAGGAAGCATCCTGTATAAAATAACAAGAGAAAAGTTATAATTGGTCTAAGACAAATAATATTATACCCTAGCTGAAAATCAAGGTTAATTAAAGTGCAAAACCAAAGTTTTGTGTGGCAACACCAAGGAGCGATTGCCCGATTTAGCTCATTTTGTAAATTGTATTTACAATGTTTATGAAAATGCTGTCTACAAAAGTTTTGCTCACTACACCGATGCCTTCTCAGGCAGTGTCCAAATATATAGTGAAAAACGAAGTTTTAGTATGGCAACCCCTACGAAGGAGTTACCCCATTTGCCCCATTTTTGAACTTGTATATACATTTTTTTTTAAAGTCCGTGTGCAAAATTTTCAGCTCTCTAAATGAAACCGTTCTGAATTTATAGTGAGGACATACAAAAATTAAAAGAACTTTCAATATTAAACGTGAATGTCCAACCCATTTTGCGCTACCATCAATATTTGTATGAGTTCAAACAGAATTACAAACTTAGTATACTCTATGATTTTTCATTTTATTATGGCTACAGGGAGTTCTTGTTCAAATAGATAATAAAAATTTTGTTTTTATGTACGGTGGTACATAAGTATTACCTATTTAGGTAGACAACTTTCCTTACAAACTAATTTGAATAAAGATGAAATAGGAGATAGCCGTCGGTTTTCTACTATAACTTGAAAAAGGATTAGCACAGAATTCTTATGTGGGATTTTTCTAAAGGCATGGAATATTTTTCCTGTGATCTGAAAAATGGAGCCATCTGGTTAGTTTTGCAGATCTTTAACTCTAAAATGTAGTCTACTTACCATATAAGTTCCAACTTTCAAATTAAATTACGAATTATTCAATTTAGTTTTAGATCTTTCACAAATTGCTTCTATAAGGAGAAAGCTGATTCCATTCGTAATAAGGGGACACCAAAAGAACCGATATGCATGCATAAAGCCTACACTTTATCAATATCTTTAAAGCAAATAAACTGAAAAAAGCAAATCATGTACATTTAGCATTAGTTATTGCTAATCATCTCTACTTTTAACGCTCAAACTAATTGCCATGATTTCCGTATTTTGATTTTGTATTAAGTTGCATGCAGTTTTATTATTTATATTTAAAGTCATTTACTAAATTCTTATGAAAAATTTCAATAACTCACATTATTTCTTTCTCCCGACATCATGATGAAACTTTGATATTTACTTATTATATTATTTATAAAATACAATGCATTTTTTATTATTTTTTATAGTAATAATAAGTCCACTCGCTGATTAGACAAAATTTACGTTAACGTTCTATAAGGAAGTTACGACCTCTATGTTCGGTTTCCAAATGTCTAATGAGGCAGTGAATTTCCTGCCAGACATTGGATTTTTCTTTTTTTTTTGCGAGAGAGATCTGTGCACTCATCCTCGTAAATTTTAACTCGTAATTATACACTTTGCAAGCATTAAGTGCGGAGTCATATAACCTGATATTGTCATTACTATAGTTAATGGCTTTATACGGTAACTTCATTGCGTGCCTAACGCCAAAAAGTCCTCCCATTATATATATGGAATATACTTTTCTATTTTGGTCATTACCTCTTTTACTAATTAGCAGTTCGGTGTCGGAGAAACAGAGGTTTACTCCTCTTTTTGTTATTTCATTAACTGTATGCACATCAGGTGAGAGAATGCCTAAAAGGACAAGGATATTCCAAGAATTGTATACCAGCTTTGACGTGCATATATTTGATTTCACTGCTAATATATTACAAAGGATATTGGCGGAAGAAGGACTGAACATTATGTACTCTATAGAATAATTCTACAAGAGCATAGCCCATTGCATTTAACTCATCTTTACGATATGGTTACTAAGGACCACCAGTCCAGCAGGCGACATGCCAAGTATGTATGTACTTCATGAAACCACCAGTGGCTAAATTGTTCTTACTTAAGTGCTTGGATTTTTTACTAATATGTAACCCTAGGATAGCGATTTATGCCTCGTTTAAAATCCTCAAATTAATCTTCTAACTTTTCATTCGGCTTTTTAGTAGGGTCGGAGATGGGGATAGCAATTTCTAGCTTTAATTTTTTGAGCACCTAGGCTTCTAAATAAAATATATTCTGGACTGTAAGTGTCTGCCTTAAACTTTTACTACTACACTGATAACGTCACTAATACTGTCAGTACTGTTAGTAGTTTTTTTAATGAACTAATTATGTAATTAAATCAATTTGACTTTCTACTCTTGATATTCAACAGATATGATTGCGTGACATTAATGTTTTCTGGGATTGTGGGCTTTGGGGAGTACTGCGCTGCCAACACAGACGCCGAGGGAGCCATGAAAATCGTCAAAATGTTAAATGAGCTTTACACTGTATTCGATGCCTTAACAGATTCTAAAAGGAATCCAAATATTTACAAGGTAAGTTTCTAAAAATAGAGAACACGAATATGGGTGTGTGTATTTTTGAATTTTTTTTGTTTTTTCTTTCAGGTAGAAACTGTCGGAGATAAATATATGGCAGTATCTGGACTTCCGGATCCTTGTGAAAATCATGCTAAATGTATCGCTAGACTAGCCTTGGATATGATGGATATGGCCAAAAATGTTAAAATGGGACCAAATCCTGTTGTAAGTACCTATTTGATGTTTTCAAAGAATTTTTTTAAGATTGTTTCCAAATTAAGCTTTACCTACGTAACCAGTAAGGATGACAAACTGATTTAAATTATGTTAAGTGTCTGATGAAAGATCGTCAAGGCTTGCCAGGGCTAAGAGTGAATGTTTATTCTATTTTAGATGTTCTTTAACTGTAAAGGCTGAATTTTAATAGTTTTCTACGATGATTGAAATTTGAGAATAATTATACAAAGTTTGCATTTTTCTCAGTACGATTTTAGGTTTGACGCATTCTCTTTTCAATAGGTACGTCTCTAACGATAAAAAAGAGGTTAATATAAAAACAGAAAATTTGTGGATCTTTGTCAAGCACGCGATCTAATTCTTCTTAAAGGTAGAATGCCGGATGATTTAGAGGGAGAGTTTACCTATGTATATGTTAAATCAAATTATTCATGTATTAATGGTATAATTGCGGTGACGTGCAACTTACTGCCCACAGTACTGTGACTGTAAGTTATTAGCGAAATGTGTTCTGACCATTTACCCCTCAAGCTTTTGCTCAAAATTGCGCCAGAATATCAAATAAATAGACAAATTAAGCTGCTTCCCAAACTTATATTGGTTCAGTAAAATATTAAAATATGCATACCAAGATAGCCGAAGGGTTGCAACTGGACCGCACTAATATATTCAAAACTTCTGATGTACAGCCTTCCTAACACAAATTTGTTCTAAAACAAAGTAGTTTGACAATGAATGTTTCCAACTCAGAAAAATATCCTTTCGTTGGTTGAACTTTTATAGGAATTGCAATATCGCATTAATAAGAAATTTAAAAATATATGCAACCTCAAAAGAAGTGAATATTATAAAGGTCTAGCAGGTAAAGTCAATAGTGTAAATACTCAAATCATTGTTGGGCACTGGCTAAAGAAAACAGGAAACAATGTTGTCCTGGTAATCTCTATTGCTACAAATGATGTTTGTTTTTTACATGTTTTCGTATTCTTTTAGGCCGTTTGCACATCGAAAAACGAAATCACTAAACCGAAAAACACAAATTTTGTCCTAAACTAACAGAAATTTGCCGCAATACATGTAATAAAATATTGCAGATTTATTCTAATTACAGTTTCAATAAAATAATATTCATATTTAAAGCTTTATTTCCATTAAAACACATTCTTATGTTTATTCGTACGAGAAAAAAATTTTCGTTCCGAACTGTCAAGTATATTTTCGCTCCATACTATGTTCCACACACGAACGAATATTCTTTTCGATCCTACTTAACCTCATTTCCGTTTATTTACATTTGATACAAGCCCAACCTAACTTTTATTCGTTCGTTTTGATATGTAAGCATAAACGCATTTTCGGTGTGGAACTGTTTATTCGTTCGTTTTCGTTTTTCGATCTGTAAGCGGCCTTACAACCCAATATTCTTGCTGGATGCATGCGCCACACTACATTTCCCCCGTTTTTCAGGTCGAATTTACGTCTATTCGACGTAAAAGAGGGCAGCGACTATTTGTGATTACCTAATATTTACGTCCCATTTAGGTAAGTGGGGAATGAGAAGACGTCGTATCCACGTAGATATTACGGAAATTGCGAAACATTTTCCAATAGAGCAGAGGACACATTTTCCATAATCTCAACCTATTTTCTACTAGTTTGTTAGCGTGTGTGTTAATGTTGAAGGAAATTCATTTTATAAGAATTGTGTGTGCATATTTTCCTACTAAATTAATGTAAAACAAGGCACAACCCTAATTCGAATGATAACCAAAAGCATTGCTGTAATAAAATATATAGATATGGACTTAATCATAATTCTCTCAGCTTCTAACCGCTCAATTTCGAAACGAGAAAAATTTTGTTGATACATATTGAAATAATGTTTCGAAAAATAACAACGTGCTTGAAAAATACTGTATATTTAAAAAACATAATTTTTTTTTTATTTCTTTAATCGGTCTGAAATCAAGAAATATACATTTATTTGGGTTGCTTTTACAATAACTAGGGAAAAAATAATTTAAAGTATCATGAAATTGTTTACTCATTTCTGGCAGACTTTTGTTAAATAAATATCACGCAAATTACATTAATCGACCTAAAATTTAGTTTGTACTATGACAACGACTTTCCTGGACGGCAAGTCGAAATAACCAAAATTTTCGACTTTAAGCGCAAAAATTCCTGTTTAGGTAATTTTGCGTTCAATGGGAATGGTAGTTTTTTTCTATAAAGATATTTTGATTTAAATTATAGAATTTCGATGTAAATGGACAGAAGAGATTTGACAATTGATAAAATTGAATTGATTGTCCAATTTTCCATATTAATTAGTTCAATCGTATAGTTGGAGTACATAACAATGCTCTACTGTCACTTGGTAGCTGAGTTATGCAAATGACCTTAATATTGTCAAAACTCTGAAACTGTACAATGCCTTAACTTATTTCCAATATCTACTACCTCAATTCGTTTATGAACTATCTCCGCTTACTCTATCACTTTCATCGATTTCTGGTAATTCAAAAATATTGCAATTAATACTACATCATCTACATTTTCAATATTTTGTTACAAACTACATTTATTTATGCAGATGAGTATAAATCAACTTCTGTCCTGTTTTATAGGACGCTTAACTTTTAGAAAATAATCAGAAGTACTTATGCCGATAAGGTTTTGCTTGTTGAGTAAAATTACATACACTTACTATGTGTTTTATTCAATTATTTCACAAAAAGGCTGCACGTCAGGCTACGTTGAAAACATTCCTGACATATTCATTAATTATGATTAATTATTAAAATTAAGAAAATTTGTCTCAGTTATAGCAAATTATCCTTACTTATTTCCCTATTTTTTCTCAATTCTATTATGTAAATTAAAAAGGAGTTATTACAATATTTTACCCTAATAATTATCCACGATATTTATTGGATGGCGCGGGTAAAGGCAATTAGATAAACTTGAATTTTGATGCCGAGACACAAAAGCCTTATTAGCAGTAGATGGTTAAACAACAGGGTTTACACATTTTGTCTAACAAATGTGACATTCATCACGACAAATTTGTCATACTTTATGGATACTTTTTTCATTAGTTTGTTTAAATATTTTTTGATAAAATCGTCAGAAAACTGATCACAATTTTCTGACAATTTTAACCAAGTAATGTGTTATTTTTGTCGTTAAACTGTGTGATTTTGGTGCCATTATCAGATTTTATTTTGTTTCGGAGATCCAAATTAAAGTCTTATTTCAGTTCAAAAGCTATATGTTTATTATAAAATGTATTTATAAAATTATGTTTTCTAACTGTTTATTAAAGTCCTCTAAACATAAAAAATCGCTAAACGCTGACGGTATTTCTTCTCTTCCCCATAATTGATTTGTTTGTTCAACACCTAAGTTTTTAACAGTTTTTGCACTTTTTGCTTTATTTATTTTATATTTATATTGCCTGCTTAATATAGTTTTTTTATTCATTTTAATTTACCTTTTTTTTAAACAAACACCAAAAGGACAACAAAAATAACTAACAACTGCTTTCGCGTTCACTACAAAATATTCAAAGTATTCGAAATGTTGATAATCCGACAGCAGCACTTTCATGTCGACAAAATGTCATTCACTTTCTGGTATAATTTGTGCCCAGCAATTATTGTGGTACTGTTTACACCATATAGTGACCCAAAAAGGTTGCCAGAGGATTGTCTAAAATTTGTGATATTTAGGTGAAACGGGTTGGATGGGTACGAAATCCAGAAAGACAAAATCCAGAATGACGAAATCCAGAAACGACAAAATCCAGAAGTGACAAAATCCAGAAGTGACGAAATCCAGAAAGACAAAATCCAGAAGAGACAAGATCCAGAAGTGACAAAATCCAGAAGTGACAAAATCCAGAAGTGACAAAATCCAGAAGTGACAAAATTTAGGAGAAACAAAATTCAGAAGAAATCTAGAAAAAAATCCAGAGACGATATTCGTGCGCAAATATCTTTTCTGGATTTTTTTTTTGGATTTCTTCTTAGTTTGAATTGTTCATTAGCTCGGAAATTTTTCGTTTACGTTAAAAACAACAAATTATATATATTTTCTACATTTATTAAAACCACACTACCACTTCAACACACACATTCACTTATTTACACACTCATTAATTGATGAGGCCTAAGGCCATTGCCGTCTTTATGTTCCAGGCCGTGACACAAAACGATTTTGCTACTTGCAAAAGTATGAGAGTGGTACGATTTCGCACTTCTCTTAGCATTTGTTCTTATGGAAAAATGCATTACTTTCAACTTCAACCTTCTGCACAATGTAAATATGCCTCCGTACTAAAAGTTTTATTCAGGAATTTTGTTATTTAATTCCTTGTGCATTTACCAGCATAAAAATCTAAGTACTTTGTTTAATAAAATTGTTAATATTTTTTCACTCAAACCTAACACTAAACATAAAAATGAGAAAATGTGTTGAATTCTGTTGCCTTCATACCAGCTTTCATTTCTCTGTGTATTTTCTCACGGAGAAATGAAAGCTCACTTCAAAGTGGGAGCAAATAGTTCTTAAATCAGATCTACTTTTGTTTGAATCTGATTTTCTTTTGAAAATGTATAAAAACCTAAAGTATAAATTATACTACTATAAAGGCAACAAATTTTCCTATAAAATAGGCTAATATTTGAATTACCTTTGAATTATAATTTAAAAGTTGAAGAGTTAAACACAAAAAAACCGTTGCCGTCCATTCGATTCACAGTGCAGTGAACAAGCGAAGCTTTTGAAAATATGAGGCGAATGTGTACCTTTGCCGATTCATTGATTAAAAAATACTTTGAGTCATGATTGAAATGAAAAAACTGAATTATTAGATATGGAATGTGGAAAATATTTTTAAGTTGATAGAAGCATTATGGGATAATATAAAAAAATGGTTAACATTGTCTTTTTGTCTTTATTATACTTAAGAAGTTACTGTCTGCTAAACATTCAAAGACTTATTTTTTTCATATAACTAATAGGAAAGCACAAAGCTCTGATTGCTTTCGAGTGTGATTTGTTGTATGAAGGCAACAGAATTCAACGCGTTTTCTCATTTTTATTTGTAGTGTTATGTTTGAGTAATTAAATATAAACAATTTTCTTAAAGAAAGTGCTTAGATTTTTATGCTGGTAAATGCACAAGGAATTGAATAACAAAATTCCTGAATAAAACTTTTAGTACGGAGGCATATTTACATTGTGCAGAAGGTTGAAGTTGAAAGTAATGCATTTTTCCATAAGAACAAATGCTAAGAGAAGTGCGAAATCGTACCACACTAATACATTCAAAGAATTCGATGTCACGGCCTGGAACATAAAGACGGCAATGCCTAGGCGCAAACCTAGATATATACCATATAAGGACTAATTCATACATACCACGACGCAAAAGTTTTTCTATGTATTAGCACAAATAAGTAAATATACAGATGACGAAAGCATATCAACATTTCATTATCAACATTTCTGATAACCAAGTTAGTTAATTACGACGAAAATTGTAGCTAAGAAATTTTGTTATTAACAGAAAATGTTCCTAATGTTCAGTCACACATCCAAGTTTCTATCTTTTACCAGAGCAATGCAATGCCTCGGTCGTCCAATATGAGTTCAACGATGCATAACCTGTTATAGGGAAGCCCTCAATTTTTTCTTGGAAATTTACTGGGAATTTTTTCTTAGAAATTTACTGGAAATATTTTCTTAGAATTTATATGTATTTTTGGAGGCCGACAGCAGTTTTTATGACCGTAGAAGCGTAAATATGCAAGATTTTTTATTTTTTTTATTTAGAAGTTTACTGAAAACGTTTCGGTAGAATTTTTATTCACTTTGGTGACCGAGCGATTGGAGTTATTTTCAGGTACAATACTTTGCCTTTGTCGGCGTCCAATTGCCAATACGCATTCATTTCTTCTGCAGTTGCATAAAACTTTTAAGGAACAAATTTCCAGCAAATTTCTAAGAAAGAATTGAGGCCTTCCTACATCAGGTCGAGACATCATCGATTTTATATTCAAGCGAGACGTTGCAAATTCTTTTAATTGACTCGCAACATGTATCTGACTTCTGGTTTTCAATTTTCCTATTCGATTCGTTATCTGTATATTTACTTATTTGTGGTATTAGTAATTTCCAAAATTTAAACTTTTTTATTCTAAATCGAAATATCATACATTTTGGACCTTGGCCATCTCAAAATTGCGATCAGCACTTCAATATTTCATACATCATACCTATAATGTTTCTTCACCGCTGTTCACAAATCGTGACCCATGTGCAAGCATTGTTGGGTTAGCCTGTTTCGTTCACGAAGATGCTAGGTTATCATATGAATATGTCATCAGAAAACTCCCAATTATATTAATAACACAGATAAATATATAGCAACAACGAGGAGTGTGAATATGAGATTTGCGAAGCGAAGTTTAATTTTAAAAATGATTTTTTAAAAAAACTTTCGATTATAACAATTTTTACAATTTCGGGATTTTGACAGTTATGCATTTTGTCGTATCAGAATTAGTCACTTCTGGATTTTATCACTTTTGAATTTTCTAATTTCCGGATCTTTTTAATTTTTCTGGATTTTCTTGTATTCCCAGTTGAAGCAATATTAGTAATCACATTATATATGGTATAACAATTATGTGACAGAAAGTTCACATGTTTCTGTCGTCACATATTTTGGCTACTTGAGAATGCATGGATTACCCACGGGTACAATTCGTACTAGAAGAGCATCACGGAGTATAGACTAAGTAGTAGTAGCAGGCCAGACATAGAGTAGGTTTAACTGCCCGCGGAGCGGTCTTTCCACTAACTCATCACAGTCTAACTATGGTTTACCATAATTTGCCATTCTAAGGTTAGTTATCTTCAGGAATTCACACAAGCCATGTAAAGCTGTCTCATCATCCTTTAAATCTAGTCTGCAGATAACAGATCAGAGCCCATGCCAATAGTGACAAGGTGCTTTCTCAGTTGTCAGTGCCCGGTAATCAGATCTTGCTTGCGATTATCAGAAGACAATATATCTATGAATAGGTGTTTACGGTGCAGAACCTGTTCATATAAAACTTTTATCAGTTTTACATAAGAATACTGCAAATATTTGAAAACGTTAGGACTAACCTAACGCATGATAGGAAGCGTTTCATCTACATGACTTGGGAAGTATTTATCCAGGGTTTTTCCTGACTACCTTTCTGTATGAAGTAGAATTAGACATTTTATGTAAATGCAGAGTAGTTTCACACAGTTACACATACAGTTACAGTTAACACCTTTCGTAACTCTCGATTGAACCATTGTAAACTGGAATGCAACCTATTGAAAAACTTGTTAAATCTCCTTAAAAGGAATATCTTATTTTAGCAACAGGGAATGCCTAGTAGAATTAGCGCTCGTAAAGGCGTTCCGGTTCTCTACATGTATTCACGTAATCGCCCTCTCTAATGAAAAAAGCAAACTTAATATTGAATTCTGAACAGAGTATTCTTCATATCTCTTGATATTACTACTAAGCTCTCAGTGAACGTGATGTTTCTGGAACCTCAACGACCAGTATGCAATCTGCAATTACCCACCCCATATACTTTGGAATGAAAACCATGAATATGTAGAGTGGTTCATATAATGCAAACAACTCGTGTTTTTATATGCTTATCTCTCAACGAAACTAGCGAGGTGCTCCTACAAGGTCGCAACTGTTACTACTTAATTTTTCGCCTTCACGATACTCTCCTTGCCGTGCATAACCATTCATAGATCCCTAGAACTTCGCGACATACATATAAAATAGGAAAACTTTTTGTGTACATGCTCCTTTGCCCTAGAACGTGTCTTAAGAATTTAAACTTATTTTTTTGTTTTTTACGTACCTACATTGGAGGAAGAATTCTTGATCTCTTACGAAACATAAAAAGTGAATAGAAGTTTCCAAAATCTCTGCAAGTTTCTCTAGAGGGAAACATGGAACTGAGCTCCTTAACTATAGAGTAAAGGACGAATATGTGCCACAAGGCTGAACTTGTGAAATTTTCATGAACAAAAAATGATTCCAGAATAACTGGATCCAAAATTATAAATATTCCTGTGTAAAAAACAAACGCGTTTTCCTAACATGCTATGCCTATGTTTTTTATTTATTTATTTTTTTGTTTTTTTTATTTTTAATCGACCGACCTTCTCCCACTCTTTATGTCATGGAAAATTGTTTGAAGTGCTCTAAAAATAGCCCAAGGAAGTGCCTCTCCGACACGCGTTTAACTGAAACCTACAATCTACATAATTATTGGGAGCAAGGTCATCGCAGACCACAGAGACTTCTTCAA
Source organism: Dioctria linearis (assembly GCA_963930735.1). NCBI lineage: Eukaryota > Metazoa > Arthropoda > Insecta > Diptera > Asilidae > Dioctria > Dioctria linearis. The sequence continues at coordinate 252,938,466 of OZ005741.1, forward strand.
GAATGCTGTCGGTGACAATGACATGTAGATTTTATTGAATTTTTTTTTCCTTTTTTGTTTTATTATTTTTTAGTCTCTTTAAGATTTTTTAAACATTTTTTACGTTTTTTCTTCGTTTATAGCAAATTACGATTGGAATTCATTCTGGAGAGGTTGTAACTGGAGTGATAGGAAATCGGGTGCCTAGATACTGCCTCTTCGGTAATACTGTTAATCTGACAAGTAGGACGGAAACGACTGGTATACCTGGAAAAATCAACGTAAGCGAGGAGACTTACAAGTAAGTAAAAATCATTATATACTACCTCTTTCCTTTTATTCCTCCATTAGGTCAACATAGCGCTGAAGTTTCCTTGGTATTCGCAGCGTATCAATTCCTCCTGGTAGTTGACTGTTATGTCGAAGTAAATCTCTAACTCGGCACCTATGCGAAGCATGAAAAAATTAATTACCAAAGTTCTAAGTCCTTGTGAAAATAATTAAAATGTTTGAGCGCCTATGATGAACATTGAGAAAAACCCATTTCCCTATTTCCACATTTCCACACTAAAACCCCTAACTCATTCGTTTTGGAATCAATCAATCAACTTAGTTCCACCCTATCGATTTCGGACGTACATAAGCTTTAACTCCGGAAAACGGCTGGATGACATGACAAATAGTGGCTTCAACGGATGTTTAATAATTGAACCACCCCTCTACCAGTTCTCGTTTCTGTTTGCTTTCTCAAATCTATGACTATGAGGAATTCGAAGAATATTTTATTCTGTCTCCTCGCAAATCCTCGCATGATTGAGTGGTAATATCATAAGAATTGGCAGGCTATTGGCCCAGTCGCGCGATTAGTAAATGACCTGTAAAGAGGATAATTGAAACTTTTAAAGAGCTTTCCCTATTCGTACTTGACGTCCTAATAGGCAATCGAATTTGATTATTCGTCCACTTTTCAATTAAAATCAATGTCAAGTCCGGTTGGACAATTCTTGTTGTTCGACATATAAGTCATTCAGTTTTAAAATAAACATTCTGGTAGGTAGTATATGGTGTATGCCAGTGCAGTACCGACTAGCAATGGTAGGATATGGCTCATTTGAATTGGATATGTAATCAAAACACAATGCTATAGAATAGAGACACCATTTGTGACACTTTCACTTTCTGCGATTGCATATTGATGGGCGTTTGACTGGAATTGGAAATTAATCAAAACACGAGCACATTGATTTTATGACATTTTCGTCAATGAATTTTTTATCTTTTCGCCCTAAAATACAATTTTCTGAATCTATTTTTATTTATTTATTTATTTTTAATTAATTATAATAGAACGCCATAAGCAGGAGCATTCATGCATTTCATTTAATGTATGGAGGTGGCAAAAAATAAGAAACTTGTAAAGGAAGAATAGCTAGCTGTGTTCTGAATAATTTTGAAAGCTTATTTACCTGTAACAAAAGATTATTGAAAGCTCTTCTTTATCGATAATATCGTCCGGGAATTCTCAAATATTTGTGTTTGCATTCAAGGGGAGTTACTAAGAACGAGGTAAATATTATTGAAATCCAACACCAATCAGATTTTTTTCAAAGCCCATAACTACATTCTACCGATGCCCCGATAACTAATGTTTGATGGCAAATAACAAGTTCTTTGCTCTGGAAAACAAACCTTATAAGCTCCTTGAGTTCCATTCAGCAAGTATGACTTTTGCGTTTCATCCAAAGATAAGAATCAGATTAGGGAATATGACAGTTCTTTTCTCTAGTAAAAACTGAATAAAGAGTTGCGACAAACAAAATAAAATATTCGCTAAAATTGGCCACACTATAAAATCTCACATTGAAGTTTTCCGTCCTAATATAAATTCCAATGTCGTTCATAAATTTGCAACATCCTTGATTGTGAAATTCCCCAGAGCTAGCGAACGTCGATCATTCATGGAGAAGTTTAGTAGGCATGGAGGCTTGTAGCTGACGATAGAGGTTTCACTACAAATAGTCGAATCTATTGTTTCGAGAGTTTTATCGCCTAAAAATAATAAAGTTCTCCAATCGGCTCTAAATCTACGCCGCCAGGGTAAACTTCTTTCTGTGCGCGCTCGAAATGGGTTTGTGTATATTAAACCTGACGAATCTCGACCCGCTTTTAAATTCACCAGTTTGGATCAACTGAATGAGTCATCATGGCTAGCTAGCTGTTATCATCGATTCATACCACTGACCAGACATGTAAAATTCCAAGTACAAGTATCAGTACAGTACCAGTGCCTGGACTTATATTTTAAGTACAAGTACAAGTCCCGGTACTGGTACTTCAAAAAATGCCAAGTACAAGTCCCGGTACTGGTACTTTAAAAATTTTTCAAGTACAAGTCCAGGTACTGGTAGTGTTGCCTAGTACTTAAGTACCAATGTACTTAAGCACTTACAGGTCTGCCACTGACTTATAACAATGGACTGAGGCGTATTGCCATTTTCCTATAGAAAAGAATGGCACAAGTTTTACAGTTTTCTCTTTCGCCTTATGGCAGAGTTGGAGCTACCAACACAAAATATTTTTGAGTAACGTTTTCTTATGCCTTTTGATGTTTTTATGTTGGCTGCAGATGCAATCACGGCAGAAAGAATAAGGTAAAGATAGTGTTTACCATGCCGGAATAAAATTAATTCCTTATAAGCGATTAAAATATCACTTGTGGACAAGAAAATATATTTTTTTAATTTAATTCGAATTTGCGGGTGTAAAATTTCATATGATTGGTTGAGTTTTACATGATTTTTTATGTGGTAAAAGTTTTAAAGGGTGCTCTAACGGTGATATACAGAAACACAAAATATTTGTGCCACATGAAATAGCAAATCGCTCAGTACATTGTTATAAAGTCAGTGATCCATACACACCGACATTACTCTATGGTTTATTTTGATTTTATATTTGTTTATGTTTTGTTTTTTTCAATTCTTTTTTTTCTTAACTAGACTAACTTACCTAATAAACTACTACCCTTCTTTTTGAGTTCTTAAAATTTTAGTATCTCTAAATCTCTAGTTGTCATACGCATACTCACTACGTTAATATCTTTATCCAGTCTGGAGTTGATCTATTCATGCATGTGACTTTTTTAGGAATCTCATTTCTGTCTGCTTGATCTCTGTGAATCTTCGTGTGAGTTCATAAGCACATTTAAACTGTCAATAGTATGACAAATTTGGACGGTATTAAAGCAATGCTTAACTTATTTTCCTTCATGTCGAATGGGTATTGAACATATGTCATTTAATACGCATAATGTAAGAGATAAAATGTTTGCATTGGCATCAAATATTTCATGACACAAAATTGCACGCTCTATTAGTTTCTGGCTGAATGAGCATATTCCTTCCAGTATGGTAAGAATTCCATGATTTAATCTTTATGGTAATGATCGAAAAGGTCGTGTTGGGGGCGGTGTGGCAGTCTACGTAATGGATGAACTTAAAAATCTTGAGATTTAAGACACTCTAGTATTAATGAAATTGAATTTAATTGTATAGAAGTTGGCTGCGGCCCAGACAAAATTACTATTGGCCTGCATCTGTCGTCCTACTAACTAATTCTACCCCGAGAACACTACAGAGTTCGAAGAGATATTCAGCCAAATCTCCATCAGTATTCTAATGTAATCTTGGGTGGAGATTTTAATGTAAATATACTACGTAGGGATCAAAACGCGGATTCATTCTTACACCTTTTTGAGTCACTCCATCTAAAGGTAGTAAATTCTACTGAGCCTAACTTCTTTAATTGCAACATTCCATCACTCCTGGATCTGTTCTTCAGCACTGACTTAAACAAAATCTTATTTCTTCAATCAACTAAATCTGCTTAGTAATTTTCATCATGACTTTATCTTCCTGTCCGACGAGGTCATTTTCTCTCTCCTATAGTTCCTCATGTAGCTCCCTTAAACTTTATGGAAGAATCAGTGAACCTCAGCTTCCGTTCTGTAACAATTTCCGAGGTATTAGAAGCCATCGATAGTATCAAATCAGAGGTCACCGGTGATGATAGTATCCCAACCAGATATATAAAACTTCTCCTTCCAGTAATATGTATGTAGTTCCCTGTTATATATATACAATTCATGTCTTACGTATTCTCAGTATCCTCGTAAGTGGAAAAATTCTATAGTGCTACCACTAGCAAAGAACTCTGCTCCTAATGGTCGATCCATAAGTATACTATGCTTCCTAGGGAAAGTATTGGAGAGGTTGATGGCTTCGCAAATAATTAATTTTGTCGAGCTCTATGACTTGTACTTTAGATTGCAGGCTGGGTTTCGTCCTGGGGTGAATGGCTGCAGGACTTCTGTACTGAAAGTCAGTACAGATATTCGAAGCGCGCTAGATAACAATCATCTATCCATCTTAGTTCTGCTTGATTTTTCCAAAATATTCGACAGCGTTGACTATACACTTCTTCTACCCAAATTATATGACAAACTCTTTTTCTCCCGAACTGCAATTAAGACATCAGCGAATTTCTATCCAATCGCTTCCAACAAGTCTTAGTTGATGGAGTTAAATCTAACTTCCTTCCAATCAATTCTGGAGTTTTACAAGGCTCTACTATGGGGTCTTTACTCTTTACCTTGTTTATAAATGATCTTCCGTATGTTGTAATGGATGCAAATTTGCAGATATACGCTGATGATGTGCAGATCTATTTGTCTGGACTTATTTGATTACAGGAGTATTGTATTGCTCGCATTTATAGCGATCTAACTCGAATATCCGCTTGGGATGAATCTAAGCGGCTCTTGCTCAATCCGAAGAAGTCGACTTGCATGGCCTTTTATAGTGAGGCTATAGACACGCGGCAACTACCTCCCACACTATTGAATAATGACATATTACCTTTCTCCGAAAAGGTTACCAATTTTGGAGTTGCCCTTAACAGCAAACTAACCTGCTGCGCTCAATTTTGTAATATAGTCAGCAAAATCTATGGTTATGGTTCTCAGAGAGGTTATTGTCGGTCGGACTGCAGTTCAAACTGGTTAAGGCTCTGCTTGTCCTTCATTTGGTTTACTGCAGCACTATTTCTTTTCTCTTGATGCAGCTTGTAATCGTAAGCTAAATGTAGCATTCAACGATGTGCGCGTTTTGTTTACGGACTTGCACTCGAACCGCCATTTCAGGCTACTTATACCCCGATTCCGCACATTAGTTGGGCAACGCTCTTATTTTGTCCACACGTAAATGGAACGCTCTTCCCAATAACATTAGCAACATCTCAGCTATGGAAATAAGATTAAAAACACCACTATCGTTCGAAAATTACAGAAGTCTACACGCTATTGAATGACATATTCTATTTTAGATTGAATTAGCAGGTCGCTTTATTAATGCTGTATATCAGTGGTAAAATCACGTTTGAAGACACCAAAGTAAGGCAAGAAATAAGTATAGCCACCTTCTAATGAAATTATGCAGCTCTCGCCAACTTATCATTGGCAATAAATAAAGAAAATATCCCAACAAACCTGAGTATAGTTGGTTGGAAGAACATGCAATCAAATACATAGAAGACCTCGATTTTAGCCGACAACGGAGAATAATATTAGATGATGCCACCTCCTTGGTCACAGACAGTAATCTTAAATAGTTGGCTTAAGCTACCCAAAAATATAGACAGGTCTACATGAGAGTGGACGCTTTCCCACTGATTCAATCTGAATTTCTATTTCACATCTTAAAGATCGCATCAATTATTAACTGTGACCTGCAGTAAAACGCCATTTTACTAAAGAGATATAACGTAAGCCGTATTTACAGAAAAGATCTGCTACAATATGAATCAATTGAACATTCCAGAGATGCACAATGGCGAACAGTTTAATTCATTTTAGAGTAACAAAAACCATAATAGGCAATTTATGGAATAGGTTCGATGATGAAATAAAAACAAGGAATTTTTTTTGAATAGGCTATAGATATGTCTACATTGACGCTACAGCCCAAACATCTCTAAAAAGCTCTCGATTATCTTTGAGATAAGTCCACGGTCACAGTTAAAGACTCATTGTATGCAGAGCTTTATGGTCTTTCCAACGACTGCTCAAACAGCCCCATAAAGAATTATGCTTGTCTAAACTAAAAACTTTGGATTTTCTTACCTTTTTTAATAATTTGACCTCTATTATTTTTGCAAAAAGGTCGTTAACATAACTTTTTTTATAAAAACTGTAAACTGTAGACCCTCCTTTTTAAGTTGACCTATTACACCCTATGTGTTAACTGTAGCCGTTAAACAGTTATATTTTTTAAAATGACGTGCTAAGGGATCAAATTATTGTTGAGAATAGGTTTGAAAATAGGTTTGAGAATAGGTTAAGAGCTAATAACTCCCAAAGAGCTACGCTTAGCACATAAAGTGTAATACGTAAATTAAAGAGGAGAGTCTACAGTTTACAGTTCTTCTAAAAAAAAGTTATATTAATGACCTTTTTTCAAAAATAATAGGGGTTAAATTAAGAAACAACGGTAAGAAAATCCGAATCCAAATCTAAAGAGTTTTTAACATAAAATTTAATGCAAGGCACCTTGATGCAAAGTTGATTCCACTTTAAAAATTGTAAAAAATCGAAAACACGCACAGAAGCAGATGTACTCAACACGGCGTAGCTCTAACAATGACATATGCGGCAACCTAACAAAGAAAAATCAAAAATCAAATCGGGCGACAGAGCGCCACACGGTGGTCGTTCCTGCAACATTTTGATCAATGTGGTATGTTGTTATGTAAATTGTTTTGATTTTCTTCTGCCATAACTAGTTCTGGTTGCTCTGCAGGATCGTTTACTTAAATTGATCAAGGCATGTACTTCAATGTACTTCTTTGTACACAGTAAAAAATAATTCCCTAAAGTGAGTGGTAACAATTTGTGCCACACAGGTTAGGCATTTGTCGATAAGATAGGGAAAGCTCCACCTTGGAAAACTAAGATAAGGTTTTTATCCCTAAAATGTAGGTAGGTTTTTATCCCTCAAATGTAGGGAATTTTGGTTTTCCCCCTAAAATTTAGGGAATATTCCCTAAAATGTAGGGAATTTTCATTTTTTTTGTTTCCCCTACATTTTAGGGAAAATTCCCTAAAATGTAGGGAGTATTCCCTAAAATGTAGGAGTATTCCCTAAAATGTAGGGAGTATTCCCTAAAATATAGGGATTTTTAAATTGTTGTTTTGTTTTTTCCCCTAAAATGTAGGGACTATTCCCTAAAATTTAGAGAATATTCCCTAAAATGTAGGGAATAGGTGATGGCATAACACCACTCTCCACTATAGGTGAAGGTGATAGAAGACCACCCCTTTTAAAAAACATAAGTAGAATGGAAGTTATATTGGTGCACTGGGCACGCTTAAACAAAATATTGAAAAGCAATATATGACTTGTTTTCTAAAACAATATGTGAATTATATAAACGAAAATATGTTTCCATTAAAAATGCAGCATAATACCTAACTCGTTGAATGTTCTCTTCCTTATATCCAAGAGTGCTTAACATTTCGGGAATTTTACGTACTTTATAGGTTTTCTAGTGCCAAATACCTAAATTCATTGAATGTTCCATTGATTTGGGGAAATTAAACTGATTTTCCCTTTCTATCAGAGAAAATTACAATTATATTTACGGAAAAACGTGTCTTAAATTTAAGGAATAGTCCTAATATTTTTACAGTTTATATAAGAAGGTATTATTTCCAATACTAAACAGAGTTGCCCTTTTACAGCTCTCCATTCCTGCCATTGTTCATCACTTAAAAATAGTTAGTGACTTGTTTTGCAGAATTTTCCCTAGCATTGTGCAAATTCCTTTTGCTTAGATATTCCCTCTCTAGTTTTTCTTTTAGTCTAAAATTAAACGGAGATCAAAGAAAAAGAAGCGACACCGCTGCTCACATCCAAGCTTTAATACCTTTTTGGTGTTCAATCTAAGATTTCTTGGCATTTAACAATCTTCAACCGTAAGGCTACTTTTAAATCTCATTCTCTCAGTCCAAAATTCCCCTTTGAACTTATTATGATATTATTAAAAGCACTCTTTCTATTTCGGCCCCCTTCCCGCCCATCGCCATACCTTCAAAAATGCAATCAAATATCAACGAAAATTATTTTCATCTTCAAAAGAAAACAACCAAAAACGAAACTCACCTGGACAAATGCTTAAGACTCATAACCCCAAAGACTTGTTCAACTTTAATGATTTTATCCAAGAACAGGACTCCATACTTTTCCAGGAACATCGATTTTCTTTCTTCGAAAACATAAACCTGTCATGGTAGCAGGACAGGAAAAAGAAAATCGGTTTACTTGGGCATGACTTCCTTGGCAGAAAACTTGACATAGATTTTTGTGGAGTAGTATTATGTATGTATGTAGGTTGTCGTAAACTTACTTTGCAAGGCATCTCGATGAGTGGGATATTCCGTAGGAGAATCTGCAGACAGGATACCAGCTGATATGTGTAGTGGCATTCTTTTTCTATCAGCTTATCCAGTAGAGCAATAACCGGAGACGAACCACCATCTGGTGGAAGGGGATGAGCCCCATACCTGTAGAAATAAAATTATAAAGGCTCTTGAATTCATTCATGTTGCAAATTTTCAATTAAGAAATTAACGGGAATATATGCGGGGGTGGGGGAGAATATCATGAGTGACAAGATGCCAAGACTTCTAAAACAGTTGCAAGTTGCAGTTTTCGATGCCTTTAGACTTTCAGAGCTAGCTGTTTATGGAATATAATATGACGGATGAAGGATATCCGAAAAGCAGCAGACTTTACATTCAATTTAATTATGTCTTTTGGACTATTTGAGATGAAATTTTAGGGATTTTCTGATGAAATTTTTGCATCATTCCTTAAACAATAAATATAAATATTTCATGCATTGATGTTAAAAGCTATAGTGGAGTAAATTTCAGAAAGAATTTAATTATCGTTTCTCACTCGCTGCATTTATGGTTCTCTACGGAAATGTATAGCTCTGAAATTCGATTGGAATCTAATTATTTCCTTCCGTTTAGACTCCGTATTGAATATTCGTATACTACGCTTTAGATTGCATGAAGCAAATTCAATTTCGCGCTTGTAAAAGACAAAAAGGACGGAAGTGTCGTCGTCTAGAATACGAATACTGCTAACGACAGAACTTCATCCTCTTTGCCCTTTTACGATTTTGTTTACTAATTAGTTTAATTACTTTTGCATGCATTTTCCTTTTTGGTATCACATACGTAATTTTCCATTTGTGGTTTACGCTTTTTTTATTTGTTGAAAGGACTTACTCTTATAAGTAAGTTTACTGATCGTAAAAGTTAAATGAGCTCGAATGTAAAGCACTTCAATTTTAAAATCAATATGGGTAACAATCTGCAAATCATAGTGAAAGTGAGTAAGATGTCAACTTAATTCATTCTACTTTCCATTATTTTGGAATCAGGTAGCTAACCATTTACAAATTATTTCTTATGAAAGTCATTATGAACGAATATTATATAATAATGTTCCCCATAATTTCAAACACAAGGTTTTAGATGTTTTAGTTGCAGCCACAGCCTTGACAAACTTTGTTCAAAAATGTTCAAAATTGGAACTTTTAAGAAAGAAGTACCCCAAATTAAAGCGGAAAACCTTCTCATTCTGAACATACGATTTAAATTATTATCATCATAATTCCTTGGCAATCGTACAAGTAAGATTGAATATCTTTTAATTAGTAAAAGATTCTAATTATAATTTCAATAAAAATAACAAAAAAAATCACTAAGCACTTCAAAGTTAATATGTATGTAATCGCCAATTAGAAAAACGAAAAACAAAATGAATATAAACTAAAATCAGTAAAAGGAAAACTAAGGAAATAAAGATATAAGTATATTACGAATTTAAATAAAGGAAAAGCGAGTGTATACTGTTCAGTGAACGAGCTCTCAAAAAAGCTGGAAGACTATTCTAAAGTTTAACGCTGAAGATGAAGAACGGTCACCTGGAATTTAGTGAGGTGGATCGCGGTATAATACGCGTAACTGTTCTACTAGACATACAATAATGCAAGCAGCCATGTAAATATTTAGATACACGGTATTTAATAAGTTCAGGCAAGAGCAAACTACAACGATTTTTTAAATAGTATAACAGAAAGTTCCAAACATGGAGGAAACAAACCGTGTAATATTATCATATCTGCGGGGGATGAATCTTACAATTGAGTTGAAATCAACATTGAACTTATATGGCGATTCAATTCGAAACGAGTTCGCTAAAAAACTTCACATCCGTATGTAATTACTAGAGTATTCAATAAACGGGCAAGCATAGTGTACGGAAACCACCATACAACCTCCCTAATAAAGTGTCAATATGATCACTCCATTATTATGTCCTGCTTAATACTAATCCTAAGTTTATAGAGGAATTCACAAAGCATATATCAGCATCATACAGAGGGCAAATAGTTAGTGTCGAGCAAGATTTTATAAATAAACAATATGCATTTTATTTTTTCAGTCATAATTTAGCAGCAGTCTATTATCTACTGAACATTTACTTAAATCCTCTAAATCCAGATTCAGGCAACATATTGTATTCTCAACCAATCCAACCGGTATGGCCAGGTACAGCTGAACATAATATACATAAAAGTGTAATTGACAGTAATTAAACACAACCAAACATATCACTAACAAACATTGCAAAAAGAAGTGATTTTAATATGGAACCTTGTGATACTCCAAAATTCATTCCCAAACAATAAAAACGCGTGCCATTTGAAAAGACTGCCTGAAATCGTTCACTCAGGTCGCTGAAAATCAAGCGAGTGGAATGAGAACTAAAATTAAATTATGTGACAATTTATTTGCAAAGAATTCTTTGATCAACGAAATCGAAAGCTTTGGAAATGTTGAGGAATACAAGTGCACTGAACTTAGAGAGTTTTGCCATGAAATAAATTCATAGCGAATTTAGTCAATATGAAATTGACTGAGTTTGCTGCCAAATTCGCAGCTCGAGAATTGAGTGGAAAAAAACTCTTGCAATCGAAAAATCTTTAAAAAATATGAAATTTCAATGCAAAAGCGGGCGTTTCGTAATAGTAGGAACCGTATTACTCATCAGTACGGTTTGGTTCCTGCTTGCCGTATACGCCACAGTGCACAGCCAAGCAGACCTCATATACGCACTTAAAATAATTTTTAAGTGTGATTTTATCTTATATATTTATATACGAGGCGAAATACTACGTATTTACTTGAATGCCTAGCAAGATTAGTAGCATTTCATAGAGTATCGTGCCATGAAATAAATTCATAGCTTATTTAGTCACTCTGAAATTGAGCTGCGGATTTGGATACATAGGGTTAATCCCTCTAGGCATTCAAGTACATTCATAGTATTTGGCCTCGTTTATAATTCACACTTATAAATTATTTTAAGTCCAAATATGAGGTCAGCTCGGCTGTGTACTGTGGCGTATACGGCAGGCAGGAACCAAGCCGTACTGATGAGTAATACGGTTCCTGCTATTACCAAATGCCCGCTTTTGCATAGATATTTCCTTTTTTTTAAAAGATTTTTCGATTGCAAAAGTTTTTTTCCATGCACTAAACTTATCATCATACAATTCTAATATCATTAGTTGTTTTTAATAAGGCATTTATATATCTACGAGTGACTCGAAATACAGATTGGTGATTATGTAACAAGCCATTGATCGAAAGACAACTTGTGACAGCTGGGCAAGTACCAAAGACAAAGTACTTAAGTACAAGTACTGAAGGTCTGAGTACTTCAGCACGTATGAAAAGTACTTGTAACTAAGTACTAAGTCTACAAAAAGTACTGAGTACTTTTTGAAGTAACTTTCAAAGTATTTTTTTACAATCTTTACACGTTGGCAGTAATATAATGAAGTTTTATAGTTCAGTTAATAGATATTAATAAAGAAATACCTTTTGAAAACTATTATATGTATAGTAACCAGTGGGTACTATTTATAGTCTTTTGTAGTTTTCGGCGTTGCGAGTAGGCAAAACTTTCACCTCTCATTGCTAAACTCATAAAAACAATTAGAGGTCCTCCCAAGCACCCACTGTCGCCACCAATAATGCATAAATGTTCTAAGAAAAAATTTCCAGTAAATTCCAAAAAAAAATTGGTTTTATATTGGAACGAGGCATTTCTTGCTTACCCAAGGTTATGTCATCAAGTTGAGGTATCGTCGATTTTATATTTGAACGAGACGTTATTGGTTTTTGTTTTACTTGCCCAGTCTTGTTTGTATGTTATTAGTTTGTCTAAGGTTCTGCCTTGACGCGTGAATGCGGCATATGCTTTGACAGTTCTTTGCGTACTTTAAAACTAAAAAAAAAGGAGTTGCGCTAGAAATTGTGTTTGCTTTTCTACGAAGTGTTAGATATTCGTTGGTACTTAATAAATTCAGAAATACTTAAATAAAAATGTTGGAACTTAAGTACAAAACTAAGTCTTAAGTACAAGTAAATAGAAGCAAGTACTTATGTTCAAGTACTAAGTAGGGCATTTCAAAAGTATTGAGTAATGAGTCTTAAGTAACGAAAATGTACTTTAAATAGTACTTAAGTCTTTTTTTACTTAAGTATTGCCCAGCTCTGCTTGAGATTTATGCGGATAGAATTGTTTCTATAATAGGAAATTTTTGATAGGCTTAACACCTCCAGATTGCGAAAATAAAAATTTAATTTGGTTAAATTATTGACTCCAAAATTTGCGGTCGTCTATAAAGGCATTTTTATTTTTACATTTCCGTTTAGTCATCTGTCCGTGCAACAACATGTCAATCGGACAACTCTTTCGTAGAGTTCCCATGCTAAAATTTCAGTTGTCCTATACGTTTTCGTAGGTATATTGAAAAAGGTGACTCTTTTTAACAAGCCTTTTTAATTGTAAAATTCTAGATTAGCACGAATAAGGCGGTTGCTTTTTCCTTTTGTATTTAATAATTTAATTAGAATCTCTAAAATAAATTGAGAAAAAATATATTCCATCCATGAAATCAGAATCTAAATATTATTTAATAAATGACATTATTCAGCAGGTCAAGAATGTCGAAAACTATCTTACTTACACATATATCTTTCATAAGTATGTTCTGTTGAAGATGAAAAGAATCATAAATGAGATGAAAATGATTCCAAATTTATATTTATTGAGTTAAATATACTAAACTCCCCAATTTAACAACGCCTTCCATTCACATAGCTAAGTGGAAATATTTTGGCCACAGATTTCATTGCTCACATCATGTATTCTAATTTAACGCACTCAACACTAAAGTTCATTTAAATAATTTTCATTTTCCCGAATGCATCCTTGTGATATTGAAGGATCGATTCAATATGATTTCGATTACTTCACCCATCCAATTAAATAAACTTTTATTTTCATTTATTTTGCCATATCTATAACTCAAGCCGCGCAGATCCTTTCACACTTCAAAATACTTTCAGCCATACAGTAAAATTGAGTGATTTTTTATGGAACAATCTACCATCTTCTTTGTTTTCTCGGGCCTACAATCTGCGAAAAAAAACAATCTGCCTAAAAATCGCCGAAATATGTATAGACCAATTATTGCGAACATCAAAAGTGTTGAAGAAAGTCACGTTTGAGCAGATTAATTGATTTCTGTTAGCTCGTCACCTACTCTTGCATATGCAGTCCGATTTTAAAAAGTATCATAGTTAAAAACCCTTACTCCAGATATTTAGCTTCTACTTATTTCAATTTTCGTTCGTCGATTCGATTTCTTTATGTTAACTATGGCATTTCTCAGCGCTCCACGTTAGGTACCCTTTTGTTTATACTATTTAGTTACAGGTGACTAAATTGATTTTTATGCAGATGATATACAGCTGTAATTTTCGGAATATGCTAGCCTAGAAAAATTATATGTGATAACTTCCTTACATATAACAAATAATTGGTCTCAGGCTATAACCGGTCTGCCTGAATAGTGAAAAACGAAATTTTTGTATGGCAACCATGCGAAGGAGTTACCTGATTGGTCCCATTTTCGAACTTGAATCTACATACCATATATAAAATTTTCGTTCTCTAAGTAAAGGCGTTCTCGAGTTATCATGAGGACGGACAGATGGCTATCTAAAAATCAAAATAACTTTTCATAAGTATTATGCATGGGTGTCCAACCAATTGGGATTTCATCTAGTCTAGAGTATAAAAAGATAGTGGAAAAATACAATCATAAAATGAGAAAAATTTACAAGTTAGTGCAAATTCATTAATGGTATATGATAAATATAAGAAGAAGGAAATATAGAAAACTAGACAGCAGAAGTGATTCCATGGCAGATTGTTCCAAACTCGCGCATTTTGCGCAAAGTATAAACTTCCATAACTTCATCTGTTATGTCGAGGTATCAGAATATTAGGATGCAGTTTCGGCAGCAGAAAATGAATCTGGACAGTTAAGTAGCTTTGTACACTACTACGCTCATCTGAGCTTATGGAGGAATATTATAAATTTGCATGTCCAGCAGGCAACTAAATAGCATAGAGTTAAACTGGCAAACATGATCAGAGCTGCGGAGACCAAAAACGAATCTAGCACAATCGCAACAATTTTTCTTTTGTAGAATAGATTAAGCTACCATGAGAGTCTTGACTTAATCTGTTTCTGTTTAGTACTTACTTGTAGATATGACACTTATCCAGGTTTTTAGTGATAAACGTAAATTGATTATGTAACTACCAGCTTATGTTATCTTCTATAAGTCAACATACGAGTCATACAATCCCCCATAAGCCCAATAGGCCCAATAGGCATAGCATCATTATATACAGTTTGAACTTGATAAAGCTCCCCTGGTATTCTAATATAGGTACTTCGAAATTTAGTCTTAGACATGTACACTCCTATTGATGCTCGATTCAAATAAGTACTCTCTTCAGTGCTGTGAGCTGCCCCCCCCCCCCCCTACCTACCAATTACTGGTTATGCTAAGACTTTTTTTTAAGTTAGTTTAGAATAGATATATTGTAATGATTTTTGTAATTTTATTTTTGCCTTTATTAGTTTTCCTTTTTGTGCACTTTTATTATACCTATTGTATCTTGTTCGTTTCTTTATGTTTATTTCTTTTACTTTTACAGCCTTATTTAAGCCTCATATACATAAAAAAACATATTATTAAAATCCTCATGTAGTACCCCACTCAAAATTCAGAGTCCGCCACCTTAAGTAGTCACAACTTTTTCTACGTTCATTCCATTCACTAATGGTTACTGGTCTCCATCGTGTCTGTCAAACAATTCTCTTCCCAGTTATTAGATCGTTTAGGACCATGGAGCCTAAACTTCCTCATTTTTCTCTTATTTCTTTCTATTTTTTTTTTCATTAGTATTATTTCAATTATTCATTTTATTCTTTGTTTTCTTAATTTGAGTTTTGATTTTTAATTTACTTTTTTTAATAAATAGTGAAATATTGTATTGTATTGTCTAAAGACCATGTACAAAATTGTACTTAAATATATTAAAATAAATTAAAACCGCTTTAAAATACTTACAAACTTATTTTCAAAACGTTAGTGGGTATTTTTAGGGTATCGACAAAATTCGTCGTATCACAACTGCTATATAAAATTTATCCCAGTTTTATTAATCGCATCGAGTACAGTTTCAAAACAGAACAGATTTACAAAAATGAACGAAGATTTAATCTGGAAATCATTAATAAATTTGTTTTATCCCCGTCGCAAAAGAAAAATACTTTTTACGTGGTACAATAAGGCTGTGTATCAAACTGTACTTCCTATAAAACGTTTAATATGTCTGAATGTGACTTTTTTTTTTAATAATTACTCAACAACTTTTAATTTTTTCGTTTTCCTTAATTAATGCGAATATTTCATTTTAGATAAAATTTTGTTTCTTCTCCCTCAAAGGAAAGATATATTTATTTCCATGGCATCTCCAGGACTCATTTACATAACTAACTTTAAAAACAATTTTTTTTCCTGGGTAACCATATTCTGAATCTACATAATTATATGGATCCTTTATCGCAGATTTTGCTGGTCGTAAGAAAGCACTACGAGACGAATATAGATATTTCTCATTTGAATAAATTATGTAATATGACTTTTCAATTTATAAATTGCTTTTTATTTGAAGGTCTTCAGGGCATAATATTATGAATCGGCAGGTCTCATATACAGTGGATACAGCGTATATCCGTACAAGTGTTTCTGGTTCTAGAATTTCGTAATTTCAGAAACTCAAGGGATGTGATAAAGATTTTTGCAACAGTCGAAGTCAATATTGTAATTGGTGAAAAGAATCGATTATTTAGAAGAATAGCTGAAAGCTAATTAGATATTCTCTAAAGATTTTGCAGTCCATTTGAATCAATAATAAATATTCATTAGTTTGTGAAAAATATTGTTACGATAAGGACCTTTCATCTACTCAGTCCATGGCCTAGTTTCTTGCAATTCTCTAAATCCCTCTTAGGACATTAGGCATATATCTAGAAATCCACATTTTCTATTAAACATGCTGTAGTCAAACCAATAAATTCTATATGAGCTCCGAACATCTTAATGAAATTAGGTATCACACACACACATTACAGTATCCCGAAGGCTTAAAAGTGAGTATGTAAAGTGTTGTGAGCAGAATGACTCTGATAGACGCCACCGTCCACAATTGAAATATATCTACACATCCATCTTGAATGAAAACAGCTATTCGTCAGGACAGTTTCCTGAGTCTCGTGACGTGACTCCAAAGATATCAACAATATGTCAACCAATATGTCAAAATATTACGTGTTACATATTCGGTGACCTTTGGTACACCGAAGATGGACTCAGCTAGTTGTTGTGTTTTGTTTTCTGATATGACGGATTTAATAACACTGCTGAAAATGTTTTCAATTAATTCATATGAAATATTAAAGCCGAAAAGTATGTGAATCTTTTCCTTCTTTATATAAAAATAAATCACCAGCGTAATACAATTTTTATTCTAAGTAGATATAAACTACGTTGTCTAAATCATACAACGCGTGTTCATAATATTTCTAAGAACAGGTAGTTAAAATTGGAAATATTAAAAATACACAAATAATATGCATAATGTATACAATAAAAAAAAAAATTAACAATGATATTGAAAATACGGCCACAAGAAGAAATCCAATTTATCCGTACTTACAGCACAGACGTACAAAACTACATTAACTATAAAAATTCGGTTAATAAATTTATCAAATCTCAAAGCTCTGACAATAAATATTTTTAGCCCGCTAAAGAACGGCCCGGGTGGATAAATTCAAGCTAAATTTTTTGGAGACTTACTGGTGGTGCCATCTCGAATCAAAACCCAAAGACAAATTTAGCGCGTTGACCTTAGTACCGCTCTCGCTAAAATTCAGGATAAATTTTCGCCAATATCTTTTAGCTTGCTAAATTTTCATACAAAATTTAGCTTAGCGCCGTCCTTAGTACTAGGCTTAAGTACGGATGAATTCGATTTCTTTTTGTGGCCGTATTTTCAATATCATTGTTAATTTTTTTTTTGTATACATTATGCATATTATTTTTAATATTTCCAAATAATTTTAACTACCTGTTCTTAGAAATATTATGACCGCGCGTTGTATTTGCGTAAAAAAATTGCAAAATTCTTCTACTTCTTTTCTCTGAGCCTCCGCTGTCATATTTTCCCTGCTAAAGAACGGCCCGCTATTAAAGAGCCGCTAAAATTTAATTGAGCGTGGACCTTAGTGCTAGATTTATCTGATTTTCCGACGGTAGACGGCAGCTGGAAATTCGCTGCCAAAACAGGTAGTGGAAAAATTAGCAGTGCAATTGCAATGACAGGCGGTGAGCGGCGATTGTGAAAGAAGCAGATAATGAAATTTCATTTGTTATTGTTTCATTATTATTGAGATATTGTTATGTATTGAGCGTTTTGAAACAGATTTTTATCGAGAATATTTTATATTATTTTGAAAGAATTGCAATGGACCAAAGTGTGGCTGGTCTGGGTCGCTAAAGATATTTATGAGCGTTGGCAATCATTTTGTTCTTAGGAATTTACTTGAAAATTTTTCTTTCGAATTTTTATACACTATTGGAGGCTGAAAACCATCAGTTGGTTTGATTCGAGTGCCGCTAAAGTTAATTCTACAATTTTTCTTCAGAATTTTTACAGCAGAACTATAAAAATAAAATCAATTCGCTTTCCTCGGCATTTCCTTGGCGTTGCTTTGCTTATACTTTCGTATTAATTCAGGTAGTGTTGTTTAATTTAACTTCACGTTTACTTCTAATGTATAGTTAGCGATGAAGGTAGAACTAGTTGCGAAAGTGGAAAGCAGAAGACTGATAAGACCATTGATAACTTTTTTTCAGAAGAAAGCGAGATCAGTTAAGTTTCCAACAAAAGAAATAGTCAGTGACACATCATGCACTTCTACTCCTATTCCTCTGAATGTGAATCAAGGTGCAAGCTCTCATTCTCAGTCATTTACTTCACCCGGGACAGAATCGGTCGCGTCTCATCTATTTCTGCAATCTTTGCACGAGAAAGAGAATCTGGATAAGAGTCTTTAATGTCTATGCACTCTGAGATCGACATTGATGTGGATAATATTATCGACAGGTTTTCCAAATCAAATCGAAATTGGGTTTTGTGATATCTAACTTAAATATGTTTAAAAGCGACTACTTCCGACCTTTTCCTCCTGCTTCGAACATTAGAGTTTTGACCCCCCCCCCCCCCCCTCCGGCTGCAGGTCTTGATACGAGCCTGCTCCGAACACGCACTCTACTCTACGCCCGAAATCAAATTGTAATCGATTATGAGTTATTTTCACATTTTCTTAAACATATCACGCGAAATTTATAGTCTCAAAAATATGATCTCAAATCAAAGTTCAATACCTACTCCTAGACATTTATCGGCATTTCCCCGTATGCAAACATCTCGAAAAGCTTTTGGCTTTTCAAGTCTGTTAGGAAAACTGCTGTTGATTGCTTTTAAGAAAATAACAATGGTTAGGTTAGATAAAGATGATAACAACGATAAAAAAAAACTACTGTAACTCTTCTTGATTATACATACTTTGGATTGACCAAATGATGGGAGAGGAAGGGGCATTAGAGTTTAACGTATTGAGATTAAATATACTACTCACTTACTTAGTTTTGAAGATACAAATTGAATCACTCCTTAAATCCTTCTTTCTCCCTCAAATGTACGCTTAACCATCTTACGTTTTTCAAAGGCAGTATAATAGCTTGAACGTTCATAAGTCCTTTCAAATACATCTCATGCTCAAAGTTAAGCACATGTTCCAAGGAGGATATTTCTTTCCTTATTAACGAATACAACATGTTACGATTTATGGCGAAATGAATTGAATTGAATTCTTGAAAAATTGCATAATAATTTGTTGTGTTATTCTTAATCCCGTAAAATTTTTACACAAAGGACATCATTTTTTTTTTATTTTATAAAGTCTGACCAAAACATTATCAAACGTAAATTCGTGGGGGAAGGAGTGAACTAGGACAAAAGTGTGATTAGGATACTCTAAGGAATCCAGTGGTATACTGAATCACTTATTTACCGATCACACTGCCTATATGTATATTAGAAGTTTATAGAAAAAACCTGTAGACTCCTGCTCCCCCCCCCCCGTCCCGTTTACTCCTGTTTTACCTTCTTCGGTAGACCTAGCGGCTAAACCAGGATACCTTGCGCAACACTTGGCCGTGTCTCAAATAAATACATACATACATATTGTAAATATGTCCACAAATCATAATTACGTGCTACTCCTGTATATGCCGAAAACAATAATAATAATAATTAAGAAGTGGAATTTTAAAAACTTTCTATTGAAAACTTTCAGCTTTTCATAGACACGAAGCTAAGACAGAAGAATTAATTTGGACTCTAAAAACAAACAATGTCACAAGCTCCGGAAAATATTCACAAAACACGAGCAAAAGCATTATAAGAAAAGGCACTTCTCTATAGGTTGAAGAGTCTTCAAACAATAAATTGGATAATGACACAAGCACAATACAAAAATCCTGAAAGAGTATAGAGCGTCGCTTTTAAACAGCCTTTTCTATTCAGTTTCCATCTTTTGTAACACGAAAAAGGATATAGAGTTCTATCAACGATAAAATTTTACGCCTATACATACACGGTAATCCTGGTATAAGGTAGCTGTATAAATAGGGCACCCACTTTAATGGACTAAAGTGAGAGCGGCTTTACATTAAGGAACCACAACACACAGGGTTAATGGTGCCATTTACCTTAATAAGATGATCAAAATGTCGGGAGCAGTTGCTTGTAGAGCTACACGTAACGGGGATGACTTTCCACAAGATTCGATTGGTATATCGATGAACCTGGAAAAAAATGGAAGAGAAGAAAAATGTTAGTGAAAATTACCACCTAGAAGTGTGAAAGTGAAGCCAATGGAAGCAATAAAGTGAATTGATTTTTACCGTTTCTGAGCAAATTCAATAAATGAAAGTGAGGTGATGATAGCGAGCATCACACTGAGCTTTTACAAGCTGAACGTATTCCCTGGATTAGGAACCGTTTTGTGTTTAGATGATTTTTTTTTATTCAAATCAAGTGCGGTCAGCTGCAAAATTATCCAAATAAAAAACGCGATTATTTTTTTTTTTCTAATAAATAGTTCTGATGTCTAAATTAACCAAAAACACATAATTAATAGTTATACGTAACACCTTCATAGGATGACCATAATGCTCCGCACATAAAAGATGGTTAACGTTATGTGTGCAAAGCCCATAATTCGGTTGCTGCAATGAAAGAAGGTCTTAAACCCAATATAGTCCAGTAATATGGTCGAAAAAAGTTTCAACCGTGCATTTTGGGTAGTGGTGACGCTAAAATTGAGTTTTGGAGTAAATACCCTTTCCCCCATTCGTCCCCTATTTTAAAAAGATGGGTATACATTTTATGTATGACCTCCTCCCACACGACACAAATGTATCTGTGGTATGTTCATGGAAAATCCTGTTAGAATATATAAATTGTCTGTGGGAAATCCTGTCCGGTCCTAATTAACAACTTAGGGCATCCCTTGGAGTGTCGAAGATCCACGGTTTGTCCCTAGTAGATCCCGACCTCTTCTCACAGGATTTCCTGTAGTTGTATATTTAGGTATAGTTGACGCATTTAATAATGTTCAATTCCCGCTGTGAACATACGCAGGACATCTTACGCACTTTTATTCCGTTTTTGGGATATTCGCAGGAATATCTGAAAATATTGCTTGAGATTTTGCGAGATTGTGGAAATTTTTTTATAGGTAGATATTTTTCCAAAACAAAAGAAAAACGTTTTAACTCCAAAAATTATTTACTTCAATATTATGTTCCATTGCTCGTTGGCGTTTGTGCTGGAAAGGGAAATTCCTCTGGTCTACATGCCACAGGATGCGATGGTACTAATGAGGGAGCCGGTGCGGGTGTTTACTTTATTAAACCTGACATTGGGTTGGCGTACTCACTTGGAAGGCACACCACTGTCTTCCAGGCTTAAGTCTTCGCCATCACTATGGCATCGAAGCTGATATGGAGATCAAGCATAAGGAGAGTCAGGCAACCTTCATTGCTCTGAGCGGCCCTTGGATAACATCTAAGTTACTGGGGGACTATACATCATCCGTGAATAAGCTGTGTGACTACAACAATGTATCTCTTCAGTGGGTTTCTGCTGACCTGAGGATCATGGGGAATGAAAGGACTGACCTTCGTATGAAACGTCAGCAGAGATGGGCGAACCTGAGTACTTACAAGTGCGCAAAACTTTTTCTTCGTGGTCTCAATAGGAGTTTCTCTGATTTTCTCTTCGGGCTCGGAAGGAGACAATGTAGAACTGTGGTTGGCATCATCACCGGCCATAGCTCCCTTAAAGCTCATCTAACAAGGATGGGAGTTTTTTTACAGCCCTGAGTGTCTGTCCTGCCTGGAAGGCGAGCCTGGGATAACTTGATTGTCCGGTCTTTGCCTGGAGCAGGCTGGATTCTCTTGGGTTTGCCCTCCTATCAGTAGATGGTCTAGTAGAGTATTTTTTAACGAACAGTTTAAGCTATTTATGCCTTTTATATTGTTTTATATATTGCATGTTATATACATGTTTTACAATAACTCAGAGGCTTGAAAGTAAAAGGTAATACAAACTAAGTAGTTACAAAAAGTGTTAATAGTTTCATTTTAATAAATATTGTTATGCGCAACAAAGTGACACAAGCGACATCTGTTGGAAATGAAAACAACTTTGGGTTAGTTACATCTTAGTAAACTTTGGAACGGAATATTCAGGAAGGTTCTAGTATAATTTGTAGAGTATAAATATGGCGCTTCTCACATCCAGGAGGCGAGTCTTATTTCAGACAGTGAAGTGAACGAAGTAAACTATTTGGATTGTGATTATTAGCAGTACAGTACTAGCGATAACTAAAGAGTTGATTTGATAATTGCTTGTGAATATTGGGAGTAAACAGTAAACCAAAATAAAGAAAGAACTATTGAATTATATCTGAAACATTTAAATAACGAACTAAAGCCACGCTCGTAACAATATATTATTATTTTATATTTTATGAATTGTTATATATTATATTGCATTATGTTATAATTTAAAAATACCCTACCACACCACCCTCCCTCAAGGTAATAAGTTTCTAGGTTTCTAGATGAATTTTCTTTATACGATAGGACTAATCCAGGAAGTTTTGTTTGGTATCTACTCAAATCGTGTGCCTTTTTTTAGGGCCAGATTGCGGCCCACTATCAATTACAATCTCAATATTTTTATTGATGGGCTGGGTAATGTTGTCAGTCCTAATAGATACTAATGTATGATATTCTTTTTCGATCGATGTCCTCATTGTCCAACAAGTTGGATGTTCCTACCACGGTCTCATTAATTTCGTCACAGCAATATTAACAGACTTCTGAACTCTGTAATCCATTTTTTTTCCTTTTACTGGCCGACGAACCGACCTAGTTGTAGATGGAAAAATTACCCACTTGCACAGCAGAGCGACCGTACGAAATTACATACGGGCATTAAACTAGGGTATCGTAGGAATTGGTCTTACTTAGATAAATTCCAGCTTTTTACCCTGTTTATAGTTATGAAGGGAAACAAACTTTTTTAATGTTCCTATATGCCTTCAGAATTTGAGAGATGCTCGTTTCAGACAAATTTCTGTTGTCAAGTTAGCAAGTGCGTTTTCAAAGGAATTAGTATGACACAAGTTGACGCTATGCCGAGTACCAAATTCAAAATTCAAATTCAAATTGCATTTATTCATAAACTCTACACTTGTAAGATAAATCTTATATTAAGGTGTAAGTGAGCAAAGTATAGAAAAAAAAGAGGAAAAATTAGAGATAAACAAATGAATAAAAAAAAAATTTATAAAACTAAAATAATAGTAACAAAAATTATAATTAAGAAATTAAGAAAATTGGTTAATAAAATAAAGCAAATAAGTCCAATACTATTATAAATTACGCAAAAGTAAAAACAAAAAAAAGAGAAAAATAGGGTACAAAATTAATCACATATATATTAACTATGAAAAATTCACTAAAAAACTTATATGAAAGTTGCGATTGCTGCTAATCCTTCTGAGCTCAGATGGAAGAGAATTCTAGAGTCTAATGGACTGGACGAAAAATTGGCGCTCACTCGGGAGAAAAATAAATCGTGGCATGATTAATGAACATGTTCTGCTAGATTGGGAGAATATGAGTTTACAGTACAAGTAGTATGGTTCCTTACTTATAATAAGGTTCCTTAAAAAAATTAATATACGAAAATTAATATAATTGTCAAAAGTACATCCCAAAATCGATTTTGAATACACTGTAATATGATCATATCTTCGCAAAGAAAGCACATAACGTACTGCAGAATTGAAAGCAACATTGAGTTTACGTGATGAAACAGAGTCTAATTTACAAAATACTTCGCACCCGTACAATAACAAAGGAATAATAAGTGTTTTTACAAGCATGATGCGAGTTTGCAGGGGTGTGAAGGGTGCGGATAAAGACAGTTTACGTATAGTAAGTACCATGCACTTTGCCAACAAGATTATTAACATTATGAGACCAATTTAAAGTCGTATTAAATATCAAGCTCAGGTTTTTTATAGAATCTTTAAAAGGTATGACGATATGATCAAGCATCACGTTTGGAAAAGAGGACGTATCTAATTCAGTTCTATAGATAAAAATAACATTACTCTTGGATGCGTTAAAAAGGAGGCCATTAACTTGAGCCCATTTAGATAAGAGACCAAGATTTTCATTCATACGGCAGACAGCATCTTCAATAAGTCCGAGGGGTCTAGAAATATAAAGTTGAACATCGTTTGCATATAGATGATAGTTACAATTTCGCAGAACTAATCGAAGATCATTTATGAATATGGCAAAAAGTAATGGGCCAAGAATGGATCCCTGTGGAACTGCACTGTGTACAGGAAGGAAATCAGATGTAGTTTGATTACAAACAACCCTCTGAAAGCGACCATTCAAGTACGACCAGATCCATCTACATGCAGAACTAGAAAATGAAAAAAATGAACGAAGTTTTTGGATTAATAAGGCGTGGTTGACTCGATCGAAAACCTTTGAAAAGTCCAAAAGGGTTAATACCGTTAAATTATCATTATCTATAGAGATTCTAATGTCGTCTGTTATTTTTAATAGAGCAGTAATGCAGCTACGCTTAGATCTGAAACCTGACTGTAAATTTGATAACAGATTATTTTTCTCTAAGTAATTAGTAATTTGCTTATGTAAAATTTGTTCAAAAGCTTTAGCACAAAATGGAAGAATAGATATTGGGCGATATTCTGCCACACCGAGAGTTTTTTTATGAATGGGTAAAACTTTCGAAAACTTCCATGACACTGGAAAAATTGATCCCATAATGATAGTATTAAAGACATGTGTAAGACAGGGAAGTAATATTGGCAGTAGCAGTTTTATTATTCTGGGATGCAAACCATCAAGACCAACAGCATTAGATCCGATGGACATTACTGTAGAAAACAGTTCAATTTCAGTAGCCGAAGTAAAGGAGAACCCATCAAAAATGGTATGGTCACTTAGAATATTAAAATTCGAATCTTCATTAGGAATCCCACTATCGGACGTAAAAACACGAATTAAGTCATTCGCATTAGCTTCTATAATGTTATGTTTTGACTTACCAACCCCAATTTCCGAAAGATTCCGCCACAATTGTTTTTTAGGCAAAGAAGTGTTAAATTTAGAATTATGATATTGAAGCTTTGACCGAGTTATTTCTATATTTACCGTATTACGTAGGATCCGAAAATTATCCCAACATTGAGGAGTACGGAAACGCTTCCATCTACGATACGCGATATCACGCCGTAAAATGAGTTCTCTAATTCTACAGGGTGGGCCAAAAGTCACCATGGGGTTCAAAAATTTAATAACTTTTTCGTTTATATATTTTTTTTATTTTTTTTTTTTAGATTATAAAATATACAAAATGGAAATTTGTTTACGCTAAGTATGGAAAATAATGTCACTTAAATGACCGCCGTTATTAGCTTCGCAATGATGGGCTCTTTTTAGAGCATTTTCCATAACATCTTTCAACATTTGTGGCTGTAGCGCTCGAATTTCTGCAACAATGTTGGCCTTGAGTTCAAGGATTGTCTCGGGCTTGTTCACATATACTCGCTCCTTCAAATAACCCCAAAGAAAATAGTCGGGTGCTGACAAATCTGGCGAACGCGCTGGCCAATTAATTTCCGAATTTCTTGAAATTATTCGCTGTCCAAAAATTTGCCTTAAAAGTGCCATTGTGTCTCGGGCAGTGTGGGCAGTGGCTCCATCCTGCTGAAACCACATCTCAGGTCTGTTTTCAAGAGCAGGACGTAAAAAATTTTCTATCATAAACCGATACCGCTCTCCATTTACGGTTACAGCACTTCCATCTTCATTTTCGAAGAAGTAAGGCCCAATGATATTTTCAGATGTAATGCCACACCATACTGTACACCTAATGGGGTTCAATTGGCGTTGATGAATGGCTCTTGGATTTTCAGAACCCCAGAACCTACAGTTCTGCTTATTAACAAAGCCATTCAGATGAAAATGAGCTTCATCACTCATAATCAGATTTTCAATAAAGTTGATTTCATTTCTGGCCAACTGTTGAAATTTAACTGCAAAATTTAGACGTTGCCGATGATCTGCGGGTTTCAATTCTTGCACCAATTGCACCTTATATGGGAATAACAGTAAATCTTTTTTTAAAATGCGCCGTAGTGACGTACGAGACATCCCTAGCTGAGCAGAACGCCTTCTGGTAGATGTTTCTGGTGTATCGTTAACACTTTGCTCTACACGTTCAATATTTTCCGCAGTGTGAATTATACGCGGTCTACCGGTTCGAGGCAAATCACTTACGGTGCCATGTTGGTGGTGACGATCAACTAAGCAACGAATCATGGCTTCAGAGGGCGAATTTCTGACATTAAAATGGCGACGATATGCTCTTTGCGTTAAAATAATTGATCGCTGATTTAAGTAATAAAATTCTATTATTCTGGTTCTTTGTTCTGTTGTGAATCTCTCCATTATTTATTCTCCAGATGTTATTTATATAATCTAAAAAAAAAATAAAAAAAATATATAAACGAAAAAGTTATTAAATTTTTAAACCCCATGATGACTTTTGGCCCACCCTGTATAAGTAAACCAAGGACATTGGGGGTTAAGAATACGTCGTCTTTTTAATGGTACATATATTTATCATGACGATACGATATTAAGCTCGTTAGATGCAGGAGTTGATCATCAACAGATGCCAATGAGAAAACCAAATTCCAGTTCATGCCCTCCGCTTCATCGAGCAAACTCTGAGAGCTGACGTTATTGAAGTCGCGATACATGAACATTTGTTCAGCATCAGACTGAGGGCGTAAATCAGAAATCCCAAAAATTAAATCATGCTTGCAAAAACAAGGCATTGAAATCTGATTAAAGAAGAGTACGTGATCAGAATTGGCTACAAGTAGCAGGTCCAATAGAGTAGCGGAAGTTGACGTAAAGTGTGTTGGGATGGAGTTAAATACAGATAGACAATATGTATTCAACGTATCGTTAAAGGTACGGGTATTAGAGTTAAGTTGCAACAGATCAATGTTAGAGTCACCAGTAATGAATATGTGGGCATAATTGTGTCTCAAATCGGCCAATATGGTGTCTAAAGAACTGATATCAGTGACATTAGGCGGTTTATAAACATTACCCACTAGACACTTCTCGGAATTAACGACAACTTCAATAAAAATGTATTCTACACTGAAGCATCTAAAGATTTTGCAACAACACGCGCATGTAATGAAGACTTAACAAAGATCGCGACACCCCCGCCAATACGTCCAATACGATCATTACGAAATATACTATATTTATGAAGGCTTACAAACTCGGAGCCAATGTTAGGCTTTAACCATGTTTCTGAAATGCATATTACATCGAGAAGCGAACCGTTGAAGATATCACGAAATTCATCGATTTTGGGATAAATACTCTGAGCATTTATATGGCAAAACCTTAATAATAATAATATCCAATAAAATTCAGGAATTGTTCAGCCCACTAGACATCTGAGAGGTGGAATCATTCATTTAGGAAAAACAAAGAGGAAGAAATATTATTAAGTACAGTTAAATAGACAGCAGCAACCACAATCGCAAAGTAAAGATCTGTAATGTTAACAAAATTGGTTATGATATATAAAGATTGATCTACAGTAAATATAATATGGTTGAAAAAAAAACAGAAATTCAAAGGCAAAATTCAAATGCACATACAAACAATACAATAAAAATAAAAATTTCATAATAGTAGCGACAATTAAAAACAAGCAGAATAAAGGATGAAACGGGTATGCGCTAATATAAACGAGAGACGTCATAAATTATTGATGATTATCCATCGCTGCAAGCTGATTAAGTCCCCGGGTGCTTGATACCGGTGAAGCAGAGTCATTGACTGAGACGCGGATGTAAACAATGCCGTTGCGAGTAAATACAGCATTTAAATGTTTTGATTTTTGCAAACGCAAGGCATTACGATATATATGATAGTTTTTTGTTGTTAGACTTTCATAAAGAAAAATCCGTTTCCTAGAATCAATGCCAAGGTCATGAAGTGTCAAACCCACACGATTGCGTTTTTATTTAGCATGCATT
This sequence comes from Dioctria linearis, assembly GCA_963930735.1. NCBI lineage: Eukaryota > Metazoa > Arthropoda > Insecta > Diptera > Asilidae > Dioctria > Dioctria linearis. The sequence continues at coordinate 252,966,837 of OZ005741.1, forward strand.
GCCTTAAAAATATTAACTTTATCTGTAGCAGAATTCAGTTTAATAAGAACAGAGCTGGCTAGGTTGTTTTTGTTCTTGACACGGAAAACTTCTCGAACGGAGGGTGTAGTGATGGTTAATGATTTACACAAGTTGTTGAAAGTACTAATTAAGTTTTCGTCCGGATAGCTAGGTAATCCATTCAATATCAAGTCGTTGGAGATAAAACGTCTTTCAAGTAAATCCATATGATCTTCAAGCTTACTTATCTTTGCATTAAAGTGCAATGCTTTTTTTTCAACACTTTCTTCGACCACATTATCAATACGTTGATGTAGCTGATTAAGTTCAGCAATGAGATAGCCCATGAGCTAGGAAAACCAATTCTGAATTGGATAGCTCGGATGCTATATGTGAAGATATGTAAGAATCCCGATCAGAGCCCTAAACAGCGAATGACATCACCAGCGTTAGCAACAATAAGGCAAATCATCGATGGGTCAATTGGAATACCATCTACACTGCGAGGCAATTATGGCCTATATACAAGAGGAAAAACACAATGGAACTGCTTATCGGGAATTATTATATCCTGAAATTCCTTAAAGAACCAGCTTGGATCTAGGGATATGCTCTAAAAGCGAGGTTCCATGAATCTATAGGCCACAATAGACCCGAAAGTGGACTAACTGAAGCTAGCTGAGATTGTTCCTAGCGGCACCAGCAGATTCCAAATGAAGAAACAGTAATGATAATAACAAGCAATCACATGTTAGAACTGCCGCAACCGCCGAAGGCCACCATAAATTTTTCTCACCATATCGCTTACATGATCTCATAAAAGGATTAAGAAAGATACCAAGATTATTCACACGATTTGTAAACAAGAATTACGTGTTATGTAGAATGACCTTAGCTAGATCCGCTGTATCAATAATTTGGCGGTAAAATGCAATAAATTGTGCTTTTTGAAGATTCAGCAATAACTAATTTACTGTTGCCCAAGCTGCAACATTCGGCAAAGGCGATAAAGTTAGTTCTCAATCAAACCTATATATCTGCACATCATCAGATATTATATGGATATTATAGTCAATAATAACATTTTGAAGGTCATCTATGCATAAGCTGAAAATAAATGGACCTAGCATAGATCTCTGCGGTATACCACTAATAAGAGGCAAATAATCAGAAAGACAATCTTTACCTTTTGTGAGGGTGATGAAAGACGTTAAAGTAAGTTAGAACGAGAAGTTTGTAGCCAGCTTAGTAAGCAAATTTGAAATGTGATTGAACATAACGAACGCTTTGGAGAAGTCCAGTAATGCAAGGTCACTTACTTCATTCCTATCAAGTGATCTGCGAATATTAGTAGTTACATTTCAGAGGGCTATTTCACAGCTAGGGTATTTACGAAACCCAGATTGATACGGCTATAATAATTTATTAATATCCAAATAATGGATAAATTTGTACAGACATTAATTGTTCCAGAACTTTCGTCAAAAAAGCATAAGTGGCTAATCGGACGGAAATTACTTGGATCCACAGATCTATTGTTTTAGGCAATAAGCACAACTGTTGCAACTTTTCAGTGATATGGAAACTCTGAAGTGATCTAAGTTTTACTCGTGGATTTCACTTCAATACCTGACATGATTAATTATTGATGTATGATTGACCAGAGCTCCCAATTTGTGATTTGTTTCCTCATTGTTCATGTAGACTTTGACTTTCTTTGACCTAACTTTCTTGGCATAATATGTTTCGCTTCCATATAGTAGAACTGACTTCACGCAAGAGCTAAACATTCTCAGTTTGGTATTGCTCGTAAGATGAGGAGATGTCCACACTGCTCTGTGTCTTCCGAAAACTATTGTAATCATTCACTTTTCCACTTGTCGCAATGATGAACCGAGGTGATTGAATTTCGACATTTCTTGTATTACAGTGTTATAGATGGTTATCTGTTATTTTGTTTTCCAAGTTTTTAGTTTTAAGTCTTCCTTTCGTGTACATGCTTCTAGGATGTTGGTCTTGCTTTGCATCTTGTTGAATGAGCCATCTAGTAGTGCTTCAGGACCACTCTTATTTGTTTTGAGTACTTGTAGAAAATTCGTCAGCTTTATTCAGCTTTATTTTTTATGCTTGGTGACATTTAAATTATTTCCCTCTTATAATTCCTATGTACTCCATTGTTATTGTTGGCTTGATACAGTACGATTTCTTGTTGATATTGCTGCTTTTCTTATTGTGTTTCTTCAGTAGAATTGATTTCGCTGAAGTATTCTCTCCATATGTGGAATTGCTCTTATGTTGAGATTGGCAGCTGACCACCTCCCCTATCTTTGATTGTCTGGTTAATCTTGCATTTACATAATATATTAGCACCTTATATGTATATGAATGAAAATTTGCACTGTACATATATGTATATAATAATAAAGCAAACATGTATAGGGATTTTATGAACAAAAAAGAAAGAAAAATAAAGACGCCTTTTTATCAGTTAAATGGGATATCAAAATATATAGGGCCAATGCTGCCAGTAAGCAAGCTCATAGGTGCTCAAAGTAGGTAATTCCATCTCGCTTAAAACTATTAAAAGAACCAAAATCCCTGCAACGTAAAGAAATTCACGAAAATTTTAAATAATTTGCGCTGTCCGATACTGATTTTAATATGGAAAAAATTATAATTATCGATACAAAACGCATCTTTAAATGATTGTACAAACTAGTTCCTGGCTTTTGAACAGTACATTCTATGTAGTCCCAGAGATAATGAATTATTGACATTACATGCATGGAACAAACAAGGTAGTTCCAATAGTTTTTTGCTTAATGAGTCAAGAGGGTATAGGTGGATTATGCTGGTGTCCTTTAACACAGCCCCATCTAATACTGTGCAGGATTTTGACAAAGACAAGTAGGAGCTTTATTTTGCACTTCGATGCCGAAACCCCAAATTAAAAATTACTACACAATACGGAAACAGCATGGAGTTCTCCTTATCGATTTTAATGAAAGAATCAATAAGAACAAGTCCATCGAAAAGATTTAAAACTTTTAATGTAGTGCTTATTGGATAACAAGTTTTTAAGATCAGAATATCAACAAATTTGGAGTATGGCTCACAGCTAACTATGTATACATATTACAGGGAACACCGCAACGACGAATCCCCTAATTCATCCTCAATTCTGATCTATTCGTGATACTGCTGATAAAAATTTCAAACGGCACAAATTAGCGTTCATTTAATAATAATGTTTGACAAATCATATTCCAGCTTATATAAAGAAAAGGCTCAATATGCTTTATCTTGGTTAAATTATTTTCTTCATGAAAAAACTGTAAATAAATATAACAAAATTACTAGGGAACCATAATTTAAGTAATATTTAACCATTTGTAAAAATAGGAACCTTTTTAGGAAAAAAAAGCTCTGCAAATAGAATTCGTTTAAATAAAATATACTAAATGCAGAAAGTTGAGAAAGCTTGCAGCAGAGATTAAATAACGATATTTCAAGTATTGCCTCCTTATTATAAGACAATTAAATTTTACTGGGTTCTAATTTAACTTGTTTGTGATATTGATCGAGGTCATAGTTAATTGAGAAAATGCCATCTGCATTCAGAGATCTAATTGTGCATTATCCGGATAGAGATGATGCTGGCAATTCATTGTAATGTTGAATAAATCATTTATGTATATGTATATGGAGAATAAAAGAAAACCCAAATTAAGCCTTAATAAATACCGGCCGATACATGAGGAAAATACGCACGCTTACCATCTACACAAACCGAGTGATATTTTATACATGAGGTAGATAGCCGGAAAATTAGCGACCTGTAGGTATTGAATATAAGAAAATCCTTATAAACTGTGTCAAAGACTTTGCAAAAGTCCAGTAAAACTATAAATAACCAATTATCTGTGACCTAATCTTGGTGAATATCTTTAGAGATAATGATAAGTACAGATACATATGTAGTTATACCCAACATGACAGGCTAATTGATATAATGAAAAGTATTGGCTTCAGTATATAAAATCATTTGTGGAGGCATTAATTTTTTAGCTATCTTCGTAATATAGTTCAAAATAGTTATGTTATAATATATATGTATAAAAAAGTGCCTGCGGCAAATAAATTCCGGAGGGTAATAAGGCCCACATTTAAAAATTCGTACTAAAATAACTCGCAGTAACCTCAAACTTTATGCGCACATTCACTAAGTCGACACGAACGCCATCGAGAGGGCGTCTAGAAGCTCGCGCCGGCCATCTTGCCAGTAACGAACGGTACGCCACTGGGGGGAGTATGGCTACTTGGAATTATAATTTTTGCCTAGGAAAAATCATAAGTTCTGTTATTTAATTACTATTTCCACATGTAGTAACTTGTTTAGTTTGAACGTAAGGTAATGTAATTTATGATTTCGGTGTTTATTTTCGCCCAGCATTGTGTTTATTTGATTAATGAGTAATTTTGTAAAATCTTGTTATAAGACTTATAAAGGCCGCTGGAGTAGACCGTGGGCCGTATTACGCTATCTAAGCTTTATTCTGAATGAAACTAATGTTCCTATATAGGATTATGATTATGACCTCATTTGGATTTACTCTGTAGGTTAAGAAATTTCTAATTAAAATTGTTGGGCCCTTATTATCCCCTGGGGGTTAAAAATGACCATTTTATCTTTTTTGGAAATTATTCAAAAATAACCGAATTTTGTTGATTATTTCAGTTTTAACAAGTTTAAAAGGAATCATTTCGATGACTAGATTTTAAAAAAGTTAATTTTTATACTGTAGTAGTTTAATAAGACCCATGGAAAAGGTTTTATAAAAATAAATTATTTTTTGTAATACTCACTTCTATTAGTGCAAATAAATAAACTTCATGGAAAACTTGTTTTTGTAGTTCTATATCACCAAATATTTGATTTATTGCATTTTCAAATTAGGTGGGCCTTATTTGTCTCAGGGACCTTAAATGATGACGTATAAGGAAAGACATATATGGTAATTTTGCACAGTTGCTTAGGTATAATTTTTAAGATTTATATATCTTTTGTAGCATGCACTAAATCGTAAGACTCATATTGTTGTCAAGCAAGGCCGTATATATGGGGTGGATTTTAGGGGTTCAAATACACCCCATCGTGGTAGCTTATACTTCTGTTAATCTGATAAGCAAAATTTATGCGCACAATTCTTTATATGTATTAGCTCACAACAATTTGTTTTATATCTTTCCTCTGGCCCTTTCAGGTAAAGCAACTTTAGGAAAAACTTATGCAATATAGGGAAATAAAATAAGTAGTCCAGTATGTATGTACGCATACATCCGTAGATGGTAGCTTCCGTAGCTTAATTGCAGTGTTATTTTGAACTTTGTTCAAATTTTAAAGGCAATATTATATCTAAGTTTAATTTGTGTTTCGTCGTTAAACAACAACTTTTTTTATAACTAATTGTAATATGGCAAGTAATATTTTCCCTGAGCACCCCATGGTTTTATATAAATTGCTTAAAACATTATTTTCTTACATTTTGGGCATTTTAGATAATTACATAGTTCTATCTTAAATGTCCTAAATAATAAAAAGTTTTTTATTAGTTATTTTTTAAATTAATTGGATTTTTGGCCCCGCAAAAGAAATCGAACAAGTTTCCTCCACATGAAAGACCCCTGAGGCAGTGTTTTTTATTGACACAAGCTATCCATCGCCCTTACTGGAATTTGTTTCCTAGCTACTTAGCCAGTTTCAACTGCGACAGCTCATAGAATGTTTTGCACATCAAAGTTGTTGAAATCATAGCTGCGCGATTCCACCACTGACAGGACTCCACGACTGACAAGTCTTCTCGACTGAAAGGACTCCACGACTGATAAGACTCCACGACGACTCCACGACTAGCAGTACTCGCTCTACGAAGCGTTCATGAGATTTGTTAAAATTGAATTGAAGTAATTTCCCACTTCACAGCAAGAAAGAAAAGGCTGAATTTAATTCTGTAATTTGTTTTTTTTTTAATAAAAGGTGTATCTTTTTTTTTTTTTTTGTGAAATGTTGAATAAAAAAAAACAAGTTTTAAAACAACTTTTAAACATTTCGGAAGCTTTATACTGCGGACCAACAGAGCTCATTGAAATTACGTTAATTCTTAGTTATTCTTTCACCTCTATTAGGTTAAAACCCACCCATTCGTGATCTATTTATATACGGCCTTATTGTCAAATATTCGGTAGTCGTTCCAGAAGTTAATCGTGTGGTAGCATTTCCACAAAATGTAAAAATGTAAGCTCAAGTGGACCTTTGAATAAGGCAGGCCCGTGTGAAGGATTTTCAAAAGGAGGGGTTTAATGACAAATTTGTCCGAAGAATATGTTCAATACATACACATAATTTTATCGAAAAATACCTAAGCTTTGTGGCATAAATTGTTGCCACTCACTTTAGGGAAAAATATTATACTGTGTACCTACGTACAGAAAAGAAATCATTGAGAATCTATTTCTTCCGTTGTGGACCTTAAATAGGTTTGAGACGACGCAAAGTGAAAATGAACGCCCATTCGGAGTTGTGGTCACAGATGGCATAATTTTCAAAAGTATGTAGACATTTGAGTCGGAGAAGGCCGAGGTGCGAAACATCAATTTACTCTAAACTATGCAAACTTGACTTACGCTCATTTGGAAATGCATCCTTGTTGCAGATATCAAGAGCCTCGAGAGAATTGTTAGTTGTTTTATCTTAAATTCGGCACCGCCAGATCTTGAGTTAATTTATCCATACTTCAGATGAATTGTTGTGTAAAAGTGCAAGTTTCGAAAAATTGTCCACACGCTGCCTCATTTAAAGTTTTCATTTGTCTCGGAAAAATATATGAGAAGTTTAACAAAACCTTCCAACGTTTCAAAAAACGGTCTTCTAGATGAGTAATGAGCAGATCAACATGGTTTGAAGGTCTGTGGCGACTTATATCTCGCTCGGTAATTAGTTCGCTTTAACCCTCGCTCCTCCGATTCTTCTGAGACTACACCACAATATATATTATTTCATTAACACTGTGTTATGTATTCGGAATAGTTTTCAGAGTAGGTTTTCATATTGTTTGTTTTGAATGGTGAGCAAAAGGCGTAAAACATGAATCTAACTGTTAATTTTAAAAAGGGTGCGTTATTTGAAAAGTGTTGATATTCTATTAAAATATAAAAAAATTCTATTCAAATAAAAATTAAATTACTAAAACATGATGTTCGCAATCGAGAATCGCGATAAAGTTTGTAAAGAGATGTCTTTGGTAAATCATCTGGGCACCCTTTAAATCGACACCGATTATAAAATTCATTTGTGTTAGTCATTGAATTGCACCATTTGGTTTGATTAAATACAAGCCTTAGCTTGATAAATATTGTTCATTTTGTAAAAAATTGTCCTGAAACTCTCTGCCGCTTTGTTTACTCTATACACAAGATCGTCCTTTGCAGTATCTAGCTTCTGTCGTGTTTTAATTTGTTATTTGCAAAGCTCAATTCAACGATAGAGCCAAAGAACTGAATGAAGAACCAGAATCAATACTTGAAAATTCACGTTTTTGTTAGGCGAAAGCAATTGAAAAGCAGCAGTTGACGTAGTTGCATCTTTCCATGTCGAAATAATTTCCAGAACATTAATGACCGCAGGCTGCACATCGACGTAAGTTGCCACGGACTCATCCCGTTCCACCCTCCTTGTAGCAAAAACTTTTTTAGCTTTTTTTCTTCTTCTTTCTTTGGCGCGTTAAATAACGTTCTATTGTGAACGTGCCTTTTCAAGAAATACCGAATCATATTTCGTCATCATTTATAAATGCATTTCAATTGTAAAATCAGATTTTAAAAGAAGCGTATGCTAAATTTTAACAATTTTATATATAATTTTAAGTAATATCAAAATTGGCATCAACAAGAATTTTCCCAAGGCTTGGATTTACAATAGCGTTCGTGCAATGCACCGTAAAATGTGCTACTACTAAGTTAACATTGTTTACATTGTCCATTGATAAGTTTTTAGGTTAGCTAAATGCGTTTGCATGGTAATAATTTGCGAGAGCTGCTGCAGCAATATGTCCCCGAGAACCTCGCTGCGATACAATGCGCACAAATTAAATTCAAAATCAATTTTTTTCCTTCGATCCATCGGAAGGTTTTCGACCCCGTCCCCCCTCGTGGGCACTGACCTAGAATAAGCTTATCAATTTGTTCTTGAAAACTAGGGCAAAGTAATATTAAGTACAACTTTATAATGAGAAAAAATATCCTTGATATCTGATACGAAATTTTGGTATTATTAAACTCAACCTGGCGGTCAACACTGGTCTTATACCTAACACATTCCAATCAATAGCCTGGCATTGAAAAAGGGATCATCAATAAAGAAATTCACAAATACTCATCAATTGAATATATTACTGATCCATTGAATGTAAGGACATAAATGACCGTTGAGAAATATCAATACTTATTTATTCGAAAACAATAAGAAATTTTCCTTAAATCTTCAGCATTTTTCTAGAAATATATTAATTTTTACATCTTGCTCATCTTCCTCGAGCGATTTAAGATATTTGAAGAAAGCAGAAAAACAAAAACTTTCAGTGTGATACAAAATACATATTTTGAATAAAATGAAATATTTTTAAGAAGTAAAAATTGGTAACAATATTTCTTTTTCTCTACATTTTATATAATTTGCTTGTATCTAAGTACATAGCCTCAAGAACTTTGTCATAGATAGTTTCAATACTTCAATACTGACTGCATACTGAATATTCTCGTATACGTTTACAATAAAGCAAATAATAAAAAGAATATTCTGCATTCGAAAGTGAATCATCAAATGCTTTAACCCTCTTCTATTCATTTCATATTTTTGTACACATACATAATATATATTGGGCCCTTCAGGCAGTTTTGTACTCAACTATGATTTGACGTTAGTATTGATTTTATCTAATTCCATTAAATGAAAATTTAAAGTTTAAATATAGAATTTCTTTCACTAATACTTCCATTGTTTCTCAGTTACTTAACGTACAACTTAAGGTAATTAAGCAATACAAAAAAAAAGACATACCTCATCATTTTCTCTTCCTCATAGCGATTAATAAAAACAGGTAGCTCGAAACTCAGGTTTGTTGCGTGCTCTAGGAAATAAACCATTGCTCTTGTATTTTCATCCTAAAATGAAAAGGAAAAAAAAACTGATATACTTCAAATGCACATCACATGCTCCTAAATAATATTTAACCTGATCACGGAAGTCACTTCTCCATCCAGCAATAAAGTGTGGAGCATTAGGTCCGAAAAGTGCTCCCAAAAATAATCGCTCGAACGTTTTTTCACATGAATAAATCTCCTCTGGAAAGACACAGTCAAGTGCACTTGGAATTTTTATTACAAATGTGGAAAATTCTTTACTTACCGAGTAAAACAATAACAACAGCCGAGTCCCGTACTCCCCAATCCCAGCAAGTGCGTAGAGCAATGTATAAGATGTTATGATATTTTCCCATCATGCAGACCTTAAAGTAGAAGGAATAACATAAAAAAAACCGAATGAAATAATAAAAACTCGACTCTTCTTCAAAATACAGAATTAGGTACTAACCTCATTATTACCATCCTTTTTTTCCCTATGATATTTAATAGCAGCAAGTACAGCTAATCGGGCGACTTCCTCCGTTCTAACATTTTGTCCTAATGGAAAAGGAGACATTAAAACTGCCAAAATTTCTTGCCAAACATCTCAACGACCATCACTGCATCCGCCTATTATAGCATTCAAGTGGTCTAGAACATTTCGTCTGGAGTGACGATCCCGCAGTCCACTGCGAGACATTTTTTCGAAAGTATCCTCATAGAAGCAATCGAAAATAAAATCCATCTTTCGCTTGGCACTAGCTTGAAAGCACCAATTTCACAATATCTTGGGAATTTTTATTTTATGTGAAAATCCAACGCGTTTGCATCAACAACACTTTACTTACCGCCTGCTGTTGAATAAATTCAAATTACAACTGACTGCTCTGAATTCTTGGAGTCTATCCAATTGAAACCCTACCTGCTGCCTTAGAGCACTTGTAGAACTTCCCCCATGGGAATGACATAGCTAAACCAAATATCGTAAAATTGATTTCCCTAGACTGCTTGGCAAAGCGATTTCGGACAAAAAACTTTGCGGTTTGAACAGAACTTCTGTGAGGGAAGGGTTTAATTTCCAGAATTCATTCGATTAGACAATGAGACGCCGCCGACGTTCCACAAAAAAAGGAGATTAATATACAGAATACCATGAAAATAATGATAACATCGCATATGTACATAGTTACCAGTGACAAAATATTGCCCACAGAAAATACAATGCTCAAAAATTCGCATAAATATTCAAATGTCAACCCTTCCAAAAGTTCGCATTAAAATTTTTTCTATTTGCAATTTACCGTACCTGCCAACATTCTATATAATTTGCATATCGTTCCTCGATATCATTCAGGGCTTTCCGTATTTCCCTCGAACCTTCTTGGATTTTTCAACGATTATATTGCATATTGCCACAATTGTTCAATCTAAAACATGTACAAACACTTAATTCTATCGAAATATTTTAAGTTCGCTGTGTAAGTCAGGTGTTCCTAAAAATCCTAAGATGAGTCCCATATTTATAATGCTATAAAATAGTTTACGATTTCTAGAAAGCTATTGATGAATAGGAAACAATTAGCGTAGATTGTAAAAAAGTAGGAAAATTCACTAAATTTAAGACCAGTTTTTCCCTAAAAATAAATGTCATTTTTCTCTTAAATAAAGGGAAAACCAGTTTAATTTCCCCAAATCAATGAAACATTTAATGAATTTAGGTAGTTGGCACCAGAAAGCCTTTATAGTACGTAAAATTTTCGAAATGTTGAGCTTTCTCTGATATAAGAAAGAGAACATTCAATGAATTAGGTATTACGCTACATTTTTTATGGAACACTTAAAAATATATTTTCGTTGATATGATTCACGCATTGTATTTGGAAACAAGTCATATATACATTGTTTCTATCCTATCCTTCCTTTTCTCCTATTCCCGCCATCCCACTAACAACTAACTCCTAAGAGAGAATGACACACAGTACGGTTGATATAGCGCATCATCCGTGGAGGAAAACAAGACAGCGAAACGAAAAGTTTCAAAAAATACTAAGGAGAACTGTCAAAAAGAGGACAATAGACGACATCAAATCGGACTGAGGGCTAAAGATGAGCCCCAAGGATCAAAAGAAGACAACAACGAGAACATCGAGGGAAACGACGACAATGCAAATAGGAAAACGGCGCAAAACACACTTGACTTGACTTCACTTGACTTTTGTTTGAGCGAGCCCAGCGCCCCAGCACTAAAGTTAACCTAATGACAAGTTAGGAAGCAGGCGAGATTTCCGAGTGTTTTACATTTAAAATGCACACTGCAAGAAAAGGAAGAAAGAAAGGAAAAAAATCGAAAAAAATCAAACTCTCTTTAAACTTTTATGAATAAAGATAAAAAATGTGAAAGCGCAACTTGCATGCAACGAAACAGAATGGCAAATGTTTCATTTTCGTAAATAAATGAGAAGGGCCCGAGTTTTCACGTTTTACTCTCATAAAATGTTCCCGCGCTTTTGTAAACTCGGTTTTCATGAAATATTGACAATGTTGTTGCTGTAAATGGAAACATGTTGTTGCTGTAATCCTATGATACATCGCTTGCTTCTGTTTACATTCGTTTTGCTATGAAGAGATTAAGTGGCAGAACTCATCCTGGATTCTCCGATATTTTCGGGAAAAATGAGAATTTTATTTGAGAACATCTTTAAATCTCCTTTCGGCATCTGGGGCCTGGGCCAAAGCGAAATTTATATTTTTCTTGAAAATGGGAGGTAGTGTGTGTAATGTAGGTACATTATTATGAATAGGTTGAAAGGATTTTGAGGGATTTAAAAAGATTTTGTCGTTCGGGTAATCCTACGTTCTCTCGATTTTTGATTTTAACTCGTTGTCTCAGTTGCACTACAATAATGCACAGCCAAGTTCTTTTCCCCCATTCATGCAAAAGACGAAAGTATATGAAATTACTTGTTTCATTCTATAAAACACCAGAAATTTTCCAATTTGCTCTACTGCTTCTTAACTTGTCATTATGTTAACTTTGCCCAGCACTAACTTCCATACAAAAAATGAAAATCTCCTACATTTTAGGGATAAAAGCCTAATCTGCGTTTTCCAAGGTGGAGCTTTCCCTAATGTTATCGAAAAATACCTAAGATTTTTGGCACAAATTGTTGCAACTTACTTCATGGAATTTTATTACTGTGTGGTTAAATATTTTTTGTAAAAATGGAACGCGGCACGTATTCCACGTAGGCGCGCATCCACGTATTGAACGGTTGTGGGAGGGGAGGGGGACAGCAGTTTTTGTGACAGTTACATATCTTCCAAGAAATCCGTTCTGGTCGTATAATTTGTGTGTGTGAATCCAAAAAAGACGTCCAAAGGATCAGCTGTAAAGAAAGAAACGCTCGAATTAGGGACCGAAACACCTGGTTTTTCAGATGAAAAATTTGATTAAATGTAAACCAATTTACTTAATTTTTTGTTTTTTTGTTATTGGTTAACTTTTTTCTAAATTTTAACCAGTTAATCGTTATGTCCCAAAAGTTATTTTTAAACAAATGAATATTGGTTAAGCAATAATAATCCAGTCAATATGGGTTTTTGCCCTACAAAAGGTGGGGTAGTTGTGATTTTTATATATATTATTTATTTCCGGGCCCCAATGAAAAATCTAAGCTTTCACCCGGGGGGGGGGAGGTCGGCGCTGTCCGTCATCTTGGATGAAAAGCAAAAAACTTTTTTTTTTCCAAAATAATTCTTCAACGGTTAATGATCCCACGACAAAAATTTGGAGAAGACTAAATTTCCTATATTTTTTTTGTATACACACTGTTTTTGTAAATCAGTTTGAGTTGTTATTTTTTTTTAAAAATAACTTTGTTAAGCTGATAAACTTTTTTTTCGGTTCAGCTAGTTTCTCCTTACGGCACGTTGCAGCACGTTTTTGTATGTAATGACTACTCAAATTGCAGTCTTTGAAATCACACACAAATTCCCTACAAATTAAGAACATTAATTAGGCCCCATTGGCTTATTATTTTCCTTGACAAAAAATAGTCGTCTGTCCACTTTTCGTTGAACAATCTTCCTTCTTCTATAATTTTTCTTTTTTTTCTGATTTCTTTTGAGATGCTCTGGAACTTTTTTCGATGCCTAAATACAATTGTAGCACATTGAAAATTTTCTTCCGCTAACTACATTGCACAATTGTACATTTATTATGTCGAGAAATAACTACTTCCATGGCAATGTTGTATAGATAGAGAGAATGTTTTATAAAATTAGTTGAGAAAGTTTTTAAGTATATGAGTTTTGTTGGGACACATTTAAAGCCATCCTAGGTTTTCTTGGAACCCTTTTTAGTTAGCCTACAGCTATCCAATCGCCAGGTATTAAATCACCGGTTACTGTATCTTCTGATTCAAAATACCTGCTGAACAAAACAGTAAAGACGACTGATTCTTTTGCTTAACCAAATAGATTAAACTTTGTTAGTAATCTCCATTGATATTGCATCTTAAAATGTTGTGCCCCTTTTACCTGTTTTCTGCCGATTTTGTTTATGAGTTATTCAAAACTTGTTAAATATGAGTTATCTAATAGAGCAAAATGGATTGGCCACGCACGCATATTAAAAGTTATTTTGATTTTTGCATATCCGTCAGTCCGACCGTAGGTCTGTCCAACTGGCCGCACGATAGCTCGAGAGCTGTATTCTTAGAGAGTTGAAATTTTGCACACGGGCTTTTAAAAAAAAAAAAGTAAAATTAAGTTCGGAAATGAGTCAAATCGGGTAACTCCTTCGTGGGGTTGCCATATAAAAATTTCGTTTTTCACTATATATTTTGCCTGAGAACGCGTCGACGTAGAAAGTTGAAATTTTGGGCACCACATTTTCATAGAAAAATGGGCTAAATCGGGTAACCCTTCTAGGCGTTGCCGTATCAAAATTTAGGTTTTTTACGTATACTCTAAAAACGATCAGTCCTATACGTTTTTATTCCACTGAAAAGTTCTTCAGAATATGAAATCCTATGTAATTGGTTATAATCATTTTTACTAATCGACGAATCGTTCTAGAAATAGATGCGAAAACCCACTTCAACAATCAAACTTGCACTGATGTGTGACCGTACGAAATTACATACGGACATTCATCTAGTAGGGAAATAGAATAGGAATAAGAATTGGTCTTAATTCTAACTTTTTTACTTGTTTTACAAGTGTTAAATTTGAATCTGTAATTTTAGGTGGGCGCCAAGCTATCCAGTGATAAGTCGCTTGAATACTACATTTAATAAGGACCGGTGGGGCACGAATCAAGACTAATGGCATCATGAGTCCATAAGCATCTGATTTATATATGAGTACATTACAACTTATATGTAGCAACTCAGTAGAGTGCCACATCTCAAATCATGATATCGAATTGCAATGTATTTCCATAATATTCTCTGCTCTATTTCCTCAATAAACTAAATTCCAATCCTGGGAAGTTTGCGTACGTAATACTTTCAGTCGTTCATACACACTAAAGAGATTTGCAAGCGTCTCGTGTACAACAATATTTGACCCATCAACATTATGACATGATCTCTACATTTGTTAGTCTCTCTAAAAGGTTCTCTTTTTTATTGCTGTACCTTATGGCTTATGTAACTGAAAAGGTTCTAGTTAATATTTTTTATGGAGAGATTTTTTCATTTCCATATGCCGGAGATAATGTAGTTGATGATAAAATAACGTTCTTCATAGTCAGGATAGGTATGATGGGTAATATTTGTGATGGATAGAAGATATTTTACATAGTTATGTAGGAAATATGTCACATAACCTTAGAGATTGTAGATAGATCTTTTAAGCTGAAAACCCATCCATGTAGCATTATGCTGTGTTCGTAAAATAATAATACTGGAAGGGAAAAATCTGCAGTATGTCCTTTTTTGATTGATTTTTATTTTATTTTGCTGTATATCATAATTTTAAACGTTAAGGATTTTGCAGAAAATATTTTTCGCAAAGAATTATGCGTTAAAGTGTTAAAGTATACTTAAAAATAAATTTACATAGGAAATTTGTTTATGTACACAGGCGCTTAATTTTTTTATTTATATAGTTACCATCCGAATTTAAATGTTTGATGACAAATTATTTACATACATCTACATATTCTTTTACAACTGTTGGTCATTAGACCTATTCCCTTTGAATAAGGTATAGGATCCACTTGAGCATTGAAAATTCAGCGATCAGAGAGGTCTCATCAGTATGGTTATCTCTGATCGCATACCATAGAAGTTCGATAATAGGGTCACCCAATTGCCCATACTAACCATACTGAAGATACCTCTCTGATCGCTGGGTCGAAAAGTTCGAGTTGTTTTCTGCATTTTCAATGCATTATAGAAATTCATTGAAATTACTTTCAGTGAATTTCAGTCTATAGAGACGAGAATTGTCCACCTACAAGTTTTGCTTAGTTTATCCAATGCCTTATGACAACAAGGGTAAACTTGTCTGGTATTCCAGAAACGCAAATGCTTGAAGCAAGGAGTTATCTCCAATGAATGCAGCTTTGTTGCTGAAGGAGTGGCAATACGTATTCAGCTCTATGATGGAGGGCACAAATTTTAACTTCGGTGTTCTTTCCAGCAAATCCTGGCCAAAACGTAGATATTATCTCGAAAACTGTTGGGAAGAAATGACATGCGATATATTGTTCTTAAAATATTTATTTGAAACATAAGATTTATCTGCCAAAGCGTATAATTAAAAACGTCGCAATTATTAAATTTTCAAAACTATATTTCCTTTTTCTATAAAAACGTGTTACCCAAAATTTCAACTTTCTACGTTGACGCGTTCTCAGGCAGTGTCCAAATATATAGTGAAAAACGAAATTATTATATGGCAACCACACGAAGGAGTCACCCGATTTGCCTCATTTTCGAACTCAATTTTACTTTTTTTTTTTTAAGTCCTTGTACAAAATTTCAGATTTGTGAATAAACGAGTTCTCGAATTATCGTGCTCACAGACAGACGGACATACAAAAATCAAAATAACGTTTAATATTATGAGTGGGTGTCCAATCCATTCTGCTCTGCCATAACTATTTCTATGCGTTACAAACGGAATGACAAACTTAGTATACCCTATAGATTTTATCTAAAAAGAAATGAAAGAAAGAATTGCCTGTTGCATTTAAGGAAATTGAGAATGTGTGTCACAAAGAGAAATATGCTTGGTTTTGTTTTTAAGAGAAATGGTTACATGCCCCAGGCCTAACCTCTCTCAGGCTTCCTCGCAGCTCACCTCATGGCTTGCCTCAGAGTAATGAAAAGAAAATGATACCACTGCCGGGCTCGGTGATGTCATTGTAATTTTGATAGTACATCTGTTGACAGAAGTAGGCCTGAGAGAGAAAATTTTTCAACATTGAGCAAAGCGCGCTTTGCGGCTAGGCCTTGAGTTCCACCATTTAAAAACCCGTGTTGGAAATTTTGACAATGCCTCGAGGAAGCCTCGATGTGTAAGTTTATATACGCACACTACTAAAAATTTGCGTTGCAGACGGATGGAAAATAAACTTTATGCAAGGGATTTTGGCCCATTTTTTGATAGTAAGAGGCATAGTGAGTACTGATAATATCAAACAACTTTTGAGATTCCTAGTTCCCCAGCTATATAAAGAAAATATATTAAAAATTGAGTAGAGTACGAGTAGACTGTGTACGATTCTAACATTTCGATTTCAACAACTTATAAAAACTTTGATATGACAGCTAGATTAAAACTGATTACTGTTCAATAAATCGTATTTCTTTGGGCAAAATAATACTTATGTTCCTTATAACTACGATTAGGCTTCACAAGAGAGGTATAAAAGGCAAAAGGTAAATGTAACAACTGACCCCATCCTCAGGGTGGTTGTAACAAGAGATGGAGTCGAATGTAACAGACATGAAAACAAAACTTCCAAATTAGTTAAAAAATAATGTTTATTAGCAAATTTAATAAAACACAAAGAAAACAATAAAGTCACTTTTTCGAAGCTGAACAAAAACTGTGAAGACTATGATTAGTCGGTATCACAATTATGACAAATATAAGACCAATCTTCAGCAGTGCCCACCTCATGAGCCCATTTCTTACAAGTTACAACAAATGATACAACTATCCCCAATCTCTGTTTTTAAATATTATAATATTTTTTAAAAAAATGGATATTGTTAGAAAAAAGTACACGTATCTGTACCACGTACAGTAAGAGAAACATGTAAAAAAGCTAGAATTGGTCTAAGATCAATTCGTAGGATGCACTCTGAGGTGTTGTAAAACGAATTTTTTGTATGGCAAGTTACCGATTAACCCGATTTGTACCATTTTCAAACTTAATTTTACTTTCTTTTTTTATAGGCCATGTGCAAAATTTCAGCTCTCTAGGTACAAGCGTTCTCGAGTTATCGTGAGGACGGACAGACAGACGGACGGACGGACAGACAGACAGACAGACGGACATGCAAAAATCAAAATTTTATGCATGGTTGTCTAATCCATTTTGCTCTACCATCATTATTTCTAGGTGTGACAAACGGAATGACAAACTTAGTATACCCTGAGCGGTTCGAATTATTCCCGATGTGACAACCTACGCCCCGCTACAACTGTACCCAGTCTACCCTACTTTTTATAAAAATTACAAACATTTACCAATATTTTAATTCCCAGTTTATTATTAAAAAAGAAAAAAATATAGTATTATTAAATTTCCACATAAGAAAATCTAAATATTTTTCTATTTAATCCCCTTCCAATTCTTTGGTGTTTAGTCAAAAGGACATATCTCCAAAAATGTAATTTGGAGTTACGTATGTATATAGAAGTGTTTGAAAAAAATTATGGGTCCAAAATGCATAACTTCAAAAAAAACTGAATATTATTTCGATTAAAAGCGCAACTTTGTAAGTAAATGGCGTAAAGTAAAGTTTTGGAGATATGTACTTTTGACTAAACACCATAGAATTTTAATCTTACCTACGGCTTTCGTTCTAGGGTAAATTTCATTACTGAACATGAACAAAAGTGACACCTAGGGTACATGTAGACAGAGATATAACCATATGTTAGAAAGCGACAAATTATCACGTTTGTCACTCCAAAAGGGATATACCGATATTACCGTTATTGTCAAATTAAGTAGATCATCCCTATGGGATTGAGGATATAGTCTGAACATTAACGGCTGGACCGTGCAATTTGTTTAATTATTTCATAAAAAACCATGAATAAACAAGAGCACTACTGTTTTACTCCACTCACTTTCTAAAACAACACTACTACAAACAACACACGCACGAATAAAATAACAATCTTAACATTATTCCCAGCAAACATTCCGATTGGTCTACGAATCGCCTTCTTCTGATTTTTTATTGCCACAACGAACATTTTTATTGCCGGCTATAATGCATTTTATCGCTTACGTTTAACTTGGCGCGGGTAAATGTTCCATTGCATATGAATCGTGCAAGCGAATCATTTGTTGATCGCCATGGAGATAAATATTCTTACAGCAAGTTGCTGGAATTATATGCACTTCCGTTCAGTTTAATGGAGGTAAATGTTGCATCGCATATGAATCGTGTAAGTGATTCATTTTAAGATCGTTGTGGCGATAAATATTCTTATATTTTTGGGATTGCAATTTTTTCTGCTTTGACTGCTTTTCTACTTGCAGAAATAACAACTCCAAATGTGGCAATTTCCAAAGGTAGAGTACTGAAATATAGACGATAACGGTAAAATTTCTTTAAAATTGTTTATACACAACTCGGTCTTATCACATCTGATACCAGCAATCCAGGCAATAAATAATGTAGCAATAAGAAAGCGACTCGTAGGCCAATCGTAATGTTTCCGGGAATCTAATTGACTGTAATGCTCGAGCTTTCTCCAAAACATCGCCATAGCAATAAAAAGACAAAGTGTGGTGGGTTAATACTCGTGAAAAACATACGCAACATCAATTTCACTCACAAACAGTAAAAATAAGAGCAATTTCTTCCACCTTTATTATACCCTAGAATGATGCCGAGAAATTAAAAACAAAAATTTGCAGGTTGAAATTACTTCCGCTGCAATAGTTTTACCTTAAACGCATCATCAGAAAACATTAATTAATAACAACAACAAAATACAAGTAGTCTAAAACCAATAGTTTTAAACCCTACACTGTAAAAATGCACAAATTGTTGCCACAAAGTTTAGGGAAGAAATCCCTATAAATATAGGGAATATTGTCTAAGATGTAGGAAATATTCCCTATATTTTAGGGAATATTCCCTACATTTTATTACATACTGCCTATATTTTAGGGAATACCCCCTAAACTTTATGACACATTGCTTATATTTTAGGGAATATTCCCTACATTTTAGGCAATATTCCCTACATTTCTAGGGATTTTTTTCCTAGACTTTGTGGCAACAATTTGTGCCTTTTTGTAGTGTAGATGAAAATAAAAGTTAAATAAAGTAAAGACACAAAATTTTGTATAGCAACACCATAAAAGGTTTGCTTGATTTAGTACATTTTTGAACTTGAATTGGCAATCTTTATGAAAACACTATGTACAAAATTTCAGCTCTTTACGTCGATGCTTTCTTAGTCAGTGACCAAATACTTGTATGTATAGTGATAAACCAAAGTTTGGTATGGCAATACCAATTAAGGGTTGCCCGATTTGGTTCATTTTTGAACTTGTATTTGTAATTCTTAGGAAACTCCGTGTACAATATTTGAGCTCTCTACGTTGACGCGTTCTCTGGTAGTGTCCAAATATATAGTGAAAACCCAATGTATTGTATGGCAACACCAAAAAGAGGTTGCCCCATTGTATTCTATTTTCGAAATTAGATTCAATACTGCTATGCAAACATCATGAACAGAATTTCCGCTCTCTACGTGCGTCGGCGCGTTCTCACGCACTGACCAAATTTAGAGTGATTATCGAAATTTTTGTATGGCAAAATTTTAGCACTCAAGTGAAGGCATTCTTGAGCTATCGTGCGGACTGACAGACAGATGGACAGAGGGACAGACGAACAAACGGGCATTCAAAAATCAGAACAACTTTTAATATTACGCATGGATGCCCAATCCATTCTGCTCTACCAGCAATATTTCTATGCGTTACAAAGGGAATGTCAAACTTAGTAATAGTACACCTCTTATGATTTTTATCTAGGTTACCTATAAGAAAGAGTACTGGTAAGGCAGGTGAGTAAAAAGTATGGAATCCCCGATAGAATGCCTCCAAATTACCTAGATGGTAAGCATACTCAAAAATTGGACGGTCGATTACATTAACACTTCTGCTACATAACACTTCTGCTTTTGCTGGGATCGCCATCAAATTTAGACAAATTTAAACAACGAGGTGCACCCATTTCATGGTACCGTCCTAATTTTTAAGGTTCTACTGAGAACGCGATCAAATTTAAACTTATCAATGTTTCTTCAGTCCATCGATTAAGACTTTTGGGTGGCACAGTTGTATCCCATTTTCGAAAAGAAGTTTTAGGTAATAGATAAATTTAAGATTACCTATAACTATTTCCTCGCTTGTAATTATATTTTTACTGCACAATTAAGTCGAAAACAATGTTCCCTCTGTAAGCAAAAATCAAATGAATACTTCTTTCTACCCATCGAAAATGAAAAACAATAACAATAAGATAAAACAAAAAATATATTTACATAAATTTTTCTTCTTTTCTTACAGGTTCCTTTGTCAAGACGTAAACTATGAGAACTCCTTCCAATTGGATTATCGAGGACCCGTTGTAATGAAGGGAAAGCCAACTCCAATGGAATGCTGGTTTCTAAGTCGATCGAGCACATTCAAAGAAGAAAATCTTCCAGAATCAGCAGATTGGCAACAACTGGACTTGTCAGCGTAGACATAACTGCAGACACAGAGATTCCGATTAGAACCAATATTTCCACCATATTTCCTCTTTTTTACCAAACCAAAATACGTAAATATAAAAGTCTACAAATTAGAAGAAAAAACCATCCTCTCATAGTTCATGATTTCATGCTTGCACAAACGACCTTCAAGGAGGGAGCAACATAAGAAATCCTGAGGTGAAACACGTAGAGAATATTTTCGACAGGTTATACGATTTACGTTATTCTATATGCCGCTGTCAGCAATTTCTGGGATTATGCAAATATGTTGAGTGGAACGTGATTTTGTTACAGAGGAGCTTGATCCCAATCAGAGTTTCTCATAGCTGGCATTTTGGAATCTTTACAAATATTGTCTTGTAGCCGAAATTGTTTTTCGTTTGTTTATTTGTTTGTTTGAATTTTCTTTTATTTGGTACATGAATTCTTTGATTGAAAACAAATCATATTGCTCAAAACATTTATCACTGTTAGACTGATTTATTTATGATGTTAAGCAGGTACCAGGTACCAATTGGATTAAAAAAGAATTCCAATAGCTATTTTTCTTCTATAATAACTTGAGAAATATCAGGATTTTAATTAAAATCAAATTTAACCTACTTCACAGACGCAAAGATGACGACGACATAGTTATAGAAAATTTAAAATTCAATCGATTCAATCTTAATTGAAATTTATTTAAAGCATTTGTCTACACAAAGTGACTGCACTTAGGCTGAACTATGGAAGGACTGTACCATCATCATGTTCCTTTACTTGCTGGCTTTACACACAATAACTTCACTGATGTGTGGGTTGAGTGGTATTATGGTGAAGCCATGCAAGAGATGAAACTACAATAAACCGAACTAACAAAACCAACATACAACTGACTCTCCAAGATAGTTGCATCCGTTTCCTGTCAGTCTAAAAAAGTCACGTTTCATCCGGCTGTATATATTAACAAGTTCCAGTAATGATGTGGTGAAAACTTACTCCTTTCTTGTCATATCTCTGAACTTAATTCGTTTTTGAGGACAAGTATACCTGAGTGAAGAACTTAATCGATCGCATATGGTTATTATGTACGACAACAGTTGAGTGATTATAAGCTTAAAGGTGTGTGTATCCTTGTGGATAATGCTTTCAGGACGGAAGCTTTTCAGTCATGCCTTGACATATGACCATGACACGGAAGGCAATAATAAAACAGAAGAGGAGAGAATAATGACATTGAAAATTTTTTTTTAGATTTTCAATTTATCCGGGAAATTGTGGAAATCGTCTCCCATGTATTATAGATAAAAACTGAACACTGAACGAACATTATTTGAAGTAGAAAAATTAATTTATAAATAGCTCGAAAGCATCTTTTAAGGATGTTGAAACAAAAACATTGGTCGTTGGTTCATTGGTACTGATAAAGAATGAAACCATTCTAGGTTTATAAAAAGGGTAATATTTTGTTATTTTTGAGTTTTAATGGCTCGGCATTTATTAATAAGAATAATTCCATGTATCATTTATGACGTCAATATGATGATCGGTACCTCCCCATAACGCTTTTGTGCACATCCTCACCAATTAGTATGTTTCATAATATAATCCAATCATCTAATTTTTTGGAGCATTCAGGATTTCGTGTGGATCCTCAGAAATTTATCTTCAACCAGATTTTCTAGATCCTGTTACTTATTCCTTTAAATCTTCCTAAACAATTTAGTCTAGCGAATATTATATAACTAACTGTTTTGGGAGCTAAGCAGAAATCATGCAGGTCTTGAGCCTTTGCGATAATTATTGTAATCTTATTCCCCTAACCCCATAATATTAAAACAAG
Source organism: Dioctria linearis (assembly GCA_963930735.1). NCBI lineage: Eukaryota > Metazoa > Arthropoda > Insecta > Diptera > Asilidae > Dioctria > Dioctria linearis. The sequence goes on from OZ005741.1 coordinate 252,989,812, forward strand.
ACCGGTTCTGAGAAATTCAAACGATGATTAAGCCAGGTTAGGTTTGAATGACGGCTATCGAAATACCTACGAGCAGCTACATTTCGACAATTTACCACCTCATCATGGCCCCAGCTGGAAATGTTTGTTTAATTTAGGGAAGTGCATAAAAACTAGCTACAAGAGTTAATGAACCTCATTGGGTCCCACAACTTTTTGTCTGCTATTTTCCAATTTCGCAGAAAACTAACTGTCAAACGTATTCCAAATTACGATATCCATAGCATGTTGGATTTTGACCATGTGTAAAAATGCCTTTTTTTTATATATTATAAAGCCAAGCTCAGGGGATACCCTATGATGCAAAGCACAGCATGGCAGAAAGGAGATACGGAAAGGAATTAGGAAATATGAGGAGAGCGGCGGAAGTGCTGATGTATGTCACTCTTAAACTTTCGCAGATTGTAAGATGGTAGACTGTTCCACATTCGCACTTTTCGGGATAAAAATCCATCACAGAATTTTACTGTACGGCCGAAAGTAATTTTAAGGGTAAAAGGATGTTCGTGATTTGCAGCGCCAGTATTGCGTGCAGGAATCATTCTACAAGTGATCAGACTAGATATTTCATCGGAACATTGACCACGCATGTAACGATAAAAGAGCGCAAAGCATCCAACATTGCGGCGGTGCTCGAGTGAGTCGATATGATAAGTTATTGCCATACAGCCAATGAGCTTGAAGGCTCTCTTTTGGACAATATCCAATGAAGCTGAGGCTGTGCGACCAGCCCCGGCCCAGATGTGAGAATTGTATTCCATTCTAGGTCTGACTTGTAGAGGAGCGCTAGATTTGACGGGCTGAAATATTTCTTACCCCTTTTCAGAAATCCAAGACATTTCGATGCTTCTTTGGCAACAGAGAAGATGTGATCTGTCTAGCTTAATTTACTGGAAATATTAATGCCAAGAATGCATAAAAACGGTGTATCGAAAATCAGTGCTCCATCAAAAAAAACGGGAGTGAATAAATTATTATCTTGTTTTAATGAAATGAGACAGCTTTGTATTGAATTCGAGGCGATTCGCTTTGCCCCAAGCGAGGCTTTTGGCAAGATCGTTATTCAATGATCTAATCATGCCATCTCGATTAACACATGCGGCATTCTCTCTGGAGTCGGCAAGAGTGTCAAAGGAGTAGGCGAAATCAAGAGTACTGTCATCAGCGAAGCTATGGATGGGATTGAAAGTAAGGGAAAGCAGATCATTAATAAAAATTAAAAAGAGAGTTGGAAAGATAACAGAGCCTTGAGGCCAAAGAATAACTAAATAAAAGAATGGACAGAAGAGTGTTCCGATTGTTTTCCATTTAAATGTACACGGCGAGAAAAAGAAGCAAGGAAGAGAAAAAAATAAAAAATAAATCAAACACTCTTTGAACATTTTACGAATAAGACAAAAAATGTGAATGCGAAGATTACATGCAACGAAATGGAATGGCAAATGATTTATTTTCGTAAATAAGAGAGAATGGGTGGAGTTTTCTGATTTTACGCTCATAAAATGCTCCCGCTCTTTTATGAAAACACGAATTTCAGGAATTGTCCCAATGTTCTTCGCAGAATTCCAATGTTTGTTAGTGTAATCCTATGATATGTGAACAGCACTTTTTCTGTTTACATTTGTTTTGCTCAAGTGGGGGAATCTCTTGCTGGATTCTGGGAATTTTTTTTGACAGAAATTTTACATCTCCTTTTAGTGCGTTGTTCATTGCGAAATTTATCTTCTTCTTGCAAAATGGAGGTAGGGTTACCCAATATACATCATTATGAATAGTTCGAAATAATTTTCAAGGTATTCAAGAAGATTTTATCATTCGGGTAATCCTATGTTTTCTCAATTTTTGTTTTGTCTTAGTCGCACTACAGTAATGCATACCCAAGTTCTTTTCCCCCATTCATGCAAAAGACAAAAGTATATGAGATTACCTCTTTCAGTCTAAAAAACACGGAAAATTTCCAATGTTTTTCGCTTCTGTCTCTACTTATTCTTATTTATACTTTGCTTGAGGCACACCGGCATTTATGGGATGATGTAACGCAAAACCCTCGAGAATACTTCACAAGCCATGAAACAGACTCCCTCCCTACCACATGCGAGGCCCAACGTAGTCCTTACATTCTAAAATATTTGCAGTGTTCTTATGTAAAAGTGACAAAAGTTTGATTTGATTAGCTCCTCCGCCCTAAACTACTCTTCATACAGAAAAATGACGTTCTGTTAATCTTAAGCTTGGTTACTTATCTTCCGAACCGTAATAAAATTGTCATACCTTTCCTAACAATATGTCATCAGTGCTCCTCACATCCCACTTTTAAGAAATTTTCTATGAACTCATCCATCAACATTACAATTTTTTATAATATATTTATTGACGTTATATAATTCAAATAGTTACATGCATGTAGAACCTTTTCCAATTTTAAATAGAAATCATAATCCGCACCCAACTCCCATGCTCCTGTTGTTGTAGATCAATTGATTTTATTGTTCTCTAGAAATTTCGTCTATAGATAAAGATTTATAAGTATGAAAACAAAGTACCTACATACTCGTAAAACCAAACTCCTTCCAAATGTTATCAACTTTGCACAAACTTTTCCCACCTATAATGTGTTCTTGAAACTTTTTATTTTGAATTCCCCACCCTCACCAGAGAGGGACTTGTTTCCTTATAAATCTTAGAAGAGAAAAGATAAAGAAAAGTCTTCGAACATTCATGAACGTAAAATACCAAAAGGCAAAAATCCCGAATATGTTTAATTCAATACTTCCTTTTCCTGCCATTATAAGGTGCTTACACAAACTTCAAGCTTTCTGAAGCTCTGGAATTGATTTTTACCATACCACACGTGACCATGTGTGTCTGAGACAAAAATTTACTAATGGTTCATAGATTCAGCCTGGAGCCTAGATTCTAGACCTTGGCATACAGTCCGAGTATGGTCATCAGTTGTTGGACGTATACATATGTACATTTCGCACGTTCTAGTTATATTCATTCAGATTGAAACCAGAGGGAATATTAACAAAGCTTACCACACTTTCCAGAACGTTTCCCTTTAACGCGACCAGAAACTTTACAGCAATATGCTATCGAGACAAAATGTTGTATGATCCTACATATGTATGTATGTACGTACATGGAAAAGAGTTGCTAAAAAGGACAAAACCGCATTTGAAAAAAGTTTTACAAATCAAGGATACCGCTGCCTTTTGGTCATCCCACTCTTTTCAAAATCTCACATACATATATCTAGCCCGATGTCCCGGCCCCTGGATGACTCAGGTCTCTCCTGGATCTATTCATACAGTTACAATAACCTACACCCTATTTCTCTGTTTAAATTTTGAAATACCCTTTCTATATACCTATATCCTCTTGCACGTCTATGGTTTGGTTACAGAGATTTTGTATTATAATTTGCAGACTAACGACGACAAAATGACAAAAAGCTGCAAATGGGATAACTTTGAGAGACACAATTTGTGTGCTGGCAACATGATGTATCAACGGAAATTGCGGTCAAGTGTTAAGATCTCTCCGACGCGGTCCCAACAAATACTTGACAAATTTATTTCGAATTTCGACGATTGTTAAATTGTTGAATAAATTTCAATTTGAAAGGAGCTTAAGGCTCGATTCTCAATAAAGAGAACTCCATTAATTAAGGCAGACAAATGTACAAGCTTAAGAGATAAATTTATTTGTACTTACATAAAAAATGTGTAGGCAAGAGGTATATCAATTGAAGACTATTTTAAAGTCGGGGAAGGTATTTGAGAAAAGATGGGATTGAATTTATTGCCGTAATTACGTCTGGATTTAAACTTTCTAAAGAAGTATTTAACTACATACAATTGGGGATTTTTTATTAAACTTTAATTGTATAGGAAATATCAATAGTGTGTACTTATTGAAGGAGTAGTTTGCTAAGGTAATTAGGAAGTAGAACTGCACTTTGCACTCTCAAGTCGCCTCTTAACTTAACTTAAACCTAGATTCATAATCATGTGCTAGAATCACATTATTTATAAATATTATTCTCTCATCTTTCATATGACGATTTCCAGAGTAGTTTCCACTGTCGTCCATACGCATGAACTTTTTACATTAAGTGCATTAGAGCCTCGTCATCTGTCGTTTTCTGTAATCGCAAAAGCCGTCAATTTTCTTGTTTCCTTTTTTGGTGAAATATTCTATTTTCCTTTTAAAGCATCGATTCAAAGTGGAAGGTTCACATCAACACGGTGCATCACCGCAAAAAATTAAAAATGTCATAGTCAGTTTCCCTGAAATCTCTCTCACAAAACTTCTGGGAAACTTTGATTTTGGCCTTTGTTTACTAGATGATGTACACAAATAACCAGGGTGTCGAAACGAATACTACTACTCCGGAGCGCTCCAGATAAGCTCCAGCTGGAGCGGAGCTGTTTGCCCTGCAAATTCCGAGTTCCGACTATTACAGCAATTGACTGGAGCAATAATTAGAGCAGAGCTTTGAGTCGGATCAGCTCCGGAGCGTTCCGAAGCAGCTGCAGATGGACTGTACAATTCTGTACCCTGACTAGAGAATTGCTTGAAAATTATCGGAAAAAAAGTAGTATAACTTTTATTCGCATACACCTTTTCCTTACTTTTAATAATAGTATTTATTGGGTAAAATTTTTTTGATTGTTTCAATCTAATTCATCGGGGCGCTCCAACCTACTAATACTCCGGAGCAGAGCATTTATCAATTTTCCGTTCAGCTCTGGAGCGATTTATTGGAGCAATTTTGTTTACCTGTTCCGCTCCGAAGCGGAGCACAGCTTTACTCGGATACTCTGTAAATAACATAAGAATTAATCAGTGACATAGAAGTAACATAGTGGGAATCTTTGTATTTTTCTACTACGTGACCTATTTCCACACATTTAATCGAAAAAATTTACGGTAGCTTTTATTAAATTATCAAATTTTATAATGCCCAATTCTTGGCTTACCAGAATCTACTAGAATACCGGTGTCATGAATGCTAGAAAGAAAAAGGACATTTTTATTATTTTAGACTACATTATAGCACCATCATAACAAAACATCGATGAACTTTGCTAGCTTTGATGGTTTCTCTCATTTATTGACTGTAAGCGTTCCTAAAATCGTCAACTTGTAAGGACCTTTTAATTGTTCCTGGATCAATGAAACTGGGGTAAACCAGTTATCCATAGGCATAATACAATTGCTGCCATATAAAGTTTTGGGTAAGGTCCTGCCATAATAAGTTCCGAGTCTTTCATAGTTCCTGATGAATCGTGTTCCAATATAAAGGACTGTGTCTAACATGTATTTGATTTTAGCATCAAATTTAATAAATGCATGTAATAACAGAATTCTGATCAAATCTTAGATAGGTTAGCAAAAAATCGAATTTTTCTCGAGACATGACAACAACATATCTACTGCCACTGTGGTTGGCTCTAAAGTTGCGAAATGATTATCCCTTTTACAGCTGGCAATAATAACAATCGAAATAAAGCTTTTAATTCTTCTGCACATCTTTTTGATAATTTCATTCGAAATAAATAGCGAAAAACAATCAACTTGTTCACTAACATCTTTTGCCATTATTTGTTGCATGCAAAATATTTCTTACTTACGCCGTATTAGTAGATTATGAAAGAATCGCAGAGCATTTATAATCATTTTTGTCTCTAAGAGCTGATGAAATAATTATACGTGAAAGTGTGGAACAGTTATTTCAATGCACTTCAGAATCTCTGAATTAGACAATAAAATTAGATAATAAGAAGAGATCTGATTGGCTGCAGCAATGTGGTTGTCGCTCAACATGCTTACTCTTTCTACGTTTCGTGCGATACATAAATTTATCGCAGCAATGCTCTTATTTTGGTGCGATTTTAACCTTAACCTCAACATTTATGTTTGGTTACATTTGGACTCGGGTGCTATAGTTCCGCAGTAATGTCGAAATTTACTGTAATATGTAAATATATCAATATAAAAATATAAATGTATATAAATTTCACAATAATATCTTCTTGCCACCACAAAAGCAAAACAAATTAAATTGTAGCCGCTGTCAATTTTGTGAACGTATCGCGCGATAAAAACTAATCGCAAATAGAGATAGATCTAAAGGAAGAACAGGACGACACCAAAATGTCGCACGTTTCGTATCGCGCTCGTGAACAGGGGTTAGCATCGTTTTATCACTGACAAAACAAACCTCAATAGCTCACTAATCTCGGCTAAATTTATCATGGATACTGATGAAATTTGATTGAAGAAAGGAATTTCGTTGAAACTTTAATTGAAACACTAAACTTCCCTTTCTAGGTTTAATAGTTATTAAATTATGATTGCACAAACTGTATCCGCATTTGGATATATGTAATATATATACTGCTAAAACTGACTTAAAATTAATACAAAAAATTAAAGCCACACTGCCAATTCTCTACCTTCTTCTACAGCTCAACTAGAATGAATAAAATATTTTTACGGTCAAACTGTTATCTCTCGCATCGTGTCGATCTAGAGCTCTCTTCAGTGATTCTAGCAGATTCGTTGTTGATAACAATAATTGCAAATGTATGCTCAGTGGCGTCGACCTTAAGTGCACAATTGATAGATTTGTATATATTCATTGCATTTTAAGTTGCAGACTCAATAAAAATTAAATGTTCTGATCTGATTCCTTGCAATGCAAGTGATAATGCATGATCAGTGAACTTTGTGTCCAGCAACATGTAATCGAACAATGATTGTGCTATGGTCGGATTAAATACACTAAGTTGTACTAGAATCTGCAGAATCACTTAAATAAAGGCATTTAATTGGTTTTATTCGTATTCGCAACAAAAGAGGATGGTAGACAATGGCTGATTCGGCAACGTTTCACTCATAGATTTAAGTATAAAATAACATCGCAATGATTTTAACAAATTTAGAAATTCAAGTTAATTAAATTACCTATAAAGAAATTCACTGATACATTAGATTAGTATTTATAATATGCTCTTCCTAAACATTACTTACATAGCTAGATTAGCTTCTTAATTACGTTATCTGGGTATAGACAGATACGAACCAAAATGTATATTATTGGTGTCTGATATACATTTCTTCGGCTTCTGTAAGATTATTCGTGGAATCCCTGGGCTCGATATTCGAATACACCAAAACTAGTTTTTTTGTCAGTCAATCAAGTGTTTCAATATTGTCGAAATGGTATGTCTGGTTATTTTCTAGAATCAGCAAACAGATTGTGGTAGTAATTGTAAACTAAAGTAAATGGAAATTCAACACCTAGTAACAGAAAGCCAAAAACTTAAAATAATATTTTTTTATTTATAAATCAAATTGTCATTTTCAGTTCATTCTATGTCATGCCAGACTTGTGCACAAAAGAAGCAGAGAAAAGTTCCATTTCATTCATTAAAGTACAAAAAAACATTAGAACTACCTTGACTACCTGCCTTGACATCGCACAGTCTTCACACTTTCTATTCGGCATTTCCACCTAGTATCCTTTTTTTTTTAATTTTAGGGACCTCAAGAATACTGTATCTGAATAGTTATAATGTATGGAACGAAATTATTGTTAAAAAACTTATGGCATTTGGAATGCTGTATCAAATATACGTTATTTATTTCTATGATATATGTGAGCTGTATCCAAATTCTATGTTTAAAACCAGATCAAACTTTTGATTTACAATAGCACAGAACAAGACAGGTCGTTTGAATAAAAGGCTGTAGTTATTATTAAGTTTCTATTTAGTACTCTTTTAACGTAGTAACACCGTATTCTGAGTTATCTATAAGTAAAAAAGAATAGAATAACTGCATCTCTCACGCAAAACTAAACAATAACAAAATGTATTAGATGCAATTTTTCAAAGACAACAAGCACTTGAAAATGTAGTAACTTCGAACAATGTATGAGAGTTAATACAGAAGTCATAATATTACGATCCGCAAAAATGATGTAAGCCTCTCGAGCCGTCAAACCTCGGATGCTGTATGTAACTCGCTAAAAAATTTGCAGTGTGGTTACCACCGAAAAAAAGCACCCGATTTCTGTTTTTAAAAGCTCAGTGGAACATAAAACGCACAAAAATATGCAATTTGAAAACTGCGACTTACCATTAATTGTAAGTGTAAACGCCAAATTGTATGCAAAATATATGAAAACAAGAAATTTTTGCCGTTAGCATGGTTAACATTATTTCCTTTATCCCTTTATCATTATACTAAACAACTTGAGTTTTTCAAAATAAACAGAGAAGGGTTTGATCTTTGTTACAAATTGAACTTTATTTGCAATAATATCATAATTTTGGTGGTTATTTCTCTATGAAAGTAGCAATTTTCAAACGATAATATATTAGTAACCAAAATTTCTTTACTGGTTTTATTTCCGTCACTTCCTCTTCCAACTCAAGATCTTCCATACTCAAGTACAAATTTATCTATATGATGTATTATTATTACGTTATTATGTACCAAAATTGGCAAATTTCATGAATTATAGAGTTTTCTTAAGCTAATTACATACATACAAAACCACCATATTTTTATTTTTGACACTCATTATCTCTATGTAAGTTTAATACGCACAAATTTTATGCGAAATTGGACTAACTTTTCATGTTTTTAGAGATTACAGTGGTAACCCCCTTAAGCGACATGTGTTTGAAAGTAGCGGACTTCGACACTATTATTGAAAATTAAATCGAAGTTACTGGAAAAAGTTCAGGCGTTTTCAATGGCGTATATGATTTTGTTTTTATCGTAGAGATATGAGACAAATTGTGTATATAATGCATTTTCGACATTTCAGTCGATTACGACAATTATGCTTTCCAGCCCCAATCTGTATACTGAATTGCCCCAAAATAGTGACAGCCAGACTTGAAACACGCTCAATTATATTACTTCAACAATTGTGCTTGTACATCTGATCTGTGCACCTTCTTTTAGCGCTGACCTCGACAGTTCATGAAATCTAAGCCCATGTCAGCTGTTATTTAAAGTTTCTGTTAACCTGATCCACTTATATCTTTGACATCTAAAAACCTGTAAAGCTTTAACGGCATGGCAAGTGTTCATTATGAGATGCATCTGAAGTTGAGAAGTAATAGAAAAATACTTCGCCTCCTTTACTTGGTCAGTTATAATTTTCCATACCAGATTCTCCATTAATTAATAATAACTTGATGTGTATTTTGAGACTTTTATGCAAGATAAAGAGATAATACGGGGAAGTACATACATTATAGTTCCAGAAGACTTAGAAGACTTTTTTTTATTTTCCAGTAAGACCACGCGGGGCCGCGAGTGCCGGACCATTCGTATCCGAATAGAGTCGGTCCTGGCTACAGGGTGCTTTATAAATTCAACCCACTGTAGCTCTAGCGGTTGTGAGTTCTCCCCCCTGCCATATAATTTTTTGCTTGTCTTCCCTGCACTTATTTTAAGTTGGCTACTTGACAGCTATTTGTAGTAAAACTATAATTCATATGTCAAAGAGCTTATGTTACGTTACAAAATTTGGGCAACCGATTGAATTCAAAATGCTAAATCACCACCCGAATAAGTTCAGTGATAAGTTTAAAAATATGCTATCAAAAAAAATTGTTTTTGTTTTTTTTATGATTCTCTAATGATAATAACGTGTGCTGCCAGCTATGAAAAATATTGAAATAAAACTAATTTTACAATGCAATTTTGGTGTTGTCAAGTTAGAAGATCACTTTGTTGTTGTTTGTGAATATTTAGATAAGGAACAATACAAAAGATTGTTTTGAGTTTGATTCCCAATAATCCCCAGCTCATAAATTCACAAAAATTCTGTAATATTGCCAAAATAAAGGCAAATTATAATAATGTTAAAAAAAAATACAAAACTATGGTTTTAAAAAGCAATGCTTTAGCAAAACTGATGATTATTGTGATTTAAGAAGAAGAACCAAAATATTTAGAAATGTTCTAATCTATATTATATTTGTAAGCATACTATAGAATGTAGAACACTAGTATCTACTAACTAATACTACATAACAGTTATAAGAAATGTTCTGTTGGTAAAATAAATTTTGAGAATTGTATTAAACTAAAATATATATAAATATATATGTATATATAGATATTTATGTAAATTTTTTTTGCTAAGTTACATATTTCGAATAAATCTAAAGTAAATGCAGGAGATTTTGCTAAAAACTCAGAAACCAAGAAAGCTTTAACTAACATTTATTTCTTATTTACAATGTGTGTAACCATACATCTCTAGTCTTAATATTTAGATTAAAATGGAAATGTGACTAATCTTCTTGGATAACAATACTAAGTAAATACCAAATACCGGGGAGGAGAAGTGTTGGAAGATTTTTTTCTCAATCATTAGTGTTCAGTGTATTTTAGTGTAGTTAGTAGTATATTTCTTGATGTCCGTATTATTTCTGCATATCATAAGCTCTAAATTTTGTTGTAATTTATAACATGAACACCTGAGGAAGTGAATTTTACTTTACTTATTATTATAATTTTTACATTCAATATCGCTAGTGCATATTCTTCTTTTCTAATAGGAATTGGAAAGGTCCAACAAAAGAGACAAAAACAATTAAGGGAACCAGAAGGATTCGGACCAAATTCATACATCAGAATTCTCAGTTATTCGGAAAGATTCCGAGGGATTTTTTTATGGGAAAATTATCTTTTTTTTTTGTGTACTATCAGAACTATCCCAGCTGGAAAAAGAGCGCTTTAAAAGTCCTTTTGTGCTTCAGTTTAATATAAATTTTAACATTGCATGTCCGCAGAAACAAACACTTCCTTTTAACTTCGTTATAATCGCTTTTAAAGTACTTTGTTGGCACAAATAGTTGCCATAGTTTCTCTTTTAATGACAGAAAATTTAAAGTTTGACGATTATAAAATATACGATATAAAATAAAACATATTCAACATATTAAGAAATTTTTTATGCACTTTATAATTTTATATTTTCACACCTTTAATTTCACCAAGCAAATGTCTTTCTGAAACATTGCGAATCACAATGCTAATCGTAGAGCGTCAACACGAGAAACTTGCATGATCAAGTTCGCATTCAATATTTGCTTTGAAATTGCTTCAGATTGCTTCCAGAAAAATAATTTTTTGGAAGCATATCAGTAACCTAGTAACAAGAGCTTCTAATCTGCTCTTCTTTGAAGCGCTTGAAATTATTCCCGCTGGGATGTACAGGATGATTAAGAATAAAAACTAGTTTTCACAAAACACCCTGTATCTTAAAAACTACAGGGCGTACGGTCACAGTTAAGAGCTCATTGTATGCAACTTCCAACGACTGCTCAATCAGCACCACACCTCTCTCCCATCAAGATTATGGTTGTCTAAACTAAAAATTTCGGATTTTCTTACCTTGTTTTTAATTGAACCTCTATTATTTTTGAAAAAAGGTCGTTCACATAACTTTTTTTTATAAAAACTGTAAACTGTAGACCCTTCTTTTTAAGTTGACCAATTACACCCTATGTGTTAACTGTAGCCCTTTCAGAGTTATTAGCTCTAAACTTATTCTCAAACCTATTTTCAAACCTATTCTCAACAATAATTTATTCCTTTAGGACGTCATTTTAAAAAATATCGTCTAATTTCGGTGTGACCGGAATAGGTGATCAGTTAATAACTGTTTAACGGCTACAGTTAAAACACAGGGTGTAATGGGTCAAATTAAAGAGGAGAGTCTACAGTTTACAGTTTTTATAAAAAAAGATTATGTTAACGACCTTTTTTTCAAAATTAATAGAGGTTCAATTTTAAAAAAAAGGTAAGAAAATCCGAAATTTTTAGTTTAGACAACCATAATCTTGACGGGAGAGGACTATGGGGCAGTCGTTGGAAAGGCTGTGACCGTACGCCCTGTAGTTTTTAAGATACAGGGTGTTTTGTGAAAAACTAGCTATATTCCTAATCACCCTGTAACTCCTAAAAGGTTGATATGCCCCCCTCCTCCCTGCTGTACAATTTTTGGTTCGTCTAGGTGAGCACTATCACCTCCCGCTCTATTGACCTCCTAGTAGGAAACACCCTGTATAACTTAATTCTATCTCAAAGGTTTGATTATTTCCTTTCTGAGACCTTATTTCTTTCACAAAGTTGATAGTTCATGGCTTTGCAGTGAGATATAAAGCTGTTTACGTAGCTGTATCTACAACGAAACATTTTTTTCTTCATTACACGTTTATATGACGACATGATGACATTATTATACATTATATAAAATTTCCCTTAAAACATAGCAAACTTACCTATACATACTTATATCAAAAATTGGGAACAACTAAGTTCACTTCACCAAAATAATTCATTCTAACACCTCTCTCTCTCTCTCTCTCTCTCTCTTTGTGAACAGCTCCTGTATAAAGGACCCACACTCTCACTAGCTTTATTAACTTTAAAGAAATGTAATAGGATCCGTATTACCTAAACATAAGTTTCAATATACCTTAAGATTTATTAAACAAAAAGAGAGAACTATTTATGTGTAAAAGTATAAAGCAAAAGCACTGTAAAAATTGTAAAAAAAAAATTGTAAGAAGCAAAAAATGAAGAAAAAAAATTATCACAAAAATCACATTTAGGCTAAGCAAAGATTGGATAAGAAAGACATGTAGCAGCAAAAGTAAATGAAAAAGAATAGAAAATACCAGTAGAAGCATATAAGGTGTTTGTTTGAATTTTGTTTTAACCTATCATACTCCATAATAGCCCAGAATTCCGGTATCCAAGTCCATTTTCTCAAGATACCCCAACAAAACCATCATCGTAAGCATTAAAGGAGCAATAACGCAATTAACAGTGCTCTTAACAAAGACATTTCGAAGAAGACATTTTGATAGGTATAATCAGAGTTAAACTCCACATATCCGGGAGGAACGGAAGCAATATTAAATAGAGCCCGGCAGGCCCTGTTTCCAACATTTACCATTGTTGTAATGACCTCCAAGCCAATTTGTAATTATATTTAGTGGCTAAATCTGTCGTTTTATGGTACCAACAGTATGTTCGAGGCAGGACACAAGACGCCATCAAGAAGGTCCCTAACTGAATAAAATGTCTATTATCCCCAGAAGAGGTCATAAATCCAATCAAAGAATAATGGGAAGAGAAAGAAATCGTATTCGGTTCATTTCTCTTCCATTCAGGCTAAAAAGGGAAATGGATCTGGTAATTTTTCCTATTACAAAACGTTGCTCCAAAATGTAGATGGCATAAAGGAAGTGTGAATTCTTCTCAGTAAGTTGCACGTATAATTTCACATTTGTACACAACTCACGTGGAATGTATTTGTGTAATTGTTTTGAGAAAATCATAAATTTCCTTTTGCATATAAAGCGAAAAAATGGATTTAGCTTTAGGCTCTGGTCACTGAACTTATACTTTCATGTATATACGTACTTCTCTCAAAATTCTGCTCACTTATACTGCTATTTTGCTGATGAATATAGGATTTCCCCAGGAAATAAATAAAACGAATAATGTTTTTTTGAAGCCGTTATATGACGGAAAATTGATTGAATGTTGATGTTAAGCTTTATAAAATTTAGTTTTATGTATGTTTTCCAAATTCATATTACAGGAAGCGATTTTCTAATATCACTAAAATTGAGATTAATTGACATTATAAAATTCAGAAGGGTTAGATTCGATTAGATTGGATTTACGAATCAAGTTTTTTTTTGTGTATTATTAGGTGCTTTGTGCACTGGGGATGTTATCATTTCAAAATTCTAACGACGCAATTCTGAGAAAGCTAAAACCATAGGTAGATGTATCCTCCATGAAGATAACATTGTTCAACAAAATTTAAGAAATCCTAAAATTTAAGAGTGAAACTGGCCGTATCCGTAAAGTTTTATGTCCCTGATCACGGAGGTGGAATCAGGATTTTCCCTAGATGTCACTTTTTTTCAATTTTTTTTTACGCTTACAGACCTATGATATTGTTATAATTTATTACATTAGAATTAGCAAATATTTACCAGGAAATGGTCACAAATTAAGAAATATAGCACATACGAAATATTAAGTTCACTAAACTTAAATATTGATAAAAAGAGTCAACATACACTTAATGAGGGAAGTCAGACTAAGTGTCATTCCTGTGAGTCACTACTAAACCATACTTTTACCGACTGTAAAAATGATCTATTAAGAAGAGTACTGGGTTTGTTACAATCACTGCATGCGTGTGCTTTACTTACCTAAAACGAACAAGAGATTAGATATTAACTTGTGTGTGCTCAATCGCAGTTTATTAAAAAGGAAAAAGTGGTCAAATTTAAGATAACAGTATTTTTCACGCGATTTTGTGTATTTCTCGACAACTGTTTTTGTTCAAATAGTGTAAATAAAGTGTAGAATAAAATGTAAAAGTGCGCAAACAAACAAAGTGTTAATCAGTTTCGTTATGCGTGTGAAGATTGGTAGACAAAAACGGAAAATAGCTTCTTTAGTTAAAGAAATTTATAAATACTATTTCGAAAGGCTAATTTTCAAAAAATATGGAGTAGGCACCAAGTCAAACATGCACAACGTGCTCTAATGCTTTACTCAGCTGATAGAAAGGCTCGCATTCTTCAATGCCTTTTGGGCGTCCGATGAATTGCTCCGAAATAACTGAGCCCATTAAAGACTCAGGCCCAAAATACATTCACGGCCACAAGCCACAGGCCACTGGATGCAAGCCTCTGAACCAATGTAAATGAATTGTCAAAGTTACATTCGCCGCCACAGTCCACAAGCCACGCTGTGGCCGTGGCCAAGTTTGAGCAAATCTCAAATTTTGTGGCTCGTGGCCCAGGTACTACTAACATTGAAGTATAAAAATGGTAGGTTATTCAATATGGCGGGGGATTTGTAATTAATTGGAATTTTATTTAACAGGGGGTCTATTATTGAACACGAAACGAAATTTCGGACCTCTCGAAATTTATGTACGAAAAACTATATTCGAGCTATGATTGAATACGAACGAACTCTAAGTAAAGCATTACCATATAAAAAAAGAGTAATCTAGTACAAAACCTCGATATATAATAGATTTTCTGTTAATCTGTCAATTCTCAGTGTCCTTTCAGAAAAATATTCAAGTGTTGTTATTTTAAAAATGGATAGCAATGCATTATTTTTTGAAGAAGAGGAGGGGGAAATTTAAGGATTATTCGGAAGCGAATTCGCGATCAGTCTAACATATTTGAGACACCTACGAAACAGTAAGGCTTTGTAAGCATGACAAATCAAATTAATTTTAATCTTTTAATGTTCATGAAATACAACCGGCTCTCAAAGGATGCATTTAAATATTTATTAGACGAGATGCAAGATAAATTTAAACCAACCGTCCGCTCTACATCAATACCACCGATATTAAAAATTGCTGCGCCAATGAAATTCTTTATCAAGGTGGGACGGGCCAAGATCTAAATATTGGAGTATCTCAATCTACTGTATTTGTCGCGTTATCACAAATTTTGGATATTATGGAATTGGAAGTATGTCCAAAATGGAAGAGCGCTACACAACAGCCCATTCAAAGTTATGGATTGCGACCATATCATGTTGCCTCCTGAAAGTGAAGACGTGTGCCAAATCTGGATGGCTGACCATAAAATTAACCAACGTTTTGTATTGATTAGTATTCGTAAGCTTGGCCCTAAAAATAATGCATAGTTATTATCTCATTGTTTTTTAAAGTAAAAGTCTCAATAAAATTAATAACAACTACTTACATGATTGTTTGTTTGCATAGACTATTCCGCACTTCAATAACTCGATAAGTGAAATGTCAACGAGAAAATGTCCGAAAAGTTCCGCTCGAAAAATTGACTTTTTCGTGTTCAATGGTGCCAGATGTACAAAAATTTCCATTCGAAATTTCGTTTCATGTTCAGTTAAGAACATTTTTTTACCTGTGTGAATTAATTTATATTCTTTTATAATAATTCTGCAAAAAAATAAAATGGAAGAAAAAATTATTAATTACGTGAAAATACATACATTTATGCATAATCAGAAGAATGGCGTCTTGTGGCCAGTGGCCGTGAATGTGACTTAGTTGGCTTCAGCAGTGGGCCACAAGCCTCAAGTGGCTTGTGGCCCGCGGCCTGAGGCCGTGAATGTATTTTGGGCCTCATGATATTTTTGTGAACACAAAGTGTTTCGGTATTCCGCGAAAACAAAAAAAAAACAACAAAGTATAGAAGTGTGTCTCATTTGTTGAAACCACTTCCACATAGTGAAGATGAAGAGATTTCTGTATCAGTATTACATGATATGGCTAGTGCCCTGGATAGTGTTGTTACTGAAGATTTACCTTTTATAAGTCACGACAACGTCCACAATTCAGTACGCAAGAACGATTAAACGACCTAATTCGCGATCTGAATCTTCTGGAGCCAGAAGAAAACATCACATCATAAAGAACCAGACATAAGGATTTTAAATCATATTTCACTGAAAAGGACAATAAATTTACTTACTTCTATGAAATATACTTTTAAAAATATATTAAAAATGTTGACTGAACATATAAATAAATAAATAATTTAAAGAAATATATAAGTAAGAGATATAAAATACGAATAAAAATAAAAATTAGACTAAGCTAGAGCTTTAAGAGAAGTCAGTAGATACCAGGGAACCTGTAGGCAATAAATACAATATCAAAGATATAATTGCAATTTGCAAGTATTTTTTGGACTTGTTAAAATGAAAAAGATCTGATGGTGTTGAATTATTTTCTATAACTTCGAAGAATGGCATATCTATGATATTATAAGAATTGAAATGTTTATGAATTATGTTTCCAGTTTACTAACCCTCTTTTCAAGCATTTTCTAAGAACCAGTTTTGTTATACATATAATTTTCATTTCAAAAACAAATTTTTATTAGTTTTTTCTTTTATCGCAAAATTTAGGTTTTATTGATATAAAATAGGTTATCGTCATTCTTCCGATTTGTATATGATACCAATAACCAAAGAGAACATATTGTGTTAACATAAACATCATGGCTTCTATATTTTATTTCACTATCCATGGAAACTTTTATTTTAAATTGCACAGCAATTTTTATTACTATACAACTCATTTAGAACGTCTCAATAGTATATCATGTAGTATTCCCTTCTTTTATGAGCCAGTTATTTTATCTGACTGCCATTCATCGTAAACGTGTTGCAAAACCTTTATATGCGATAGCATATACAACTTCGAAAAAAAAAATACCAATGCATACCACACTTTAACAACACACATTTAGCCTAATCGTATTATTGTCGTATAGTTAGTTCTTATAAGTGTAATACATCATTCCATTTTAAACCAATCATAGATATGTCGTAATGAGATCCTTATGATGGTAATACAAGTCTCGCAATTGTATATTGATCGCATATAATTGTTTTAAGACGCTCGCTCTTCCATTTTAATGACAGCTCATTTTCGAGCAAGTAAACAATTCGGGCAACATATCTTTTAAGATTGTAAAGGCCGTAAAAAGCGGAAAAGTATGTATAACTGCCATGCCAGAATTGTGGGAGTCATCAGGCATTTTATTTCGCAGTAATAAAAACAGTGCGCCGGAATCAAGTTGGCTGCGTATAGAAAATTGTGTGGTGAAACGCAATGGCATCGGAAGTTTTCGCGAAGTTGTAGCATTGGAAAATGACTTCGCAGATTTAACTGAGACGAATTCAGAGCAAATATATTTTAATGTGCTAAATTTATTTGATGTGTTAAATAAAATGTACGATTCAGAGATTTCTTACACGACAACCCAACAGGAAAAAAAATGAAAGAGGAGACCTCCAAAATTACAATTGCCATTTTACCGAACTGGAAGATAATAATATATTTGCATCTTCAGGGTCATCAGCATCGATGGCAGCAAATAATGAGCAAAATACTCAGAACTTAGGGGTACGGGTATCCACACCGAACGAATCCGTTTCGCTTATTGCTATGCCGTATTTAGGTGATATCTTCAAAGATTATGTAAAAGGTTATTTTAATATCAGAAGTTGACTTCGTTTTCGAAAGAATAAGCACTTATATTAGGAAGCATTCCGAATTTTTTGGCACCATCAACCACATGACGAAGATTATGCAACTTTGCTGCTAACGAAATCAATACCATATAGTTCAATAAATTTTTCTATGTAATCATGAAACAATTCATCAGCCAACCATTCATCAACTATTCCATAATTTCTCAATATTTCCAATAAATTATTAGTAGCTACATGTGTAACTTTATGTTTAATCTCCAATCTCTAATTTTGTCCATTAAAACATAATTTCCACTAAGACTTTTATCAGAGTATTCCTGTTCATCGTCGGAGTTGTTACCTTCGTAGAGTGTATCGTCAAAAAATACATTATATGGGACTGCGTTAACTATTTGTGATGAAGATGAGATAGCTTCGGATAGAGTTTCACACTCTCTAATTGAAGAGATATTTGTCGAAGTAGTACCGAAGTTAGAAGAACTACGATATCGACATTTTCCAAATTTTTATAAATAACTTTTAACTTTACTATAATAGCCTGAGGTGTGCTTACATTTTTAACAAAAACTTCTACCACTCCGTCTCACGCTATTTTCCATATTTAGTTCCTCTTCGTCAATCTGCATGCAGGCACACTTTTGACACTTCTGCACTGATGACTAAAATACCACACATTTTCGATTTATAGAAAATAGTGTCGTAATTCAGTCATAACAACTGGAATAATGACAACTACCCGCCGTATATAACTTAAGTCATAATACTTGTCGTAAATCCATCTTAACAACTTGAATTATGATTTGAAAATTATAAGTTACAAGAGTTGCATATTCATCGTATTTCATGTACATTATAATGTTGTTATGATTGGAATTAGGACTCCAAATGGTGAAAAGTATTATATGCAAGCATTAAGACGGCATAGAAACGTTATATATAGTGCTCACGATCGTATTCAATATTTCAACTTTAGGATCGTAAATAGAGCTTTTCCAACGTCGTCGTAAGAATAGGATTTTCTTCGTAAAGAGTTTATAGTTATAAGGTGCTACTTGGGAGGAAAATTTATTTGATGAAAGTGAGATAGCTAAACATACATATAAATTTAATAACTAACTATGCACCTATAAAGTCTACATAGATACTAAATACATGACACCTAAAGCGTATTCTGCCAAAGAAATTATTAAACTACTAAATTACGAATTTACATTATACAAGCTGATGCCAACAACCTTTTAAATGCGTGCTGAGATCCCCGGCGGAATATTGGGCGCTAAAGAGTTCCACCAATGGAACACCTGCACAAAGCAAGAGCGCTCACTTGATAATGTTCTGAGGCTTGGCAAAAGGATGTTCCGATGTCAGGCCGATCTTAAAAATTGTATTCGATCAAGTAAGTAACTTGTCCTCGTGACAAGTATGCTTCAAGTGGGCATCCCACAAACGACTCAACATAGGGTAGGGAGAGATATGAGCAGATCTACGCAACCCCTAAATAAACCTGATAGTATCATTGAAAGCGACATTCAACTTTCTTGGCAGCCAAAATCGAGCTTGGAAAAAATTAAACTGCCAAAATTTACGTGAGGTACTACCAAAGATTTAGCAAGCTTCATACGCATATGAGTATGCATGCCGATGTTCTTAGCTGACGAGGCATCCATACACTACACTTTCCCTAAAACAGAAGAGACGTGGTTGAAGCATTTTAGCCGCTGATTTATTTCTATGCCTAAACTTTTGACTGAGTTTGAATATGGTATAGTAGTTTTGTTGATCATTATCGGGAGCAATTCACTAAGATTTACCGTAAAATGCTAACAATTTGACATTTGACTTGCGCGGATTAATTAGATATTCTATGCAGATCGTCGCTTAGAGTCGAGAGACGTAATCCTCGACAAGCCCAATTGGTCGATCTAAACAGATCTGATCTTACCATAGAAACAGAGCAAGCTAATGAATCTATACTCTGCCAGTTCAGAGGACTTACGAGACTTAGGGATAGGCAAAACTTTTGCTTTTTTCACACCGCAAAGAAAAATGAGAAGTAGTGAGGCAAGCGATAAATATATGGACAAGAATATGAACAATATGCAGTAAGATTATTTTTATGAATCGTGGAGAGTAATTGTCTGGCCATGTGGCTGAAGATTTAATGCTATATCACTTTGCGTCTTTTCACCTCTTCCATAAAAAACCGGTTTGCATACTGCATCAAGAATACTCGTGTGGGATGGCCCAATAATCGCATATATAGCCTCGTTTGCATGCATCTACGCACCTAAAGGAAAATTCACAATTATTTGTATTGGCTTGGCTTAGCGGCAGAAGATCAGGTAACTGTTGCGTTGAAGCAACAACTTGACCTTTGGTTGAAGAGAAAACCCTGTTTAAATTATCGGGCTCCAGGTTACATTTGGGCTGGACTGTGCCACATATTTTTGCAGATTCAAGCAGTTGGGGTTAAGCTGTGAGCCGTAATACTGGCGCTTGACTGCGCGAATGACCACAGACACTCTATTTCAGAATATCCGACAACGATTAAGATCATCATTGGATTTGATACGTTTGAATCTCTGATAAAGAAATTCCCTCTCTGCAATCATTCTTCGTATTTCATGCGTGAACCATGGAGAGCCGCGGGAATGCCAAGAACGTGTTCGAATGGGTAGGCATTGTAAGGATGCTGTTAGGTGCTCCATCCGCACATAAATCGTTGTAAATCTAAATAGCCTCCCACGACATCACTGAGTACTTATTAAATGATCTATCAAGGACAATGTGGTTGAAACCCGTATAGGTGAAAGTAGAGCTAGTTGCATTCGAATCAACAAGAATGTCATATGTGATGAACAAGAAAGATATCGTAGTCGAAGCCCGAAAAATTGTGGCATTTGCCACTATGTGGTAGGATTCTGTTTATGTATTCGTTATGCTCATGGCAGAAGTAAATCTTTATTATTTTGGTTCGCCTATCCTTTTTTCATTTCCTGTGCGCATATTTGCAGAAAAGACACTTTCTAGTATAATTTCAAGACTTCAACTTACCTCTGAAAACCGGCTTTCCAGGATTATGTCGGCGATTATTCAAACAGCACCACACATTTGACATTAACAAAATTAGCGGAACAATTTAATGATTTTTACTTAAGGTAAAAACAAAATTCAAAACCCAAAAACAAAACACGAATCTGATATTTAATTCGAATTGATATTAGCTTAGCAAAGCTAAACTTATGTAAATTTCGATGGGACTTCAATGCAACACAAGTCTGGCATCTTTTCTAAAAGTGCAGCACTGAAAATGTTCGATGGGACAACTTTTAAAGCAGAAGTGCAAGTGTGAGTTTGCACTACTTTGCACTGGATATTTTCTCGGTGTTACAAAATAATATTCAAGTTCAATTGTAAGCTGCTTTGTCAACGTGTACAGTCGCGATTATTTGTGAAATTTTTGAATTAAATGAATTAAAAGATTTTATTCAGGTAATTTGCATAAAGTTTAAGAAGGAATTTGTTTCTATACGTATATCAATCAAGAACATTTATTTCTTTTGACAGTTCCATTTATTAATACGTGTGTACACAAATACTAGAAATATGATAGAAATATGTCCGATGGGGTTCAGTGCTCCCAGTTCTCAACTGCCAGAAAAAGTACAGCACTTAATTGGACCCATTGAAATCAACATAAGTTAAATCCTCTTTTCCGAAGAACCGAGATACCCGCACTCCAACAGGGTGTTTACACGATATTTCAGTTCCTTTAGTTATGTGTTCTAAGGTGCAGTAAGATTTCTAAAGTTATATTCTGAATAGCGCGGCTTTCAAAATATAGATATGTATATAATATCATAGAATAATTCAAACGTCGTAGTCGCTACAACCCTATAGAACACCCACGAGCCGTCACTGAGTTACTGCGCAATGGCTCAAAACCGGTTAATGACTGCCAAGAAAATAAAAACAAAATAATAATAGAACAGAAAAGAATAAGTTTATTTATGGTGAAATACTACAATAATACAAGTTTCTTTTTTTAGTACAACAAAAAGCGGCAAAAAAAAATAAAAACAAGTAAATATTAATAAAGAGTTCAAGAAATGAAATAAAAATATAAAAAATAAAATAAATTAGAAATTTAAAAATTTTAATGGAAATCCGAAAAAACATGCTACTAAGCAACGGAAATAAGATACTAAAATATTACTTAAAACATAAGATTACAAATACAAATATATAACAACTAAAAATGGAAAGGGGTTATGAGTTTTTCACTCTTTCGAGACCCGTACAATATACGAGTCTATAGACAATTCTCAACCTACAGCATATGAGCAGAGAAAATTAAAGACAAGTACCGAGGTACTGTCAATTTCTGGCCTAAAGCCGAAGATCAAAAAATTCCAAAAAGAAATTTTTTGAGGACATGTCCTGATGAGATCGCCTGTTACTGCTGATCGAAACACATTACACACAGTACCTATACTCTCAAAAAAAATCTTTATGGAATTTTCGATCATCGGCTTTACGTCAGATACTGACAGTACCTCTGTACTCGTCCATAAAACAACTAATAACTAGAAAACACAGAGCCAATACCACATAAAACACACCCAAAAGTCTATCGTACACGACGGTGCTGCAGCGCGTTATCCTCGTACGCTGAATATCGGATGGTAAGTTATTCCAAGCTCGAACAGCACGAACAAATTAAGAGTTTTCCATTACTGAATATTGAAAGTTTAGTATCAGCAAGTCGAAATGCCTTGAGGAGTTTAAAAATGCTAAATTATTAAATAAATAGCTTCGCTCTTTAGAGTAGATGAGCTTAGGAAGAGAAAGAA
Source organism: Dioctria linearis (assembly GCA_963930735.1). Classification (NCBI taxonomy): domain Eukaryota; kingdom Metazoa; phylum Arthropoda; class Insecta; order Diptera; family Asilidae; genus Dioctria; species Dioctria linearis. The sequence continues at coordinate 253,012,794 of OZ005741.1, forward strand.
AGATGCGTAAAAGATATAGATTTAAGGACCAACCAAGTAGATGATTACGATGTTGCGAAATATGATTGAATCTCCTTAAGCAGATGACGAATCTTGTGCAGTCATTCAAAGCCATATTTAGCTTAGTGGAACAGGATGAGCGCAAATAAGAGAAAAAGAGACTGCCATTAGAAAAGTACGGCTGTATTATGGTTGTAGCGTGCAGCATGCAGCAGCACGCTACATGTACGGTGCCGACAGATGTAGCGATGTTGTCATTCGTCCACACGGCGAAGGTGCTGCCACGTTTGGCACGACCGGCTGTAACTGAGGCCTGAATAGTGGTGGCTAAAGGTAAAAAAGAGTAAGACATTTGTGCGATTTGGTAAGTGAAGAGAAGCCAGGTTAAAATCACAGCATTTTAAATCAAATTTAACCTAAGTTATCGGGACTGAAAATCACACAATTTTAAATGAAAATGAAGCCTAAACGATAAATGTCGTTTCAACCCAGTTGTAACATTTTAACCTTTCACAGATATTATAGCGAAACTGGAATTTTAGTCATTAACGACGATTTCAAAGTTAATATACAGAGGTAGGGCAGATAGTGCCTCCCTGGAACAATCGTGGGGAGAAAAAAAGAATCTAGTAGACGGAGCAAGTCCTTCCCTCCTGAAATCATTTCCAGTCAACCACGACTGAGGGGTTGTGATAAGAAAAAGGAAAAGGTACAACTCGAGCCTTATCACAATCAGGAACGTAGTAATCCAAGGGGAGAGCCGAGTCTCTTCCTCTCGCGAGAGTGAACTCGACAGCAACAGTTTTCTTGGGAACTGTTAGCAGATCCGTCACCTTGTGCTCTCATTACGGGACCAACTAGGACAAGGATCCAGAAAAATTCAAATAATACTAAATAAGAAAAGAAAAATTGTCCGCTGAAAGAAAACGTCTTAGAGTAACAGTATGCGATTAGTTATAATTTAATATTCCCTTTGAACGAAGGCTTATAACAAATCTACCGTGTATATAAGTCCAAATGGGCAATGAACTATTATAACTGAAGGCTCTAGACATAGATCATGTAAAATCGTGTACAGTTTCATCCAGACAACGGTGTTTATCACACGCAGTTACGGCATCGCCATATATATCTTCGTCACGACCTTTTCAACCACATTTTGATTAGTAATATTAGTACAGCTGGACATCGGAACATGTACTGTGTCAATGCGAGGCCATTGCACAATGCAGACTCGAGGCCTTTGGCTCATACTTCTTAAAGCCTGCCGATTTCGAAGAAATTTCTGGGTTTGTTGTAAGAACTGTAATATGAGCGGTGCACAATAAGCCACAGATGGCTGCAGTGCATAGGCCACTTGTCCCGCTTAAATCTAAATCTACTACCGATGGATATCCTGTCGGTGCGGACAGCGTAAAGCTGAACATTCACAATCACATTAGTATCAGCAATTAGCGGATTAAGACATAACCGTACAAGATAGTAGTGACAAGCAGCTCTGTCGCTTAAGGTTTATTGCTTCGATCTCGAGCAGTAATCAACTTTTGACGTCCCGTATTACAACGATCTGATTAACTGTTGAGATTCCACTGCATATATATTACTCAGAGCAAATAGGATGCTATTTCAGATGGCAAAAGCTTTGCATAAAACGGAAATAGAAAAACATACGCGGGCTGAGTCTGTCTATGCGAGTTCTGTAACATAATTTCGCCCATATATAATTTGTGGTTGAGTCAACGATTCTACTATGTACTAGCATCTAAGATTTATATATTATTATATTCCGTTTTTATTTTATAATATTTGTTGACATGGAGTTTAAGAACTATAGGATCATATCGAAACTTATATTTATATTACATAACATTTTTATTTTTCAATATATTTGCTATATAAAATTAGATTATGAATATCCTTAGCAGTTAAGAACTTAGAATAAATTGAATTAAATATTGATCCCAGCTTGTGTGGCAGGAATTGAAATTATCTGCCTTATATCATTGATTAGCAGGATGTTTGCGCAGGTGAAAATAGATTAGAGATGTTGGATTTTTTTAAATATTCCTCAGATATCTCCAGTATAAGTGAGTTTTTGTCAATGTAAAGATTAATGTATACATTGGGCGAACCACAACACTCATGCCATCTGATTAGTATCCCGCTTGACTTGTATACACAGTTTATGTCCTTTTGAAATGATAGATGTCTTTTGAATTAAATAATTTTTTATAACGTAACTGCTAACTATGCTCTGAGGTTTTCATTGCTTTTCCTTCACTCTCCTGGTGCCCTCTTCACTATGAATAGGTCCGCTCCTTCACATCTTGCAGGTCATCAAAAGGGGCATTGCTAAATTTTACGAAGGGGATTTCGCGTCTTAACAGACTGAAATTTATTGAAAATAATTTCAATAAATTTACAAAATGCATTTTAAGTGCAAAAAAATTATAGAACTTTTCGACCCAGCGATCAAAGAGGTCTCATCGGTATGGTTATCTCTGATCGCCTACCATAGAAGTTCACTGTTGGAGGTCACACCAATTGCCCACATAAATACTTTTTATAAAAAGTATGTGTGAATTATATGGTGGCAAGATAACTCATTACGCTTTGAAATTGGGTGATTGTTCCCCCTTTTTTGCCTGGTGGCATATGGATAAACCAACTAGAAATTATATGAAAGAGGTTTCTCGTCTTAACAGACTGAAATTTATTTTGCACTTAAAATGCATTTTGTAAATTTATTGAAATTATTTTCAATACCATAATGAAAAAAAAAATCTCAAATGTAAGCGGACTAATTAGACAGCAGTGTCAATATCAATATATTTCGTTCTTTTATGTATGTAAATGGCCAAAATGTTTGCAATTGAAAATTAAAGCTCTCGATAAAGTCTTCTCTTCATTAAAATTAAAACAAAATTCCATAATTAAAAATATTATAATTATTCACACAGAAACAAAAATTATGTTGAAATTACTAAAATTTATGTAAAAATACAAATGAGTACCTAAACAATGTGTATACAGTAAAAGAAATTTCATGCTCACGAAATATATAAATAATTAAATTTAAAATATTTTCAAATACATATTCGAAAAAAACAAAAAACTATAAACGTAAAGTTATAAGATAAATAATCATTTCATCACAGCATTCTCAATTTCATTGGAAGAATTTCTTCACATCGAAGCCATCCTCATTTTTAGCATTGTTTTCCTTTATATAGCAGTCGCATGTTCGTGACGACAGACGATATGACCTCCTACGTGGGAGTAGAAGTAGGATGTTCAACGAGTATATGGAAGGAGGGTCATGGTCAGCCTTAGTTATCAAAGAAGCTCCTACCATATCCCTTTTTGTTACGCCTTTGCACCCACTTATTTGCAACGCACACTGAAATTAGCAGAATTGACACGAACACAATTAATATCACACCGAATGATACGCCTGCGGTTCGGGAAGAATACTCCTGTTCACCTGGAAATATGTACAAGACAAGTCTAGAGAAATGTGCGAAATAAGTAAATTCAAGCAAGGTATGGATGGAAAGCAATTGTTGAGTGAGGAAAATCTGAGAATGAGAAGGAGGCTCGGTTTGGTCTGATTTGATATAGGTGAGATACCCCAAAAGATACCAAGGATTCAGAAAATTTAATCACCTAACCTGAATTTATGACCGAAATACAAAACCATGATATATGTATGAATGTGTATATGAATTTTATGAAATTTTCTTAGTGGAATTGGATAGGGCGGATAGCATTTATATTTCGAAATGTTGGGTGGGGTAGTGGGGAGCCTAAAACATAAAAGCCTGAAAAGCGAATGTAATGCGCACTGTTGCCACTGTGGGTGGAAATGAAAAGTTATCAGCATGAGAAATCACAGCTTGTGTTCCTGGGAAATGAAAACAATTTGTTCTTGGGCGTTTATTAAATGAAAATTATCCACTTTAACTGGTCTTTATAATTATTTTAATAAAAATATCTTTGTTAACTTACCTATAAATATTCTTTAAAAAATTAAAGTTTATCTTAAAAATGTTTTATTACTTTAAAGTTAGAGTGAAATAATTCTGCAATATGTAGTCAGAGACTTTTTTCTCAATATTCCCGGTAGCCCCGGAATAGGGCATGATCATTAGAAATTTGATATTTGAATAGAAAATTTTAAAAAAAATGTCACAAATACAGTTTTTGAAAAGTTTAAAATATTTAAAACATCAATATCGAATACTGCTGTGGACAAAGCTATGATAATGTGACGAGCTTTGCAGTTCAAGTCATTTGTTAAATTTAGTGGGTAACAGTGCTGCTGAATGTTGTCTGGAAGTGACTACTTTTTTTGATAAGGAATAATATTTATATAAGTTCTTCTCAGTGTTTTCCTATAGGTGGAATATACTTCAAACTTTTTTAATTGTCATTAATTGTTAAATAATAAATAAATCTGATAGTAAATGGCCCGCCAGAGCCGACGCCATTAAATCTATAGCGCTTGATTTATATGAAATTAAAATTGTTTTAATACAACTGAAGGAAGATTCGAATAAAAAAAAGTCCACCACAATAGAAAGTGAAGATAGGTAATAGGTGTCATAAAATGGATACATTTGTGTTCGTTTTTCGACTATAGTAAGCTCTGCAAGAAATTAATAATAACTCTATTATACAAAGATGAAAAAGGTATGACAGAATTATCTGTCAATTGGTTGCTTGGCTCATTTGGTGACAATTGGCACAAATTTGTTCGTCTCAATTTCAATCGTCCTTATCAAAGTGAAAAAAATTTTCTATTTGGAAATTTCTTTGCTTTCCCCCTAGCACATAATTACTTTTCCCGAAGTGATTTGAACGAAGAAATTAATGTTTTGTTAAATATTATAATATATTCAAAACGTAGTTCAGTCAATAAAATACGAAAAACTGAAAACAAATTCGTTGGAAATGACATTGTCACCTCATGACGTAGCAACACAAAAACTTCCTCTCGAATCGGCCATACCTTTTTATTTTTGTATCATGTAATAACTCAATTGTAGCTTATGATCTCGATGACAGTTTAATCCAGTTTGTGAAAAATTTAAGAGTGAAATTTTAGAAAATTGAGATAGAAGCAAAAGAACTGTAACCAGACAATACCTCATATGTATCATGTTTTTATACATTTGAATGAATAAAATGTCCAGAAAGCGAAGAGGATATTTTTAATATATTTAATGCGGATACTTTAAATGAAAGTTTGACTATAAGTGTAAACCCATTTAAATAATCTTTAAGGATGCTTTGCAAATCTAACTAATTTAAAAAATTTACTATGATCCAAAAAAAAACAATGTCGACTTTTTAATCACAAGAAACATTATAACCACCCTTTCCGATATAGAAATATTAATTCGCATATATTTATCAAATACCGATTAGTAACACATCAGGCGGAAAGATAATTTTCCACATTAAAAGGAATTAAGTCGTATCTGAGAAATTGTATAAGATAAACATATGTTTCCGATTCCACACATAACGCATTTGTCAAACATTTGACAAACAATTTATCGACAGTTGACAAATGTTTGATAAATATGTGTCATATGTTTGTCAAATGTTTGTCAAAGATTTGTCAAACATCTAATAGGATATTTGTGTGAGAAATGTTTTCCAAATTTTCAGTTTTGATCATATATTTTTCGGATGACGTAAAATCGTACATACCATAACGTTTGAGGAAAATTTTCGAAATGGAATTGGTGGAACAAAACATTTCAAAATGAACTTTCACTATCCACAACTGTTAAAAAAACTGACTGAAAATACTGTACATACTTTGTTAAACATATGGGGAATGTTTGTTGTGTGTGGAGGCGCCTTTAGCTGTTCTTAATATGGAGAGTGATATATTGGAGACGATAGATACAAATAAGATCATCAATAATTTTGCAGAGCGCGAATGAAAGCATTTTAAATTTACTCTTTTTTTCGTCAACTTTACAAACAAAAAAACAAACAAAATGAGAATATTGCTTTGATTCTTCTTGCCTTAGGTTTTGGTTTTTTATACTAATTTCTGAAATTTATTCATTTGTTCCGGTTTTTTGTTAATTATATTGTTTCTAAGGTACTTGATGTAAGGCTCATAGTGTCAAAATCACATTTAAAATTGAATAAACGCGTTGATATCTCTCTCTCAAGCAGAGACAATAAGCATTCGATATATTCGTATGTTTCATGAACTTTGTGCGATGTGGATATTATTGTGCTGTGTAATAACAATTTTTTGTAAAAACCTCTTGATTTTTGTGCATTTATTAGTAAGTATATTGTGTTAATTCTTATATACGTTTCAAACTTTCTAAGCACAATCATCTTGTAAAAGGTATATTAGGACCGGGCTGCTAACCAGGTCTATGATATCTGATATGATTTAATTTTTTTGTATGTTAACTTATATTTAATAAATCAAGGTTTATTATTCCCAGCATCTTTCATTATATTAAAATATACTTGCTGAAAGAATGATCAACTTAAATAAGTTATGTCTTATTTGCATCAAGTACCTTATGTGGAAGAAACATACCTACTTAATTTAAAATATTATATTATGACCACTAATCTGTGTTGCTTTACTTTAATATATGGTTATATTGTTGTTATTATATTATTAGTATTATAATCTTTATTTTGTTGATAATTAAAAATTGTGTCTAATAGTTTTTTTTTTCTTTAACTTCATGCTTGAAATAAATAATATAAAAAACTTCTTAATGAGTAGAGGGCCGGAATTAGTTAGAAGATATAGGGAGTCCGGACTTATTTAGGGGCCTAGAGCCTGCTCTTATTGAAAATATGTGATGTATGTAGTATAATTTATGCCAAAAATAAAGAGAATTTTTGTATCAATAAATTTTACACATTATCACGTTATATCAGCTTATATGGTCAGACCTTCATTTAGCTCAGATAATTATTTTTATTATTACCTACATATGTCAATGATTAACTTAAGTTTATAAAATGATTGAGTTGAGAACGGGTCCAAATATAGTTGAAGTGACAGTTAATATCACATCTTATTTATTGTATTTATTGTGATAGAGTTATAAAAGCTAAAAAATTTTTTTTTAATAAAAAAAATAAAATCATAATAAATATACAAACTAACAAAACTTTCGAATATAGAGCAAGCAAAATAAGTCCCAGCTGTTAGCTGCCAACTTGACTACTCAATCCGCGTTTATAAGATACTATTTCGACTCGACTACGCGAGCAATGCATGGGCGAGTTAGTCGAATGGACCTAATTTCAACTCGAGCCGAGTATACATGGAGTTTAATCCGAGTTAATCCGAGTTAATCCATGGTTCAGCTCTGTGTGTAAACATGGTATATGACTATCCCACCGAGCTTTACTACTTTGTATAACAGTTTGACATCTGGTTAGATTGATCACCTGACTAACCCAAACTCGTGTTATACCCTACTAACAAGTCTTTTTAACTGACTAGATATCTGGCCAGTCAGTACTGACTAGTCAATAAACTGTCAAATGTAAAATTTAAATGGCCGAAACTGAAAATAAAATGTAGATGCTAGTGGAAATTTGTGTTTATATTTCTAATCTCTGCTTTTTTTAATGGGAAATTACGAAATTACTGAACGGAGTTTAATATGTATTGTATAATTTTTATTTCTTTAGAGAAAAATAATGAAACAAGGAGAAAGTCATTAACAATTAATACGTTTATATGAATGTACACGCACTGGTAATATTCTCATCACTGCTTGACTGTCGTTGTTTTGGGAGACGTTATAGAGCTAGGAAAAAACTTAGACATCTTTTTTTTTTAAATAATGAAGCATTAAATACAAGAAGTACAAATGAGACCGCCCTTATACAAAAAAAAATCTTAAGAAATACTCTCTTTTAGACCTTTTAGTTGCAGCAAGTCTCTCCCTTCGGGATCAATTGATGATCGCATATTTGTACTTTGATTAGTTATAGCAGGTCTCAAGATCAGTAGTAAATCATCAAAGCTTTCAGCACTCATATACATAAATATTTAGAGAATTTTTCAGGATAGAATCGCACTTCATCAAAAATTAGTTGAAATTTTTCTTTAAGCATCATTTCACTCCAAAATAGAACAGCCCAATAGCATTGTTGATATTTTCTATAACCTTATGACAAATACACATATCACAGCTGCCTCCACGAAATTTATATTGATGAATGATTATATAAAACATGAGTTTTATGGGTGATAGCTATTCACTTTGTGCGTACTAAACACGGCGACAGTGACAAAAAGCCTGCAGTGCGCGTTAGGCCCAACATGAACCAACAGTATAATATTGGCTGATTATCAAATAAATTAAGTTTGGATATTGAAAGTGTACGATGGAAAAATGCCGGAAATTTAAAAATACTGAGGCTGAAAACGCAGTCACTATAAGTAACTTTGAACAAAAATTTGTTGCCATGTGTAGAAGTCGAATAAATTCCACGATCTACTTTCACTAGCCAAACTCTAACAGCTAAACTAGCTTGTAATAAGTTCTCTTATTGGTTGAAGAATTGGTCATCGGTTGATCTACTATCGCGGGGTATAGGGGCCCCATGGTTCGCGGGGGGGCCTGGGCCCAGCAGGCACTTGCGAAAAGATGACACTGATCGCAGAGCAGATAAATTCTACGGAAAGTAATAAAATAAAAAATTTGTATTTTAAGTTGCTAGTGGTCAAGATTTATCTGCAACGTACAAAATAACTCGAATATCTTGGACGTGGAACCTTAACGAATAACGTTCTAGAATTATACAATTCTGAATTAATAGCCAGCTTAAGTCACTGGCCAATGGTAGAGCTAAAGAAACGGACCAAATTCTATCAGAGAAATAGATTTTAAAAGAAATTCAACAAACTGTACCAATTTTTGACAGCGTGGAGTACCCAAAGGTTTTGATAGAAGTCTGTATTTTAGTGAGGATTCTAAGGAAGAGGATCTAAACTATTGCACCACTTAAAAATGAATCTATTTGCTGTCCGTAATTTGAAAATTCGTGGCTCACGTAACACTGCCATGAATTCAAAGTTCGGTAAATCATACAGTCAGAAATTAAAAGCCATCATTTAGAAAAGAGAGCAACTATCTGGGTTGGTTATATTAACACGAATCATCGTGTAGCGGAATTCAAACTGGAGATACCCATATCCATATATCTTGCTTTTGCAGCCTACGACTTTGTGAGCTAGACTCACACATGGTATAGACAACTCTTACACCAGCATTGATAAAAATTTTTTACACCGATTCGAAACAGCTTCAAAACATATTGTGGAGATCCTGAGGAATATAAAGTTATGCCGCTCCCATTTTCTATAGTTACTAATAATATTTGGTATTCTAAACTATTCGTAGAATTGATTTTCATCGTTTAACAGCTCACGAAAAAGTCTAAAAAATTCTCCTAGTTTTGTCCATTTTTTATAATTGGGTGTTCGCAATGCTTTCTAGCTTTTCTCTGATTTTCCTCAACCAGACCTACAAATAACAGAATTTTACAAACAATTATTCCTTTAATCAAAAACACTCATTTCTGGTATGGAAAGTGTCAGGATTTCAAATGGAAAAATCTTACGCGCCCGATTTGAATAATCTACTTTACCGCGTGGCACTGCACCACGTTCGGTGTGATCACGGCCTTAAAAGGTGCAAATGGCTAACGGCAATAGAATTTTTTCTGATAAAAAGTTGATCGTTCTTCAAAGAATCTTCAACGTGCAGAATGACCGCATAATATGCAATTTCGGGATATATCAGTATGAAGAAAGGGTGTTCGCATGTCTCAGTCGGCAGGATCAGTTATGGTATGGGGTGCAAAATCCAAGCAAGGCACACTTCTGCTACTCTTTATCGATAGAAGCGTAAAAATGTCATATTAAAAAGTTATACCTGGAAAAAGTGTTATCTAAATGTTATCTAATTGTTAAAGCCTTGTGCTCACCACCTTTTCCAAGCCACAATTATGTGTTCCAACAAGACAATGCGCCAGCAGACGAGGTAAACATTGTTCAAGACTAGCGTTCAGTGTCAGTCTATCTTATTTCATAAGTAGGGAGAAAAGGCCTGCGTGTTCTACCGATCTTATCCTCTGGAGTTTTCTATTTAGGGATATATGCTTAGTAAGTTAAAGCATCTAAGACCAATGAATTTAGAAAGCGCGGAATGATAACTTTGGCCCATGGAGATCCATAAATCATATATCACATATTTCTGCCGAGGCTTTCTTCTATTAAATATTCTTCTCATTCCTCATCTGAAGGTGACGTCATTTTAATCTGAATTTATACATTACTTGCATTTTACTGTCAGAAGCTCTAAGTCAAACTGATAATAATACCACATTTCGTTAAATTTTTAAAATACATTTTATTCGGTTGATTCGCAACGGGAGTAATGTAGCCACATTTCGGATCCAAAAAATACGATTCGGATGGGACTTGTTCGGTTCGATGTGATTCGACCTATTCGGACAAACCCCGTATATTCGAAATGAATCTAAACATCCTTCACAGTTATATAACGGAACAAATTCGAGCACTTTGGATTTGGTTATATTCATATAAGACTGATCAACCTATTATCATCGTATTACCAACTTTTGACTTTAACACACTTAGCTGTTATAATATAACACCTAACTAAGTTCTTCACAAGTATAAAAGTTAATTCTTCATGAAACAGATAACGTCGTGTTACATTATACAGAAATCAAGGTATGCCTAAAAGATTTTGACAATTAAGTTGTGATGTCAGTTTGGCTAACTTTACTGCTGCGTTCCTTTTCTCGTTCAGAATGAATTTTTTCATCCATGTCGTTCTTTTTCTCGGGCCGAACGATATAGTTTCAATCTGTCATCGCTTTTTTCGGACTCTGAATGGTTCTGAATGCACCTGAGTTTTTCTCGGATTTAAGCAAAACGATTTTAATTTTGTATTTGTGAAAGTATTGGTTACAATTTGGACGAGGTGGTAATAGTTGAGTTTAAGCTACCTTTGTTGGCAAATGGTTTTGTTTTTCATAAACAAACATTTTTACCAAAATATACATGCTTTTATCAAATGGAAGAAATGTCAAACACTTGAAATGGTTCTGTTTCGTTCCTAATCTATGAACACAGAACTAAATTATGACATCATTCTGTCGATACATATAGATTCATTCAGAACGAGAAAAGGAACGCAGCATACAATACACCTGATGGAGAATGCAAATGAATGAGACTCTCTTTAGTTACCTATTATATTTGTTCACCATGGTTTATATTCTGTATAAACGAATTCAGAGAATTTAGGCTCGTATTTATTTATTTTTATAATGGCTGTGATCCCTCTAACTGTTATAAAAAGCCGGAACGAAAATTAAATTTTGCAATGATATGGATGGAGACTAAAAGAATTTTAAGAACTTTTATTTTTTAACGATTCTAAATCAAATCATAAATACAAGAGGAAAAAACAACCGCATCGTCCGGGGTTTGAAACCGGGACCTTCCGCTTGCCGGGCGACTGCTCTTACCACTTAGCCAACCAGACGGATTATTTTCCCTCTTGCATTTCTTAATTTGTAACAACCCTACTAACCCACGTTTTGCTTTCAACATTGAAAGCGCTCAAATAAAGAGTAAATTCAATTTTATTTATTTTTCCCGGAGGAGATTCGAAAATTAAAAAATTAAAGTTCTTAAAATTCTTCTATTCTCCATCTTTAACCGATTATAACCAGTGTTGGCTCGAATCCCGTCTGGGAAAAATTAATAATAGACCCAAAACGTATTATTTCTTTATACGACAATGTACTGCCATATACATATGGTATAGAAAAATTATTAAAAATTTTATGAAACAGATATATAAATATGAAACTAATTTAAAGATAACCAAACTACTTATATACATCAACTCACCTCATTCAATGCAGAATTCTGAATGCAATCTGTTTTCTTGAAATGAATGTAAAAATTTTAAATTTTTCAAGCGATAGAAACACCAGGCATTATTCTATCTGAAACCATTCAATAGAGGAAAACCACAAATAAAATAGGTAAACAACTTTGTTAGATAAAAATTAAAAATTTTATTTTATTAAAGTTATTGATGAATTTCACTAGAACACGTTTACTTGAATTAACATGGTGGGAAAGGAATGACAGTACAACATTTCGGCAAGAAAACGAAAACGTTTTAACATGTAATAAAAGCAATAAAAATTGAAAACAAGTCATGGGAATACATTTGTTAAGGACTCTATTACTATGGACATGTTCACAATGAAATTAATTAAATCAATCATCTGTTCCTAAAGTGAAATAAAGTTGTGAATTGAAATGAATCAAATGGCATCTTCCCACAAAAAAAAAAGTAAAAAAAGAAATACGAAGCACAAAACTTAAAGTAAAAACGGTACATTTAGTAGACGGTAACCCTATATGTCATTATACAAATAAAACTAGAAAAAAAGTACAAGTTTGACACTTTTTCAAAATGAAATCATTTTAAACTTCTGTCGATCTTGTATTTTGTACATTCGGCGGAAGTCCAACTTCCTGTGATAATGGTGTTGGTGCAATTGGAGAACCAGGTGTTGAAGTTGGAGGAGTGTAAAAGGCGCTGGCATTAGGGGCTGGAAATACCCGTACTCCACCACTGGGTGGTCTAAAATTGCTTCCTCCTGGAAAACCACTTCCACTATTTCTATCAGCAGCACTGTATGTCGGACTGTAGTCTTCAGGAGAATCATCAGCTAATGGAAGAGGATATGGTTGCTGTTGCAGTTTCTGTTGATCTTCTTCTTCAATCACATCTTCGCTGTTTTGTGAACGAAGCGATCGTCGACCAGTCTGTTTTGGCTTCTCACCTGTTTTATTAATGTACTCAATATCCCTAGCGATTTTTGAATCTTTAAACTCACTTCCTTCTGATGATGTGACATCCTCATCATCCAGATCCCATTTCTTTTCTGGAAATTCAATAATTGGTTTCCCTTCAAGCGGTTCATTGGTGCGATATACTCTTTCATATGACCTACTCTTCTTAAGCGTATCCTGATCAGTTTCACTTCCTTCGCTCTGAAGATGACGCAAATTTGCCCGAGACCCAGATCTAGATCGAGGTAAAGACATTTTCCAGTTTGGATCTTCTTCCATTGCCTTTTTACGATAACAGTATACACCACAAACGATACAAAGCATAATAGGAGCGATAACAGCTAGAATAATGCCTGTTGCTATCCATCCGGTACGACGAGTATAGTAAACTTCACCTAAATTTTGAAAGAAGATATAAATATCAAATGCATTGTGTGACACATCTTAAGATGCAAGTTTTCAATGGCATGATGTTATTATAATATTCAAAGCACAAAAACACGTAACTACCAAAGGGTAGCCAAAAAGAGAAACTATACAGATAAATATATAATGGAGCTTGGAAATAATCTCCATTTTGCACAAGACATAAGAAAATAAATGAGTGACTCCATGATATAAATGAAATTGGTATTGAAGTGTGAAACTTACGAAGGCACTCTGTATATCCACTGAGCGGTGTATCCCACTTTCCTTCAGCAGTGCATACCCTTCGCTGATCTCCCATCAGCATGAAACCTTCATTACATTCAAATGATACTTTTGAGCCAGGAGTAAATTCAAAACTCAATTTTCGTCCGAATCTAGGAGTTTCAAGTATTCCACAGGATATTACACGCCTGTAACATATCCAAATATTAATATCTACAAATTAATAATTCAAGAGCAACTCTTCGATATCGCCTTGTTATAACAGTTAGTGACATCAGAAATACATATTATAACAATGGGAAGGTAACCTATCAATCCCATAAAAAGATTTTATACATCTGCAGAGCTTAAAAGTAACACCCATTCGCTGTTATAATAAGACGACAAGGAATACGAAGACTTACTTTTCATTCGTTGTCCTTATATTAACAGCGCTGTCGAAGTAATTCTTTGTAAAATGTGCCATATCTCTGTTAAGAGACATTCCATAATCATATCGACACTGATAGCTTTCACCACATAACTCTGTCGCCCTTTCCACATCATAGGATCTATTTGGAGGAAGAAAATCTCTTGGTTCTCGCATATAATTCGGTATAAAGGATGCATTCGTATAATAACTAGCACTTCGACCATTTGTTTTTGTAAACAACGAGGCTCCTACTCCAGGTAGCTCTCTATCGGATAGCATCCCTGAAATATGAAAACATTATCATTAGACAAAATATTTTTACTAAAGACTCTTACTTACATTTAATTCCAAAATCTTTGTGGACTGTTTCAAAATTATTCAAATTCAATCCAATTGTTCGTCCATCAGGGAGGGTAAAATCGTCCTGCATATCGAAACTCCAATTACCAAGAAGACCACTAGTTTTATTCTGAAAATATGTTTTCTATAGAATGACAACCTTCAATTTACTTATTTCTATCATACAATATAAGACCACGGCGCGTATACTCTTGCTGTCATAAAACCTGAATTTTCCACAACTTCAACTCCAACTCCAGAGGAATACATGATAACAACTTCAGATTGGTTTAAGATATAAGACGGAGTGTAGACAGTGACGCCATGGAAGTTCTGAAACTTAAGGCTAGAACGATCAAAATAAATACGACGTCCATCAGCAAGCACGTCCAAACGATATCGCCATTGAGCTTGTGGTGGACGTAAACGAACTTCAATTACGGTCGTTGTATTTCCTCTGGTAGCTATTGATGTTAAATGAGTAGCCTTGACTGGGCCATGAATGTTGTGAGCAACTTGTTCGAATCTTCCTTGGACTTCGAATTTCTCGCGTCCATCATTTCCCTTCGACAATACAAATTCACCCATCCCATTGAAAGTGTAGTGAAGATTATCGAAAGTTACAAAATGTGGATCACCGAACGTTGCAGCTACGCCGGGCGATTGGTATGCGACGCAATCTTGAGATGGACGTCTTTCAAATCGGAACGTTTCACAGCCAACAGCTTGTTCATCTTGCCAGAAACAGCATGAATAGTAAGGTCGAATATCGTGGAACCAAGTTGAGAGTGTCGGTACCTTGTTAGCTTCATTCCAAGGCATTTGACCAATATTGTGAATGCGTCTAGGACGTGAACCCCACATTTGATCATATGAAAGCATCAAAAAACCATAACGATCATAGCAGCATTGTTGTTCTGATCCTTGAGGGCTATAATATTTACGTATATTTGCTGAATATGATCATTTCTGTAAAAGTTAATTATAAAGTTACCTTGGTTGGCCACTCTTTACGCAATGTATGGCTCCCTTGTGATGTAAACATGTAGGATTGGCGTCCTTATCACAGTCGAAATCGGGCATAAAACGGCCTTTGTCGTAGACGGCATGTTCTAAAGTGCATGGACATAATGGTAGTTCTGCTGCAAAATTTCTATAATAGAAAATGCTTAATTAAGTACCGGATAGTTTTTAACGAATATATTTAAAAATGCCAACCTTAAAAATCTGTCTGTTCTCAACCAATTATCACACAAAGCACGTGGCCAATTGCGTCCGTGCTTTCGCTCCCATTGCGGACCAAAATACCAACCAAGCGGAATAGGTTTAGACCAAAGAACACTGGAGAATTAAAAAAAAAATGGAAAAAAAATTTAATTATCTTCGTATCACTAGCTAGAACCGCACTTGAATGATCTTATGTGCGTTAACATATATAGCATATACAGAATTCCACTAACATTCTATCTCAGCCTGCCAAATTTAATAAAAATTGCTATTTTAGGAGGAGTACCGAATTTCATATACAATCATAATTTATTCAGTATCTTAATCCCTACTTCGAAATCCATTGATTATACATATGCCGAAAAATGCAAACTCATATAATGCTACATATGTCTCGCTCCAAAGCATTAACTAAAAACTTTCTTTGATCTTCGGTATAAGACCATCTTATAAATAATAATTCGGTTAAGAGCAAGTCGGGCTGACGCAATCAGGGTTCCGTACCAGAACTTAATGAACAGTCAGACGACCGAATTTAACTACTATATTTAAATCTAATCCAAGTTCAATTCATACAGACGGACGCAAGAGTAATTTTATGAGAGTTGTCCTGATTAAACAAGCATGAGACTAACGAAAAGAGCTGCAATTTTTACAATTATAACTATTTGACTCAATGCCTACTAACCCTGATAACATCAAAATTTTAGCTTTAGAAACATAGAAGTACAAGGGCAACGGCACACAACAATATTTAATAATCTTTGACTGTTGAATTATGTGCGCGTTATGAAGACCTAACTATAGACAAACTAATAACATACGAAGACTGGGCATGTAGAACAAAAATCTGCAACGCCTCGCTCGAGTATAAAATCGACGACGCCTCAGCTTGTTGACGTGACCAAAAAGATAAGCCTGCAACACCTCGCTCCAGTATAAAATCAACGATGCCCCGACCTGATGTAGGGAAGATCAAAATTTACTAGTCTTTTTTTTTTAGAATTTGTATATGCATTATTGGACGCCGACAGCAATGGTTCGCTCCAATATAAAATCAACGATGGCTGGACCTGATGTAAGTAAGCTCTCGCGTTTTTCTTAGAAATTTACTGGAAATTTTTTCTGTAAAATTTTATGGATTTTGGGATATCGACAACGGCTTACATGAGAATATTATATCTGCAAATAACTCCAGTGGCCACCAAAGTGAATAACAATTCTGCAACAAGCCGAGGAATCGTTGATATTTTTGGAGTCAGGCATTGCTGGCTTACCGTTTGGTTACTACAACAAAAAATGGAGGCATCGTCAAGGGAGCGTAGATTTCATATTCGAGGGATGTATGATGGTACTTCATCTTATACTTGACACACCTTTGCTGATTAAGAGCTACCAACCATGGACCATCGAATATGATCAGGCTCAATCTATCGAGTTAGTACCATGCAAATACAACATTCTGTAAAAAGAAAAGAAAACAAGTAAATTTTCCGTGTTTTTTAGACCGAAAGAGGTAATTTCATATACTTGTGTCTTTTGCATGAATGGGGGAAAAGAACTTGGCTATGCATTATTGTAGTGCGACTGAGACAACGAATTAAAAACAAAAATTGGAGAGAACGTAGGATACCCGAATGATAAAATCTCATTGAATATCTACAAAATCCTACCAAACTATTCATAATAATGTACATTGGGTAACCCTACCTCCATTTGGTAAGAAAAAGATAAATTTCGCAATAAACAACGCACTAAAAGGAGATGTAAATAAAATTCCCAGAATCCAGCATGAGATTCCCCCACTTAATCTCTTTCGAGCAAAACAAATGTAAACAGAAAAACGTGCTGTTCACATATCATAGGATTACACTAACAAACATTAGAATTCCTCCGAAAAACATTGGGACAATTTCTGAAAATCGTGTTTTCATAAAAACGCGGGAACGTTTTATGAGCGTAAAATCAGAAAACTCCGCCCATTCTCTCTTATTTACGTAAATAAATCATTTGCCATTCCATTTCGTTGCATGTAATCTTCGCTTTCACATTTTTTGTCTTATTCGTAAAATGTTCAAAGAGGGTTTGATTTTTTTTTTATTTTTTTCTCTTCCTTCCATCCTTTTCTCGCCGTGTACATTTAAATGGAAAACAATCGGAAGACTCTTCTGTGTCCTTTCTTTTATTTAGTTATTCTTTGCCAGAGGTATACTAGACCAGAATTTCTTCGGCGGATATGTAGTTTGTGGCGTTCTATGCATATAAAATGTTCAAAATTAAGAGGAAGGTAGTATCATGAGCAGTTCAAAAGTCAAAAACTGCAAGTTTTTCTTGAATTCGTTATCTGTATGCCGCATCCACAATGGAGAGTAGCGTAGTGTGCCAACTGGTACCCTTTTTTTCACCATGCAGTAATACATATGGGTATCTCTGCTTGGCTCAGAGTAGCGCAGAGTGAAGCTGCATGAAAACAGGTACTATTCTATTTCCACGCTGCCATTTCAGAAAACTTACAAACTAGAATTTCGAACTACTAGCATATAGATGGCGTGGGAAAAGCTCCCTACTTCTTTTTATCATAACTAACATGATTTCATGTTATTTTCTGATTTATTATTTTTTATAAATGCTAATAAAAAAAAACAAGTATTTTTTGCAAAAACCAAAAAAAGTACGTTAATTTGTGGCTAGTTTCGAAGCTCCTTTTCCCCTTTTTCAAATTTATTATTTTGACAACCACAGTTGTTTGCTTGGTTGCTGATTTGGCGTTGCTTTAGCATTTTGTTTTAATTTCAAAGATCGAATTTCACTCTGCGCCTTATTGTGAACAACTTCGCTCTGGAAAATTCACTTACGGAAAAATTTCGACAACGAAGAAGGTAATCAATCAATCGTTTCAAGTTTTATAGTCAATTCTTTTCAGTATTACTTTTCATTGTTTGTTAAGAGTTAAACGGAGGACTTTTATATGTAATCAGAGCCCATTATTAACAAAAACTGATAAATACCCTTTCTCAGTTATTATTCGTCTCACTCGCATACCGGGCAAACACACTTTATAATTCAACTTATATTTAAATTTCATGGAAGATTGATGTTAAGTGTACCAAAATATTATTTTTATTGGATTGTTGTATTAGTAATAAGCATTTACTGTAATTGTTATGACATCGATGATGTAAATTGTACATTTATATCGAATGCACAATGCAGAGTGGAGCAGAGTGAGCTTTGATTCCAGAATGAAGGTATTTATCGCAGAGTAAATTTCGAACTTTGAAATTAAAATAACAGAACGCCCCTTAACAATGCCAAATTAAAAAACATCCAAACAACTATCGTTGTGAAAACAATAAATTCGAAAAAGGAGACACCTGTTGGCACCATCAGATTGCTTCGAAACTAGCTAAAAATTAAAACATTTTTTTTTTGATTTTTATATCATCAAGTTTGCAAATAATACCTCTTGTTTTTTATTAGCAGTCATAAAAAATATTAAATCAGGAAATAAAATGAAAACATGATAAAAAGAAGTATGGAGCTTTTGCAACGCCATCTACATGTTAGTAGTTTCAAAATTTCAGTTTGTAAACTTTCGGAAATGGCGACGCGAAAATTTTCATGCAGCTCCACTTCTCTGCTCTACTCTGAGTCATACAGAGATGGCCATATGCACTACTGCGTGTGAAAACAAGGATGCTACTGTACGCTACTCTACTCCACTCTACATTGTGAATTAGGCATTAACCATTATTTCACAATTTCTTGTTTTTTGGTTAGGAAATAAGAGTTATCGGTAACTTTTCTTAATAAATAAGAGCCATATCTGGAGTTATTTTTATTGGTTTGCCAGATCAACAATATTTCACAGTTCTTCTTTTCAATTACAAAATAAGAGTTATCTATAACCATTTTAATTCTTCTCTATATTAAGTGTTAGCAGAATTTAAATACCAGATTCGATTTTAATATGGAAAAATTTTTAAAAATCGTCTAATAGAATTTATGTGACAGAAATCGTGTCGACAAATTTAATTATTGGGGATCAACCGAAAAAATAAATTCAAATTGAGTATACCAATAAAATTAAAATCGAAAAATTACTCTCATTATTGACAGGAATTGATAGCTTTTACTGTATAACCAAAATTAATTAATTGTGAAATGTTGGTTATCCGTTAACCAATAAAAATAGCTCCAGAAATAACACTTATTTATTGAGAAATATTAAAAAAGCTATCGATAACTTTTATTTCATAACCAAAAACATGAAATTGTGAAATAACGGTTATCCGATAGCCAAAAACTATAAATCAAAAATTAACCATTCAAATTTAATTATTATTTTATTTATACTTTTTTAATTACGCCATAAATTTAAAGTTGACCTTATAAGGATAACATTGGTTCTATTCATTTGAAGATTCGATCATTATTTCTATGTGATTTTTTTGTTTGTAAAATCTAAAATAATTGTTATTTTTGGTCCCTGGTAAAAAGTCTACCCATACCAAATTCTGTAAGAAATATTTTTTTGTTAATCAATTCAGATTAAAATATGCATAAATGCATATGTTGCATAAATTTAACAGATGATTCAGTAGCCCTTAAACAAAACGTAAAATATGCACATACATATTTTTCGTCATTTTTTATATATACTACATAAAGCATATACGATTTTGTGGATTTAGCCGACCCTTTAACTACATTTTTCGCCATAACGTCAAACTTGGACTTCATATCTTCACATAAATGTCACTTTCTGGGTAACTTTTCTCCAATTCCTGAGGTCAAAGCAATAACCAAATATATGGTGAAAAATTAAATTTCAATATGGCAGCTCTATGAAAGAGTTGCCCGATATTTCCAATTATCGGACAAACATGAGAGAGTCGTTTTCATAATCTCAGCTCTCTAAGTGAACGTATTTTCGAATTATCGGCGAACAAACGAACAGATGAACAGACAGTTAGAAAAGGCGGATGAAAGGACAGACAGACAGGCGAACGAACAGATGGTTAAATAAAAATGTCCAGATATCTTTTAATATTATGTGTGAATGTCAGGACAATTATGTGATACAAGCATTATCTCTATGAGTAAAAGATTGATTTGAAGTGGACAATTAAATTTGAACAGTGGGAAGGATCAGATACCATTTAAATAGATAGATAGATGGATGGATGTATGTACGTACATACATATACTGTAATCAAAGCAATTTATTGGAAAACCAAACAGTACTATGTTAAACTAAGTGAACAAAGATAAGTGATTAAACTGTGAGACATTAAACCGATTACCTACAGCAACCGATTTCCTAAGGTATTTGTTCTCCTATCATTGGAATATATATTTCTTAAATTTAAACTCAAAATGAGCAAAGTGCCCATTAAAGAGCAATTATCTCCACTTCGATGGAATAAACGAGCAACAAATATCACCGCTTTATATAGGTTTATCACATTTCGTACACTTAACTGGCTTTCGCATGGATCAACCGAAACGTGAACTTAGCCTTTCCAAATTAGGGAAACGCTTGGCAAATCTGCGGTTACGCGATTCTTGCTAATCCTGGTAAAGACTTTTGGTAATTGCGTTCAGAAACATTGCCATTCCACTCCCATACCTCTCTAGCCGTCTTCTATATACGCTTAAAATGTATTCACTTGACTTCCTGTTGTCAAATCACTGCTACTCAGTCTGCCTATCTGTTGCGAATTAAAGTAGGCGTTTTGGGTTGATATCAAGTTAATTCTCTTTACTACCGTCGTTACTACCCCGACCGGAGCGGCGCCAAGATATACATCCATTCGGGTGAAGTGTGTCAATTAAAAGTATTCGCTCGTTCACTCCCTTCTCAATTTTAAGATTTTATCCCCTTTCAAGGCTTTTTCCCAAGACTCTATACTGATGGGGACAAAAGCTTTTCATTAAAATATTTGTCGGTTAAATTTGGATAAAACTTTGGAATATTAATTTTCTTGAGAGAACGAGTCTCAAGTTTGAGAAGATATTGTATGTAGTAAAGACGGTAACAGTATCGGGGTAGCAAGCAACTAATTATATGTTCGGGTTCACAAGATATCTGCATGGTGATACATATTCCCGGGTGAATTGCGAAGGGTAAATATCCCATCCGAGTAGATGATACCCAAATTTTAGGGATTATTTGAATAACTTTAGGGATTTCTTACAAAATGTCGACAAGCTATAACACATTTCACCCTCCATCAAGTTCCCTAGAGTGTGTCAATATGTTGCACTCAAAAGGCTCCCTTAAGAGAGGTAATTTTCTACAATATTTAAAGCTAGATTTGAAATGACATCTATTACTCAGAATTTCATAGTCCTAAGTAAGTTGAGAAGATTGCTCTGTATGCCCCTACAAAACTTCATCGTTACTACTTCTCAGGGATATGATAAGATGTAATGTGGAAAATAAAGCACGAACTTTTCTTACCCTGCTTGAATTTTTTAAAAGCATTCGACTCTGTCGATTTTCAATTATTATGATGTAATAAGCTGGTTATGGAATTTGGTTTTATTATTCCTTCGGCTAAATTTGTTATCTCTACATCCAAATCGTCTTCTATCTATCTAGACGTGCCATAGGGGTCTATCGTAGGTCCTTTTTGTTTCAGTCGATATGCGAATAATCTGAAAAATCACGTAAAGGAATTGTCACTGCAGGTATAGGCTGATGATATACAACTTTATACATCCGCCCATTGGGCTATACAATAAATAACCCATGTGCAAATACTGAGGTAAACCAAAATATTAAATACACAAGAGGGTCGGCTGAGCTTAAAAAACTCATGCTTAACCCGTCTAAATTTTAAGTTATCCTCTTAGCTTGACCTGTACTAATTTGCCAATATTTATAATAAATGGTACTATACGAATATAGTATTTTCAACTAAGGCTCAGAATCTGGGCTTGGCCTTTAATAATCGACTATTTTGAAATGATCACATCGTCGTTATTGTAGGTAAGATCTATGATGGACTTAAGGCATTATAGCGCCAGCATATAGAAAAATACACCACAATGTCTGATTTGTGAAAAGCTTGACGTTGTATACTACCACTTAGATTAGTCGAATGGTAGGAGATTAAATGACACATTTAATTCATCTGCTCGGAATATCTTTTGCATTGGAAGATATTAACATATATCGCAGTACTCGAGGGAAACTGAAATTTCGTATTTGCTTTCTTATATTTAAGATCCTTAATCTTCATTACCCGGATTACTTTGGCAATCGATTTGAGCTTTTGCATTCTAAAAGATTGCTCTTGTTGAAGAAGAGTGTAAGAGATTGTTTTTTACTATTGTTTAGTTAATCAGAGAATTCACAAATTAACAGTATTTGTAACTCATCTGTGCTGTTAATTACAATAAAATTGAATTGAACTGAATTGAATTAAGTTTAATTTAATTGTACTTACGGGCTCAGCTTAAGTCCAGAAAAGTCCTCTGGGTTTGTCAAGTTAATATGGAGAAAACCAAACTGCATATCATTGTTCTTTGGATTGTCTCTATTCCTGTAGTTAGGCGGAGCAATAACATATGTTCCAGTATTTGTAATTGCACTCTCAATCATATCAATATACTCTAACTGAGGCCTTATTGTACTTTCTCTATATCCCCATAAAGAAATCTGTACATTTGCATTCAAATTTGCAGTCAAGTTGAACTTATTCCATGAAATTTTAATTTCCGCCGGAGCTTTTTTGTACACATCATCAGTTTCAAAGAAAATCCGGTCAGTAGCTGTGGCAGGAGTTTCTGTGGAAGTATAAATTTCATTTGAATAAAAGCAGTTCTTATACATACATATAAAATAATCTCTAAACTTACCCACAAAATATTTTCCACGCCATTTGAATCTTTCACTTCCAACTGAAATTTCGAATCGAATATATCCTTGTGCTTTAAGAAAAGGTTGAACACAGATTGCCCTATTCTTATCCACTATATGTGCCACAACATCTTCAGTATCAAAGTGACAAACTACACGTTCATTTGAATCAAAACATGGACCTGTAATGTTGACCACAGTTCCTCCCAACATATTTCCTGATTCTGGAGCAAACACGAGTGGCAAGTGAGATGCATCTGTTTTTTAAAGTAACCAATAATTTCATTGAAAATTATCACAGCTGAGCCCAAATCAATACTCACCGATATCCTTGTTACACGTTCCCAACATAATTCGTTCATCTATTCGAAAAATGTGTCTACCAGGAAAATCATTTGCCCAACCTCTACCTGTTAGATCCCGTAAAACAGAGGCCTGACTATAGGGCTTGTATTCAAAGGACTGCGTACCATTTCCGGCATTAAATCCAATCTAGAAAAGGAAATGAAGGCATGCAATATACATATATATACTGCATCGGTTGTGTGTATGTCATTTTATAGACGTCCAATTATTTAGTTTGCTTTCCCCTAAGGGAAGTTAAATGAGTGAAACATCAAAATTTTGTTTGTTATTTAATGATTGGAGGATATTATCTGGCATTTGCCACCATTGCCACCCTCGCAGCTAACAACTAATAATAATAAACAACTAAGGGATTCAGTAATGAAATTAAAAGCCACAAATTGAATTTCCACAGAGCAATAGACTTTTGATGAGAACCAGGAGACTTCGTTACTTTTGATGTTTACTACTAGCGCATAGGTTAATGTTTCTACTGGAACGGAGAAAATGTAAAGAATGAAAGTAATACTTACGAAAGCTGGAACTCCCCCTTCTCCACCAGTTGTATCACCACCGGCTTCTGTGTGTGAAGACCAATTTATTGTTGCGTAATTGAAAATGGCGTAGGTGTAAACCTCGTCTGTAGCTAAAACCATTTGAAAGGAATTTGTCTGAAATTAAATAATAAGGCTGTAAGACTTATATGAGTTTTTCTGAATTCGGATGGCAATTTCGTTTTTATTTTTCCATTAATCAGAATGTTGTGGAGAATAAAGAATCCCATACTATACTCGGGTAGTTATAAAAGACAATTTAAAGGACTCCCAATTTTACAACTCCATGCGGAAAATCTAAAAATCTTTGAATTTTCAAATTTATGTATGCATATACGCAGAAATTGCGCGTTTTAATCCATTTTACTACTACAGCTTACTACTACTACTATAATTTCCTGCATTAACGGACTCACCTGAAGATTCCAAATAAAATTACATGGAAAATCTAAATTTTCATATTCTAGCAGTACGGTATTTCCCGATATTACTCATTTTTGAACTTATGTACATAAAACCCATAATTTTTACGAAACAGTTAAAGTGGATATGTGTACGCAATCTCGATTTATCATGTGGACAGACGAGTGAACAGTAGCAACCTTAATATACCTATCCTATAATTTAATCTAGGCTATGAATGTTTTTAGAATGGTAATACTTGCCCATCGAACACTCACGCTCGAAATAGGATGAATCGTTTATACAGATGAGAATCGAGATAGTCAAGTCCGATTATTGAGTCTTGAGTGCTTTTTGAGCATCATTTATTTTTTAATTGAATGAATGTCTTTTTTACATTTTGTACTTATCGTGCTTATTTTTTTATTCATTAACAAGTAAACAAGAGATAAATTTATAATTATTGTAAGATCAATAATAATACTTTGGATGAAAGTAAAAGTTAAATAAAGTGTAAACTAAAAATGTTGTATAGCAACACCTAGAATGGGTTGCCCAATTTAGTCTACTTTTGAAATTTTATTTACTATTTCTATGAGAACACCATGTATCAAATCTATGGTGTCAAAAGTACATACATACATATCTCCAAAAACTTACTTTCCGTGGAACGCTTTTAATCGAAATAATCTTCAGTGTTTTTGGTGTTATGCATTTTGGACCCTTCATCTTAATAATTTTGTAGGGAGGTTCAGTTATGTAGTTAGTACGGAACGACACAGAATTTGTTTTCAAACACAATACATACCTCCAAAACGTTATCTTTGGAGAGCCTTATGGTCTATTTCAAATATCGGGCTGTTATTTTATTGAATGAAAATGAAATTTTTGTATGGAAGGTCTACGAACAAGTTTCTCGATTAGTCCTATTTTCAAACTTAACTTTACTTTTTAAAAACCCGTAGGCAAAGTTTCAGCACTCTATACGCACGCGTTCTCAAGTTATCGTGAGGAAAGACAGACGGACAGACGGATATGTA
This sequence comes from Dioctria linearis, assembly GCA_963930735.1. NCBI lineage: Eukaryota > Metazoa > Arthropoda > Insecta > Diptera > Asilidae > Dioctria > Dioctria linearis. The sequence goes on from OZ005741.1 coordinate 253,038,562, forward strand.
AAAATCAAAATAACTTTAAATATTATGCGTGAGTGTCCAACCCATTTTGTTCTATCAGCATTATTTCTGGGCGTCACAAACGGAATGACAAACTTAGTATATACCCTATGATTTCATCTAGGGTACATACCTATAATAACAATAAAAATTTATATTTTTAGGTTTCCGTTTTTCAAACGGAAAAAACGAAACCTTTATAAAACTGCTCTGGCGTCCGTCTGTCACAGACGGTTTACTCAAAACAACATGACGTAGGAATTTAAAATTTGGCAGAATTTTAGATGTATATCAAAGTCAAAGATTATGAAATATATTTTTTTCTATTCAAAGGCACCGGCACCTAAGAGCATTGGTAGCGCGAGCCCTTCTAGCAGGGCAGTAGTTTTGTGTCCCCCAATCTTTGTTCTTGGGATCAATATTAAAATTTTAATTGAAGTTATTGAGGCGACAGCCCTAGATTGTAATGTAGACAACAATATATATAAGTTTGTAAATATAGGCTTTAGGCGAACTAAGGTTTTTGTCAGCAACGCAAGGGTCCATAGATTACTTATGGACAGATTACGCAGTACACAGGTGGAAGCCTTCTCATTTGCCCCTAAGGAATCTATGAAAATCTCTATCTTACTCAGAGGTTCAGAGGAGGAGATGTTGAGGAGATTACATCAGCACTGAAAGAAAAGGCCCCAATTACTAAGATCGCCAAGGTTTCGGCATTCAGCACGGCTCGCACTAGGGAGCTAGGCTTAAGCCCCAGATTGTTCACAATCCAGCTTGAAGCAGGAGAGAACACTTCTGAATTATTCGCAATTAGGTATATCCTATACCAAGCCATCACTTGGGAAAGGAAGAGGCAAAAGAATATCATCAGGTGTTTCAGATGCCAAAGGTTTGGACACACAGGTGACTTCTGTGCCTATACTAGTAGATGCGTGATATGTGGGGAGGGCCATGATTCTGAAGTCTGCATTAAAGCAAGCGAAAGCAATAGTACTATACCAACACCCAAGTGCGCTAACTGTGGGACCTCGGGTCACCCGGCCAGCTATGGGGGCTGCCCGGAGTTCAAAAAATACAAAGAAAGAAGAGACACACTGAAACAAAACGCCAGACAGATGACAAGCAACAGAAGAGCCGTAGTTAACCGTGCGATAACTAATTACATAAACCCCTCAGTGTCATTCGCAGACACTCTTAGAAATGGCTCCGAGGAGCAGAATCAAGCTAAAGGTGCGCTGAACAGTTTCATGAGCGAATCTCAAAAATTGTTTGACATGCCTTTCAAGGATCTCATTGTACGTATCACCCAATTCTGGCCCAACTACCTGAAATTGCAAAGCAGAGAAGATAAAATGTTTGCATACTTAGATTTCGTTGCTTCCATTGTAGCAAAATGAGCTGTACAAACATTAAATCTCTCGCACTGAATATCAACTCGTTGGTATCCCATGCGCTTGCAAGTATTCTGAGCCAAAACAAAATACAAATAGGTCTGATCTCGGAAATCAGACTCAGAAACAACCACAAACCTAGGTTTGATGGTTTTAACTTTATTAGAAATGACAGTGGCAGAGGCACAGCAGTGGTGTTAAAAAATAATTTTAAATACTCGCAAATTCCGTTTCACAGTGACCTTATTTCAGTTTGCCTTGCAAGCATAACTTACTCTATCAACTCTGACTCTCCCAAAAACTCCTTTTAGGAAGCATATACATACCTACGAACTCTGACCCTAACATTGCTAACGAATTAGATAGGCTGCACACCATATCGTATGGATTTGAAGCAGTGATCTTAGGTGGAGATTTTAATGCAAGACATATCAGTTGGGGAGACACCCTAAACAACAGAAACGGTAACACCATTTATAACTGGCTGCACAACGGACCATTCCTCTCACTAGATATACTATCACCAAACAGCCCCACCTACCCGAGATCATCTTCAATCTTGGACCTGCTCCTCATCTCGGCCTCTCTGGCCGCGTCACCAAACAGAGCTCAAGCCCCCTCATGCTTCACAATACCCTCTCCATCTGATCACTTCGGTGTCGTACTGTCACTTCATTTCGAAAATTTTTCTCCTCTTTTACTTACACCAGAGACTTTTACTTCCTTCGAGCACACAGACTGGCGTTCATTCAGGTACGACCTTGACCAAAGACTCAAACACATTAGCATCCCCTCAGAGGAAAACATCTCAAATCAAGAGATTGACAGATACATACCCAGGATTAACAAAGAAATACTTGATTGTACCCAAAGACACTCCGTAATCCGAAACACCACACACCTCAAGTATCATAACATATCTGCCTTGACCAAGAAACTTTTAAAACTTAGAAACAACTGGCTCAGAATTATGAAAAGAATATTTCACAGGCACGGGAATAGAGTTAACAGCGATTACCAGGAAATGCATTCCAGAACCCAATGCCTTTGCAAGATCATTAGAGATAGGGTTAGAATCGAACTTAATATGGCTTTCAAGCAAAGACTTGGCAGAATAGTCCCCTCTCCTCGAGCCTTTAAAGAAATAGACAGAATCACGAACAGAAAATTCTTTGGAACCGACATTAACAAGGACTCCCTCACTTATAACAATCAAGCTCTGGTCAATACTGAGGATAAGTTAGAAGCGTTTAAAGAATACTTCACGCACATCTACTCCGAAAATCGTCCATCACATGATATATCCATGAGCAGGCTTGTGCTTGATAGTGTGCAGAACTTTAACACCACAGCTCTAGGGGATCAGCTAACAGTTTTCTCCTCTGCCAACAAGGCCTCCAACCCAACTGATCAATTAAGATTTACCTCCGCTAGTAAAATTCAAATCTTCAAATTAAACCTTAACAACAAAAAATCGTCCGGACCGGACCTAATCACCAATTTCATTATCCGCAAATGCCCAGCCTCACTTGACTTAATCCTGTCCTCACTATTCAACCACTGTATCAACAACGGTCATTTATTTCCCTGCAGTTTGGAAGGAGTCTAGACTCATCCGAATAGCCAAGAAAGGGAACTCTAAAGATATTAGTGAATTCAGACCTATCTCTTTGATCTCCAATGTCGGTAAACTATTTGAAAGGGTTCTGGCAAAAAAGTTGGAATCTGCCTGCGAGGATTTAAATATCAATCCGGATAACCAATTTGGTTTCAAAAGGGGGCATTCCACGGAACAGGCTATCCTACTTTTGTCCAACAAAATCACTCACAATCTAAGAAGCAAGAAGTGCACAGTTTGCTTAGACATATACTTAGAAAAAGCCTTCGACTCTGTTTGGCACAAAGGTCTCATTTATAAACTACTACAACTAAATCTCCAAGGTTGGCTGGTAAAAACAATAAATAGCTTTCTAGCAAAGAGGAAAACTAATATTACTATAGGCAATGAATCCACTGGTACCATCCCTGTACACTCGGCAGTCCCGCAGGGTTCCATACTTGGCCCTCAACTATTTAATATCTTTTTAAATGACTTCCCCATTAAGGACCCCGTAGGTGAGGAGCCGGGGGCAATCTTATACGCCGACGACACAATCATTTTAGCCAGTGATGAACGTCCTTATGCCGCACTAGACAAGCTGAAAAACATTATTCCAACGATACTCAATTACTACAACATTTGGGGCCTCAAGCTTAACAATGGTAAATGTGGCTTGATCTGCTTCAGAAACGCTAGTGGAAAGGGACACCACTTGGCTGTTCGCGAAAGCAAAACCGTCAATCTTAGTATCAATAATTACAACATTCCCCTTAAAACTGAAATAAACTATCTCGGCATTAGACTCAATAACAAGTTCAGATTCAATACACACGCCAGAAAAGCTCTAAATAAAGCCAAAGCAGCCTCGGCTATTCTTAAACCACTACTCAGCTCTCAGAGCCTAACTAAAAGCACATAAAACTCTCATCAGACCAGTCCTCACATACGGTTTTACATCTTGGTTCACCATCTCGCCTTGTGTTGCAAAACAGCTGAAACCTTTTTGAAAGAAGAGTCCTCCGCTTTTGCTCAGGCAAATATAGAAGAGCCAACCAAAAATGGTTCCCTAACGCAGTCCTTTACAAGGAAACAGGTATAACTCCCCTAACCCTATATTTACTAAAACTAGGTAACAAAGCGTTAGAGCGCATTGCTAATCATCAAAACCCTATTACTAATTCAATATACAACCTTAATCGTTATGACACCTTGGCAGATAATTACTACTTTTCCCCAATAAACATCTTACATGATGACTCTCGACCCCTTATACAAGTCACTCAGGAAAATCAATTTTCGGTTCCGTTCTATGAGAAGGCTTCGCCCTGTAATTATAGAGATTAGAATATCGTCACTCACACCCGTGCGGCGTTGGCAAAGATCTGATTTCACCTTTAAAAAAAAAAAACAAAAAAACAACCAATTGTACCGAATCATCCACATTTGTAATTAATATACCAGTAAAGCTTTGTTAATATGTTTTCATAAACCCAACCTCCAAAGCAGTATTGTCTCCAATAATTTTCAATTTTTTCTTCTTAAGTTTAAACTTAAGCACTAGAGTAAGATTGTAAGTAGTCTTTCTGGAATAGGCATAGACTTAGGCGTTAGAGTAAGAATTTACGCCATTACCTGAACATACCAAAGTTTAATAAGATACGTAGGGAAGCAGCTCTACATTAAAAAATAAGAAACTCTTTCACTTCTCTTTAATCATGTTTAGAATAATCATTATATCTAGAGTAATTTTCCTCTTTTCTCACAAAAATGTACACCAAGGGATATATTCCCAATGAACTTCCACAGCAAAGACCTGTATTAGAATAAGAAGAAGCAATAAATGTCAGACAAAAAATTTGTAAACCTAGTTCTTCCAAATAGGTTAATTAAATAATGCTTCTATGTAATCAGACTGAGGTAAGGCATAAGCCAAGTTGTGTGATATTTCTCAAAGTATTGCCCCCCAGGGGGACTTAGTTTATAAGTGTTGTTTGTTGATGTTTTAGGCCCGCAAGAAGCAATGTTGTGAAGTTGTGCCGGGAGCAAGCACACGCAGGTATCACTAACAATGTTCAGACCTTCTGTCACAATAATCAAACATTTGTAAGAGGTAACCAGACCTCACCCTTGATATTATAAGATGCCAGACATACGAATAAGTCGGCAATATATTCTTAAGAAGTCGTGAAGACTAGTGTTCAGTTCATGTGTTTTATAGCCTCAATAAAGCTTCTTTATCTTTATCTTTATTTTTTTCTATTTTTTTATAGAGGTGACTTTAGCCTCCTCCTCCTCCTTTTTGCATTGTATTGGATATCATCACAAGTATTCCATTTTTTTTTTTTCAAAATTCTTGGTGACTTGGTTATAAAGATGTACCTAAAATGTGCGAAGAAACACCATTCGCCCCAACACCCCTCCTCCTCCCCTCCTAATTTTCCAGGTTTTCAAACCTAAAATTTTGATATTATCAGGATTAGTAAGTAATAAGTCATAAATAACAGGAAAACTGGCGGTTTTTTCGTCTGTCTCTATGTTGCTCCAAAAGAAAATTTTGTATATTAATTTCTGAGACAACTCTTACTAATAAAACACTCTTATAAGATCACTCTTTCGTCCACCTTTTTTAATATTATCAAATTTTGACAATACAGTAACTTTTAAAACATATGAACTAACTAAAGGGGAAATACAGGGGAATTCCAGTACAATGTGGCAAAATTCATTCAATTTTCAGTTATCACAGGCAAATTTGGATTAGATTTAAATGTACCTACTTAAGTTCGATCGATCGACTGTTTATTGATAAGCTTCTGACACGGAAATTTGACTGCGAAAGCCCGTATTTTGAAGGTTGAAAGAATTGCGCAGCTTGACCATGCATGCAACGATAAACGAGCGAAAGGCAAGCAAAATTGCGGTGGTGTTCGAGGCCCTGATATAGGAATTGTATTCCATTCATTCTGATCTCAGATATACAGCTTGTGAAGGAGCATTAGATTTGACGGGCTAAAATATTTCTTACACCTTTTCAAAAATCCAAGATATTTCGATGCTTCTTTGGTAACAGAGAAGATTCGACCTATCCAGCTTAACTAACTCGAAATATTAATGCCAAGAATGCTTAATGACGGCATATCGGAAATTAATGCTCCATCAAAAGAAATGGGAATGATAAAAAGATGATCTAGTTTTAAAGAGATGAGATAGCTTTAGTTCGTATACGCATTGAATATGACGCAATCCGCTTTGACCCAAGCGAAAATATTATCAAAAATCTAATCATGCAATCTCATTTGACGGATATGGCATATCCTCTGGAGTCCGTAAGAGTATCACAAGGGTAAGCGAAATCAAGGGTATTGTCATTAGCAAAATTATGAATGGGATGGAAAGTAAGAAAAAGCAGATCATTAATGAAAATTAAGAAGAGTGACGAAGAGTGACGGAGACCTGGGGCACACTGGCGGTTCAGATATAACGCTATCTAATACAATCCATATTAGACAATAAGAAGAGACCCAGTGAATTAAGATTGTCTAGAATTCTAGATTTTATTAAAATATCTAGGGCAATGATTTTGGCATCACCACAATTGGGAAGACTATGGTTCCAATGTTCCGTAGAAAAGTCAGCAAGTCTCCAGATGAACCCAGCCCGGAAGCCATATTGACGATCGTTAATGATTCGATTGATTTCTATATACTTCATTAATATTTAATTAATAATATATTCAAAAACCATCGGAAGAATATCGAAATGAATGCAATAGGTCGATAAATTTTATTTCTATAGATAATTCTTTTATATTTCCAGTACAGTTTTGACTGACAATTATAACATTTCTTGAATTTTTTATTGATTACAATGCTCTCTCTCTCGATTGATCTAATCTGTATTGCTCAATCTATTATCACAGGTAACTAAATAATAGATTAAAGTGGCCTAATTAAAACTTGACGCCAACTCTAGCAACATTTAATAAATCACTATGCAGTAAATTTTTTACCACAGCTAAATATATAGATCCAACAAAACGTTGTTATTTTAACAAATGTTTTCCTTTCATTCATTGTTCATTGCTGCTGAATAATTATTTTATCTACATATGCGATATAGCTAGCAAAAAAAACAATATGCATTGATATAATAACCCAGCATGAAATGAAATTACTTCAAAGAATAGAGATTTACATTTCCGCTTATGTTAGAGTATAGTTCCAAAATGAGATATTATGGAGGAGAGGTAAAAGAGGGAGTCCACTATTTATGATTATACTGACTTTAAAAAAACAAGTCCTTCACTTTTGTTCAAAAAGATTGCTTCCTTGTCCATGTCTTTGTTGACCTCCAAATGGCGCTGATAATTAGCGGTCCTGTTATCCTAAGATAGAAGTTCGCGATTTCCTTTATATATAGGGTTATGACTGCATTTCATCACGTATAATAGATAAATGCTCAAAATTCTTCAAGTCTAAGACCCTATATACATACATACCTCTGACTATCGCGATTAATCGTAATTGAAATAAATACGGGAAACAACCTTAATGATATAATAAGAACATTTTCGGGCATTCACCTACTTATATCAGAAGAATTGTTTGTAAACCAATTATAATTTTTTTCCTAGTTGTAATTTAATTTAAAAAAAAACAAGGACGTAGCTCCTTCCTTAAATTTTGGATTCTTTTCGCATGAAAATGTTTGGTCAAAATCTCCTTGTTCCGATTCTTCTAAGGAGAGAGAAAGGAATACAACATAGAAGAATTAAATCATTCTTTCAGTGTAAGACTGAATACGTCCTCTTAACGTATACAATGAGAGTAATGTTCAAGACATTACAAATAAATTAAACTTCACAAAACTATAATAAAGGAAATTAAAATCGAAAACAATTTTTTGGAAAATATAGAATATAAAGTTAAAGTTTCAAATAAGAGGGTGAAACGACTCATAAATCAAAGAAAGAACTGAAAGATTATAAAGAAAATCAAAGCTGAAATATTGAAAATACAAAAATTTTCTCAACTATTATTAATGCCAAGAATGTGCTCAGAGTCTAAAAAATAAATAGCAGAATGTATTTTTATTTTGATCATAAGCCGCTTATGCTTCCTTCAATATTTTCACCGCACATTACTTTTCTGCGAAATTGGACAAAAATCAAAAGCTTATCTCCTTGAATCAATAATAATATTTTTCATGAGATAGAAAGCCAGTTGATAACCTATGGCCTAAAAATATAAAGGATAAAAAAGGACAAAAAAATTATTCTTATGTTGGAAAAAAAATTCATTCAAGAAAACCTTGCATTTAAAATTTGCCAAGAAGTACAGAACGAGACATATGTAAATATTTGGCAAAATATATCTTTGTGCTAAGGGTAAACATATCTTCCATTTTATGGCTTACTGTTCAACGTAGATGAATAGAAAGAGAAGTAAAAACCAAAAGAAAACAATGGCGGGAAAATTCAAGAAATTATTTAAATAGAACAAAATGTAGAACAATTGTTAAAAAATACAAATTAAGGGATATTGTTCCTCTGCATATGAGTAAGAAATACGCTTTCGATTCATATCTGAACATAAGTGGGAAAAAACGAACAAAATGCTAGCTGAAAAGTTTGAACAATTTCTTAAAGAGGACGTGTATACCCAACTACATCCTGACAAAAGTACGGGGCTGGTCGAGTAATCGTTGGAAGGGTCATGAAGTTCTGCATACAATGAGCTCTGTAAGTGGCCGTACACTCTGTCCTTTTTAAAATATACATGGTATTTTGTAAAAGGCTACCAATTTTTTTTAATCAGCCTGTAACTCCGAAAAGGATGAGATACCACCTCCCCCCCCCCCCTGCCATACAATGTTTGTGTGACTAGGTGACTACTATCACCTCCGGTCCTATAGATTGAAAAGACAGACCAAATAAAATTACAGAATCTCAAAAGAAAAAGGTTGGTAATATTTTGCAATAGTAAAAAAACTTTAGCTCTGACGTATTTTTTACGTAGCATAAGTAGGAGCTGGGAGCTTGATGTAAAAAGTACCTAACTACGGAAAAGTTTATCAAGTATACCCCATGTGTAGTAGAGTTCTTTTGTGAAATATAAGTTATATGAAGTTTTCCTCATTTAATGCAGCCATATTTTCAAATTCGTTACTCAAAATGTCCTACCTTAAAAAGAAATATATAATCCCTCAACCTCTAAAACTCAAAGCTCACCATGATGCAGTTGATTTTTTAACATAATCTGATTCTGATCAGATCACAAAGATAAAAAAAGCGCGGCTATTAAGTATATATCCTAAATGAAATCTGTAGGGCATACTACACTGTAAAAAATAATAGGACTATTCCCTAAATTTAAGACACGTTTTTCCCTAAACATAAATGTAATTTTCTCTGATATAAAGGGAAAATCAGTTTAATTTCCCCAAATCAATGTAACATTTAATGAATTTAGGTATTTGACACTAGAAAACCTATAAAGTACGTTAAATTCCCGAAAAGTTAAGCTCTCTAGGATATAAGGAAGAGAACATTCAATAAACTCGGTATTATGCTACATTTTTTATGGTAATATATTTTCGTTTATATAATTCACACATTGTTTTTGAAAACAAGTCATATATTGTTTTACAATATTTTGTTTGAGCGTGCCCAGCGCCCCAACTTCCGTACTACTTAGTAGTATACGCCATAAGAAATGAGTTATTCAGTTAATTCTTATGTTTTTTTATTATCTATGGTGGAGTGTGGTGCTATCACCTATTCCCTACATTTTAGGGAATATTACCTAAATTGTAGGGAATAGTGCCTAAATTTGAGGGAAAAAAAATAAAAAAAAATTTGATAATTCCCTACGTTTTAGAGAATATTCCCTAAATTGGGGGGCAAAAATTCCCTACAGTTGAGAGAGAGAAACCCTACCTACATTTTAGGGATAAAAACCTAATTTACGTTGTCCGAGGTGGAGATTTTCTTAATCTTATCGACATATACCTAACCTTTGTGGCACAAATTGTTGCTAATACCCTAGACACACAGCACGAACTAATGAATCATTTGTACTAACTATTCATTAAAATGCCGTGTGTCAAATAGTATATGTCATTATAGCTCGAAAATCAGATGATAATGAAGTGCATTAATGAAGTGTTTTCCTCCTTCATTATAGCTATAATGAGGAAAAATGTGCTAGATTTGACATATAATGTAAATCTGGAGCTCCGCTGTGCATCTGCCGATTTGAAAAATAAGAAGAAGAAATGCAAAGAAATGCAAATCACAAATTATATTATTAATATTTTTTTAAATATAATGTTTTTCTCATTTGGAAGTTGTTAAATTGAAAACAAAATAAATGAAAATAAAGTTTATCGCGTTTAATTCGATCCATATTGCTTCTTTAAGGTGATAAGTTCATCAAAACCAGTTTGACAGCAGAACTTAATTAAAGAAATGGCTGTGTGTCCGCAGTTTATAATGAATCATTATAGACTAATGAGTCGTTAGTTATTTCTTCATTAAGAGTGCTGTGTGTCTAAGGCATAAGGGGATTATTTTTTACTGTGTAAGTTTATCATTCCGTTTCTAATGCATAGAAATAATGCTGGTAGAGTAAACTGGATTGGCCACCCACGCATAAGACGAAAAATTATTCTAATTTTTGCATGTTCGTCTGCATCTGTCTGTCCTCCCAATAACTCGAGAGCGCATTTACTTAGAACACTACAATTTTGCACTCAGCCTTTTTAAAATAAATGTAGATTCAAGTTCAAAAATGGGCAAAACAGGTAGCTCCTTCGTAGGGTTGAAATGCAACCTATTTTCTTCAATATTTATTTGGAGACCGCCTGCAAAAGCATTGACGATGTAGAGAGCTGAAATTTTGTACATGGCGTCTACGTAAAAATAGTCAAAACAGTTTCAGAAATGAATTCAATCGAGCAAACTCTCTTTGGAGTTGCCATACAAAACCTTCGTTTTTCACTTTCTTTCACTTTTATTTATTTTTATAAATATATTTAAGATTATTATAACTTTTTTTCGTGTTTGGATTTAAATTCTCACAATTCAGCCAAACAATTAAGTAGGTAACCACAGTTTCCATTTAATGTAAGTGTCATCTCTTGTATATCATTATGAGAAGTGTCACGATAAAAATTTGGAAACCACAAAAAAATTATTGGAATCGAAACCAAAGGATTACAGTCAATTTAGCAATTATGCGAGTCGTTACCGGTGATATAAGTATTTATAATACGGTTTTGATTGAAAATTAAGTCCATTTCCGTATTTCCCGTGTAAACCACATTAAAGTTCAAAAAATTTCAAAAGAGTTAAGACTTTTGTAGTGACTCAACTCCACCTACCTTCTTCTTCCCGTCGATATAAAAAAATAAAACTGAGACCAAGACCAGTTACGCGAAATAACGCTAGAAATTTTAAATTTATTCTATTTTTCCAAATGTAGAGGATTCCATGGTCTTTTCATGGCAAAAAACAAAATCATATTTCTATCCTTTTTCAATTCTTTTCCCGGCCACCAGATGGCGATTTCGCCACTCTATATACATATATACGTGGCCAGCCTTATTGAATTTACCTTTTTCGTTAAAATTGGACAAACCCGTTTTTCGGAAGTATCGCCAAAACATTTCACAACAGACCAAGGCCTAATTGTACTAATGTATAATTTTTATAATGTTTCTAAGACCATAAACTGTTTTGTTGACATACTTCTAATAAATAATGTAAAAATATTTCAAGACAAATTCATTCGCATTAATCGCCATATCTCTTACCCCCATATACGTTTCAAATAACTTCAGCCAGAATAAATGTAAAGGAGATATGCGTGTGTATATATTATATTAGGTTACGTTAAGAGTAGAGCCGACTGGGCCAATAGGGCCATGCGGACACCCCAACCAGAGCTGATCTATTGTGTTCCATTGTTGTATTTTGTACTAATTTATATATTGTAGATTTATTTACGAGTACTTACCATATATAGAGAGTTATCAATGCCACCCGCGAATGACATGTTCTTCCAAGTGACAATAGCAACATGTTTGGGAATGAAGGTATCAGCTCCCACAACACCCTCTCGGATATCCCACATAATACGCTCCCTAACTTCAACACCAAAACGGTCTGTGCGTGTCATTAAATCACGTTCCATTCTGTAAAGAAAATTAAGAAAAAATTATATTTCAGATTACAGGCACGAACGAAAAAATTAGTTAGATATGTTTTTGTATTCTGTTTTAATATTCTAGTTTAGGTAATGATGGTAAAAGGATTAAGTTTGATTGAAGCAGATCTGCGAATAATTTGCAGTTTATTAAAACCTATCCACAGAATTTAAATATGCCCAGAGATTCTTAATTATAATAATTAGCACTCCTCCTACTTGGTTATCATCATAAACTAACGCACCACACTTCCACTTTCTGCCCCAAAAACAACACTCTGAAATTTTTAAAAGACTGACCCATGTGATGGTTCCGAACAATAACAAAAGCACTAGCCCAGGCCCAGGAAGGAGATCGCTCCCACACAACAAACACTAAAGTTTAAATCATTTTAATTAAAAACTTTTCTCGTTCCTGGAAAAAGTGCTCTGAAAGCGTCCTGATTCCGAATCCTGTGATGGGTAAGTTAAAATTTCGATAAAATTCAAGTCATTGAATTTTATGGTAGGAAAAGGAGGGGATAGGAGGGTTGGATTGAGGCAAAATATATGTATGTATATATGTATATGAAAAAGTAAAATACGATAACTGAAGCTCAGAGTGGAGCTTGAAGCAAGCGGGGTTAAGTGCCTAGGCGGCGGAGGTTGGCTGCTTTTCATAATCTCTTTGAATTTATTCATGAAAAAAAATAGACAAAAAATCACTTTTGACATGTTAAGGAACTCAAAGGAAACAAAATGAAAAACAGTTTGGAATTTTTTCTCAATTTTTCGAATTAACTTTTTTAACATTCCCGTTGAATTTTGGTGGGGGAATGAGACTAATATCGTAATTTTGGAGAATTCGTTAACTCAATTAAGGTATATTTTACCGTGCTAAGATTGTATTACTCGGGCAAATATACAAGGCTAAGTTTACTAACGACAAAATTAATGGAGACATTTCTACACTGATGAGTGCACATTTTATTGATAATTCATATGTTATTGGTTAAAATAAATAATACGAAGAATGTCTCTTTTGGACGTGTTTATTTATTCTTATATTATTAAAGGGAAAGATATCATAAAAAAGGTATGACCCATTCCTATAACTAAGAAAAAAAACAAAATCCTTCCTCTTTTTGCCTGATACTCTTCCACACATTGCTTTTGCAAAAAAGTTTTTAACTTGCTGTGACGTCAATAAGCTGGGACCGCTGACAAGTTGAACACGTCAAAATTTAGGGCTTAATTAGGGCAAATTAATTGCCGTAGAGAAAGCCTAACTACCCTCTATCAAGTCGGAAAGGTTAGCAGCATTAAATTCCTTCCCAGGACTATTTTTTTATCACTGATTCAATTGAAAAACACAGAAATATTAAAATGTAGGTAGCGTGTAGGCTGATCTTCGGTGATGCATTTTACTTTTTTATATTTTTTAATGTTGTCTTATTCAGGATTACTTTTTGAGCTTATATCGAACAATTTTTATACGGGGTATAATGTTGTGAAAATATTATTTAACTTAATTTTTAGCAGTGGTGATCCTAACTTTTGATAAAGTTGGATTATCCATATTTTTAAAAAATACAAGAGCATTAAATTTGGGGAAGAGACATTAACCCTAATTGAGCCTCAAATTTTGACGTATTTAAAACTTTTATACCATGAAGACTGCACAGGTTCTATATAGTTAAGGCGCCCATATTATATTCTATCCGATGACATATTTTTTATGATGAAAACTTAATGTGATTCTATACCTAGAGAGACATTGGGAAGTTGTAATATGAGTTATATTCCCATTGGCTGTACGGAGTCCACCTAAAATAAGTAGGATGAAGTACAATACTTGACAAGAAAGATATATATTTCTCCATCTAGCCCCATACTAGAGACAATAAATCATTTTTTCTCATCTTCACTTCTCTTGGAACTAATATATGTATGACTACATGGAGTCCATCTTCAGCTTTCAGTTTTCATATATTTGTTAATTTATCTACCTTTCTTACGTGGTTTTTGGCATTTCCACACTTCTTTTCCCTTGTAGGTTATACACTAAAATGTTAAGTGATTGATTATGTGTTTGTGCTTTAAATGCGTAGTCTATATTTTTCCATTTTCTTCACCTTTTGTATACATATACGGGTTCCTAGCTAAAGTTATGCGTTAATTATTGGCCAAAATTCCTTGCATAATAATCCTTGGGTATTTTCTGAGGAATACTTTAATCGTGTTAACTACTAAGAATTGCGAAAAAGTGCCGTGATGCCCACAAATCCCATATAAATTTTTATCTGCTGTCTTTCACTTAATTTAATGTCCTTGTTTAAATTATCCCCGTCTCTTGTTTAAATTATCCCCGTCTCTTTCCCTGTACCATACTATGACCAAGAACCCAACAGAGATTTACCTTGTGCATCTATGTAAGTTCCAGAGATTATATCATCATCTCTGAATAGCTCCTATTTCATTATCTGAAGATTAAGATGTACATTCTTGGAGGGGTGTACATGTATTAGTCTCGCATTTACTGCAACCTTATAGATTGTTCTCATTCTAGGTAAAGACCATTAATGAAGTCTAGGTAGTAAAGGTTTCTGGTCACTGGTCAAAACCATCAGGAACAACTTCAGCAGTTCCTCTATACCTTCACTACTTAATAATGGTGAAGTGGTTGTTGACTCCCAGGATAAAGCTAATATTTTGGCTGCTAGATTCGCATCAAATTCCTTTCTTCCACCCACTTCACAGGCACCTGTCGTGCATCCCCCGTGCGGATGTGTACAAGAGCCAATACACATCCGTACGAGAGATGTGTTCAAGGTCCTTAATGGTATCAACGTCTCTAAAGCCGCAGGTCCTGATGGTTTCTCGATCCTATTAATTAAAAGCTGTGCCTCATCCTTGGCTAAACCTCTGCGCAAACTATTCTACCTGTCCTATTCGACAGGAAAATTTCCAACTGCTTGGAAACTAGCTCACGTTCAGCCTATTCCCAAGAAAGGAGAGGGTAGCGATCCCTCAAATTATCGACCAATTGCAATCACTTCGATTCTTTCAAAGGTTTTTGAATCTATCATTAACTCCAAATTAATGAAGTATCTGGAAACCAATCAGCTCATCAACGATCGCCAATACGGCTTCCGGCACGGTCGCTCATCTGGAGACTTGCTGACTTTTCTTACGGAACGTTGGAATCGTAGCCTTCACAATTTTGGTGAGTCCAAAATCGTTGCTCTAGATATTTCAAAGGCCTTTGATAGAGTCTGGCATCCAGCCCTTTTAGTCAAACTCAAAGCACTTGGTCTTTCCCCTCCTCTTCTATTATGGATTGAAAGTTTTTTATCTAGTCGCCAAATACGTGTTGTATTAGATGGCGTTATATCTGAACCTCATCCTATTAATGCCGGTGTCCCCCAGGGCTCTGTTATTTCTCCGACTCTATTTCTAATCTTCATTAATGATCTGCTTTCCCTTACTTTTAATCCTATCCATAGCTTTGCTGATGACAGTACCCTTGATTTCGCATACTCCTTTGACACCCTTGCGGATTCCAGAGGGAACGCCACATGTGTTAAACGAGACTGCATGATTAGATCATTGAATAACGATCTTGACAATATTCTCGCTTGGGGCAAAGTGAATCGCGTCGAATTCAATGCATCTAAGACCCAAAGCTGTCTCATCTCATTAAAACAAGACCATCACTTAACCACTCCCGTTTCGTTTGATGGAGCATTAATTTCTGATTCACCGTCACTAAGAATTCTTGGCATTAATATTTCCAGTAAGTTAAGCTGGACAGATCACATCTTCTCGGTTGCCAAAGAAGCATCAAAATGTCTTGGTTTTTTGAAAAGGTGTAAGAAATATTTCAGCCCATCAAATATAGCGCTCCTCTACAAGTCCTACATCAGACCTAGAATGGAATACAATTCCCATATCTGGGCCGGGGCTGGTCGCACAGCCTTAGCTTCATTGGATATTGTCCAAAAGAGAGCCTGCAAGCTCATTGGCGATGTGGCAATTACTCGTCATATCGACTCGCTCGAGCACCGTCGCAATGTTGGATGCCTTTCGCTCCTTTATCGCTATATGCATGGTCAATGTTCTGATGAAATATCTAGTCTGATCCCGTGTAGAATAGTTCCTGCACGCAATACTCGCGCTGCATCCCGCGCTCATCCTTTTACCCTTCAAATTACCTTCGGCCGTACACTAAAATTCCGTGATGCTTTCTTATCCCGAACTGTGCGAATGTGGAACAGTCTACCATCTTCTGTCTTTCCTCCGGCATACAACCTCCGCCGCTCTCCTCATATCCCTTAATCCTTTCCCTATCTCCTTCCTGCCATGCTGTGCTTTGCATCATAGGGTATCCCCTGAGCTTGGCTTAATAATATAAAAAAAAAAAAACATTTCTGGGATTGAAATTCCGCACATAGTTTAGTGAAGGAAATGCATGCTCGAAGTAGAGTAATCTCCGCTTTGCTCTTGCTGCACAATTATTGTAAAGTACGTGGTCCAGAGTTTTATGGGTGTAGATATTTATTGTTTAGTTTATTGAAACTTATCACGAGGTTTTGAATTGTATAGCGTTGGAATCGTTCGATTTTTTTTTTATATAGATTCTGATAGTCATCCGACGTGCTACTTTAGGTGTTGCTATTTCCCCATTTCCCCAGTGATAGACATCCTCATTTCACTTATTCCATGAACTTCTACCACAGATATTTCCAGACACCGAGATCTTATAGAGGAAAGGGTTGAATAGTAAGTTTCAGTTTACGAAACACAACTTAAGTTCAAATATAAAAGAATATAAATACTTCAACCCTACTTCAATAGTAAAGTAGTAACTACTAAGAGATGATGTGAAACATTCTATTTACTTACAGCAATGAAGCAACTATTTTTGCAGTAATTTCAAATTGCGACAACAGCTTATATATAGCAAAATTAAAAATCAGTCTATTGAACTCCAAGTTCGTTACTTGGCCATTTCAGATATATTGTAATATTGGTTAAATGAAAGCGCAGGACCAGAAATTTTTAACATCAACTGTAAATTTTGATAACAAATCTTACAATACAATAATTTATACAAAAATGGTCGTAAAACACCGAAAGTTTAAAGTTTTATATCCACGAAACTCTTGGAAATCTCTGTGGTGTAGACCAAACCTGATATGGGAGATATTTTAGAAGTTAAACTCTTATATCCAATAAATGTACCATTTGAATAGCATATAAATATTTAACTCAGATATCTTAATCCTGATGGGGATATTTTTTGAAAATTTCTTAATTTATTTATTAAATAACGCAATTTACAGCTTAACACAAATAGTGAGTGCCTGTCTTTTTGAAGACTTTTGCGAAGTATTTCCGAGTAGAAGCAGATGAATAATTCTCCAGTGTGTAGGAAGCAAAAATATTTTCATTGGAAAGATCTGCAGAATGCTGTGAATTGTATTGTATATGTGTATTTGTATAAATATTACTTTGTAATTAGAATTTAAATTCCAATATTACTTTATTGCATTTGATAAATGCATTTTCTCTAGTTATTGAAGCAATTTTTATTTGTTTTCTTTGCATGTTTGCGTTTCGAGTACTCTCAATGAATATTTAATTGAAGAAATCTTCTTACCAAATTAATTAAAATTTTTATTTTTATTTAGAAGAATGATCAATGTTCTAATGAAATATTTTTTCTGTTTCTCTGTATTGTCCTTTTACCCTTCAAAATACTTTCGGCCCTACAGTAAAATTCTGTGATGTGCTTCTTGATCTGTCCGAATGTGGAACAGTCTACAATATTCTGCCTTTTTTTTTAGGTTACAATCTACGAAGGTGTAAGAGGTACATAAATGAGCACCTTTTCTAATCATTTCCATATCTCCTTCCTGCCATGCTGTGGTTAGCATCATTAAGTACCCCCTGACTTAATAGTAAAAAAAAACACGAAATATATAAATGTCCTGAGGTGCGTAAACGTAAACGAAATTGAAAATGCTACCAAGAGAAATGTTCAGTGCAGATTTGGTTAGCTCTAATTTGTATGAGATTTTTTTTTTCTCGAGATGCATACTAGACTTAAAAAGGAAGAAATTTCTGAAAGATGTAATCAATACAAGAATCTTATGCAGAAATCTTGGGAGTATATATTGCAACCCAGCTTGTTATTCAAAATTTTGATAAATACCTTAAAATTCGAAATGTTCAAATTCTCTGTTATAACCCCATGAGAAAGCTATGAAACCATATAAACATACAGTCTCTTCCGTTCGTTCATCCGATCCGACCTACTAACTAACATACATAGTAATATACCTGCCTATGTCTGAGTTATATAGAAGCTTTACTTTAATTATGGTAGGTTCGCCTTCCATTCCAAGGGAGTACTAATGCTGACTCTACAAATGTAGTCTATCCATAATATGCCCAATCTACAATTCTACCCATAAAGCCCCAAATATTATACTATTAAAGTGCTTTTGAAGTATATCCAATTAAAAATTCAACAACTTGATAATCTCAATCCACTCTAGCTCCATAAACTGCCTCATAATTTGTAGATTGTACAAAAATACATGTCGGAAAGCCACCGGAACAAATTCTCATTTCCATTTAATGTAAAAAAAGATATTTTTTGTCGATGTTCCATTAACCGCAATACAGGAGTAATACACTGCTGAGAAGAACTTATTGTGAATCCCCATTTAGTTTAATTAATTGAGCTCCGTTCCCATCTGCATCACCCCATAACATTTTATACGAATGTGAATTTGACCATATACTACTGGCAAATAATGTTGGAGTAGTTACAACTAGTATTACGATCCAGATTAAACCGCAACACTTCCGGTATTCAAATAAAATTACAGCAATGTGCTGGGCACCCTATAACCACAAATACATACTACTGCCTCTCGATTCATTCGGCTCACCCATCTATGATGCTAATTCTGTTAATTAATTTATGACTATTTACTGAAATTCTCTCTCTCAACATTTTAATGATAGAATTTTAAAAAAAAATCACATTTACCTGAAATAAACACCTGGCTCACGTTGGTCGTAGTCCGATGGTTGAATTTGTCCAATACGGCACCTTGAGAAGAAGATTCCAATAAATGAAGGATCATTACTTTTAGGCCAATCTTTCACTGGGAACACCAGTGGATAGGTGTAGTGCTTGGGTGGATCAGAGAATTCCAGATAGCCGTTTAGAGATACCTAAAATTATGGAAATGCGGGGGATTATAAATAATTAAATTAGGCAGGACGAAGAGCAGCTTCATTTAATGAAATGCCCTTTATTATACGCACCCTTGTATAATTAAAGCGGAAGCCAAAAAATGGAAGTTGGAAATTGAAATTTTTGTGAACTTGTGGCATGGAGGCGTGAATGTCCTTTTGAAAGTCCGCTCGGCCTCCGCGCGTATCCTTGTCGAAAAACCAATAAAGAAAATGTTTACGAATTTCAGCCAGTCTCTGTGGAGTAATGGAGTATCCCTCAGTGTGATAATTGGCAGGATCTGGTGGTGCCACTCTGTTGTTTGGATCTGAAAAAAAATTTATTTTTCTTTAATAATTGAAGGTAGGTACACAGAAATACAATTTATTCTTTGCAAATAAAAATATGTAAAATTAACTTTAGTAATTATGTCATTTAAGGTTGCTTTCCTTCATCGATTAAAGTCTTTATCCACAAGTTTTTGCGTAGTAGTTCAACATGAACGGAACCTTGTTCTCCTTCTAAATACTCTGTGCAATCAAAAAAAAAAAAAAACAAACTGGGACAGATTCAACTATCAAGTATAAAAAAATTAATTAAGCAAAGAATATAAATCTTGTATGTATGAAACAACTTCGTTCCATCAAAAACTCCATTATTATGTAAGTACTAGAGAATAGCGAGAGGAAAGAATAATAATTCCAAACATTTTCCGCTTTTGATGCTAGTATTATGCTTAAAGATAATCCCTAAAGGAGATGAAAAGTGAATTGTGAGCTACAATAAGAGATTTTACTCAAAATGACAATTGTCTTTTGAAACTCTGTAGAAAAAGTCAATAAGCAGAACGAACGTTGTGTTATTTACACGCTGTCTAAAAAAGTATTCTGTTGCTAAGAGTCTTAGCTTCGAAATGTACCCTGCTACTCTGAAAGAACTCCAACTTTAAAACTACTACGTGACATGAGTTCAGAACTGCACTATCACGTTGGAAAGAGTATTTACTTCGATCTATGGGTCATTCAACTTTTTCACCAGCCAAAATGAGACCAGAATTGGAAATTTTTTATTTTTATTTTCTTGGCGTATATTGAAAAAATTCAACTCTTCCTTGGAGAAGGAAATTATGCCAAGTACATTATTTATGTATTATACTAGGGCAGCCCGCCGGCATTGCTCGGTGATAATATAGATGCCTAAATGGGTGGTGGTGGTAGTTGAAAGGGTGGGGTGGTTAGAGATGCAAGCTATTATCTGACTCGATCGGGCAATTCCGTACTTTAGGGTTTCACTCTGTATCTGTATTTGTGTTTGTGTGTATGGGAGTGCTCATATGTGTGGAAGAGTGTAGCTCTCTACGTCGAGGTGTTCTCAGGCAGTGCCCATATATATAGTTAAAAACGAAATTTTTGTATAGCAACCCTACGAAGGAGTTGCGCGATTGGTCCCATTTTCGAACTCAAATTTCCCTTTTTATAAAAGGTCCGTGCGTGAGGCAGTGCCCAAATATGTAGTAAGAAATAAAAGTATTATATGGAAACACCAAGAAAGGGTTGCCTGATTTGATCCACTTTAGACCTGTATTTCCAATTTTTATGAAAATGCCGGGTACAAGTATATAGTGAAAAACGAAAGTTTTGTATGGCAACACCAAGAAGGGGTAAATGGCAAACCTACGAAGGAGTTGGCTGATTGACCCCATTTTTAAACATAAATTTTCATTTTTTTTTATAAACACCGCGTACACAATTTCAGATCTCTACGTCGATGCAGGAAGCAATGTCCAAACCTATACCGAAAACCAAATTTTTACATGGTAACACTAAGTAGGAGTTGCCAAATTTAGTCCATTTTTGAACTCATATCTACTATTGCTATGAAAATACTATGCACCAAATTTTAGCTCTCTAGTCGACCCGTCTCAGGCAGTGCCCAAGTATATAGTTTACATGGCAACCCTACGAAGGAGTTGCCCGATTGGTCCCATTTTTGAACTTGAATTTTTGTGATTTTTAAAACGCCATGTACAAAATTTAAGCCCTCTACATCTACGCGTTCTCAGGCAGTTTCCAAATATATAGTGACAATGCAAACTTTTTTATGACACCACCTTTCTTTCGCTACAAACCTTGTCCTGATAATTACGAACACAACAGCAGAAAAATAATCCGTTCTCAAGTGATGATGTAACATACATGCGGCAATTGATTTTTATTTATTAGATGTATATTTTTAATATTGTTTTTTACGGTTTTCTATGAATTTCCACGAAATCTTTGACTGCCTGAATTTTATAGATTTTTAAGTTCTTCTTATGTAATTAGAAAGTATAAAATAATAATATAGATTCAAGGATGTTTTTTTAACCAAAAAATAGTACAAAAATATCATTTTATAATTCTAATTGTTACAATGCAACCGCTTTAAACGCATTTTAAATAAATTTCTCACAGATTAATTATTATTTTAGAACTTTCACTTTGTTTAGTACAAAAGAAGATATTTAAGATATTTATTAGCTGCGCATATGTATAAAGACTGTCAAATGTAAATATTTTGCAAATAGCACTAATGTTTAACACTAAAATAAGACATCTCAATATATATCTCAAAATAGGTAAAATGGAATAAACTTTTTGAAACCGCCGTAGATCCATCCAGCCTCCTTAAGCAATCTAATGATACATCTCAGCTCTTTACTTTGCAGCTGCCGCACATTTGAACAAAAGTAGCTGCCAAATAGCCTACCTCTTTTATTCATCTGAGCGGGACACTTACAAATTACGTGTTGGACGGATACGATTTCTTCAGAATCCTTACAGTTCCTGCAGAAATCGTTCGCCGCTATTCCCAGTCGACTAGCACGGTCTCCTACGGCCCAATGACCATTAATGACTCCCACTAGATTCCTGGTACTACTACCATTAAAAAGCTCTTTTGTGTTCTTCTACCGTATGCAGGCCATAATAGCCTCGCAATATGGCAAGTTTCTCTGTTGACCCACCGGAAGCCTACTTTTTGATAGACACCCCTGATGATCTCCTCATTTTGAGCTACGATTTGAATCCTCGCATAAGCTAGTGCTACTACGAAGCTATCTATTTCAGATCCGTTTTTGACTTCCAAATCTAATCCTCGCTGACTAACAGCAACACAGAGCTCATGTCTACAATACTGTACATTCCTCATATAGATTCAATAATCCATTCTCTGGATCAATTATGAAGAGCGTGAATAATAATGGGCCTAGGATTGAACCGTGCTGCGGAAAGCTGCATGTGATGCCGATGCTGCCGGAGAATTGATTGCTATAGAAAACTCTCTGATAGGAGACGATGAGCTTACAACTCATACCAGAAAATTCATATAACGATGGTAGTTTCTCTACTATTAGCCGATTATCAACGCTATCAAAGGCCTTCGAAAAGTATTAGAGTACTAGGGCTGTTATATATCTGAATCGATGATAGTTTTCGTATGTCGTCAGATATTTTGAGCATAGCAGTTGTGTGGCCTGCAGTCTGATTGGAAGGCCAAATGAAAATTTTTACAATAAATTCACATATGGTGGTATAAGCTGGGATTAGCTTTCTAAATATAGGTAAAAATTTTTTGCAATTTACCCAATTATTGGGATGGAAAATTCGGAACTGAAGAGAGTGGCGTTGATGGTGTGAGTTAACGCTGATAAACAAATAGCATGAATAACTTTAGGAAATTTAGGCTTCACGTTATCTAAGCCAACAGCTTCAGATTAAATGGAGAAAAGGGCTAAAAAGCCATTATTTGGTGTAATACAAGCAAAAGAGGGTATGAGTTCTTATCCATAGTAACAATATCTGAGGTTTAGTTCTGCAGTAATGGATGATTTGTGAAAATTCGATTTACGTTGACCCCGTTCTTGTAGACTTCAGGTGGCCTCAAACGACCAATGCAAATATTATCCAAGATATGCCAAAGCTGCTTCGCAGGAAGATTAGAATTAAGATTTATATACTAAAATATGAGTTCTTTGAATTCCATATCTATGCAGTGATTCGATTGCACAACGTTTTAAATTCGGTCTGTAGTTCAGGCATACGATAGCTTTTCCACTTATCAAAAGCCATGTTCCGGCTCTTAATGAAATTCCGAATTCTTGAAGTGAACCAGCTGGAATCGATCACTCGGGATCCTTTAATGAGAACATAATTTTTAAAGAGATGATTAATGAGAGATTCGAGATGATCTACCTATTCATCAGAAAACAGATTATCCAGTGGGATAGCCTTAATATCAGAAAAGTAAAACTCGTCCACAATATTAGAAAATTCCCAAAAGTTATAATTTCGGTAAATTAGATCATCCTTTGAAAACGTCGAAAATGGCATCTGTTTATGAAAGAATACCGATGAGCTTTCACTAACTAAGAATACATGTAATAAGGCAGAAGAGGTATTCGTACAGTGGGTCGAAAGGAAGTTGACCACAATTAGCCCCAAAGTTTGTGGTGAATTAATAAATACAGTGCAGTGGTAATTAGAGGTAAGCAAGTCGGTATTAAGATTACCCATAACAATAAATTATAAATAATACTTTGCGTTACAGTTTTAAGTATGTCGAATGCACAACAGCGAAGTTGAGGTGAATTAATTCAATCAACCCATTATACCACGGAAAAAAGAGTTTTCTTTAAAGGATATTTAAAAAAAATCTAGATTTATTCGTGTCATTCACAAATTATGGACTTTTATAACTCTTATAACTTTATCTATTGATTCCGATTTTTATTTATGCCTTCCTTACTTGCATCGGGGGTCAAAGGAATTGCATATGGCAACCGATTCTATTATGTATACGAGTGGATTATTTTTAACTCATTATGACTGAAAGAGAACTTCGCTTTCAATCCAACCAATTGTAGCTCTCAGTTGAATTTTGAGAAACTTTAAAAAAGTGAATATATTTAAGGTAAACTAAGTTAAACATTTTATAATTAGTAAGTCTAATTAAAAAAATTTTCTTTTACAAGTATTTCTACATTGGATTCTTGCTACAAGCATATAGAAAATTCATTGTCGGAGAATCTTCAGGAATTTTAAATGCAATCAAATTTCAAAGCAAGAATCATATGCCATTTTTTATTCAAAAACTTATTTTATTTTATTTTATTTTACTTCACTTTACTTTACTTCACTTTATTAAATTTTTTTTTTATTTTTTTTTATATCATTTCATCTGGAATTTAACTATTATTGGACAAAAAATGACGAAGTATTTTCATCAAAATGTCCTGCTTGACAATGGAGAAAATTATTTATTAAAGATGCACAACCCAAAATGTATGAAAATTTATTTTGGATATTGTCACAAACTGCTTAATTTCAGAGGAATGAACATATCGGAATTTGTTTTTTAACTCCTTTTTCTAGGAGCATCAGATCCATATTTGGCTTTGTCATAATATTCATCGCTTTATGCATGATAACGATTTCAAAAATATAACATCAGAGATCTACAATAAATTATCTGACCGAAATAAACATGTGAGTTAATAGAATCAATCTTGAAATAACTTAAAATAGTCACGCAGACGGAAGTATTTATATTTCTACTTTGAACACATTATCGATGAAAGGCATTAAATCTTTATTTTCAAAAGAGGCATAATCTAACTAAAATTTGTCACAAATTTATATTTATCAACTACAGGATGTTCCAATAACTCTGCTTGCTGTACAACGTGACAATTTGAATGCCTCAGTCATTATTCAACCGGCAGAAATAGTTTCGGAAACACAAAAATAAAAAAAGAATGGTAGGCCTTTAAAACTGCTTTATCTCAAAATACATAATTAAATCATCTCAGCACATCTCACATCCTACATATATCGAACGATAGGGTGATTCCATAGTGGCATGCAGAAGTTTCTATCGTCGATGAACTATTTATACGGCATATAATTCCGTTTGTAATGCACAGAAATATTGTTAGTAGAATAAAATGGGTTGGATACCCACGCATATTATTAAAAGTTATTGTGATTTTTGCATATCCATCCTAACGATAACTCGATAACGCATTCACTTAGAGTGCTGAAATTTTGCAGTCAGGCTTGTTAAAAAAACGTAAAAAGGAAAGCTCGAAAAAGGAACCAATTGGGCAACTGCTCCGAAGAGTTGCCATTCAAAAATGTCGTTTTTACTTTATATTTGGATACTGCCTGAGAATGTGTCAACGTAGAGAGCTGAAATTTGGTACATGGTGTTTTCATAGCAATAGTAAATAAAATTTCAAACATGGACTAAATCGTGCAACTTCGTTTTGTTGCTGCCACACGAAACTTTTAATTTTCTCTATATATTCGGACACGTTTTGTGGTGACAAGCTTTAGTTTATGACGGTATGAACTGGTTTGATCTGTCAGCTGTGGTTAAAATACAACATTTGTAAGTCTCAGGAGCAAGTAGAAATATAAAAGTTATTATAGTTAGTTAATAAGCATTGTGTTTAAGCATGACTTTCAGGGAAGTACTTTCGTACAAAGGCTTACCATAACGAACGTTAATCAGTTTTCTCAATTATACGCAAGCAATAAATATACCATCTTCCATGAGAGCATTTACTTTACAATCCCACTACCAAGAAATACGTATCCATCCAGAAGACAGAAGTAGCCTAAGCTGCTAGAAAAGAATAGAGGTCCAAGAGCCACAAGCTCTGGAATTATCAGCCGCAGACATAGTAGCACCATATACCTAAATTATTGACCCCGATTGGAAAAAATAAGAAGCCTTCGATAATCAGCCACCTAGTCATAAAAGGATAGCTAACTGACAGCTATGTTCCAGAAGTCGAAAAACAGCATACCCGTTCTATTTTGACAGCGTTAGCCTCCAACCCAATCACTGAGGATACGTAAAGACTATCGGACACAGTCATTTGAGCAATCGTTTTGTTCAAAGTAAAGCCGCATTCAGCATTTGCCGTCTTATTTTAATTGATGGTTCAGCTCTCATTACAGCTATCAAGTTAATCAATCGCTGATTGTCCTCCAAGCAGGCAGCTCAATTCATCCCTGGCTCAATTTATACTAGCTTTTGGGTGGTCCACAATGCAAGACTAGATGAAAGCGCGCACTCTATCTACTTTTTCGGAGTTCTACTACTACAGCTGCTTAATTTTCTGGTGAAAATTTCCCTGAATCGATTGATCTAAACTCAACCTTAGACTCAGGACTACCACGTTGCTTTAAAGCAATGTGATTTAAGAACCATGCCCGCCACATTGGCCCTTCAACCAATAGCAGTTATTGTCATTCTAGTCGCATCCAAATCTAAAATTGAACACCTTATTCATTTGAGCACCTCACGGCATCCGGTATCATCATGAACGTCGACAAATGTTCTTTCCTGCAAGCACAAGTAAGATTTTCAGGCGATTTAGTCACACCACAGGGAATCAAACCATCGCATCGCCTGTACGAGTAGTGACGATCACTCGTTACAAAATTACTATTAAAGATCTGCGACTTTTTCTCGGTATGGTCAATTTTTATCGTCGTTTCTTGCCGCACTCTGCTAGCTATCAGACTAATCTGAACACATATTTGACTGGTACCAAAAGAAAGGGAGCACCAAAAACCAGGTGTCCATAGAAGCTACCGAATCGTTTAATATTATTAAGAACTAACTAGCACAGACAGTCTGTCTCACCTTTTCTGTTTTGAGAGCCGAATTAACACCTCTGATACGGCCATCGGAGCGGCAATACAACAGAAAATTTGCAAGGACTGGCTGCCTTTGGGATTTTTTTTATTTATGACCGGAAGCTCTTAGCGGTCTATAAAGGCATTAAATATTTTCGCTATTTTTTAGAGGG
Organism: Dioctria linearis; assembly: GCA_963930735.1. Taxonomy (NCBI): domain Eukaryota; kingdom Metazoa; phylum Arthropoda; class Insecta; order Diptera; family Asilidae; genus Dioctria; species Dioctria linearis. The sequence goes on from OZ005741.1 coordinate 253,065,851, forward strand.
TCGTACATTTATAGTTTTTACAGATCCTAAGCCATTACCTTATGCTTTTAGGCAAGATCCTGATAAAGTGTCACCCAGGTAGCTACTTTATTTAGATTACGTTGGTCAATTCTCTACTGACGTTAGACACTTTGCAGGCAGAGGCAATGTAGTAGCAGATGCCTTATCCAGAGTGGAGGATATTCATCTCCCCAGTCTGGTAGATTTCGGATCCATTGCAGATAAACAACCCGACGATCCCGAGTTTCACCTACTTCAAATAAAATCCTCAGTATAAATTACAAAAGCTTCCCATTTTCGGTACTGATAAAGATTTACTTTGCGCAATTTCTCGAAAAGCAGCAAGACCATATATACCTGCAGTTTTCAGAAAAAAGGTTTTCATCGCTTTACATACGAATCGATTCCAAAACATTCATATAGAGATTATAAGATCCCTTCCGAAGGTTTTAGATACTGCCTCACCGTAATCAACAGGCTCACTCGATGGCCTGCGGCGATTCCACTGACCGAAATTCACGAGGAAACGGTCGCAGAAGCGCTCTGTCGAGTCTGGATACCTCGCTTTGGTGTGCCGAAAACGATTGTGATAGACCAAGGTATGCAGTTCGAATCCGCACTCCTTGCAGAACTTTCTAAATTGAAAGGCTTTCAACGCAACCGTACTACAGCATATCATCCTCAAGCCACTGGATTCTTGGAGCGACGGCGCCGCACATTAAAATCATCATCATCCATAAATTAACAGAAAATATCAAGTCGGCATTACAAATGTATTTTGGTTTTACTGTGGAAAACCAGTAATTCCGGGTACTACATATTTTATGTCCTAAATGCGCTAAATATATTGCTGGCATGGACAAGCGAGAGACGAGACTCCAGTCATAACTATTTCGTGCACCAATAAGTGAAACTGAACCAAAATATCGTAACAGCGATTGTTACTTTTGTGCCAACAAAACAACAGGATATAGTTCTTGTAACAAATGCTCAGATAACTATATTGAGAGCCTCTCCTACACGATGACAACCATCATTTACCAACTCCTAGAGTAATTTTTGAAAACAAACCAGTACCACCACGAGGAATTTTTTGAACCGATGTTACAGGATTCCACTAGAACACACAAGAATAGTAGACTGGCTTTGTGAGGGATTGGAATTTTTCCAAGTTACAAACAGAATTCCTTTGATCTCATCTTTAACAATGGAATCTTTTAAAGAAGGAGACGAAGAAAAAACGTTTAAAGTAATCGGCATAATAATCTTGTTGATTTTTATAGCACAGCAGGAATTTATCATGCTGAGCTTTAGTAAATATAAAAACACATAAAAATGGACACTTTTTATAGACTTGTTTAGAAGGAGCCTCAAAGCCATCTTACAGCACATTGGAATAAAGATAAAATATCCATCCGTACCGAAAACCTATGCTGTTTAAATAATAGAAACCTATAAATATTTAAAAGTTCTGTAAGAGGAGTATTCACTATCAAGTTTATTCTTGGCAAATATGTGCTCATTTTACAGTACATAATATCAATTTTTATGGGATTATAGCTAGGGCATATGTAAAATGCTGGTGTTTTTTTTATCTTTGGGATAGCAAGAATAAGGAAAACTATTATAGAACACGATAGTGGTTACCGAGGGAAAACTATCACTTTGGTATTGAAAACTTACTTTATTCAAACTTAGTCAACAAAAATCAAGTTATTTCTACCTTTTGTACATACGAAACTCGGTCTCATGAAAAATTTTGTTAAATCGCTGAATGTTAAACGCGATATTTCAGATACCTATACAGAGACATTTTCAAGTTTATCGAAAATAAAGAAAAGGATTTTTGTTGAATGACAAATCAGGGAATTGCAGAATGATAAAATTTTTTTACAGAAAATACCCGGTGAACTCTGCTAAACTTATATGATAGTACTACTCACAAATTTCTTGAAAATTATACACATATCGTGTATAACATAATATGTTAGGAAATTTTAACGTTGTATGCTGTAAAATTTCAGTAAAAGTCGACATACTACAATCACATTTGGGTTCATCTGATAAAAATTTAGGAGGAATTAGAGATGAACATTGAGGATTTTTAATTAAAACATCTTGGAAAAGAACAAGTAAAAAAGCTAGAATAGGTCTGTCTTGTCTAAGACCAATTCTTATTATACCCTAGATGAATACCCGTATGTACATAATTTCGTATAATCATAAATCTGTGCAAGTTTGATCGTTGAAGTGGTTTTTCGCATATATTTCTTGAACAGTTCGTCGAACAGTAAAAATGATTATAACTAATTTCATAGACTTTCTTATTCTAAAGAACTTTTTAGTACAATAAAAACGTCTTGGACTGATAGTTTTTACAGTATACGTAAAAAACCTGAATTTTTATATAGCGACACCAAGAAGAGATTGCCCAATTTAGCCCATTTTTGAAATTGTATTTACTGAAAACGACTTGTACAAGATTTCCACTCTCTACGTTACCACGTTCTCAGGCAGTGTCCAAATAATATAACGATAAACGAAACCTTTATATGACAACCCCATGAAGGAGTTACCCGATAATTAAGGCGGTGATAGCTTGGGTCATGGCATACCAGAAAATCCAAATTTGAAAGAAAAAATCACCGTTTTTGTGTTACCTGGACTTTTTCAAAATTTCAGAAAATCATTACATTTTGTTATTTTTTTTCTTTGCTGCCATTTCTAGAAACTACCGTTATTTGTATTTATATATTTGTCAAATTCTCTTGAATAATTGGCTCATCCAACGCACACAATACTTTTCTAAAACTGTTTAAAATGAAATATAATCAATATTTCGTCATTTAATCAGCAATTGGGAAATATGTGAAATTTTTACGTCAATTAAACTGTGACCCCCATTTCATTTGATACGTCAAAATTTAAGGCTTAATTAGGGCTAATTTAATTCTTCCTCCCCGAATTTAATGGTATTGTATTTAAAAAAAAAATCCAGCTTGATCAAAAGTTAAATTCAAAAGTAGGTTAAATGTTAAAATAGTTCGGTATAAGCTCAAAAAGTAATCATGACCAAGAAAACATAAAAAAAAATTCAAAAAACAAAATACTCCATCGAACTTGAGCCAACATTTTAATATTTCTGTCTTTTTCAATAGCATTATTATTATCTGTGATAAAAAACTAATACTGCAAAGGGGAGGAATTTAATTTAGTATACTCTAAACCTTTCCGGATTGATATTAGTAAGGCTTTATCCACAAAAATATAAAGAAAATATTATTTATTTGGTTGGTTTTTCTATGCCTAATCTCCGACAAACCAACTAACGGTTAATCAGTGCTGGGTCAAACAGCGAACTTTAGACAGTTGTGACTATTGTGACAATATACATAATTTAACCCACTTATGAACTTAAATTTTGATCAAGCTGGACTATCTATGGATTTTTCTACAATACGATAGCTTAAATTCGGAAAAGAGGGATTAAATTAGCCCTAATTGAGCCCTAAATTTTGATGTATTCAAAACTTTTCTACCATGAAATGGCGGTCCTAGCTTAATTGACGTGAAATTCTTTTAAGCGAAGGAAGACATTAAAACCATGCTGAATTACCTAATGAGATTGAAATAATTCATATGGAGATATCGCACAAATGAACCTTTCCACTTCTTGCCTGATTAACGTTAACTTTTAACTATAATAATGCTATTCAACCTGTTTAAACTTCGCCAATTTTCCATCTTCTGCGAATAAATATATACGCAGTAATAGTACCTAATTGTTTTCAGAGCTTTTCAATGAGCTCCCCTTCAAGATAATTATTTCCGAATCCGCAGTATAAAATAGGTACTATGAACAAGTCGATTCTGTTCCTTATATGAAAACATTTCTATGGATTTATAAGTAAAAAAAGGAAAATTAAAATATTGTCTTATATTTAATCACTGTAAGCTCGTCTTGTAGTCAAAGTTGACGAGTGAGAGAGCGAGAGGGATAATACAGAATTACGTGCTATTAAAGTCGAAAGTTACAGTTATGATGTTCTAATGACGAAATTATTTCCAAGAATGCGTCCCTTTTTATATTCTTTATAAGTATTTTCCCGGAATAACATGAATCATTATTATTAATTCACCTGATTCATGTTAGTTCACCCAAATAATTTGTTTCACAACTTTGTTATCTCCGAGTACAGTTATCTACCTGTTATATCTTATCAGAAGCTATCTTATCTGCTTAAAGGTGTGGATAACACACATTGATAACACATGAAAACGTTGAAAATTTATTGGATTTTGTGAATTTAACAAAAATAATAAAATAACAAAATTAAAATTCTTACCCCAATTATATCCGTTATTATCGACATTTTCAATTTCCAATTGACCGAAAAAATCATCGTAATTCATATATTTCCCAGCTCTTGGTGTTACATTTGTAGTCAAGGGGGAGAAGCTTTTGTCTAATGTTGATTTCGTCCTTTCTTCATGATCTTCTTCTTCATGGTCTTCCACTTCATGCTCTTCCATTTCATGCTCTTCCACTTCATGCACTTCCTCATGTTCTCCCTGTTCAATTGGAATTTTATCGGTAGTACTGTCATGTTCAGTATTATCGATTTTATCGATTAGCGGTGAATCATGATGTTCTAAATTCACACCTATTTCCGAATTTTCATTCAAAACCTCACTTTTTTCATTCGAATTTACTTCGATTTCATTATCTTTAGTAATTTCTGCACTTTTGGCAGTTTCTGCGGCGAAGCTTACACTGATAAGGATTAAAATTACAAAATTTCGTATGAACAACGTTTTTAGACGCATTGTGCACTTGCTTTTATTTGCACCGAAAATAATTAACTAATGATAAAAACTTATAATGAAATATTTTTTTTTTTTAATTAGTTATACTTTTTTTTCTCAAAACCACTCATTTCAAATTTTCACTTGTCTCACTTAGGCGTTGCCTCCAACTAAAGAATTAGCACCTTACACTTTCATCCACTAACCTGCTATAATTACAATCTTATCAAGTGCACCTTATCATATCGTTATCTTATCATTTGCGAAACAAGTGAGATACCATATGATACACCGTTATATTCGTTGAATTCAAGCTTATCTCATGTATGCGGCTCAACATTGAGATAAAACTTTTGAGTCGTCATAGTCTAATAATATTTGTAAGTTGTGAATAATGCGATTAAGTGCGATTTTAAAAAAGCAACAAATTACTATGAATGAGGTTTTTGTAATTGCAATTGAGTAGTTTCAAAAAGGTCACAATATGTTTAATGGAATTTCTGACTTCGCCGTTATTCGGTACTCTATATACCTCTTATTCCACGGCTTTATGACTTATTTATTTATATAAATAAAAATTAATTGCCGCTTGTATGTTACATTATCCCTTGAGAGCGGTTCGACTGATTTGGCTCATTTTTTGTTGTTGTGTTCATAATTGTCAGGACAAGGTTTATAGGAAAAGAAAAATTGGAATAGGCAACCCTTCTTGGTGTTGTCATACAAAACTTTGCGTTGTCACTATATATTTGAAAACTGCCTGAGAACGTGTAGATGTGGAGAGCTTAAATTTTGTACACGGGCGGCGTTTTAAAAAACACAAAAATTCAAGTACAAAAATGGGACCAATCGGGCAGCTCCTTCGTTGGGTTGCCATGCAAAAATGTTGTTTTTAACTAAATACTTGGGCAATGGGCACTGCCTGAGAATCGACGTAGAGAACTCAAATTTGGTGCATGGTGTTTTCATGGCAATAGCAAATATGAGTTCAAAAATGGACTAAATTTGGCAACCCGTTCTTGGTGTTGCCATATAAAAATTTGCTTTTCACTATATACTTGGATGCTGCCTGTGAACGCTTCGACGTGGAGAGCTCAAATTTTGTACACTGCATTTTCATATAAATTGACAATACAAGTTCACAATGGACCAAATCGGGCGACCCCGTTTTAGTATTTCCATAAGAAATTTTGGATTTTCATTATATATTTTTGGGCACAGCCTCGCACGTCGACGTAGAGATCTGATATTTTGTACACGGGCTTTTTTAAAAAAACGTAAATTTAAGTTTTAAAATGGGACCAATCGTGCAGCTCCTTCGTAGGGTTGCAATAAAAAATTTACATATTTGAGCACTGACTGAGAACGTGTCGACGTAGAAGGTTAAAAGTTGGACATGGATTTTTAATAGCAATGGTAAATAAAATTTCAAAAATGGACTAAATCGGGTTACCCCTTCTTGGTGTTGCCATACAAAACTTTGGTTTTCACTATATACTTGGAAGCTTCCTGAGAAGGCATCGAGGTGGAGAACTCATATTTTGTACACGGCGTTTTCATTAAAATTGCAAATAAAGTTCCAACGTGGAGCAAATCGGGCAACCCTTTCTTGGTGTTGTCATACAAAACTTTAATTTTTCACTATATATTAAGACACTGCATCACGCGTCGACGTAGAAAGCTGAAATTTTGTACATGGGCCTTTTTTAAAAAAAAGGGAAATTTAAGTTCGAAAATGGGTCCAATTGAGCAAATCCATCGTAGGGTTGCCATACAAAAATCTCGTTTTTTACTATATATATGGGCACTCCCTGAGAACGCATCGACGTAGAGAGCTACACTCTTTCAGGCATATGGTATGCACGCATCCACATGCACACACAGTATAGAATCGAGCGATCGAGTCAGATGATAGCTTAGTTATTATCATAGATGGCACAAGAAATAGATGTCGCATGGCATAATATATCAGAGTATACAGATTGTGGAATGGATAGTACATTCTGCAATAGACCGTTACATATTTTAGAGCGTGCCGAAAGCAAATGTTTTTATAATAGCAGTTTTGTATACATTTGATCGACCTCCTCAACACTTCAGATACAAAAACATATGAATCACTCGATGTATACATCATTTCAAATGTTGTGGTCCATTCCGGAATATAAATTTTGTATCCTTTTTGGTACTGCATGCGACATCTAGTTCTTGTGCCATCTATGTTATTATGCATCTCTAACCACCCCACCCTTTCAATATTCAACCCCCCTCCCATCCATTTAGACAACTATATAATCGCCGGACAACGCCGGCGTGCTCCCCTAGTATATATACAATATTTGCGTCCCGGGTAACGATGACCTGATATATTGAAAGTAAGTAAGCTAACTAACAACCATACGTGATCTAGAAGAAATATGAAAAACCAGAAAACATGAATCAATGACTGCAAATACTTTTGTATAGTTGTCATGTATTGGGTAAAACAATAACTGCATTATACTCAATGCATATGTACGAGTATATAACGTTTAATTCTTAATATTGGCGGTAAAATAATGTTCATAATTTGTTATATAGAGTAAAAGCTGACGATAAAACATACTGACTATTTCAGTAAAGCAGATAAAGAATATTCGATAAGTATTATTGAAAAAGTTGATTATCTTAAGAAAGTGGATGATTGTTTAGTATCAATGAATGTCGAAGAAATTATTTCAGACCCAACAATTAAATTTAACTGAGATATTTTTAGCTCAATTAATAGCTCAACACTTCTTTTTGATACTAGGGATAAGTTTAGACTGAACAGCCACCCGTCTATTACTCTACTGTATGGTTTACCTAAATTGCATAAATTCATCATTGCCCTACATCCTGTTTCTTCTTCCCTTGATGACCCTGCTCAGAAGTTGGAAAAAAAAATTTAACACTCTAATCCCTATGGAGATGCGTTTCAACCCAAAATTTTCAATTAAGAATTATAAGGAAGTGATCCATCATTGAACCAAAGATCTTACCATACCTCTTAACGCAATTCCACTAATTTTGATGTATCCAGCCTTTTTCCTTCAATTTCCGTTGGAAAACTGATAGATATATTGAATGATAGGATTTCTCAAAAGGTAAATAACCCCGAAAAAGCATCACAATTGATTAATTTATCCAATCTCTGCATTAAACAAAATTTTTTCATGTTCAACAATAAAATATACTTACAGAAGCATGGTTTGCTATGGGCTCAGCGTATTCTCCGTTTTGTGCGGAGGGCATGGATTCTCTTGAGAGCATTCTCTTTAATTCTCGAAACCCTTTAGTGAAGCTTGTGTTTACCTGGATAAGGTATGTTGACGACGTCTTATGTATCCCAAACAAATACAGAAGACATCGCCAACATACCTTATCCAGGTAACAGACAGACAAATACAAATCTTCGTGACTCATGTTTTAAATAAATTAGACGACCGTTTTAAATTTATTATACAATTAGGTAATAATAAACTAGATTTCTTATACTCAACAATCTCAGTAGAGCATAATAAACTTCAATTTGACATATTTAGAAGAAATATATTCTGTAATAACATAATTCTTTTCGGCTCAGCACATCCTTAGTGCACGAAGATGGTGGCATTCCATGATAAATAGATTGTTGAATGTCCCATTGGATAAAGAAAAATTCAAAACTGAATTACAAACCATAACCAAAAAAGCTATCATTAATGGATATAAACCGAAAATAGTCCATAATTTAATAAGGGTAAAATGTCTTTCCTGATAAAAGAGCTGAAACTGACTTTATAAATACTTGGAAGAAAATCTTATACATCAACAAATCGGTTGAACTCCTGAGAAAGCCCATTGGAAGATGCAATATATCTTCAACTTTCTTTAATAAAAATATTATAAAATATTTAATTTTTAACAACAAAATAAGGACTAACTTAGATAAATATGAAAGCAGGAGATATATAAAATAAATTGTAGTAATTGTGATGCAATCTATGTAGGTAAAACTAGAAGATTTTTTAATACCTGATTCAGCGAACATAATAGATCATCTAAGTCCTCTAACCCTGCTTCGGGCCTCTCAAAACATCTAAAAGAAACAGGACACATTTGCTTTATAAACGATTTTGAAATTTTGAGTAGAATAACATCTGATCCGATTTTGGATAAATATGAAATCCTAGAAATTATAAAATCGAGAGACGATGGTTGTTTATTGGTTAAGGATCAATTAGATTTCACTGATAGAAGCCTCCGCCTTAACCCCCAAATTTATATGTTGCCTCTCTTTAAATTAATTATGTGTCTCAGAATATGTGTGTATGTATGTAAACCATAAACCAATAAAAAATTATTTATTTCATAATTAAGAAGGCAAAGAAAAACCTCAAAGAAGACGGCGTTTCAGTAGACGAAGGAGGAAAAAAATTGTCTTTAATTTTATTAAACACAATTAAACGTTACGTGAAGTATTAATCAGGTGTGTACTGAGTAGCCTACTTAAAGCAGATTCCACATATTTTAATACCGACATTTTTATTATTACATTCATTCATTTTCATTATTAAAATTGTACCCGCTCTGATTTAGCTTTACTTTTTATTCAGGGCAGAATCATGTATAATCGACTTTTCAACCATTTCCCAACTGACTGAGAATCTCAAATTTTCAACAACCATATATTTTCCAGCACTTACGCTTTCCGCCACTTAGATCCTCCGTATTAAGATCTTCATAAAATGATCACTAGGCGGATGCGGGGGATGCGGACCGCACCGGGTGACACCGTCACAAGGGGTGACACCAAAATTAGGGCGGTTCGTAAAAATTTTTTTTTCGAAAGCTGCAACTCCAGTGATTTCATGTGAAGCAGTATTGCACAAAAGTATGGAATCCAAAAAAAAAATTAAATCAAACAATATCTTGACCCTGCTCCTCGATTGCAAGATTGCAATAGTATGTTGTTACATTTCACTTATACGCGACAATATACGTCAATACGACAATACGTCATGACCCATGTGTGACGTATTGTGCGCTTAGTTTATTTGACTAAGTTATTTGGCACTGGCGGTCTCGGAGGAGGTCTATGGGGTGTCGTGAGGGTGTGACATCATGAGTTACCGCACCGATGGGTGACACCAACCCTAGTGACGCCACTGTCTAAATATGTTTTTTCATTAAAAACATTTTCCAATTCATCGCTTGAAGAAGATGCCCACGGATTTGAAAGTCCAACCTATGTATATTCCCTAAATTAAAATTTCTTTGAATTCTCTCAATTCTGGCGGAATGAGTCACATAAAAAGCATTCCAAATGACTGAAACATGTCCAAAAATAGACCTAACCAGAGAAACATATGAACTCTTGTAAGTGTATTGAACTGAAAATTAACAAGTATGTCGCTTAACGACGACGAGCCGAGAATAAGCTTTATTAATAAAAAATTCAATGTGACAAAGAAAGTGAGTCACCGTTTTGGATTCCTCTCCACATTCTCTACATATCGGATTATCAACAAGTCCTAGCCTATGAAAGTGATCCCTGAGAGAACGGTGCTCAGTAAGAATAGACACCAGAATTCTCAGGTTAGGTTTGCTCACTCCTAGCAGCTTTTTTTGAACCCTGGATTGGGTTTACCGCACAGTTTCTTTGTTGTTCTACCCCGAATGATGGTCTAACCAAGACAATTGTATTGGCAATCGGCCCAAGTGCGAGTTGTAGAGACAAAGTGTCCCGATGCGATCCCAATTATGGAGGATGGTGCCGCACCAAGATGCGCAATCTCGTCCACTTTTTCGTTTCCGCCAACATCACTGTAACCAGCCACCCAAAGAACGAGTACCCTGTTACACTGAGAGAGGGAATTCAGGAGGGTCTTCCACTCCAGTATTAAGTTGGAGGTTGTGAAGGGCTTTGACAAGGCCTGGACAGCCACTTGGCTGATGTCTGAACCAAGGAGGTTCTTTCCCGCTTCAAGAATGGCCTTGACCTCCGCCTGGAAGACCATAAAATGGCTTTCCAGGTGTATGCCAAGTTCCAAATGAAGCTTCTCACATAAGACCCCTGCTCCGGTGTTGTCTTCAAATTTGGAACCATCTGTATAAATTATAATGTCTATCAAAGGATGAAGTACAGAGTGTGATGCCCATTCATCCCTAGATGGAATTTTCGTTTTAAACTTGCTTATCAGCATGGTCTCCCTGTCGATGTCAGGTGCGATGGATCGTACATAATCAAGAATGGACTCATATGGGACCCTGGTTCCCGAATGGATCCATCTCTGATTCAGATGCAGCCGCAGCACTGCGACAGAGGCCCCCTTCTTAATGTGTATCTGCACGGGGTGTATATTAAGCATAACCTTAAAAGCCCGAGTGCTGGTAGACTTGAATGGGCCGCTTACACTGAATTGGCACAATCTTTGCTTCTTTTCCAATATCTTACGATGATTGGCTCGCTCCATTGCTTTCCACCATACCACAGAGCCATAGGTTAACATTTGTCGGATGACGCTAATGTATATCCATAGGATCATCCGCGGTTTGAGTCCCCACTTTTTTCTTATAGCTCTGCGGCACATTGCGAATGCTCTAAGGGCTTTGTTCGCTAATTATAAATATATATCGTGTCCTCCCTTTTGTAATATTTTTACTTTTTAAGATTCCAAATTAATTAACAACCACCTCATCAGGTTTTTGAATCCGGGACCCTCCGCTTTCCGGGCGACTGCTTACCACTAAGCCAACGAGACAAATAAAAATTATAGTGCAATACTCGTATGTGAATTAAACACCACTGAAAAAATAAATGAAATAATCTGCTAAATATGAGAAATTCAATCTTTCTTCACATATCACAATAATTATGTGGTCTGATATGGTCAATGGACTGAGGGTACACTTAAATATAAATTAGCATAGAAATCCATATAAAAATATAAATGAAAAATCTCGGAAATACCTCGAATTTCCAAAATACTACTGCAACTCCAAAAAAAAATTCTATACAAAAATAACATGGAAACCTATTGAACGGCTTAGCTCACTTTCATAATTTTAAAATTTTTATAATTTTCATTTTTCAATTTCATTTTGTCTGTCTCTGCATTATTTTAGCAGTATAATTATTTTGTTCTTATTATAGTTATTTCTGATTCTTGCTTAATTTCAATAGGTTTATGATTTTTAATTTTTAATTCTAATTTAGTTTTATATTTTTTATATTTTTATTTAAGTTTGTCATTACATAAATGCAGTTCTTGTACCTAGTAAAGATACTGTAAATTTTGTGTACTTGCCACTTTGCCAGTCCAATATAAGAATAACTTACAATTTTCCATTCAATTGAATTTTGGTTCAATTATTTACCTTTATCACACAAAATCAAGCACAGCAATAACTACAAAAGCTAGCCACAACACAAGACATAGTTTGCCCAATTTTCCGGAGCGAGCTTAGAAGCGGTCTATAAGTAAGCCTTGACGCCATTGGGTTGGTACAGGGATAGTTCAAGATAAATGAATTAGTGCTGGAAATGAGAAAAATCTTATATAATGTACTAGAGATGCCGCGGATATTCACATTCGCGGCCGCATCCGCGGACAATCCGCATATTTGACAAATTCTCATCCGTGTCCGCATCCGCCTCTATTCGTGCGGATAATTAGGCGAACATTTTTGTTTCAAAAAACATGCTCTACTAAAACAAACAATGGATTTAATTATTAATGTAATATATATTACAATTTATTTATATCTTTCACTTTAGAGAGGGATCTAATCCTATACATGAGTTTATAATTTTGAAGTCCAGTAAATTATCATTTTATTTTGAACGTGTAATGGCGTGTACAAGTTTCAAGTTATTCTGAAAGGAAATAAACAATAAAAAATATAAAACACAAGCTTCCAACAACAATGTGGTTAAAAATAATGTTTTAATTAAAATCAAAATATTCAGGCATAACACATTTTAGAGGTAGAATCAATCCTACGGAGAGATATCAGACTTTGACAATAATTAAATCAAATAAACATTAATATTGACAGGAATTAAAAATATATATTTCTACATATCAAACATGTCGTAAAAACTTAATAATATTACATACAAATAATCACTGTAATCAGCAAATTAATTTAATTAATTTCAATCTTAGCAATCGCAAAGCATATTTAATAAAAAGAAGTTAAGTAGCTTTTTCTCCTTGTAGCTTGCTCCTATGGGGCTCGTAAATAAGTCCCGCTCCACTAGAAAAACTGTTCACTTGGAATGCTCGTCGCTGCGGTTGATAAATATTCTTTTTACTATATCATAAAACTTGACCTGAGCGGCCATGCAGAAGTGTCGATTCTTCCTTCAATTTAATAATATCGGGATCTACATGCACGTCCGCGGATCTTTAGAGTAAAGATTCGCATTCGCCTCCGCGGACGTGAAAAAATCGGCATCCGCGGCATCTCTAATATGTACAAATGTCTCACATATTTTGGAACACAATTGCGTAGAAAAGATGTTGAAAATGTCCCCCTTGCTCCACACGAACGACATTTCGCGACATGTTTCAGAAGTTTGCCGGACACACATGCAAGGTTGAACCATGGTTCAACTCGGGTTCAACTCCATGTATACGCGGCTCGAGTTGAATTTGGATCGACTCGACTCCTCGACTCGACCGCGCTTGGCTGGCGTAGTAGAGTCGAAATGATGTCCGATAAACGCGGGTTGGGTAGTTGGGATTTATTTTGTTTGTTCTTTACTTGAAAGTTTCGTTAGGTTGTGTATTTATTGTGAATTAATTTTATTTACCTAAACAAAATTTATAGCTTTTATAGCTCCATCACAAAAATACCATAAAGAAGATGTTATGTTTAGTTGTCAGTTCAACTATATTTTTGAACCTTTTCCAACTCAATCTCTCAACCATGCGTGTTCAAAAACACGAGTCGAAAACTCAACACAATCTCGACTCAATCTTTCAATTTCGCATGTAAACATGGTAACATTTCGCGAGGCTTCAGGTATTATAGTGTTAACTTCATTCTTTATTCGACGTTTTAGCTCTTCAATTGGTGGCACTACTTCTTGAAAAATGCGATTTTCATGTGGGCCCTCCGGTGGGAAGAGATTTCAACTCCTGGGAAGCTAAATTTCGACAAGAGGTCCCGAAAGAGTCTAACGTTTCAAAAGCAGTAGGCACCGAGCGCCATCTTGTTGAAACCAGCAGTCTCTTTCAACGGTTTCAAACAATACGATAATATCTGTGTAATGATGTCCATAATCGTGCTAGTGAAATAGATCAGTCCCATTATCCTTTTTCTTGATATCGCACAGCACACACCAATTTGCTAGGGGTGGATACTGCTTTCCTGGAACAGGTACGAGTTCTTGCTCGACAATAACGATAATTTTGAGCAATGTTGTAACCTGTGTGGTAATACCATGCCGCGTCTCTGAAGAAAAAGCTGTAAAATATTGCAACACCATGACTCCATGTATACGTACGAAGTTTGATAAGTGCTTAGGAATGTGCCGCGTCAGGTAAGATGGTTTCAGCATCGTAGCGCGATATGCTTTCAGGCCTCAAAATGCACTTGATTGCTGGCTGAATACTGGTCTATAATGGTAACTTTCTCACCGACACGTTGACGATTTATCTTCGATTTTAATGGACATGGACATGTCAGTAATTTTGGATAAGCATAAATGAGACACTCTGTATTTATGTTGGCTTAACTGAATTAATTGTTCAGCTCATTATTATAGTCGACTCTAACCACATAGGTTGTGTGGAGGTTTAAAAAAACATACTCGACCAAACAAGAACTTAAGCTATAAAGCTAATTCCTTGCAAGGTACTGACAACTGACAGCCCCTAAAGTAGAAATTGCACCTAAGGAATAAGCTGTGGATGTATCAATTAAATCGATCAGACCTCCATAGTTACTTTTATCAAAATAAATAAACATTGTCTTTAACAAGCCCTACCACATCGAATATGAATTTATAGTTTTCATACCTCTACTTACAAAAGTTGTCCAATGTGAAATAGAATTTCGAGAATGTAGATTTAAAAAACCGTTGCGTATTTTGCATCACATTTTTCCTTGTTTTTATGAGAATGTGAATGAACGAAAATAAGCCTTTGAAGAATGAGTTAAGAATTTCTTAAAAATAATTCTTTTTAATGATTTAGTTAAGTAAAGTGGATAAATTTTTAATGCTATCAGATAGATAACAATATTTACTTAAAAAATATAAAATTATTTTTCCTTGGGATTGATAAGTGCGAACGGCATCTCCTCCATTCTCCTCATGCCGTTTTCTCTATTAAAATCAATACTGCCAAGATTTATTAACCGTACGGTAATAAAATACTTTCCTCCGATAAGTCGAGTTTGTTATCTATTCGATAATACAAAAATTTATGTAACTTGTTTAACAAAATCAATAAAAATAACACTGTGTTAAAAAAAGATAAACTCGATATACTTTTGACGAGACATAGTGTAGGTTGTATAGGTCTAGTGGAACTAAAAGTAGTGGCATACTAGAAATTTCTCATACACCCTCAAAATCTCATTTTAGACGAAAAAACCCGTCATTCGGTAGGTACATGTATATAATAATTTATAACTCCGCCATTTTTTATTCAATGTTAATTTTTTTTATAGTATATGAAAAAAGAGAGAAAGGCCTTTATAACCATATGTTCCTTATTTCGTTGTGATGAAAAGTCACGAAGTTGCAGTCGAAAACATTTCGAAATTTACCATTTTTTACACATTTTTTCAACTTTGACAACATTTTGATGGATTGCTTTGCTCTACAATATTTTTTTTTTCTGTTCATATCACTAATAGCGAATTCAGTTCCGCGTCTGATGAGCATTTGTTAACTAAAATCGGTTGAAGTTTGACAGAGTTATCGAATTTTTGTCCATTAAGCAGCTATATTTCCGTATAATATTGAACTACAGAGAAAGTTGAAGAAGCACTGGTCTTTAACCGCGAAAACTGTGAAAACGTGAAAAAATGCAACAAATAACAACAACAACCGCAACAAATACAACAACGAAAATTTCAAAAGCCGTTGTCAATAACACCAACTTAGAATTAAATTTCATGACGCATTCCCAAACGTATGACAGAGTAGTTTTGATTACAATTTGGTTTGGAATGTAAGGCGGTAATACCAAGTATCCTTGTTATCATTGCGAGTAGGATAATCGTGAGAGAAATTTAAGTGTGAGTACAAAAAGTGAATGTTAATGGTCAATGGACATGTTGTAGCCCATTTTACCGTACTTTCTTGTTGGCATGGAAGTTATTGCACAATGAAACAAAACTATTCCAGGCTCGTCTTTCCGCAGTACTCACTTTGGTTGCAAAATCGTTGTCCCACATAATTTTCTGAAATTTTAACCCAACGAATATTTCTGAAAATTAGCCTAAATCAATTGAAATATTTAAGTACTTATTGCCAACAAATGAAGATAAAGAGTCGTACCTACTTTGATTTTAGCTTCACTGAATCCAGGAAACTATATTCTGAATTGAAGAAATGCTTCGCTTTCGATGTTCAAATTTTCACGAACTGCTTCATGTAGCCGATCTTCAAATGCAGTGGCGGTAGGATATCTTCAAGCCGCACCAATGAAATGTTCAAAACATTTTACTTTCCAATTTGAAGCGATATACGTGGTGGAAATGTACATACATACATGTTACATATATTGTTGTTCTAATTATGCACGAAAAATCCATTTTTCAAAACGCCTTAAGAGTTTTTTAAACTTTCATAATTTTAAAGTAAGTTAGGGGCAGAATCAGAATTTTTGAATTTTGTTTTTTACTTAAGAATCAACTGAGATCTTTTCAAATAGCAAAGCTGAAGCAAACTGAGAACAGGTTCAAAGTACCAACTCAACCGCCGTTTTGCTCTCTACCCATAGAAAAAGACTCCTTTGTGGAAAAATATTCCTGTAGATACTAATAAAGTAGGAAAGGAATTGCCCTACATTATTTGAATTCTTATAGTTAGCAGAAATTATCACTTTTTGCCTGTTCTGTAAAATTATACATTTACCATATACATAGAAGGTTTCATAAAAACAGCGACAATATTTCAGTTCATTTTCATAATTTTTCCCGGTTTTATTTTTATGATCTCTGTTTACCGTTTTTTAACTTCTACATAGATGTAGCATCGGTAAAATTAAATAATTTTTAATTCACTTTGAAGAGCTATGCTTAGAAAACACAATGTTATGACATTTGAAGACAATTTGTGGTAATTGCTACTCCCAACTTTAAGAAAAAACTTGTAAAAATATTACCAATTACCCTGGTAAAAATTGCTCACAGTTTTACCATGTGTTTTATCCCGCAAGGGGCAGCTTTTATATAAATCAATACTAATTTGACTGAAAAGACATCAAGATGTTTGTAATTCCTGAAGAAACATATAGAAAGTTAAGTCTTGATGAGCCTTCCAAAAAAGCATTCAGTAAATCTTATCGAAGGTCTCATTAAATATTATGAAACTGCTCTTTATACTACACCAGAAATAAATAAATGTTTTTTTCCTTGGATTGACACGATGATGACATTTTTACTAGAAAAATTTGAATTTATTGTTGTTATTTGTTGATTTTAAATTATTTTTTTTAATTTGTTCTTCCGGGGAAAGGCCTATATGCGAAACAGAACTTTAGGCGCAGCGTTTATCCTGTTTGCTAATCGACTTCACTTTTTGCTAATAATGATATTCTGTCCTTCCTTTAGTATGTAGTAGTTTCTTTAAAAGAATATGGCTACTTTTACTCGGCTGAACCAAATCACTCCTTTGCAGGATCCTGCACAATCATGCAGACACCCACACATTGTTGCATTCATTTAAAAAAAAAAAATAAGCTTGCAAATAGCTTTGAAACTGAAGTTTGAGTTCGTAAGAATATTTGAAATCAATCGTAAATCAGTAGTAAACTGATCGTGATTCTCTTTTAGGAGTTCATAATGACACTCATTGATATATTCCTTTATGCACTCATCGTAATACTCATTAATAAGCTCATCGTGACACTCAATACGTGAACCATTGCTGTTGTTTACGTACATATAGTTGAACCGGATCAGTCAGAGAGATAAAAAAACGCAACTATTACATATTCATCGACGTGCTAAACTAATCAAGAGAGAAACAAGAGATACATTTCTAAAAAGGGTGAAAGGGATGACGAATCACATGTGCACTATTGACGAACAAGTAAATAAATGATTTTTTTTACCAGTTTTGAAATGATTCTATCGTGAATAAATTTCATCATGATGTTTATCTGAGTACTCATTAGAAGTTCATTGATGAGCTATAACTCTACACTCAAACCAGTAGAAATGAGCTCAGAAAATAATTTGCCATTTTTAACTATATATATATATATTATTACGAGCGTGGCCTTAGTTCGTTATTTAAAACACAATATTTCAGATATAATTCAAAAGTTCTTTCTTTATTTAACTTTAAAGTTTACTTTCACAAATTCACAAATAATTATCAAATCAACTCTTTATTTATCGCTAGTACTGTACTTCTAATTATCGCAATCCAAATAGTTTACTTCGTTTACTTCGTGAGCAGCGCCGTATTTATACTCTACGAATTATCCTAGAACCTTCCTGAATATTCCATTCTCCAAACCCAGTTTACTAGGATGTCACTAACCTAAAGTTGTTTCCATTTCCAATAGATGTCGCTTGTATCACTTTGTGGCGCGTAACACTGCCCCCTTCTTAAAATTGTTCGTCCCGAACAACAGGTGATCCACGGTCTTGATGCTCGCAGTATTGACATAAACGATCTAGATGAACGATTTTCCGTTTGCCTCTTGTACCCCGCTGAATCCTATATACTACGTCATTTATTCTAGTCACTACTGAATACGGTCCTTCCCAGTGTTGTTGTAATTTGGGAGAACGTCCCTTACGTCGTTTCGGGTTGTACAGCCAAACAAGGTCACCTTCATTAAATCCTGCTGAGTTAGCACGTAAGTCATATCGGGTCTTCATCCGATCGGTATTTATTGCTAATTTTGCTCTCGTGACTTCGTGTACATCAGCTAATCGTTGTCTAAGTTCCGATACATAATCGTCTGGTAACTTTTGTTCACCTCTGGGTGTACCAAACTTGAGATCGCTAGGTAAACGCATCTCCTTTCCGAATATCACTTTTGCTGGAGTTTGTCCGGTCGTGTTGTGTACAGCTGATCGATAGGCCATTAAGAACATGGGAATATGTCGATCCCAATCGCGTTGGTGATAGTCGACTACTTTCTTTAGATGCTCGACCAATGTTCTGTTGAAGCGCTCTACCATGCCATCAGATTGTGGATGCAGAGGAGTTGTTCTGGTTTTTCTTATTCCCAGAATTTTACACATCTCTTGGAAAGTCCGTGATTCGAAGTTCCGTCCTTGGTCCGAATGAAGTTCATGAGGAACACCAAATCTACTGACCCAATTCATTACTACTTGATCCGCTACTGTGGTAGACTCTTGATTAGGGATTGCATAAGCTTCGGGCCATTTACTGAAATAGTCAATAGCAACTAATATATAACGGTTACCGTTATCTGTTTCTGGAAAAGGTCCAGCGATGTCTACGGCTATCCTTTCAAATGGGGCTCCTACATTATACTTATGCATTTCTCCTCTACTTCTGTGTGGTGGTCCTTTGCAAGAAGCACAGATAGTGCATCTGCGGCACCATTCCTCAACATCCTCTCGCATATGTAACCAATAAAACCTTTCACGTATTTTGGAAATTGTTTTATTCACCCCCAAATGTCCTCCAGATAATCCACTGTGCATTTCTTCTAGGACATCTTTGACCTGGGATGCTGGCACGACTATTTGCATTCGGAATGACTCGCCGTTAGTTGATTCCCACTTGCGCTTTAATATACCACATTCAACGTGAAGAGAGTTCCATTGAGCCCAGTAGCTCTTCAGTTTCTCACTCCTCTCCGAGATATCTTGCCATTGTGGTCTTTCCATGTCTTCTTTCCAAGCAAGAATAGGTGCTATGTCTGGGTCTTCCCGTTGAGCTGTTCGCAAGCTCTCGTTGTTCCAACCTGTCGATGGTTCCACCGTCATCAGCTGTATTGTTGCTTTTGTTTCTTTTTCTTCCAGCCGAACGCAATGTTTGCATTCAACTTTGCATGGACGTCGTGAAAGGGCGTCTGCATTTCCATGGATACGTCCTTTTCGGTGTTGGATTTCAAAGTCATAAGCTTGGAGTCGCTCTATCCATCTCGCCACTTGCCCCTCAGGGTTCTTAAACTGCAAAAGCCATTTAAGCGCTGCATGGTCAGTGCGGAGGATAAATTTCTGCCCGTAGAGATATTTATGGAAATGCTTGGTTGAGTTTACAATGGCAAGTAGCTCTTTCCTTGTAGCACAATAATTTCTCTCTGTGCTTTGCTAAAATAAGCTACTGGCACCTCTTGACCATCCTCCTCCTGTGATAGCACTGCACCAATACCTACATTGCTGGCATCCGTGTCCAATATAAAAGTTTTTCCCAGCTTTGGATAGTGAAGCACTGGAGTTCCACAGAGCTGTTGCTTCAAATGTGCAAAACTCTCGTTACATTTATCTGACCATATGAACGGCTTTCCTTTTTCTATAAGTTGATGTAGGCTCCTTGCTATATCTGCAAAACCTTTTACGAATCGCCTGTAGTAGGTAGCTAATCCAAGAAAACTCCTTAATTGATGTTTGTCCTTTGGAACAGGCCAATTTTTCACAGCTCTTATCTTCTCTGGATCAGTTTTTACTCCTTGTGATGAAACTATATGCCCCAAATATTTTACTTCATTCTTGAATAGAGCACATTTATTCGTACTGAGCTTCAGTTTCGCATCTCTCAGTCTTTGAAGTACGTCCCGTAAGTTGTTTTTATGTTCCTCGAATGTCCTTCCGATCACAATTATGTCATCTAAGTAGACAAGACATGTTTTCCAGGTTAATCCTCGTAAAACACATTCCATGAGTCGTTCGAATGTGGCTGGAGCATTACATAATCCAAATGGCATAACTTTGAATTGCCATAAGCCACTTCCAACTGAGAAAGCAGTTTTTTCTCGGTCCTCGGGATGTATTTCCACTTGCCAGTAACCGCTCTTCAAATCCAATGTGGAAAACCATTGCGCTCCGGAAAGGGTGTCCAATGTGTCATCAATCCTTGGTAACGGATAGCTATCCTTTCTTGTTACATTATTTAGTTGGCGGTAGTCCACACAGAATCGGGTGCTGCCATCCTTTTTCCTGACCAAAACAACTGGCGATGTCCAAGGGCTGTTAGATTCCTCAATTATGCCTTGTTCTTTCATGGAATTTATCATATCTGCAACTTCTGGTTGTTTGGCTAATGGTAGTCTTCGTGGTGGTTGCCGAATGGGCCTAGAATCTCCTGTATTGATCCGATGCTGGACAAGATTTGTTTTGCCGAAATCATCATCATTCATTGCAAATAATTCCGAAAATTCATCGATCATATCTTTGGCATCGTTGTATTGCTGTTCACTTAAGGCACCAGATGAAAGAAGTTTCTGAACCTGTTGAGTAGTAGCTGGTATACGTATTGCCTCCTTAATATTACTACCATTTTCCAAATTAACAATCTGATAAACAGGCTCACAATTTCCAATTATAGCACCTTCTTTTAGTTGTACCTCATTTTCGGATGTGTTGAGCACTCTGACTGGAATTAATGTTGCGCCTTCTGCCTTCACTAAAGTCTTACCAACGATGATGTTCGATGTTACTTTTGTAGGGTTAGGCTCCACCAGATAGAATCGGCAGGTCCCGATGTCATCAGTAAGCTTTGTCCATACTAGCGTCTCCGAGAATGCAGAGAGAGTCATATTCTCACAGACCATCGTCCTTAATTTTGCAGGATAATCTGTTCCTCCTCCTAGTCTCATAGGAATTTCTATGTTGCCATATTTGAGTATTCGTTCTCCGACATCTAAATTTATTTTATATGTGGTCATAAAATCTACTCCAAGGATGCATTCATCCATTATGTCTGAAACTAGGAAATTGTGAGGAAATAGTAGTTCACCTAGTTGAATATCCAAAGTTATTTCTCCAAAAACTTGTGCTGCGGCTCCAGTTGCTGTTCTTAGTAAATATTTGGTGGTATTGTGAAGCCATTTGTTCTTAACAAGATCCGCTCTAATAATTGATCTCGAAGCTCCAGTGTCGATAGTGACAACGCAGTCATTTTTCCCTACACTTCCATATATAACAAGACTGCTATTATTTCTCTTCAACTGGGCTATCTGTATGATGACTTCGGGGCTGTCGACTCTACCAACCAACTTCTGCCCCCCGAAGTTGGTTTTTACATGTTTTCCGACTGCTGAACAGGGGAGCTGATGCGACTAGTCGGTGTTTGATTTCTAGGCTCTCCCCGAATAGCTTGCTCCCTGGCTCGACATCTTTGGTATTCTGTTCTGTCCTCCTCTTCTGGTGATTCTGTTCGACGGCGTTTTCTGCAGTCCCTTTGGAGGTGTCCTGGTCTATTACAATTCCAGCATCGCAGAATACCACGTGAAGAATTGCTCTGTGATGGCTGAATTCTATTACAAGTACATTCCTCCACCGAAGTTTCTCTCACTCGTACTGCACTTCGAGAAGCTTGCCTGGCAGATTCATACGCTAGTGCATAGGCTAGTGCTTCTGCTGTCGATTTCTTTCCTGCTAGCCTCAACGCTTGTTGTAAATTTTGATCTGCAATAGCGTTCACAAATGCTTCTGTTGCCACTTCATTAAGGAAATCCGCATTTACGCTAGAGTATGAGAGATAAGCTAATCTTTCCACATCAGCCTGCAGTTATTGTAGTGATTCGCCATGCTTTTGAATCCTGTTGCGTAGCTGCAGGCGATATACTTGCTGCATGTGTTCATCTCCATAACGTAACTCTATCGCCTGTACTAATGAAGTATAATCACGTTGCCTTTCTATCGGTATAGTTTGTAAAAGCTCTGATGCAGAACCTCGAAGTGCTAATACCAGAGCTGTAGCTTTGTCTGCATCATTCCATCCGTTTACTTCGGAAGCAGCCTCGAATTGTCTCTTGAAAATATGCCACGAATTTTGTCCATCAAATATTGGAGGTTTCATTCTGCCTGCATTGGATATTTCAATTCCTTCGTGCCGTGGTTGTCGATGCTTCATCATCTCCAAATCTGCTTTAAAGTTGTCAAGCTTCTCCGTAACATTTTGTTGTACTTCCGACACTTGTTGTTGAACTTCTAGCACTTCCTGCTGGATTCCTTCAATTTTTACATTTTGCTCGTCTAATGAATTCTTAAGAAAAGTCTTCTGTTCCTCCAAACAAGTTTCTAGACAATTCTGCAAAGAATTCTTTTGTTCGTCCAAACGGGCTTCTAGAGAATTCTTTTGTTCATCTAGACGGGATTCCAGAGAATTCTTTTGTTCCTCGAAAGCATTCTTTTGTTCGTCTAATCGGGCTTCTAGAGAATTCTTTTGTTCCTCAAAAGCATTCTTTTGTTCCTCAAGAGCATTCTTCACCTGCAGGGTTGAAAGCTCCATTTTGGTCATTAAAGTACCCAAAAGCTGTTCTATGTTCATCGCAGGCTCTTCTTCTGTTTCTGATTCTTCCTCGAAAATGTATGTCTCAGGATTCTTTTCTTCCTCTATCAAAGCTTGTCTAAGTCGCTCGAGTAGAACATTCTTTAGACCTGTCGTTTGCAATGACCGCTTCCCCAACTCCACTTTCAATTCCTGTATGCGAAGCTCCTCTAGTTTGCGTCCCATTACTTTGATAATTCACTCACAGTTTAATATAAAATTATCTTTCGGAATTTTCACTTAAAGCAGGAAAGTTTCACACGATTTCACCAAATTAATCACTCTTTGAATTTCAAAGTCAAATGCCACCACTTTATTTCGCGATTTTATTTTACTTCTGACACCAGTTATTACGAGCGTGGCCTTAGTTCGTTATTTAAAACACAATATTTCAGATATAATTCAAAAGTTCTTTCTTTATTTAACTTTACCGTTTACTTTCACAAATTCACAAATAATTATCAAATCAACTCTTTATTTATCGCTAGTACTGTACTTCTAATTATCGCAATCCAAATAGTTTACTTCGTTCACTTCGCTGTCTGAAATAATACTCGCCTCCTGGACGTGAGCAGCGCCGTATTTATACTCTACGAATTATCCTAGAACCTTCCTGAATATTCCATTCTCCAAACCCAGTTTACTAGGATGTCACTAACCTAAAGTTGTTTCCATTTCCAATAGATGTCGCTTGTATCACTTTGTGGCGCGTAACAATATTTTATGTACATAGAAGTAACATCTATATATGATGGGCGAATCCTAAAAAAGATACATAATAAAAAAAAAGGGGGACACACGTAGATAAGTGGGAAATACGCCAATTAACCTAGGTCAATAAAACGAAGCTTATAATCGTCACCTCACTTCAAGTGACACGACTGTATAAGAATTCATAGGAACGAAAGCAAACAAAGAAGCATAGGCATATCCTGAAAAAATTTTGAGAATTGTGTAAAAAATTTCGATAAGAACAAGGGAAAAATCCACAATTGGTCTAAGACCAATGGATGAAAAGAAAAGTTAAATAAAGTGAAAGCCTAAAGTTCTGTATGGCAACACCAAGAAGAGATTACCCGATTTAGTTGATTTTTAAATTGTATTTACTATTGTTAGGCAAATGCCATGCACCACATTTCAGCCCTCTACACATCAACGCGTTCTCGGGGAGTGCCCAAACCGAAATTTTAGTATGGCAAGCCTACGGAGAAGTTGACCGATTTGTCCCATCATCGAACTTCAATTTGCTTTCTTTTAAATAGCCCGTGTACAAAATTCTAGTACTCCAAGTGAACACGTTCTCGAGTTATCGTGAGGACGGATAGACGGATTTGCAAAAATTAAAATAACTTTTAATATTACGCATGGGTGTCCAATCCATTCTGCTCTCCCATCATTATTTCCACGCGTTACAAACGGAATGACAAACTTAGTATACCGTTTAGATTTCATCTAGGGTATAAAAAGCAGGCGACAAGATTCGAGACCTCACCAGTCATTTCTTTCTGTTTTCGCTGCTGCTGTAGTTCATTTTTAATTTCGTTTGTTATGTGTTGCTATGAATTTACGCAGTCACTTGAAATGAGGTGACGATCATAATTAGAGTGAAAGCAATTTTTGTTTGATTTTCCTTATTGCTTACAAGAAAAGAGTGTCAAATAGTGTCAAATTTTTTACGATCCGCATTTTTCACCTTTACTGAAAACTGAGTTGTACTTATACAGTGCTGGGAATAATTAAGATAAGAGCACATTTCACTCTGTGACACTGCAGAGTTTTTCGTTTTTGCTAGATGAATGTAATTCAATTAAGTAAATAATAGTGTGAGAGGAGTACTTACTAACGGCGGTTAACATGTGTTTCATTAATTCATATTTATAATGATGATAGCTACAAATCAATTCAAATTTATGATTTCCGAAATAAAATTTACAAGCTAATTACGTTACAACATTGCTTCCATAGAT
The DNA here is from genome assembly GCA_963930735.1 of Dioctria linearis. Classification (NCBI taxonomy): domain Eukaryota; kingdom Metazoa; phylum Arthropoda; class Insecta; order Diptera; family Asilidae; genus Dioctria; species Dioctria linearis. Next base: position 253,091,294 of record OZ005741.1, read on the forward strand.
CATGTTACAAAGATTTACAAGTAAGGCTGATTTGTAAGGAACTTGTTGTGTTACAACGTTATTTGGAGACAAATGTCATTTCCAGTAGATTTCATTTGAGTTTTTCGTGTTATATTGACTGAGAGACGTTTTGTATTGTGCAGTGTTAAGTTGTTAAGTGTTGTTTGGTAAGAACGATTGAAACTTGAGACGAACAAATTTGTAGCATTTGTCTCCAAATGACGTAAGCACCGAATTGACAGATGAATCGTCCATACTTGTTAATATTTGTATCATGACCATAAATGACCCCTGCATTTGACCCGTACCAATTGCGGACAAATATATGATAACTCAAACATGCACAGCTAAGAATGAAGATCCTCAACTCCTAATGAGTCATTGACCATTCCCTCACTCTCTTCTTCTCCTGATAAATCTATTCCATCTATTTCGCTAGCCACACAAAAATAAAGTCTACACAACCAGGAAGTTACGTATATAATTATTTAATTTATTTCTTTAAATTAAGCAAATTTATAAAGGAATCAACTTTATCCAAAAGACTTCGATTGTTTGTTTTACTTGCAGTCACTTGAATCATCAGCAAGTAGTTGATGTCGTGTTGTTCAAATGCAACGTTCGCAGCTTCTTCAAGTAATCTATTTTTATAGTCAATTAAAAAAAAATATTTTCAAACTACATTCACTTTTAATTTACCCAACTCGTATCAACCATTTGACTTTCTTATCGTCTCTACATTTGGTTAGATATTTTTTGGCTTCTTGGACATTGGTTTGTTTCAAACAAACCTCTACAAATGGTTCGTAACCAATAGGACTCTTCTTATATTTAGAGAATTTATCAAGCTCTTCCCATCTATACTGCTCCGAAAGAACTTGGATTCTCAGCCACCAGTAGCTAAAATATTAGACATTTATTTACTTTTTAAAAATAATTTAATCTAATTTTAAAATTTACCGTTTTTCTGGTATTTTATATTCACTCTTAAATTTGTCGGCCAACTTAATATCTCCAATCTTCAACAGAGCCTTTAACGTATCGTGAATAGAGAGACCATAAAACTCCACACTGTTGGAATTACCATACCTGAGATACAAAAAAAATATGGTAAAATATTAAAAAAAATGTTTTTTACATTTCATTACCTTTCCGATAAAGTTTTTTGTTGTTTTATAACTTTCCGTATTTCGCTACATAATTCAGCTTCGATTTCTTTATGAGCTTTACTATATGCAACAGCAGCAGTAGGAAGAGCTGATTCCACACTATCCTTGTCAATAGCCTCCCTTAATACGAATTCAGCTTGTGACTGAAAATCATCCTCAAGATTGTACAGATCTTGTAGAGCCGTTTTACTATATGATTGACAGTATTTCTTGTATAAATTATGAGCCATAGAGAATTCACGAATTATCATCTTGAAATGAAAATTGCTAAATTAAATTGTACGGAAAAAACAATATACTTATACCTGGAATTTGGCCAAAGGAGTTGTTTCTTTTAGTTGTAGTAAAACCATTGAGACCAGATCTGTATCGCCGGATTTAGTTGCACTATACAACGCTTTCTCATCTTTTCCTAATTTTAATAGAAGTGGAACCTGGAGTGATGCTTTTGGCTCCAATTCAAGTAACTGAAAAGTATTAAAATTTTCTGTGAATTTATCTTACAAATACACGGATTTTTCGGTTACGAGGCCAAAAAAATATAATACGTCGGGACTTTGATACACCACCCCATTCAGGATTTAGACAGAAAGTAACTATCAAATGGGCGACGGTCTCTCACTATAATAGAAACGCCAACTTTAACAGAGTAAACACTTCATGAAAAGTTTAGGCACTTCACCAAGTGTAGGCAGATAGTGCAACAGCTTGCGCTTAACAAATTTTTCTACTAAATGTCGCAATTCGAGCACACACCCATCCACCGAGTCGCGTGCGTGTGTGAGTGCGTGGGTGGGTGTGCGTATGTCGCAGATATGCGCGCGACCCAGTGTTCGGTTATGTCGGTTGGTATTACACTATCGGCATGAAGGCTCGTACCACTTCATTAAGTGCCTAAAAATTTCAGACATTTAGTGTAAAAAGTCATTAAGCACAAATTGTTACACTATATGCCACACTTCATGAAGTGCCTAGACTTTTCATGAAGTGCTAAGATACGTCAAATGTCTACGGCATATATGTATATGTCGTAGACATTCCACACGAACCGATCACCTTGGAGCCCAGCCATTGCCGCTTTGGGTAAAACTTTCTCAGTTTGTATGGAATACCAAAATAACTTACCCCCGCTAGGGGGGTTAGAAATTTCGTGGTTTTATGATGAAGCGTAATTTTCGAAAAATCATATCTCGAGATCGAAACAACAGATTTTTCTGATTCAAATGCCAAATAAAGCTATAATGCTTTATATTTTTCATAAAAAAATATAGTAGCAAATGCTACATTTAACCTAAATTGTAAGTACTGAATTGTTAGATTAAGTATATTAGGGTAGGCCGAGAAGGCCACAGTATCCGGGGACATAAGCCTTACAATAAATTTATTTTAATTTGAAAAAAATAATTTAGCATCATAATTTGTGGGCAACTACATCCGGCCATCAACTGAGAAAATAGCTGAAATTTTATTTTTTGTTTAAATCACATTGCAAGTCTCAAATTAAAAAAGTTCGTATCATATAAAGTCTAATCAAAAGGACAGATGCCTTATTGAACTTACTAAAATTAAGATAGAAATTCTGAATTTCAAGAAAAACTTGACGTAAGGTTCCATTGGTATCCAAGCAATTATTTAGATATCCAGCATATCTTGTGGGTAGAAGATCAACTGATATAGCTTGGATCTGCAAATAATAAACAAAGCAAAAAATACCCGCAAGATTAGCTATGAGGTCGAGCGCTTAGATGCCTTTAAGTACCTCATTGCTGATCATAGTTCCGACAGTTACTTTTGGTATATGAACCAAGACCATACTTTCTCATGGAAGTCGAGAATAAGCATATACAGAGCATATAAGATGAGCACGGGACGAATTTCTAGTCAAGTCACAAGTTCATAATGTATTTTGCGCATAAAAATTAGAATATTGTTTTATTTACGACTTGGAAATATGGGTCTTAACTAAGAATAGTGTTATGGTGTTAGACGTATTTTAGAGGAAGATTTTATAGTCTATATAATAACAAAAAGTAGAAATAATAACAAGATGACTCCCAATATATTTTGGAAATTCCTATGGGACAAAGAAACAAAGAATACTCCCAATAGCTGAGTTATGTAAAAAGCTAGCAAAACAGAAAGCAGTGGAGAAACGATGCAGTAGTTCTTATCAGCGGATCTACTGATGCAAGGCATAATTTAAAATGCTCTTGTTACATCTTTATATACTACCTAAAACTACTTACATATTTCCAAATAAAATACCTTTATTGCCAACGGATCTCTACCAATTAAATGAGCCTTTTCAGCAATGTTGCAAAAAGACACACCTTGGACTGTTGGATTCTTAAATTTTTCTGTAATTTTCCTAGCCACCTCATTATCATCTGAAATGGACAAAAAGTTTACAGTTTCTTCTTTTACACAAAAGCAATAAATAATACCTTTATCGTAAAGAACCTTATGGAATGCCCAATGCTCTAATATACGTGATTCAGGCAATTTTAAATGTTTAGCAACTTGAATAGCAATTGCATAATGTTTACGAAAAACTAATCTATCCAAAATTAAATTTGGCTTCAGTTGACAAAATCTAAATATTACAATCAAGAATATTTCAGAAAAACAAGAAATAACTAGAATTTTTCTCACTTACTGTTGATAAGTCAGCGGTAGACTAACTTTTGGATGTCGCAAAGCGTTTAATACCCTTAAAACTCGGCACATTCGAATGTACTCATCTGGATTATGAGCAGGTATAAAACCCTTACCAAAATAAGCAGTCTGAAAATTAGAAAAATTAATCCTGGAAATACCAAAACTAAAAATTTCTTTTACCCGAATCAAACTCTTTTGAGTTTCTGTATCGTACTCATATCCAGCAGCCTCAACGCACTCATTTACTGCCTCATTTATTCTATCTTTAAATAAATTCAAATATTCATCCGACTGATGACTCTTTTCTTGAAATTTTTTATGCGCCTCAAAGAGGAAACTTGCAGGCTCTTGGCTATTTATAGCGAATATATTTTGTACACACTTTGGTACTTTCTGTATCATTTCGTGTACAGTATTCGTAAGTATTCGAACACCATCCATTTCTGGAATGAGGAATATTGCTGGATCATAAGTGTACATATTTTGATCACCGTTGGTATTAACAATCAAAAGCAAGGATGGATATGTTATGACAACCGCATCAGATTGGCGACAATTCTCAGAATCAAGTATCCATTCGATCTGATGGGGTCTCTCTGAGCGTCCTGCATCGAATTCACAAAATTTCGTTTCCAAATCACTTGTTCCCAACCAGATAAGACCGTTATTAGTATATAGAGCTAAGTATCGATGGTTATATGACACGGACATTTTTATAATGCTCTTGTACGGCTTCTCAAACAAAGAGCTGTAAATGCCGCCCATACTTTGTCCCTGGACTAACTTTATCACTTCCTTTTCCATTGCAACTAGGCAGAATGTGTTACGTTCCTCTGAAACGATCTCCCAGCATGTTGGATTCTTTCCAGATTCTAAAATACAAACAATAATTCAATTATTGTACAGATATTAATAAATAACAGAATTGATAATCTTAACTCATACAATAGATAAATAAGGTTTATCCAAATGACCAGCAGCAATATATTTAAGAATGAATTTAAGGGATCGCATTGTTGTATAAACAGATGTTTTTCTGATCGATCTTGTATGTGTTCTACACCATACCTCTGACTATTGCTGAATTACTTTCACTCGTACGTTTATTTCCTCAACTTCAGGTTTATTATTGCAGGTGATACTCATGAATGAGATGCACATGAATTGAACAGCGATTTACATATCTTGAAGTTAATACTATCAATATGAATAGTCTTGTAAATCTTGATTATGAAAAGGGGCTAGTTTTAGATCCCCTTGGAGCGCAACATCATATCTGACGGATGTTGATATAAAATAAGCCCCAGTAAAGTTATTATAACTGTTTGTATATATTACTAAGCTTGACGATTATTTCATGGTAAGGTGCTAATAGTGCTGCTGCTACAATTGAAAAGAATTGTAGGTATAACAGGGAGCCTTTAAAAACAAACCAAAATTTGCATTTTAGTACAAATTTAATGTTAGTTTACAAGGACTTTTAAAGCGTTTTGAAGCAAATCTATGATTTTTTGTACCAAACAACACAGCATTGCTAAAATCGATTCACTTGCACTAAACTAGTTAAATTAACACCCAATTACCTTACAATGGAAAACCAAACAAATAAAAGCTTGATGTTGGTTTCATGAATAGTTTTGTTTCTCCAAGCTCATCTGAAAGACAATTTTGTGAGTTTTTTGCGGAATGTGGCGCTTGTTTAGAAGATATGAACGAAAACATAGAAACGTAGTATTGGCGAGTGATTTTAACATTAATCAAATATTGTTAAAGAAATAATAGTGGACAATAGCTTTAAGCAAATTGTTAATGAGTATACTAGAATAACGGTGCTAATAAAATTATTAATAGACTAATAGACTACGTAGCGACAAATTTGAGTCCTATCACAGGTGAATCGGATAGCAGCCTAAAAATTAGTGATCACGAAACAATAATAATAAATATAGATATAATTGTATATGCGAAAATAGAGCTTTCGGTAATTGTTTCAGATACAATAAGAAAGATTTCGGTATTAAGTTAAGAAGCCTTGACATGAAATCAGTAAATTCCTTGAAGAACTTGAACGAACGTACGCGATTGTTTGCGAATAAATGGATGGTTCAATAAAAAAGCACTTCGCAGTATGAGAACAAAAAAAGGACTGAACTGCAGAAAAGCTGTAGTACTTAACGTTGTACGTAGCTTAAACAGAGGTACATTAATAAATGCTTTTCTAATGTGATTTAATTTGATTCATGGGTAGAGGAGGAGACTGTAAACGCAAATAGCACAATATAACAAAATCTACATCTAAAACTTACTTGGAATTTCCGGTAATTGTCGTTTCTTCGGCTCGTCAACGTTGTTAACAAAAAATACTCGATAATTAGTAGTCATAACAGCAACGCCTGTTCCTGCACTTGATGCAAATATCCTGCCATCAATAACCTACAGTATTATTACTATACCGTAAGCAGTAGCAAATGAACAACAATAGAAACCTTAGTACAACTTGCTTCCTGACCCATACTAAATGTATGCTTCTCCTCCCCGAACATATCGTATATAATAACAAGACCATCATCCTTAACACAAAGAAGCTCTTCAGTATCTGACCAGCCCATTGCAAGTAAATTTCCATGTTTCCACTGAAATTTTAATGTACGACTGTACTAGAGAAATTATAAAAACCTTCAAACATTTCTTACATGAATTGCTGATATTATATTACCAGCAGAATTAACAATTCTAATGATTTCTCTTGTGGACCCTTTTATTGGAACTATCTGTTTGAAATCTCGAACTATTGCAATTGGTCCTCCAAATGGGGCTCCGCATACTTGCATGTACTCCAAGTCAATTTCCTGCGGCCAGTCGATGCTGTACAACTCAAACTTTCTGGAATATTTTCGAAAGTTTTTTACTTTATTTTCTGATTAATTTAATATTGATTACCTATAAGTGTTTCCAGGACGAAGGCTAAACCAATCGCCTGTATTATACATTACAGGCATCTTTTAGTTTTCCTTTTCAAAAAAACACTACTAACAATCACAAACTCCCACAAAAGAAAACCAGCAATCAGCTGTTTTTGACAACGCATCTATTCATGATGCACCATCCATGCGAATCTTTCAGTTGATTGAATTGAATCGAATTGAATTACAATCAATTGTCGTTTTGTTTGGCATTCATCTGATTCTTCTGACACTGACGTTTCCTTACCGCTGGATACACACGTGTGGTACTGAGTTATTCTCGTTAAATTTTAATTTTGTGATAAAATGGATGATTTTGATACAGGAAGTTCGGACTCTGATGAAGAAGTAGAACGTAATTCTAAATAATTTCATCTATAACTTAAATTAATTATATTTTCAGTTGCAAGAGGCATTTGCTCGAGGTGATCTAAAGCCAGGATTGAATGTTGAATTACATGAACAAAAGCAGATAGTTGATGACATTGTAATTACCACATGATTCTCTTGCAAGATATTTACTTATTCTTATATTTTGTAGCCAAGAATTCTAAGAAAATTAGAAGAAATAAAGCTGCAATTACCATGGGTAGAAATGTTGGACATGACTAATGATCTGGCACCGTTGGCTCCTGAATTGGCAATACAACTTGAAAAACATGAACACAAAAGATCGAATCAATTCAAAGGGAATGCAAAAATTCCTTTCGTTCGCCCAGAAGAGGATCCTGTCTTAAATGACTTTAAACGTGAAATGCTTTTCTATCGACAGGCTCAATCTGCTGCCATAGAAGGAATTAAACGACTTCACGGTCTGGGAATTGCAACAAAACGACCAGATGATTACTTTGCTGAAATGGCCAAAACCGATGAGCATATGCAGAAAGTTCGTGCTAATCTAATGGCAAAGCAGCAAGGCCAAGCCAAATCTGAAAGAATTAGGCAAATTCGTACACAAAGAAAAATGGGAAAACTTCTTCAAAAACAACAAAAGGTGCAGCGAGAAGTAGACAAGAAAGATATGCTTGATCAATTAAAGAAATTCCGTAAAGGTAAATTGAAAAATTTGGACTTTTTGGAAGATGGTAAGGATTTGGCAGGAAAGAAAAGTGCTTCAAAAGACAAAAGAAAGGCACGAGATAAGAGATTTGGATTTGGCGGAAGAAAAAGAGGAAATAAATGGAATACTAAAGATTCAACAATGGGAATTGAAAAAACCGGCAGAAGAAAGGCGAAAGCTGTAAATAACCGGCCAGGAAAGTCTAAGAGGAAGCAGATGAAAGCAGGAAAAACTAAGTAAGCTTGTTATTAGTTTTATGAAAGTTTGATGTAATTAATTTTAAAATAAAACACTGTCCTGATTCATTTGGAAGTATTATTTTATTGAAAAAAAATCCAGTCAATCATTAAGATGAGCGTGTTCATGCGGGTCAGACTTCAACATCTTATAGGACATTGTTAGTAGGTCGGTGCCTAAAGATGGCAAAACGTTTCGCATCAGTTGGTTTATAATATATATAAATTCCATTCTCGTTTGTTTCATTCTCGTTTTGTTTTACAAAGGGCATTTTAAGAATTTGACAGTTGACAATACAAATGTGGTAGATAAAGCTTTAGCCTGGACTAATTAGATGGCGCTGATAGTTTATTTGTAAAGGTTGTAGTCACTGAAAAAGTTAGCACTCGGAATTGGTCCGAATGAGGGCGCCAGCGAATTGTAGTATAAAAACTCCGCCGAACTTAGATGGCGCCAGCGTATTGTAGTATCAAACTAATTGGCGCTAGTGTCGGGCGTTGCATTTTCATTATTCCGTTCCATTTCTTGAAAAAGTAAACGTCAAAGCAAAGCACAGAATTTAAAATTAAATCAACATTCAACGGCGGAGTAGTTTTGTGAAGAAATGTCTTTGAATTTAGCAGAATTGTATTCTTTTATTAGAAAAACTTATCCCGATTGTAATGTTCTTTACAATAATAAACTTTCATACTTGGAAGCGATCGCCGAAAAATGCAACAAGACCATTTTTATTTGTAAAGAGGTATGCAAGTTGTTATTTCTTACCATTAATTAACTTTAAATAATACTCCTAGAATATTATAGTCTAATTGTACAATCGTCGCTTGCAATTTTTAATGTATATCTTTGAGTTATAATTTGGTAAGTGTTTGATTTCCTATTGTGTAGTCTCTTACTTTCTATATTACACTGTACTGCTGTGGCTGCTCTTAGCTCACACTGCTCTTAATTTTTTTATGATTTGTTTTGCTATAATTTGTATCTACCATGTAATTTTTTATGATGTGCCAAGCGCTCTGCGTGTTTGTGGCACGGGCACTCAGGTATGTTGGAATTTGGTCGTCAAAGTCGAAATGCATTTATTTATGAACCCTTGCTTAAAGAATAGAATAGAATAGAAAAATCATTTATTGAAGAACCTCAGCTTAAGCTACGTAACCACGTTAGGTACATCGAGTAAGTATTAGATGGTTATCAAAATTGGTATGGTACAAAGTTATTTAGTAAACTAACAAAGGAGCAATGAACAAACTCATTGCTGTAGAATATGATACTAGTAATAGTTAGATTATGATGTCGAATAAAAGCGAGCTTAAAGCGCTCAAAATAAAGTTGGAAATGTAGATTAACAAGTGATAAGATCAAATTTTATAAGAAAACGAACAAAGGAGCAACGAACAAACTCATTGCAGTAGAAATTAATATTATTATACATTAAGTTAATGATTTCAAGCAATAGAGAGCTCATACGTCATATAAACATTTATTTATTTGAGTACCCGTGCCAAAGGCACGCATAGCGCTGGGCACATCTTAGAAAGTTACATAGTAACTAGATTTACATATTAGCAAAGCAAATAATAAAAGAATAAGCATAACATTGACACTATAGCCAAAGATAATGAAACAAAATGAAACAAAATAAACACAATAATAATAAATGACTGTAATGAAATCATTAAAGCATTATTCAAAGCTAAAAAGGAAATAACATACAATATCAGATTCAAGATCAGTAGTGAGAGTAAATGAATTTACAGCGGTACAATGTTACAATGTGAATCATTACATATGAAAATGTGGAGTAAGAAATTCAAAGTACAAATATGAAATACTAAATATAAGCATTAACTTAAAAGAAAAATTAAAAATTAGAAACCACAAACTAGGAACTGGAAACCGCCTCGCATACGATTCCGAACAAGACCACCAAAGCGCAGAGTGTCTCGGAAATGGGGGCTAGTGTGCCGACGAAGTATACTCTAGCGTGCATTGGGGTCCATAAGGTGAAGCAAAGCGAGTTCCTTGACCTTCCTAACCGCCTAAGGAAGTGTGTTCCAGAGACAAACTCCCTGTCCAAAAACGTCATTGGACCCAAATAGGGTTCGTGTCCTCTGAAGGACAATTCTGGTGTCGTTAAGACTGCTCCATGAGAGCAATTGACTTATGTAAGTTGGGAGTGAGCCACACCTGGCTTTATGAATGAAGCATAGAGCTCTAAGCTCTTATAGCTTGTCGAGGGTTTCAGGCATAAACAGCTGACTACCGGAGAGATGTGAGCGTATCGCCTGAGGCGAAAAATGTATCTCACGCAGGCGCTTAGTGCTCTGTTCAATCTAGCAATTTCAGAAGCCAGAAGGGGGTACATAGCAACATCGGCATAGAAAAAATGTGGCATAACCAGGGATGTTACCAGGGAAGGCAGTGATATAAAATGTGAAATCCAAACTGTCTCAGTATTAAATAAAAGGCTTACCTCTATGATGTATACTTTAGGCCTTTGGAGGCATCCGATAAGTCATGCGTGCAATATTATAGGTTTCCTCGGTGAAAAAAAACTGATTTTATTATGTAAACTTCACATAGACGGAAAAAAATTTACGCGAGCTGTAGAGGTCAATATACTTTGTTCTACTAGCGCGCGTATATTTGATGCCCACACACCATTAGAAGATTGGCTCCTCCTTTCATGCAGCATCATGCAGCTTTTTTTTCATTAAGAGGCAAAGGGGCGTGAGCTCCCAAGCACGGAGGCCAGAGCCGCCCATTGTTCTATCCGGCTAAAAACTCCTATCACCAAAACTGCAGAATAAAGCAATGAGGATAATTTTAAGATGCAACAGATACATATGCACCAATACAATGTATGCTCGATACTTTAAAGTGGTTGAATGTCGGACAGACTGCAGTTGAATATGCTTTTATTTATTTACAAAGTTAAGAATCAAAAACTATCGAGATACCTAAATGAACTTATACAATATGTGGCGGATGTCCAACCATATCAACTAAGAAGAAACAATGATATAAGACTGCTGAGCTGTAGCACACGAGCTGGTCAGAACTCACTGATATATAGAGGCTTTCTACTCTTCAATGAGCTTCCTAGTGATATAAAAAATGAAACAAGATAAAAAAATGTATAAAATTTGTTAATACTGAACAATTATCATGATTATATAGATTACCAAGCTTTGAATATTTACATAATGTAATAGATGTGTAAAGAGAGTATATATCATACTATTAAAGAAATAATAATAATTTTTTTTTATGAAACGCATCAGGTCTTGGTTATCTTGATGGTCATCTACAGATAGGAGGGCAGAGCCTAGAGTAATCCAGCCTGCTCCCGGCTAAGGCCGGACAAGCACACAGAAGTGTTCAGTTGTTTCATCATGTGAGTCTGTCCTGAACCTAGTTACCATCGGACATCGGTAAAGTAGTAGGGACTACGGTGAAAAAATAATGACTAACAAATTATTTGAATGACGGATTTTATCATATTTCCTCCAATATACGAGTAAGCTTTTACTTGGATTTTTTAACATGAAATGTAAAGAAACATATATGTGTAGGAAGAATACAAGTGAACTTTGATAATGAACGAGAACTTAGTAGAATATGTCAAGTGAAGCTTAGGGTTATTACGCATTTAAAACTACTTTGTGCTTTACACAATCAGACTTTATATTTTCGGCCTTGTTTGGCTTTATCCTCTTTTAACACATTTTTCGAATTTGTAAACTATCACGTTTGGTAATTTTGTTTTATACAGTTTCGCGCGTGATCCTAACCTGTTATCGTGGAGCTTGTCATTTGAGTATATTTAGGTGGGTGTAATGGGAAAAATCGGATGAGATTGGTTAGGAGAGTTTGGGGAGCTCAGTTCTGGAGCTTGGTTCATTTGTCCTGGTGAGGTCTTCCATCGCGAGTCTATTTCTTCATTAGCTATATTGCGATGTTGTTGATGGGTGCTATTCCGAAGAGCTTTTCTTGATGTTGTGTGCCTTTACTGCAAAAGAAAGTAAATCTTTCGCCAGTAAAATAAATGTTCATATTTTCGGGATCAACACCATCTAGTGTTTGGCTTCTGCCACAAGATACTCATCAACGGGAAGATTTTGGCAGCTTCATAAAGCGTTTCGTTAGAGTAGTACCCTGCTGGTAGTCTCTTCTCTTACAAAAGCCAGTAGAAGTGCAAAGTATTTTCCTTTGCAATTTTCCAAAGTTTTTCATGCAGGTTGGTGAAATTGAGTGCTAGATTGGGAAGCAGTACGTGATGTTTGGCCGAATTAATTGTTTATACATTAGAAGTCAGAACTGAGAGCCGTTTGGGGTGCTGAGTAATGGACCCAAGAGACTGTAGGCAGCGTTTGCTTTTCTAAAAGTGATTTCATCGTGAGGGTTGAATTGGAGAAGGTTATTGAAGGATATCCCGAGGTATTTGGCTTTATTAGAGGGTCTTTTTTTTATTGTTGACTTCTGTTTTAATATTGTCAGGCAAGGAGGACAGGTTTGAACTGCCTATTGTAATCGGCGTGCGGATGCAAAAAAATTCTGACTTGTTAATTCTTGCGCAGTTTTTTTGAGTTATGATCCTTTGACGAGTTGATTTGACATTTAGAGATTGTATAGGAGTGGACCAAGAACTAAATACTGTGGGACTCCCGCTTCGAATGGCTGAGTTACACCCCTCACGTTTCATCTAAAATTTCCTTGAGGACAGAAATCTTTGGATATTTTCTGTTATATGTAGTGGGAAATGTGGGATTCTTTCATTTTGAAGATTTAATACTTTTTCGACATCTAGGAAAGCGGCCAATGACCGTGCACTTTCCTCTATTTAGAGCTTATGTTGTGTCGGTGGGAAATCTTAGTACTGCATATGAAATTGAGTGTTGGACTCTTAACTATTTGTTTTCCATTGTTGCCATTTGCTTTAAGCGCTCATTTTAACTAAATAGTTTGCTAAAAACTCGATCAATACTGGCAATCCAATATTTCTGTAATATACATGTAACCACAGCTTTATATGTAAAACTATACACTGAGATTATTAAAAAATATATTTTGCATTAATTTGATAATGGTATTTCTTTAAAGGACTTAAATAGATTAAACACATTCAATTACATACCGAAAAATGATGAGTTGGATAACAATCATAGCAAAAACTTGGACCTAACCGGGTCTCCATTAAAAGATACCTGCGAGATAGATACATTAGATCTATCACTTGAGAAATTTACATCAAGTCCTTGGAATGATTATGAATTAGCGTATACTGCTATAAGTGTAAAAAAAGGAAGAAATATTTTGTGTGATTATGAATTTCAAAAAGTTGGAAATGGATGCGTTGGTTCTACCTGGATCTTGTGCGATGCTACGGACAATGAAAAGACGATTCTCCTAAATATGGATTTTGCTCCTGGCCTTAATAGCAGAGGAATAGTTTATTATAAAGGTTGTTTGCCGACATCACAATTAAACTCCGCTGAAATGATTAAAATCCATTCATCGCAAATTCATGGCATACAAAAAGTCGAAACATCGATTGATTGTTTCTTCAATATTAAACCTAATGTAACTCTCAAGCTGAATTGGAATTCTTCTTCGCTAAGCCCAGCTTTAAGCAATTACAAATCTAGTGAAGTAATGCTTAATCAAACGATTAAAGTTGAAGAATCTGGATCAGTGGCTGAAGATTTCTGGAGACAGTTACAAATCTTGTCAATAATTAAGGATGATATTCTCGACTACAAAAATGAGGATGGATTACAGGAGCCTGTTTATAGATGCGGAAGGTGGTTAATTTAAAACACTAACTACTTATGTATATAAGTAAAAATAAATTTACAGTGGGATAGATTTAGAAGACTTGCGTGAAAAAGTTATAACAACTATGACGGACCTGCCAAGATTCTATGATTTGCGTAGCATAGTTGGTGGTACTGAAATCGAAACTGTAATCCAAAAAGTTAAAACACAGGAGCCCCTAGATGTTACAGACAAACTGTGGGAAATTTTAAAATGTGGGTACAACATTTTCAATTTATTAGTAATTGTTTTGTGATTTAATTTTTTTCAGGTTGCTCTTCTTATAAAGATTTGAAGTTGGCCTTTCAATTTGTATTCCAATGTGCAGCTACATATAATATTGTGGTAAGTGCATAAAGATTAATGCTATACGAATTGGACTACCCAGCTTACTCTGAGCTTATGATAAGACAACAAACATTAATATGGGATTTGTAATTACTGGGCAAGCCTATGTAAATGTTTTGTGTCAATATCCGAATTATTTTTTGGAGGATATAATTTTTAACTTTCTTAACAAGCTTGACGATAACCCATTATCCCGATAGTGTGCGAACCATCTTCCTGCATCACCATGTCAGTCAAACCATTACATTTGAATATGCTGGAAATATAAATATATAAATTTTTATTTGTTTGGTATGCTCCAAAATATAATTTTAAAGAGTCCATCTCAGAAGATATTTTGTTTAAATCAGGTGTGTAGCAGCAGGTAGTCGTCGTGGCCCTGTCTTTTTAAATCATTTCATAACTTTATAAAAGATTCAGATATCTTAAGATATTCAAGATAATCAATGCATGTGCTGACTGTGGGGCACTTTACTATTTGCTAAATATTTTATATGGAGCAAAATAATTTTATGTGCTGGCAGGTTGTAATCTTTACACGACACGATTTAGCTGTCAGCTGAATTTTCGGTTGCTTATGGTTTGTGAAACGATGGTAAAATTCCATGACTAATGTTTTAAGACCCTTATTTACTGTCTCTTATACTACATATCGGTCTGATCGTTTGTAAGCTGTTTAAAAAACATCCCTTTTGTTTTTCTTCATGCTTACTGTGTAGATTTGCCGTTGAAAAAAAGTTTTACCCAAAGATAAAGGAAAATATATGAAGGTAAATTCATGATTGTTTTGCTATATTCACAATAAAAGTGAATACAAGAAAATGTCAAAATAGGACGAAACAAAGGA
Source organism: Dioctria linearis (assembly GCA_963930735.1). Classification (NCBI taxonomy): domain Eukaryota; kingdom Metazoa; phylum Arthropoda; class Insecta; order Diptera; family Asilidae; genus Dioctria; species Dioctria linearis. The sequence continues at coordinate 253,106,396 of OZ005741.1, forward strand.
TTTAGAGAAAGTTGTTATAAATTGCTCTTAAGTACTACTAATAAATTTGGGAAATATATATATTTGGGAAGCGCGACGTGTTTCAAATTTTCAAATTGTTTTCTTGATCCCATATCGATGGAATAGCATTTATATGATAGATTCAATGAATTCTCTGATCTCGGATGGATAATTGGGTCTAGCAAAATATAAACGATTATAGCTAAAATGAATGCTCCAAATATTTGTCTGCAGAATATATGAATTAAAAGCAAGGGTTAAAAGTACCAACAAATTTCCATGTGCTTGCGCTATACTTGCCATGCTATCGCAAAAATACCTTTTGGAACTGCTATGCTTGCTGCTGCTATTTGCAACTTTACTGCTGATCTTGCTGTTCTATTGGAAGTTCATTTTGCCATTGCTATTGCTATAGCATCCTTTGGGAAGCAGTTCTAGTAATTTCGATTGCTGAATACAACAAAACACAAGAAATGAAAGCACCATTAAGCCCCTTATCGATTTGTGCTGTATTTTGTGTATGCGCATGTGCTAGCGCTATTGAAGACCAAAGTTATGTGCTGAGCTATATGGGCTCCGGAAACAACGCCCAAAAGCGATAAGTGAAATAAGACCCAAAAGTTCCATATAAACTTAAACGTGTCAAATGTAAAATAATGTCCAACATTTTTGGGTGTTATTTTACACTTTTGGGTTTTATTTCCTTATCGGTTTTGGGCGTTATTTCATAATGATATAAAATCCAAAATAAGTAAACGAAATAAAGCTCAAGAAACAAAATTGATACTTACGAAATGATGCCCAAAAATCATTTCAGAAAATGAAGGAAATATTTCCCAACGATGTGTGTAAAGTAAGCACACGTCGCGCGGGTAGGGTAGAAGCGTTGGAGCGGTGCTTTCTCGCGCCGCTCCAACGGTCCTTCCGTACCCGCGGGACGTGTTCTTACTTTACACTCATCATTATCAATATGTTGAGCTTATTTCATTTGCTTGTTCTATTGATCTGAATTTTGGGCTTTGGCTCACATTCTTTTTTGTTCTTTTGTCATTTACTTTGGTTTTATTTCATATCTGTTTTCGTGCCTTATTTCACTCATCGCTTTTGAGCGTTATTTCATTGGGCGTTATTTCCTGGAGTCGGCTAACTGAACTGTTGAAATATTAGATATTTTAAATAAATTTGTTCTCCTGAATAATGCCATTTATTTTCGCTAGGCCCCAGAACTGCGATGCTTAACGAACCACTTCTTTGATGACTTCATCTAATTTCTCATCAGTAATGTTGCTCTCATATTCCATTGTCCAAATCCTAAAACCAAAGTCGTCATTGTTGAATCAGCCCGTCTCTGATGCATGACTTCCCAGCACTAATATTTTATGAGAAAGGTTCGCCAACCTTTAACTCAACTTCCATTAAGAGAAGCACTGCCACCAGACTTTTAGCACCACTACAAGAAGTGATTACCAGAGTGAGAGTCCATCGCAGAAATGAAAGTCGAAACTTGATGAAAATAGCTACGGCAGTGGTACACCTCCATAGAAAATAAATCTGATCAATGCTTACTCTGTTGCTGTCTATCCTAACCCCAAACCAACTGTAGGATTACTGCAATAGGCAAAAGTTTTTTCGCGAAAGGCGGGTGAGTTTCTTTAGATTATAAACCGTTGCAGTTGGTTTTAAATTGTTAACTCTCTAGTCCGTCAGTCATCAAAACTAGATTCATTAATTCATATAAGACCAGAAAATCAATGTGAGGGTGAAATACCAATTTCCAATTTCTGACACTCTAAGGTAATACTCCCCAAAATGTCCTTACTTTCATTTATATCTGAAACTTTATATAGATCTAAATTCAAAATGTTAATATACTTACTTATTACAGAATATCCCCAACAATCAGAACCGCTTGGCGGAAATTATTCGAGAAGTATCACAACGTCGCCTTGCAATGCCCTGCTTAGTAGGCACCGAACCAATGGAGCTGCTTTTAGAAATTGGTATAGAAAAAATCCTCAAAGACTATGAGAGTATCTTCATAGAAAGCAAGATATGTGGAAAAAATGATTTAAAGGCATATATGGGGTAGACAACAATTTTTAACAATATTCAAAGAAAAACATGCATTATATTTTCAGAGCTAACAATACCCAGATTAATAATGAATTAGAAAAATCGTCTTTGAACATTAGAAAGTCGCTATATAATGCAGTACCAAATGAAGGCACACAAAGAAAGACAATTTTACTAAAAACTAACAGCGAGGAAGCACCGTCCGATAAAGAATTAGTAGGATTTCAAAATAGCAAATTTAATCAAAAGGAAATTGAAAATGTTTTAGCTAGACTCGCTCAAACACACCTTGCGTTGGAGCATCTTCTTTTAATTCAAATTCATTTGAATCTAGAAAATGGTAATGGACCTTGGTGTTTTGTTAAATATTATTTAACTATTGAGAATTATTAAAAAAAATCTTTTAGTTTACAATCAAATCTTAAAGGATTTAATGCAAAGTCCTCCGAAGCCTTTTGATAAAGTTATCAGCGGTGTTTATGACAATATTGAGATTCCAATTATGACGGATAAAATATTACATCATCTGGAAAGGTATAAGTAGTCAGGCATGAAGTGCTTACAGAATATAAAACTATACTCTTTATAGCAAAGATCCTCACGCACGGCGAATTGTAATGTCTTCAAAAAATAAGTTTACTGAAGTTCGAAGCACTTTTTATTATAGCATGGATAATATTTTCCCTCCGAACACTTTTGAAGGAATCCCTTCAAGTGATGGTACGCATAGAGTAATTTTGTTAGATTTGTTCACAAAAATTTAATTTAATTTAATTATAGATAAAGAGATGGCTAAGGAAAGTATGTATCACCATTGGTATTATGTCAAAATTACGACTAAGCGGTGCTAAAATATAGTGTAAACATAATAAGCTGCTAAAATAGTTTTTACGACTGCCATGTAAAGCATTACTTGATTTAAAAAATAAAAGATTTACCCAAAATTAAAATACAAATTCTTCATGCAGAATGCGACCGTAATATCCATCAAAAGTTTCCGTCTGTCCTCCCCTGAGCCGAAATTAACCAATATGGTTTACGACTTTACGAAATTAAATGTGTCATATTTAGCCACAATGCTAAAAACCTTTCAAGCAACGCGTCTCATACAGGTGACAATTTTCTATTCGTGTCCTGCAAAAACAAAACAAAAGGCAATGGCCAAACCAAATAGAACAAAATTCGTCGGATACGATCTTGAAACAATCAAGTTCTTTGGCTACAGTCTAGAGGTAATACAAAAATTAATATTAAGAAACTATATTCGAAGTTCAAATAACTCTTCCATAAAAAAAAATGGTCTCAGAGCGCGGACGACTTAACCAAGCTAGATTGGTAACCAACTATTTCCAATAATTTCCTTAGGATGGCTACATTGCCAGCTATTAGCAAAACAGATGGCCATCCGCTCAGCCTAGCAGAAAATAGTTGTCCAAGCCACACAAAACTTCCAAGGATAAAATCTCCTTAATTCCTGCTGCGAAATTTTGTTGACTTGCTTTGTAGTAGTCACTGTCGATGTTATTGTTGAAGCAAACTCAATATTAGTAGATGAAGTGGTCCAGTTCCAAACAAACAACTTCTGAGATAGTCAGGCCAAAATAGAATTCCCTTAGAAATCAAAAGGAAGAAATGGAATTGGATTGAAGTTATCACATCGAAGTAACTTCATCGTAAGATAGACCTTAGACTGAAAGAGAATTGACGCGAAATATTTTAATAGAAGCCACATCAACTTTGGTATAAAAAAAGCTAAAAAAAAGCTAAAAGCTCTCTCCTGAAATAGGGTTCGAGAGATAGATCGTGTCCGCCCTTTGTTTGAGGAATTTATGGGATTATTTGATGATATACAGGGTGTTTCCCCTTAGGAGGTCCATAGAGCGGGAGGTGATAGTACTCACCTAGACGAACCAAAAATTGTATGGCAGGGGGGGGGGGGCAATATCAACCGTTTAGGAGTTACAGGGTGATTCATAAAAAAGCTAGGTTTTCACAAAACACCCTGTATATTAAAAACTACAGGGCGTATGGTCACAGTTGAGGGCTCACTGTATGCAGAACTTCATGGCCTTTCCAACGACAGCTTAACCAGCCCCGTACCCCTCTCCCCTCAGAAGTTATGAAGGTCTAAACTAAAAATTTCGGATTTTCTTTCCTTTTTTTTTACTTTGACCTCTATTATTTTTGCAAAAAGGTCGTTAACATAACTTTTTTTTATAAAAACTGTAAACCGCAGACTCTCCTCTTTAAGTTGACCTATTACATCCTATGTGTTTGTTAACTGTAGCCGTTAAACAGTTATTAACTCATAACCTATTCAGGTCACACCGAAAAAAGACGATATTTTTTAAAATGATGTGCTAAGGGAACAAATTATCGTTGAGAATAGGTTTGCAAATAGGTTTGAGAATAGGTTTAGAGCTAATAACTCTTAAAGGGCTTCAGATAGTACATTGGGTGTAATAGGTCATATTAAAGAGGAGAGTCTACAGTTTACAGTTTTTATAAAATAAAGTTATGTTAACGACCATTTTGCAAAAATAATAGAGGTCAAATTAAAAAAAAAGGAAAGAAAATCCGAAATTTTTAGTTTAGACCTTCATAACTTCTGAGGGGAGGGGGGTACGGGGCTGGTTGAGCTGTCGTTGGAAAGGCAATGAAGTTCTGCATACAGTGAGCCATCAACTGTGACCATACGCACTGTAGTTTTTATTATACAGGGTATTTTGTGAAAACATAGCTTTTTTTATGACTCACCCTGTAACTCCTAAACGGTTGATACCCCCCCCCCCTCCCCCCCTCCCCCGGCCATACAATTTTTGGTTCGTCTAGGTGAGTACTATCACCTCCCGCTCTATGGACCTCCTAAGGGGAAACACCCTGTATAACTACATATATACAAGTTGTCAGTGATGTAGAGGATAACACAATTCTATGGGTAACCTTAAAATAATTACCAACATAAGGCAAAAGTGCTTTTGTAGAGCGTTCACTTACAGTGTCTAGATTTATTAGATTTATTCTTTGTATTGATGGTATTCCTACGAGCGTGGCTTTAGTCCGTTATTTAAAACACAATATTTCAGATATAACTCACAAGTTCTTTTATTTAACTATACTGTTTGCTTTTAAAAATTCACAAACGACTCTGTTTTAATTATGGCTAGTACTGTACCTCCAATTATCGCAATCGAAATAGTTTACTACGTTCACTACATTGACCTCATGGCGGCGACAGCCGCCGTATTTATACTCTACAAATTGTCCTACAACCTTCCCGAATATTCCGTTCTTGAAACATCGATTCTCCGAACCTAAAGTTGTCATTTCGAAGTATTTAGATGTCGCTTGTCCTTTTTAAATAATTAAATAGCATTCATCAACTCACTAACCCAGGCGTCGTTCGTGACGAAAGAGTTTTAAGATAGTAAACTTGGATGGATTTACATGGGGTTTTTTGATTTAGGATGGGTAAATGAGAAGCTTACCGACGAGATAAAAAAATCACGTTTTTGGGGGTTTGGGATGTGGTGTGGTAACTCTTGGAGTTGTCCAATTTGGGCCGTGTGAGATTTATCGAGATTCACCAAGTAGATTTCTACAAAAGTTATTAAAAAAAATAAAAATAAAATAAAATAACAATAAATTTAGCCCATGCAAAAAATACGAAAGAGCAAAAACAAAAGAAAAAAGTAAAAACAAGAAAACAGATAAACTTAACTATTATTAAATTTGATCTGAATTTTCAATTGCAATCTTGAAAATTCAAATTAATACGGTCAAAATGCTCATTAAAGAGACGGGATTGAAGTGGCTCGTTCGCACAGTAGGTGGTTAGATGGCAAGAAATATAAAGAAAGTTTTACCCACTGAGCGAGCGGCTTGGGATTGATACACCAATTGAGCTTACAAAAGTGGAGAATTTATTGAGCCTTTCAAAATATCGAAAAATAACACAATTCTAGATATTGTTACGTGCAATAGAAAGAGACAACTGGTGACATCTACTGGCAATAAACAACTTCAGGTTCGGAGAGTAAATGACTTCAGGTTCGGAGAGTAAATGACTTCAGCTTCGGAGAATCGGTTATGAAATCTACAGGAAAGTTCAGGAATAGAACAAATCGAATAGTCAAGAAGCTTTTGGAATAGAACAGTCCAGAATAATCCGGAGAGTTTTCTAGGGTATAAATATAACAGTTGTCATCGCCAGAAAAAGAGTCTTGTCTTAGACGTTGCAGTGTTAAGAAGCGAAAGCAATAAAGAAGCGATAGTGTGTAATTAGATTGCGATAATTGAAAGTACAGTGTTAGCGATAATTAGAGTTGAGTTGATTAAATAAATGTTTGTGAACTTTTATATGATTAGAGTGAAGAAAAGAACTTATATATTAATTATTTAATATTGTGTTTTAAATAACGAACCAAAGGCCACGCTGGCAACAACTGGTGTCAGAAGTGAAATATATTTGAGAAATAAAGTGGTGGCAATTGACTGAAAAATTAAAAGTGTGATTAATTTTGTGGAATTGTGTTAAATTTGAAAAGTTCTGGAAAATAATTTATATTCAACTGTGAGTGAATTACTACAGTAATGGGGCGCAAAGTGGAGGAGCTTCGAATACAGGATTTGAAAGTGGAGCTAGGGAACCGCTCATTACAAACGACAGGTGCAAAGAAAGTTCTAGTCGAGCGACTTAGACAAGCCTTGATAGCGGAAGGAAAGAATCCTGAGACATTTGTTTTCGAAGAGAACTTGGAAGGAACCGAATTTGAAGAAGAGCCTCAGATGAAAATGGAATAGCTTTTGAGTATTTTAATGAGCAAAATGGAAGCCCGTTTTGATGAACAAAAGAATTCTCTGGAATCACGTTTAGATGAACAGAAGAAATCTATGGACGAACAAAAGAATTCTCTCGAGGAACAAAAGAATTCTCTGGAATCACGTTTAGATGAACAGAAGAAATCTATGGACGAACAAAAGAATTCTCTCGAGAATCGAGCAGGAAGTGGCGGAAGCTCAACAAAAAGTCACCGAGCAGCTTGACAGTTTTAAATCAGATCTGGAAAGAATAAAGCATCGTCAGCCTCTAAGCGGAGCAACTGAAATATCCGGTGCAGGTAGAATGAAACCTCCCATATTTGATGGACAAAATTCGTGGCATATCTTCAAGAGACAATTTGAGGCAGCTTCAGGGGTAAATGGATGGAATGATGAAGACAAAGCTATAGGTCTGGTGTTAGCACTTCGAGGTCCTGCGTCAGAACTCTTACACACTGTACCGATTGAAAATCAACGTAATTACTCTTAATTAGTACAGGCGATAGAATTACGTTACGGAGATGAGCACATGCAGCAAGTATATCGCCTACAGTTGCGCAACAGGATTCAAAAACATGGCGAATCACTACAACAACTGCAGGCAGATGTAGAAAGATTAGCGCATCTGTCATACTCCAGCGTGAATGCGGATTTTCTCAATGAAGTGGCGACGGAGGCATTTGTGAACGCTATTACAGATCAAAATTTACAACAATCATTGAGGCTAGCAGGAAAGAAATCAACAGCAGAAGCACTAGCCTATGCATTAGTGTATGAATCCGCCAGACAAGCTTCGCGGAGTGCAGTACGAATGAGAGACATTTCGGTGGACAAATGTACTTGTAATAGAATGCAGTCATCCCAGAGCTCACCTTTGCGTGGTATCCTTCGATGCTGGAATTGTAATAGACCAGGACACCTTCAAAGAGACTGCAGAAAACGCCGACGAGTAGAATCTCTAGATGAAGAGAGGAAAGTGGAATTGCAAAGATATCGAGCTGAGCAGCAGACTTGCAATAGATTGCAGTTATCACTGAGTACCCCTTCACGTAGTGTTCTTCGATGTTGGGATTGTAATAAATTGGGACACCTTCAAAGCGACTGCAGGAAACGCCGTCGAAAGGAACCAACAGAAAAGAAAGGGACAGAAGAACGTACAAGTTGGCGAGCTAGAGAGCAAACTATTCCTAGGGAGACTAGAATCCAACCTTATGACTTTGAGAGCCAACACAGAAAAGGACGTATCTATGGAAATGCAGAAGCCTTGGTACAACGTTAATGGAAACCTGAATGTAAGCATTATGGCTGGGAGAAAGGAAATGAGAAAACAGCTACTATACAGTTGGTATCCGTGGAACCATCTACAGGTTGGGACAACGAGGACCTGCAAACAGCACAACGAGAAGATCCGGACATTTCACCTATTCTTGCTTGGAAAGTAGACATAGAAAAACCAGAATGGAAGGATATTTCGAGGATGAGTGAAGAGCTGAAAAGCTACTGGGCTCAATGGAATTCTCTTCACGTTGAATGCGGCATATTAAAACGCAAGTGGGAAGCACCTAACGGTAAATCGTTCCGAATGCAAATAGTCGTGCCGGCATCAAAGGTCAACGAGGTTCTAGGTAAAGTGCATCGTGGAGCATCTGGAGAACATTTGGGAGTGAATAAAACAATTTCTATAATACGAGAAAAGTTTTATTGGCTACATATGCGGGAGGATGTAGAGAAGTGGTGTCGCAGATGCACTGTGTGTGCTTCTTACAAAGGGCCGCCACGTAGCAGTAGAAAGGAAATGTACAAGTGTAATGTCAGAGCCCCATTGAAACTGAGAGCTGATGTACAAAGGTCCACGGGGGCGAAATTAGCAGTAAGTACCTATCGGATGAGGACACGTTATGACTTACGCGCTAATTCCGCAGGATTTAACGAAGGTGATCTTGTTTGGCTGTACAACCCGAAACGACGTAAGGGACGTTCTCCAAAATTGCAACAACACTGGGAAGGACCATATTCAGTAGTAACTAGAATTAATGACGTGGTATACAGGATTCAGCGTGGCACAAGAGGCAAGCACAAAATTGTTCATTTGGACCGCTTGTGTCAATACTACGAGCATCAAGACCATGGACCACCTGTTGTTCGGGACGAACAAGTTTAAGAAGGGGGCAGTGTTACGTGCAATAGAAAGAGACAACTGGTGACATCTACTGGCAATAAACAACTTCAGGTTCGGAGAGTAAATGACTTCAGGTTCGGAGAGTAAATGACTTCAGCTTCGGAGAATCGGTTATGAAATCTACAGGAAAGTTCAGGAATAGAACAAATCGAATAGTCAAGAAGCTTTTGGAATAGAACAGTCCAGAATAATCCGGAGAGTTTTCTAGGGTATAAATATAACAGTTGTCATCGCCAGAAAAAGAGTCTTGTCTTAGACGTTGCAGTGTTAAGAAGCGAAAGCAATAAAGAAGCGATAGTGTGTAATTAGATTGCGATAATTGAAAGTACAGTGTTAGCGATAATTAGAGTTGAGTTGATTAAATAAATGTTTGTGAACTTTTATATGATTAGAGTGAAGAAAAGAACTTATATATTAATTATTTAATATTGTGTTTTAAATAACGAACCAAAGGCCACGCTCGCAACAATATATTACCACTAGTTTCTAGCATCTACAAGCAATACAAGTTCAAACGGTCCACATAAGATTACCGCGGAGTACAAATCAGAGGAATCTGACAGCTTCAATGCGATTGATCTGTTGTAAGGGAACCAGACGGGGCTGGCATATTCTAGTATCGACCTAACAAAGGTGCAGTAAAGAAGTTTAGTGATGTAAGGGTCGTAAAATTCCTTGGACCATCTCTTAACGGAGCCCAAAATCGAATTGGTCCTACCGACTATGTAATCGATGTGCTCCTACAAAGAAAGGCGAGAATTGAGAATCACATCATCATGATATCAAATCAAAGCTCTTGCTGAGTGGTATTGAATGGAATTTGGATTTTCTTCCATAAGAAACTTTATAACCGACTTTTCTAACCCGAATATCGTTAAAATGCGTGATTTTCGAATTTGTGTACAGAGGGGGCGTAGGTTGCTGCGGGGGACTGATTTATTTTTTAACACTTTAGCATAATGTTTTACATATTTCAGGGCAACATTTCAAGACCTATATATTTGAGCATGCAATGCGTAAACTACCATAACTTCAAATCCTAAGTTGCAGCACGCATAAGCTTGCATAACCGACATATTTCTCCCAATATCTAGACACAGTATGTGCGCCTATGCAAGCTAGACTCTGACACTCTCTCTCTCTGCCCGCATTTGACTACCACAAGCTCAACGATGCTCCCATCAAGGGGCCTACAACCGTGTTGAGGTGATAGTAGAACAATAGTAAAATGATCCAAGGCTCCTCAATCCCTTGGTACCAAGGTACCAAGTTAGTAATGTCGGCTACCCAATTGGTATGGATGCGTAGTCCATGACCATAAAGCCATGGTTACTCCCAGTGGTATCTTCATGCAGATATCCTTTTATGAAAAAATAGGACTGGTTACTCCATTCGGGCTTAAGATCTTATTGGCACCGAGGTGTCAGCGGGGACCACGAGAAGGTCAAGATACGCCCATTCAAGTCTGGAGTGGCTAGAGATTAAAGCCGGTAATCTTATAGCTGCCATGCATACTTACATATAAGAACTAATATCATGCATGCTTAACTTCTCCCATCCATGAACTCTTCCAACGTCTTCGGCCCTTGCCTAAAGCTATGTTTGAAACTTTTTTACTATTGACATTCATAAATTCTGTCTACATGACTTATCATCAGGTCATCACCGTACATTACTACAGTACCCACAAAGTCACGAAATCTCATATTTATTTATTTCGCAGTGGAATCGCGCATGTGAGCATCGAACTTCTTTGTGCGTGATATTTAGGACTTGAAACCATACAATTAATTATTTAGGACTTGTCATCAGGTTGCCATCGTATTTAATAAAAATAAGTTTCAAATAGACCTGTAAATGCGAAAAATTTAGCGTAACCACGAAGAAAGAGGTAAAATAAGAGTGACTACCAACGCATACATATACCGGATGTTGGGTGGAAATGATTCATATTTGGTATATGGATAGAGCGTTGCCTTTCGAGTAAAAAGTTCTTTTAGACCATATGAAAATACTCACTCCTTTAAAAAATATTCGAGCTTTACCTTCTTTAAGTTAGACTTTCACTGAAGCTGTTGCAACTTTTGAAGTAGATATTTATTCGATTAAATCTTTTTTTATTTTTCCATAGGTATTTATTTAGCCTTAAAAATAAAATAAATACTTAGTGGATTATATTAATACACAGAGAATTAAGAGCCTTCAAAGTCAGAAATTTTTAAATTGGAGTCCCGAAATTTCAAGTATTCACTCATTTTTAGGGTTCCGTACCCAAAGGGTACTAAGCCTCCGATGTCCGTCCATCTGTCTGTCACCGGGCTGTATCTCATGAACCGTAATAGGTAGACTGTTCAAATTTTCACAGAGCGTGTATTTCTATTGCCGCTATAACATAAAATATAAAATATATATAAATATAAATATAAAATATAAAAATAAAATAAAATTAAAGGGGGCCACCATACAAGAAACGCGATTTTTTCTGCATTTTTTCATCGATTTATTCTCATTCATTATTATTCTCATAAGTAGGTATATTTTTTTCAAATGACGCCTACTCTCATTTGAAAAAATAAATAAAAAGTAAATAGTGTAAAAGTTTGTACGATGGTACGGAATCCTTCGTGCGCAAGTCCGACTCGCACTTGGCCGATTTTTTTACGGAAACTAAGACTTTGAGTACGATTTTTTTTTCTTCAATTATTTAAAAGCCCTGTTGAATTCCTTCATATTGTTACGTGCAAAGAAAGAGAAAACTGGTGACATCTACTTGCAATGGAGAGTAAACAACTTCAGGTTCGGAGAATCGATGATGAAATCTTCGGGAAGGTTCAGGAATAGAATGAATAGAATAGTCAAGAAGCTTCTGGAATAGAACACTCCAGAATAATCTAGAGAGTTTCTAGGGTATAAATATAACAGTTGTCACCGCCAGAAAAAGAGTCTTGTCTTAAGGGCGCCGTACACCATCCGTTTTACCGTGGCTTTAAAAACCACGTTTTAGTCGAGATAAGAACCTAAAACGTGGTCAAGAAAAAGCCCCGCACACCATTCAACTTCACCAGGTCTTGCCGTCATCTTGTAGTGTCCATTTACAGCAACAACATGTGACCAAACATTGTGATTATTTCATGAAAACCGGTTTTCACAGAAGCGCGGGAATATTTCATGAGAGTAAAACGTGAAATCTCCGCCCCTTCTCATTTATTTACGAACACGAAATACTTTCCATTCTGTTTCGTTGCATGCAATTTGCGCTTTCACATTTTTGATCTTTATTCATAAAAATTTTAAAGAGAGTTTGATTTTTTTTTATTATTATTTTCTTTCTTTCTTCCTTGTCTTGCCGTGTACACTTAAATGTAGAACACTCAGAAATCTCGCCTACTTCTTAGCTTATTATTAAGTTAACTTTGATTATGAACGAGCAAAACAGTAAAACCACGGCAAAACGGATGGTGTATGGCCTTGCCCACGTATTACCCACGTTTTGAGAAAGATATTTCTGGCATGACCAGAATTCTGGTTTTAGTAGATATTCGAACCTCAAAACGTGGTGTTCGCCATACACCATCCGTTTTGCCGTGGTTTTACAGTAAAACCACGGCAAAACTGATGGTTATGGCCTGCTTTAGACGTTGCAGTGTTAACAAGCGAAAGTGTTGTAATTGGATTGCGATAATTGAAAGTACAGTATTAGCGCTAATTAAAGTTGAATTGATTAATTGAAGGTTTATGAATTGTATAAGATTAGAAGTGAAATAAAGAACTTGTATATTATATATTTTGTTTTGAACCAAAGGCCACGATCGCAACAACTGGTGTCAGAAGTGAAATAAATTCGCGAAATAAAGTGGTGGCAATTGACTGAAAAATTTAAAGTGTGATTAATTTGGTGAAATTGTGTTCAATTTTGAAAGTTCTGGAAAATAATTTATATTCAACTGTGAGTGAATTACTACAGTAATGGGGCGCAAAGTGGAGAAGCTTCGAACACAGGATTTGAAAGTGGAGCTAGGGAGCCGGTCATCAAAAACGACAGGTGCAAAGAAAGTTCTAGTCGAGCGACTTAGACAAGCTTTGATAGAGGAAGGAAAGAATCCTGAGATATTTGTTTTCGAAGAGAGCTTGAAAGAAACCGAAGCTGAAGAAGAGCCTGCGATGAAAATGGAACAGCTTTTGAGTACCTTAATGATCAAAATGGAAGCCCGTTTTGATGAACAAAAGAATTCTCTCGATGAACAAAAGAATTCTCTGGAATCCCGTTTAGATGAGCAAAAGAAATCTATGGAAACCGTTCTGGACGAGCAAAAGAATGCTTTTGAGGAACAAAGGAATTCTCTGCAGAATTGTATAGAAACTTAACAGAAGAATTTTCTGAAAGGTTCATTAGACGAACAAAATGTGAAAATTGAAGAAATCCAGCAGGAAGTGTTGGAAGTTCGACAATAAGTGTCGGGAGTACAACAAAATGTCACGGAACAGCTTGATAACCTTAAAGCAGATATGGAAAGGATGAAGCATCGACAACCTCGGCACGAAGGTATTGAAATATCCGGTGCAGGTAGAATGAAGCCTCTAATATTTGATGGACAAAATTCGTGGCATATCTTCAAGAGACAATTTGAGGCAGCTTCAGGGGTAAATGGATGGAATGATGAAGACAAAGCTATAGCTCTGGTGTTAGCACTTCGAGGTCCTGCGTCAGAACTCTTACAAACTGTACCGATTGAAAATCAACGTAATTACTCTTAATTAGTACAGGCGATAGAATTACGTTACGGAGATGAGCACATGCAGCAAGTATATCGCCTACAGTTGCGCAACAGGATTCAAAAACATGGCGAATCACTACAACAACTGCAGGCAGATGTAGAAAGATTAGCGCATCTGTCATACTCCAGCGTGAATGCGGATTTTCTCAATGAAGTGGCGACGGAGGCATTTGTGAACGCTATTACAGATCAAAATTTACAACAATCATTGAGGCTAGCAGGAAAGAAATCAACAGCAGAAGCACTAGCCTATGCATTAGTGTATGAATCCGCCAGACAAGCTTCGCGGAGTGCAGTACGAATGAGAGACATTTCGCTGGACAAATGTACTTGTAATAGAATGCAGTCATCCCAGAGCTCACCTTTGCGTGGTATCCTTCGATGCTGGAATTGTAATAGACCAGGACACCTTCAAAGAGACTGCAGAAAACGCCGACGAGTAGAATCTCTAGATGAAGAGAGGAAAGTGGAATTGCAAAGATATCGAGCTGAGCAGCAGACTTGCAATAGATTGCAGTTATCACTGAGTACCCCTTCACGTAGTGTTCTTCGATGTTGGGATTGTAATAAATTGGGACACCTTCAAAGCGACTGCAGGAAACGCCGTCGAAAGGAACCAACAGAAAAGAAAGGGACAGAAGAACGTACAAGTTGGCGAGCTAGAGAGCAAACTATTCCTAGGGAGACTAGAATCCAACCTTATGACTTTGAGAGCCAACACAGAAAAGGACGTATCTATGGAAATGCAGAAGCCTTGGTACAACGTTAATGGAAACCTGAATGTAAGCATTATGGCTGGGAGAAAGGAAATGAGAAAACAGCTACTATACAGTTGGTATCCGTGGAACCATCTACAGGTTGGGACAACGAGGACCTGCAAACAGCACAACGAGAAGATCCGGACATTTCACCTATTCTTGCTTGGAAAGTAGACATAGAAAAACCAGAATGGAAGGATATTTCGAGGATGAGTGAAGAGCTGAAAAGCTACTGGGCTCAATGGAATTCTCTTCACGTTGAATGCGGCATATTAAAACGCAAGTGGGAAGCACCTAACGGTAAATCGTTCCGAATGCAAATAGTCGTGCCGGCATCAAAGGTCAACGAGGTTCTAGGTAAAGTGCATCGTGGAGCATCTGGAGAACATTTGGGAGTGAATAAAACAATTTCTATAATACGAGAAAAGTTTTATTGGCTACATATGCGGGAGGATGTAGAGAAGTGGTGTCGCAGATGCACTGTGTGTGCTTCTTACAAAGGGCCGCCACGTAGCAGTAGAAAGGAAATGTACAAGTGTAATGTCAGAGCCCCATTGAAACTGAGAGCTGATGTACAAAGGTCCACGGGGGCGAAATTAGCAGTAAGTACCTATCGGATGAGGACACGTTATGACTTACGCGCTAATTCCGCAGGATTTAACGAAGGTGATCTTGTTTGGCTGTACAACCCGAAACGACGTAAGGGACGTTCTCCAAAATTGCAACAACACTGGGAAGGACCATATTCAGTAGTAACTAGAATTAATGACGTGGTATACAGGATTCAGCGTGGCACAAGAGGCAAGCACAAAATTGTTCATTTGGACCGCTTGTGTCAATACTACGAGCATCAAGACCATGGACCACCTGTTGTTCGGGACGAACAAGTTTAAGAAGGGGGCAGTGTTACGTGCAATAGAAAGAGACAACTGGTGACATCTACTGGCAATAAACAACTTCAGGTTCGGAGAGTAAATGACTTCAGGTTCGGAGAGTAAATGACTTCAGCTTCGGAGAATCGGTTATGAAATCTACAGGAAAGTTCAGGAATAGAACAAATCGAATAGTCAAGAAGCTTTTGGAATAGAACAGTCCAGAATAATCCGGAGAGTTTTCTAGGGTATAAATATAACAGTTGTCATCGCCAGAAAAAGAGTCTTGTCTTAGACGTTGCAGTGTTAAGAAGCGAAAGCAATAAAGAAGCGATAGTGTGTAATTAGATTGCGATAATTGAAAGTACAGTGTTAGCGATAATTAGAGTTGAGTTGATTAAATAAATGTTTGTGAACTTTTATATGATTAGAGTGAAGAAAAGAACTTATATATTAATTATTTAATATTGTGTTTTAAATAACGAACCAAAGGCCACGCTCGCAACAATATATTACCACTAGTTTCTAGCATCTACAAGCAATACAAGTTCAAACGGTCCACATAAGATTACCGCGGAGTACAAATCAGAGGAATCTGACAGCTTCAATGCGATTGATCTGTTGTAAGGGAACCAGACGGGGCTGGCATATTCTAGTATCGACCTAACAAAGGTGCAGTAAAGAAGTTTAGTGATGTAAGGGTCGTAAAATTCCTTGGACCATCTCTTAACGGAGCCCAAAATCGAATTGGTCCTACCGACTATGTAATCGATGTGCTCCTACAAAGAAAGGCGAGAATTGAGAATCACATCATCATGATATCAAATCAAAGCTCTTGCTGAGTGGTATTGAATGGAATTTGGATTTTCTTCCATAAGAAACTTTATAACCGACTTTTCTAACCCGAATATCGTTAAAATGCGTGATTTTCGAATTTGTGTACAGAGGGGGCGTAGGTTGCTGCGGGGGACTGATTTATTTTTTAACACTTTAGCATAATGTTTTACATATTTCAGGGCAACATTTCAAGACCTATATATTTGAGCATGCAATGCGTAAACTACCATAACTTCAAATCCTAAGTTGCAGCACGCATAAGCTTGCATAACCGACATATTTCTCCCAATATCTAGACACAGTATGTGCGCCTATGCAAGCTAGACTCTGACACTCTCTCTCTCTGCCCGCATTTGACTACCACAAGCTCAACGATGCTCCCATCAAGGGGCCTACAACCGTGTTGAGGTGATAGTAGAACAATAGTAAAATGATCCAAGGCTCCTCAATCCCTTGGTACCAAGGTACCAAGTTAGTAATGTCGGCTACCCAATTGGTATGGATGCGTAGTCCATGACCATAAAGCCATGGTTACTCCCAGTGGTATCTTCATGCAGATATCCTTTTATGAAAAAATAGGACTGGTTACTCCATTCGGGCTTAAGATCTTATTGGCACCGAGGTGTCAGCGGGGACCACGAGAAGGTCAAGATACGCCCATTCAAGTCTGGAGTGGCTAGAGATTAAAGCCGGTAATCTTATAGCTGCCATGCATACTTACATATAAGAACTAATATCATGCATGCTTAACTTCTCCCATCCATGAACTCTTCCAACGTCTTCGGCCCTTGCCTAAAGCTATGTTTGAAACTTTTTTACTATTGACATTCATAAATTCTGTCTACATGACTTATCATCAGGTCATCACCGTACATTACTACAGTACCCACAAAGTCACGAAATCTCATATTTATTTATTTCGCAGTGGAATCGCGCATGTGAGCATCGAACTTCTTTGTGCGTGATATTTAGGACTTGAAACCATACAATTAATTATTTAGGACTTGTCATCAGGTTGCCATCGTATTTAATAAAAATAAGTTTCAAATAGACCTGTAAATGCGAAAAATTTAGCGTAACCACGAAGAAAGAGGTAAAATAAGAGTGACTACCAACGCATACATATACCGGATGTTGGGTGGAAATGATTCATATTTGGTATATGGATAGAGCGTTGCCTTTCGAGTAAAAAGTTCTTTTAGACCATATGAAAATACTCACTCCTTTAAAAAATATTCGAGCTTTACCTTCTTTAAGTTAGACTTTCACTGAAGCTGTTGCAACTTTTGAAGTAGATATTTATTCGATTAAATCTTTTTTTATTTTTCCATAGGTATTTATTTAGCCTTAAAAATAAAATAAATACTTAGTGGATTATATTAATACACAGAGAATTAAGAGCCTTCAAAGTCAGAAATTTTTAAATTGGAGTCCCGAAATTTCAAGTATTCACTCATTTTTAGGGTTCCGTACCCAAAGGGTACTAAGCCTCCGATGTCCGTCCATCTGTCTGTCACCGGGCTGTATCTCATGAACCGTAATAGGTAGACTGTTCAAATTTTCACAGAGCGTGTATTTCTATTGCCGCTATAACATAAAATATAAAATATATATAAATATAAATATAAAATATAAAAATAAAATAAAATTAAAGGGGGCCACCATACAAGAAACGCGATTTTTTCTGCATTTTTTCATCGATTTATTCTCATTCATTATTATTCTCATAAGTAGGTATATTTTTTTCAAATGACGCCTACTCTCATTTGAAAAAATAAATAAAAAGTAAATAGTGTAAAAGTTTGTACGATGGTACGGAATCCTTCGTGCGCAAGTCCGACTCGCACTTGGCCGATTTTTTTACGGAAACTAAGACTTTGAGTACGATTTTTTTTTCTTCAATTATTTAAAAGCCCTGTTGAATTCCTTCATATTGTTACGTGCAAAGAAAGAGAAAACTGGTGACATCTACTTGCAATGGAGAGTAAACAACTTCAGGTTCGGAGAATCGATGATGAAATCTTCGGGAAGGTTCAGGAATAGAATGAATAGAATAGTCAAGAAGCTTCTGGAATAGAACACTCCAGAATAATCTAGAGAGTTTCTAGGGTATAAATATAACAGTTGTCACCGCCAGAAAAAGAGTCTTGTCTTAAGGGCGCCGTACACCATCCGTTTTACCGTGGCTTTAAAAACCACGTTTTAGTCGAGATAAGAACCTAAAACGTGGTCAAGAAAAAGCCCCGCACACCATTCAACTTCACCAGGTCTTGCCGTCATCTTGTAGTGTCCATTTACAGCAACAACATGTGACCAAACATTGTGATTATTTCATGAAAACCGGTTTTCACAGAAGCGCGGGAATATTTCATGAGAGTAAAACGTGAAATCTCCGCCCCTTCTCATTTATTTACGAACACGAAATACTTTCCATTCTGTTTCGTTGCATGCAATTTGCGCTTTCACATTTTTGATCTTTATTCATAAAAATTTTAAAGAGAGTTTGATTTTTTTTTATTATTATTTTCTTTCTTTCTTCCTTGTCTTGCCGTGTACACTTAAATGTAGAACACTCAGAAATCTCGCCTACTTCTTAGCTTATTATTAAGTTAACTTTGATTATGAACGAGCAAAACAGTAAAACCACGGCAAAACGGATGGTGTATGGCCTTGCCCACGTATTACCCACGTTTTGAGAAAGATATTTCTGGCATGACCAGAATTCTGGTTTTAGTAGATATTCGAACCTCAAAACGTGGTGTTCGCCATACACCATCCGTTTTGCCGTGGTTTTACAGTAAAACCACGGCAAAACTGATGGTTATGGCCTGCTTTAGACGTTGCAGTGTTAACAAGCGAAAGTGTTGTAATTGGATTGCGATAATTGAAAGTACAGTATTAGCGCTAATTAAAGTTGAATTGATTAATTGAAGGTTTATGAATTGTATAAGATTAGAAGTGAAATAAAGAACTTGTATATTATATATTTTGTTTTGAACCAAAGGCCACGATCGCAACAACTGGTGTCAGAAGTGAAATAAATTCGCGAAATAAAGTGGTGGCAATTGACTGAAAAATTTAAAGTGTGATTAATTTGGTGAAATTGTGTTCAATTTTGAAAGTTCTGGAAAATAATTTATATTCAACTGTGAGTGAATTACTACAGTAATGGGGCGCAAAGTGGAGAAGCTTCGAACACAGGATTTGAAAGTGGAGCTAGGGAGCCGGTCATCAAAAACGACAGGTGCAAAGAAAGTTCTAGTCGAGCGACTTAGACAAGCTTTGATAGAGGAAGGAAAGAATCCTGAGATATTTGTTTTCGAAGAGAGCTTGAAAGAAACCGAAGCTGAAGAAGAGCCTGCGATGAAAATGGAACAGCTTTTGAGTACCTTAATGATCAAAATGGAAGCCCGTTTTGATGAACAAAAGAATTCTCTCGATGAACAAAAGAATTCTCTGGAATCCCGTTTAGATGAGCAAAAGAAATCTATGGAAACCGTTCTGGACGAGCAAAAGAATGCTTTTGAGGAACAAAGGAATTCTCTGCAGAATTGTATAGAAACTTAACAGAAGAATTTTCTGAAAGGTTCATTAGACGAACAAAATGTGAAAATTGAAGAAATCCAGCAGGAAGTGTTGGAAGTTCGACAATAAGTGTCGGGAGTACAACAAAATGTCACGGAACAGCTTGATAACCTTAAAGCAGATATGGAAAGGATGAAGCATCGACAACCTCGGCACGAAGGTATTGAAATATCCGGTGCAGGTAGAATGAAGCCTCTAATATTTGATGGACAAAATTCGTGGCATATCTTCAAGAGACAATTTGAGGCAGCTTCAGGGGTAAATGGATGGAATGATGAAGACAAAGCTATAGCTCTGGTGTTAGCACTTCGAGGTCCTGCGTCAGAACTCTTACAAACTGTACCGATTGAAAATCAACGTAATTACTCTTCATTAGTACAGACGATAGAATTACGTTACGGAGATAAGCACATGCAGCAAGTATATCGCCTACAGTTGCGCAACAGGATTCAAAAACATGGCGAATCAGTACAACAACTGCAGGCAGATGTAGAAAGATTAGCGCATCTTTCATACTCCAGCGTGAATGCGGATTTTCTCAATGAAGTGGCGACGGAGGCATTTGTGAACGCTATTACAGATCAAAATTTACAACAATCATTGAGGCTAGCAGGAAAGAAATCAACAGCAGAAGCACTAGCCTATGCATTAGCGTACGAATCCGCCAGACAAGCTTCGCGGAGTGCAGTACGAATGAGAGACATTTCGGTGGAAGAATGTTTTTGTAACAGAGTGCAATCATCACAGAGCCCGCCTTCACGTGGTGTCCTTCGATGCTGGAATTGTAATAAACCAGGGCACCTTCAAAGAGACTGCAGAAAACGTCGACGAGTGGAATCACCAGAAGAAGAGGGGAAAGAAGAATGCCAAAGATGTCGAGCCAAGGAACAAGCTATTCGTGGAGAGAGTAGATATCAAGCAGCGACTAGTCGCATCACCTCTCCTGTTGAGCAGTCGGAAAACTAGTAAATACCAACTTTGTGGGGCAGAAGTTGGTTGGTGGAATCGACAGCCCCGAAGTTATCATTCGAGTAGGCCAGTTGCAGAGAAATAATAGCAGTCTTGTTTATATATGGAAGTGTAGGAAAAAATGACTGCGCAGTTACTATCGATACTGGAGCTTCGAGATCAATTATTAGAGCAGATCTTGTTAAGAACAAATGGCTTCACAACACCACCAAATATCTACTAAGAACAGCAACTGGAGCAGCAGCACAGGTCTTTGGAGAAATAACTTTAGATGTTCAACTAGGCGAACTACTATTTCCTCACAATTTCCTGGTTTCAGACATAATGGATGAATGCATTCTTTGAATAGATTTCATGACCACATACAAAATAAATCTGGATGTCGGAGAGCGGATTCTCAAATATGGGAACATAGAAATTCCTATGAAACTAGGAGAAGGAGCAGATCATCCTGCGAAAGTAAGGACGATGGTCTGCGAAAATATTACTCTTTCGCCATGCTCCCAGACACTAATATGAACAATGCTTTTATGACATCGGGACCTGCCGATTCTATTTGGTGGAGCCTAACCCCACAAAAGTTACATCGAGCATCATTGTTGGCAAGTCTTTAGTGAAGGCAGAAGGTGCAACATTAATACCAGTCAGAGTGCTTAACACATCCGAAAATGAGGTACAACTAAAAGAAGGTGCTATAATTGGAAATTGTGAACCCATTTACCAAATCGTTAATTTGGATAATGGTGGTAATGTCAAGGAGACAAAAACTATACCAGCTACTACTCAACAGGTTCAGAAACCAATTTCGTCCAGTGCCTTAAGTGAACAACAACACAGCGATGCCAAAGAGGTGATCGATGAATTTTTGGAATTATTTGCAATGAATGATGATGACTATGGTAAAACAAATCTTGTCCAGCAACGGATCGATACAGGAGATTCCACGCCTATTCGACAGACACAACGAAAATGCCATTAGCCAATCAACCAGAAGTTGCAGATATGATGAGCTCCATGAAGAAACAAGGCATAATAGAGGAATCTAACAGCCCTTGGACATCACCCGCTGTTCTGGTTAGGAAAAAGGATGGCAGCACCCGATTCTGTGTAGACTGCCGCCAACTAAATAGCGTGACGAGAAAAGATAGCTATCCATTACCAAGGATTGATGATTGGATACCCTTTCCGAAGCGCAATGGTTTTCCACGCTGGATTTGAAGAGTGGTTACTCGCAAGTGGAAATACATCCCGAGGACCGAAAGAAAACTGCTTTCTCAGTTGGCAGTGGCTTATGGCAATTCAAAGTAATGCCATTTGGGTTATGTAATGCTCCAGCCACATTCGAACGACTAATGGAATCTGTTCTACGTGGTTTAACCTGGAAAACATGTCTTGTGTATTTGGATGACATAATAGTAATCGGAAGGACATTCAAGGAACATAAAAACAACTTACGGGACGTACTTCAAAGACTCAAAGGTGCAAAATTGAAGCTCAGTGCGAGTAAAGGTGCTCTATTAAAAAATGAAGTTAAATATTTATGGCACATAGTTTCATCACAAGGAGTAAGAACCGATCCAGAGAACATCAATTTTACGGAGTTTTCTTGGTTTAGCTACCTACTACAGGCGATTCGTGAAAGGTTTTGCAGATAAAGCAAGAAGCCTAAATCAACTTACAGAAAAGGGAAAGCCGTTCATATGGTCGGATAAGTGCAACGAACGTTTTGAAAATTTGAAGCAACAGCTCTGTGAAGCTCCAGTACTTCACTATCCAAAGCTAGGAAAAACATTTATATTAGACACGGATGCCAGCAATGAAGGTATTGTTGCAGTGCTTTCGCAGGAGGAGAATGGTCAAGAAGTTCCAGTAGCGTACTATAGCAAAGCACTTTCAAAGTCAGAGAAAAATCATTGTGCTACAAGAAAGGAGCTACTTGCCATTGTAAGTGCAACAAAGTATTTTCATAAATATCCCTACGGGCAGAAATTCATCCTTCGCACCGACCATGCAGCACTTAAATGGCTTCTGTAGTTTAAGAATCCTGAGGGACAAGTGGCAAGATGGATAGAGCGACTCCAGGCTTATGATTTTGAAATACAACACCGAAGAGGTCGTATCCATGGAAATGCAGACGCCCTTTTCCGACGTCCATGCAAACTTGAATGCAAACATTGCGCCCGGATGGAAGAAAAGGAAACAACAGCAGCTATACAGTTGGTAACCGTGGAACCATCTACAGGTTGGGACAACCAGGACCTGCGAACAGCACAACGAGAAGATTCCGACATTTCACCCATTCTTGCTTGGAAAGAAAACATGGAAAGACCAGTCTGGAAGGATATTTCGGAACGGAGTGAGAAGCTTAAAAGTTAATGCAGATGGTCGTGCCGGCATCAAACGTCAAAGATGTTCTAGAAGATATGCACGGTGGAACCTCTAGAGGACATTTGGGAGTGAACAAAACCATTTCCAAAATACGAGAAAGGTTTTATTGGGTACATATGCGAGAAGATGTGGAGGAGTGGTGCCGCAGATGCATTGTCTGTGCTGCTTGCAAAGGGCCGCAACACAGAAGCAGGGGAGAAATGCATAAATATAATGTCGGACCCTCTTTGAAAGGATAGCTGTAGACATCGCTGTACCTTTTCCAAAAACGGATGGCGGTAACCGTTATATATTAGCTGCCATTGACTATTTCAGTAAATGGTCTGAAGCTTATGCAATCCCTAATCAAGAGGCAACCACAGTTGCGGAACAAATAATTACGAATTGGGTTTGGTGCGCCGCACGAACTTCATTCGGACCAACGACGGAGCTTTGAATCGCGGACTTTCCAGGAGATGTGTAAAATGTTGGGAATAAGAAAAACTAGACCAACTCCTCTACACCCACAATCTGATGGCATGGTAGAGCGCTTCAACAGAACATTGATCGAGCATCTAAAGAAAGTAGTTGACTATCATCAACGCGATTGGGAGCGACATATTCCTAAATTCCTAATGGCTTATAGATCAGCCGATAGTACTTCCGGACAAACCCCAGCTAAAGTCATATTCGGAAGAGAGATGCGTTTACCTAGCGACCTCAAATTCGATACCCCCAGAGGTGAACAAAAGTTACAAGAAGACTACGTATCGGAGCTCAAACAACAATTAGCTGATGTACACGAGGCCACGAGGACGAAATTAGCAACAAATACTGATCGGATGAAGACCCGCTATGACTTACGTACTAATTCCGCAGGATTTAACGAAGGTGATCTTGTTTGGCTGTACAACCTGAAACGACGTAAGGGACGTTCTTCAAAATTGCAACAACACTGGGAAGGACCGTATTCAGTAGTAACTAGAATTAATGACGTGGTATAGAGGCAAGCGTAAAATTTTTGTTTGGACCACGTGTGTCAATACTACGAGCATCAAGACCGTGGACCACCTGTTGTTCGGGACGAACAAATTGAAGAAGGGGGCAGTGTTACGTGCAATAGAAAGAGACAACTGGTGACATCTACTGGCAATGGAGAGTAAACAACTGCAGGTTCGGAGGATCGATGATGGAATCTTCGGGAAGGTTCAGGAATACAATGAATAGAATAGTAAAGAAGCTTCTGGAATAGAACACTCCAGAATAATCTGGAGAGTTACTAGGGTATAAATATAACAGTTGTCACCTGCCAGAAAAAGAGTCTTGCCTTAGACGTCGCAGTGTTAACAAGCGAAAGTAATAAACGGGCGAAAATGTTGTAATTGGATTGCGATAATTGAAAGTACAGTATTAGCGATAATTAAAGTTGAGTTGATTAATTGAAGGTTTATGAATTGTATAAGATTAGAAGTAGAATAAAGAACTTGTATTATTACATACTTAATATTGTGTTTTAAATAACGAACCAAAGATCACGCTGGCAACACTATTATTATTCATTTATTTAAAAACATTGATTACAATATCTTAAATTGACTAATGTAACCAATGTACATTTGCCCACGGCTACTAGGCCATCTGGGCAAAGACAGTAGTTCCTAGTACATAATCTAATTTCATTTTGGTTCGTATTCATCCTTTCTATAGTAGTATGATTTTAATGGCTAGTTGGTGCATTCCTATCTCATCTACTTATGTCTAGCTATTTATACTAGTTGCTGCAATCAGCTTTGGGTCTTTCTGTCTGCTTGACCAGCTGTGAACGGAGCTTTTCCATCCAGTTAAAACTTGACTAAGAACAACTGCTTCAGGAGAGGTTTTCGAACATGACACTCATAAATATTGAAAATGAGATAATTAAAAACAAACTCACTGCGCAACAGGTTCTATATAAGTTTGCAAAACTATCTCTTTATTAGTGCTTAATAACAACGTAAATAATTGATCTAAAATGTATTTCTAACAGTAAAGTACTTAAGTACATTGGTACTTAAGTATTAGTACCAGTACCAGAAGCTGGACTTAAATGTTTTTTAAGTACAAGTCCCGGTACTGGTACTTAAAAAAATTCAGATTTATGTGCTTCAAGCTGTGGATTTTGAGTTATTGGAAAAATTAAAAGCAGCATTAGTGCTAATAAAATTGACCGTAGAAGCATTTTGTAGAAGTGACGCAAATATTATCCAGGCTGAAGGAGCCATTCATTTTCTTTATACTAAACTGAAAGAATTGAAAACTCTTAGAATCAATGCAAAATCGAATTGAACATCGAAGAAATAAAAATTTAATTAATTTGGCTAAATTTATCCTGACACCAACTATTCAATCATCGAAACAAATTTTAAGTTATGCAAGTGAGATGCTAAAAGCTAAAAAGATTATATTCTGAAAGTGCTGAAATTTCAATAGACATCGAAAATTTGGATCAA
The DNA here is from genome assembly GCA_963930735.1 of Dioctria linearis. Lineage (NCBI taxonomy): Eukaryota > Metazoa > Arthropoda > Insecta > Diptera > Asilidae > Dioctria > Dioctria linearis. The sequence continues at coordinate 253,132,121 of OZ005741.1, forward strand.
GCTGATGATTGTATTGAAAATCCAACTGAGCTCTCATTAAAAGATGAGGTAAATTTAGCAATTGAGAAGGCCTTGTTTGAACCAGAACCAAAATGCAATTTAATTTATTGAAGCTAGAGTTCGCTTTGTATAGAAAGAACCAATAATAAAACTAAAATCATTGTTTTATTGTACAGGATGTTCAAGGAAAAGTATGCAATAGTGATACCCCCTAAAAAATTAGGTGATTTGCAATCGAAAATGCTATATTATAGATTTTTTCGAAAATGAGGTCCTTCCAATGCTTTTTTGGTTGTAACTGAGCTTGCTTTGCTTACTGAACGGCCATTTTGGTCTTGTTTTATTCGTATTACTACTGACTTTCATTTATATTAACTAGCTTTCAATAAAGTTTATAGATAAGTCAAAAATTAACGTTATAACTTCAAAAATGTTTAAAAATTATCTTCTTTGAGGGTCGAAAATCCCCTAAAGTAGCCATATTAGTAAACTGTTCAGTACTCACAGAAAACTTCCCTAATCTGTTGCCTTTCAGACAAATACAACATTTTTAGCCTAGCTCAAGTACTCCCCGAGATACAGGATAAGATATTTTGCAACACACCTCGCCCATACTTGATCGAAATTCAAATTTTTTTTTATAATGGTGGGAAAACTAAGCACTGATGCAAGAAAATCCAGTGAAGCCTACATAACAATTTTAAAATATATGTTTAGGACTGTTAACAACTATCTTTATCATAATGAAGTCAAAATAAAGCGCATTTTAAGTTCAGGTATCACACCATAAATAGAAGATCAAACCTGGCTCAAAACATAATGGTATTTGTGTATCATGCCCTAACCTTAGACATTTCGTCGCATAAAGAAATAATCTTCCATAGGTGAGGAAATTTCCACAGGTGAAGCATTTTCCATATATAAACAATTTTCCACAGGTAAAAATATATTGGGATTTCATTTTTATGTAGGAATTCAGGTAGGCAAAATTTGTTCATTTGTGAAACTTGTTAAAAAATTTTAGTGTTTTCTTCGCAGTTAGATTTCAGCATTTGATCAAGTAAGTAAGTCAGTAAAAATAAGCGAAGTAAAGCCTGCAAATTTTACATACCAGGAGTTGGTTGAAATATACTACTGGGGCAGAGGAAAACCCAAGGCTTACAAGAGCAGCCAGATTTCAAGGGTCCTTCAGTGTCAATGTTTGGGCAGAAATAATTGGGGCTCGATTAGTAGGTCTTATAATATTTCCCTTCAATATAAATAGCGACAATTATTTAGAATTTCTCCAAACAACTTTAGAGGATATCATTGATGACCTTCCTCTCAGCGTCACACACAGAATGTGGTTGCAACACGACGGTGCTCCAGAACAGTACGGGGTACGGATGAGCCAGTACTTAAATGAGCGGTTTCCAAACAAATGAATTGGACGTGTAAGTGACATTTCTTGATCTCCTCGATCACCAGACTTAACACCTCTGGATTTTTATTTTTGGGTCACCTAAAAAATCTTGTTTATCAGGACGAAAGGAAGATCTTATCTCGCGACGATTTAGTAAATCGAATAGTAGCAGCCGAGAAATGCAACGCGCAGGTATATCAAAAACAATTACCTGCGGGAGAAATGGGACAAGAAGGAACTTTTGTATTAAAACGAATTGTTATAAGACTAAAATAATTTATTTCAAAGTTGTTAATAAAAATAAAAACCCTACTGCTTGTCATGAGATTTTAAAAGAAAAAAATGAACAGAATGCTCAGTTTAACAGCCTCTGTTTAGACAATAGTTAAACAAAATTATACTGTCTTAGGATAATTTTGAAAATTTAGATTTTAAATTCACACAAAATGAGTAAATATCACGGGGGGTTCTTTTAGTGGAAACAATAAGATTTGGTTCCAGAAGCTTAAAAACAATATCATTTTTCATTACGACGCTTTTGTCCCCGATGTGAAGATAAATGTGATTTCCCAAAGACCATCATGTTTCTCAAGTACTTTACCCACATAGTAAGCCATTGTCTTCGTAATAGGAAATTTTACTAGTACAAAATCACCTACCGAGAGGGACGTTAAATCTAAATTTAAAAAATCAGAATCTTCCTCTTCAGACGCAAAATGTTCGTCATCCGACGAATCTTTCAACTGTGGTTCATCTAAATCAGATGAACTACTATCAGCATCAAGGCAAAGATTCTTTTTGCTTTGTTTCATTTTGGCGACCTTTCTCTTCGAGTGTGCTCCTACCTAACTCGTCCTTTTCTGGTGAGAATTCGAGTAGTTCCTCTCTTTCTTTTCGCGATGCTACACAAGGCTTTGTTTTAGGATAAGGGCGAACATCTTCAGGTTTAATAATAATTGTTTCGGACGTAATTGTGTCATCATTCAGAGCGTGGCTGGAGCTTGGTTGAGGGTCATTTTAAATATCGTGTAATGTGTATGGCCGTTGATGTTAGTGGTAGGTACTTGTTCGAAAGAATTCGTGTTAGAATTGGAATGATTAGTTACACTCGACATTAAAAAACCGTCATCTGAAAAATTATCGGGATTAAAGGGCCCCACGATACTTTTACAAAATCCGCTACTGATATGTTCTCTGGAAAATGACAATGAAAACGCCCGATTTGTGGTTACTTCATATATACTGATAGTTCTTCCCGGATTCATTGCCATCCAATCAGAGCATGCTTGACTATATCGAGTTTTGAAGGGTCCAAAAACTGAAATATACAAAGGCTGTAGCCTGTGACTACACTGAGGTGGGATGGTCACTAAGTATACGCCGTTACTATTAGCTTCTTCAATTAGCTTTATTTGGATATGACTCTTGTGATTATCATAAATAAAAAGCACAGGGTCTTCTTTCGAACATCTGACGTGCCGAATGAAATATCTTAAAAATTTAAGAAAGCAGTCTGCGTTCATCCACCCTGATGTACTTGCGAGTCCAAGACTACCCGCATTATTTAACATCGGGTCTTTAAAGAACTTTCTAGGGAAAATGAGTGCTGGCGGTACAGCATTTTCAGAAGCGCTTATAAAGCAACAAATAGTACCAAAATATTCACGTTCTGCGGAGCTTGTTTTTCCTACTTGTTTTACTCCCTTAGACGATATGACCTTCGTTGGTATTCCAGACTCATCGCAATTCCTGACTCTATCCAGCCCGAAAGAATTCCTTGAATAAACTGCTGCTAGGTTCGAGTAAGACTTATCAACATTTGGTTTATTAAAACTTATGCATCGAGACAAGCTGATGTACTCCGGAGTTCTTAAGGAAAAGTCGGGATGTCTCCGCATAAAACTAAAAATCCATTCCCGACCAGCCATTTCGATTTGTTCACACTCATCCGGCACCTTAATATTGCACGCGTTTGAAAACTAGACAGTTCATAATGCATATATGAGCAAGTGACAAGATATTTGGCAATCAGTTTCTCTACCTCATAAGAAAAACTTTTACGTACTTTTGTATTGGACTTATACATATATGTAAGTTTCACTTAATTCTAAGCTTTTAGCTCTACTTACATGACGATCCAATGCAATATTGGTTTTACGGATCCAAAGTCTGGGCATCTTCTACTAAAAATCGTAATTATATAAAAAAAAAAATAAAAAAAAAATAACTATTAATAAACTCTAATAATTTTGCGTTTTCCAATTTTTAATTTGGAATTCTTTTTTTAAATAAATGCAGGAGGATTGGTACGGTATCCCAAACCACCTGCGTACCACTGTCCCAGTCCTCCTGGATCGTACTTAAATAGTTCTTGATCATTTATTTCGTAAACTTATATGAATACATATATTCGAAAACAGCACATACCTTACTTTTTAAATAATTTTTAGAAAATATATTTCATACACACTTCGCCTAGTATTGTTATTAATATTTAATTGCGACCCATAATATGAGGGCAGATTTTACTTTTGACGCAGAGATTTAAATTTTTTGGTGTAAAAACTCAGCCATAAACCGCATGCACAAGCGCACTTGTAAAAGATTATATCATGACAGATGCTCAAATTTTAACCCATTCATACCCACTTTCCACTACCTATATGTATATAAATAAACTTGAAACCTTACGAATTAATAAAAGATTGAAATTTAATGATCCCCGGACATACTCCTATGTATATTGCAGTTGTACCGAACCGAAAGTGATTTTAATTAATTCAAACTGTGTATGTACCTCGAATTGATCAAATTGCAGTTTCTCATGTCCACGAAAATTGGATTTTATTATTGAAAATGTATTTTTAAATAAAAGATTTCCTTCCTCAGTGTGACGCATCACTACTTAGTTTTTGTACTTATCACCACCCCCTGACCTGACTCCTATTCTTTGGCCGGAAATTTAGGAAAGAAAAAAGTCTCGTGTTTTGCAGTTAAGCTCTTGTCCATTGGAATGGAATTCATGTAGCACATACAATGACAAATATTATGTTGAAGAGGGGGAGATTAAATCGTGTTAGGGAAGCCTTAGAAATTACCGTTTCTCCTTATATTGAAACGGAACAATTTTATACAAAATTTAATGAAACAATCAAAATGTTCGACGAGAATAACTTCTAATCAGTTAGTGGTGAGGTAAACGTAGTTTTAAATAAACAGAAACAGGATTTGGAAAACTTAATCAACTATTCTTCCGTCAATCTATGCATACACACATATGAATACATTATCTGAAGTTTTTACCTCCCCAAAATTCCCCCTCATTTACAGTAACTTCGTTAATGCAATTAGTGAAAAGGGGCTAACACATTCTAAAAAAATTCAAAACGATTGGTAAAAACTAGTTCAGAAGTTCACTAGGTTTGCTGCAGTTTAGATGTCTCGAACTATCGCGAACGATATTTTGTACCTTAACTGTAGTGTTTTGTTCTAAGAGTTCTAAACCGTTGAAATTTAAAATCATACAAAGGATTTTGTGATTACTTTCGGTATTTGAAAAATCTTAACTGTGGAAATACCTAAAATTACATAACTGTGCGGAGATTTACATTTTTTTGTTAATTATAAGAAACTAAATTAACAGGAATAAAAGTGATTGTGATCAAGTGATAGAAAATCCAGCGACTGAATTGTTAAAATGGTTAGCATTTTATCATAATTTTTAAAGCGAATATTTTATTTAAGTTTTATATTTTGACAAATTCTTGAAGAGGTTATGCAAGTTTCACCTAATTTAATTTAAAATTTTTGCAGGAGTATAATTAGTTGGGCAAATTTATGTACTACCTACCTGAAAAAATGCATTTCGTGTCAATGGTTAATTTTTCTATTAATGTATAAATATTATTAGGATGACCCAAAAGCCATTTAAACAACCCAAAATAAATTTTTTCTATAATTTCAACACATCTACATGGCCAAGACAGACACATTTCTTTTGATGGAATATTAATCAAGTTAACTTTTGAGTAAATATCATAATTTCACACTAGCAGAGTTCAAAAAAATCGCTAATAATTTCGGCTATGTCTATTTTTTCGCAGCAGTCATTTTGAAAAACAATCTGCGTGGCAATTAGTTATTTAAAAAAAATTGTTGTTTGGAAAATATTTATTTCGGAGAGATTTAACGGTTAAAATATAAGCAGACATCATGATTAAAACTTAGTTCTTTGTTAAATAATTTTAATTAATAATATATTAGATATCACAGCGCTATCCATAGATTGCTCGATAAAGAATTATTATGGGGAAAGATCTGGCTTGTCTAGCCTTGTAACTCGATAGATAAACATACCTACCACTAATCTTTGTTTCCCCTCCTACATTCCGCCATCTTGCTGCTCGAAAGACCCGTATTATCACTATACATACTCCTATTTTTCTATAATCGTTGTGCAATTAAAAAATATATTCTCATGAATTTTGAATTAAGTTTCAAACCTATGCTAAATTGATACCAGTTTTACAGATACTAATCCGTGTACTAATGTGCAAGATTGTATGCACTTTTCTTGCCTATTCCTAAGAATATAAGTAACAATTACACCAAGTTGGGATCATCCTATCTAAAAATTGACATGAACACCCAGCATCAAACTCAAAAAGATATATCATCATCAAACTCTTCTAATTACAATCCCTCATGGGACATAAAGCGACAATAGTAACAATCCACCAGACCTTATTATCTGTTTTCCGTTAAATACCAGGGTACGTAAATGCTCGCTCGCGAGTAGCTCCTGATACGGCTTCCAGCTCCTCGCTCGCGAGCCGGCCAAAAATTTTTTTTAAATACTCTCGCTCGCGAGCTGCAGCCGTTAAAAAGCTCCGGCTCGCGAGCTGCAGCCGTTAAAAAGCTCCGGCTCGCGAGCTGCAGCCGTTAAAAAGCTCCGGCTCGCGAGCTGGAGCCTGGAGCCAAAAAACAATTTTTAAACGCTCTCGCTCGCGAGCCGTAGCCATTAAATAGCTCCGGCTCGCGAGCCGGAGGCATTCATTATACAGCTCCGGCTCCTCGTCATAAAAATGTGAGATTATTCTTTGCTCATGAACCATTTTCAGGTTTTGTTTGCACTGCCCCTTGCTCACTCTTAGGAATGGGTGATTGGAACATTAAATTAAAATTGCCGACCTGTGTCAAGTTTTCAGTTACATGTCCCAATTTCGGTACGAATATGAAAAGACGATTTTCTTTATTTTTATATTAGGGTTCAAAGAAGATAAAAAGTAGGTACATCAACTCTGTATATTATGATTATATTATTCGGAAAAATTTTATTTGCTCAAAAAACTAAGTTCATGTATTTAAATTAACGCTAAACATCGTTACCAGTTGGTGCCAGAGCATATGACTATCAATAACTCCAGGTAAAACAATGCTATTTCCTTTTACTAGGAAAAGGAGTCTTCAGATCCCATCTCCTAAGTTAAATGGAATTGCAATAGAATATTCCAAAGAAGCAAAATATCTAGGAATAAGCGTATACAGCAAGCTTACCTGGAATCTCCACCTGGAAATGATAACTAACAAAGCCAGGCGGGCATTCAGTTCTTGCCACAGGCTTTTCGGGAAAAAGTGGGGTCTGAACCCCAAAATGACCTTATGGATCTTCCAGGGCATAGTCAGACCCATACTTTCTTATGGGGCAAATGTGTGGTGGCCTAAAACATTGCAGGCAACCACCAGGAGAACCCTTGATAAGGTGCAAAGGATGGCATGTTTAGGTGCCACTGGCGCCTTTCATTGTGTCCTCAACGTGCACTTACAACCATTCTTGGCTTAGAACCTCTCTACCTGTTTATTCAGAGTTAAACAGCGGCTAGAATGCTTCGAAAGGAAAGGCCAGATAAGCGCACCTCTTTCAGGGTGGATTATCTCAGTATCTTCGAGTAGGTCAACATTAATGACCTAGAAGCTCCAACAGATACTATGGCCAAGAGAATTTCTTTTGAAAGAGATTACAAGGTAACCATAAATAAAAGAAGCCAGATACTAGACAGAGGACTCCAGCTTTCGCAACGAGCCCAAGTCTGGTATACTGACCGATCCCGGAAGGACGGGAAAACAAGCGTAGGGGTCGTTGGTCCAGATGTGGAACTATTCAATCCGTTTGGTTCTTCACCTTCCATTTTTCAGGCGGAAGTCTATGCTATAGAGATTGGAGCCCAGGAAAGCCTAAATAAGGGCTGCAAGAAGTTCAACATTTACATTTGCTCAGACAGCCAAGCTGCGCTCCTAGCTCTTTCCTCGCGAGCCGGAGCTATTTAACTGCTCCGGCTCGCGAGCGAGAGCTTTGAAGAAAAATTTGTGGGCTCCGGTTCGCGAGTGGGAGCCATTTTACAAAGAGCTTTTTGGGAGCATACTTTCGAAAGCTGCTCGCGAGCGAGCATTTTCATACCCTCCTGTTAAATACTTTATATATTAGGGTTCCATGCGGGTTTCAGTTGACAGCCTGGTTCACAATCTTGTTTTTAACTAATCGAAGCGTGTTGTTGTCAATCCAATTTCATCCACTTTCTTTGATTTATTTCATCATTGATTCTGTCCGGGTCATCTCTATAATACTTCATTTGAGACCTAATCTTGCAGTGAATTTTCAGGATACGGCACAAACACATGTTTACAAAAGTTTTATTTCACATTGGAGTTGATCATCCGAAGTTTTATTCTTACTGAGATAGTTCTATATCCAAGATATCTGATATCGTTGATTTGTTTATTAAGTTGTTCTTTTCTAAAAGAAGACCCTCCGTGCACCCGCTCTGGCTCTCTCTGATTATTTATGTATGTATGTAAGTTTTCACAAAGCTGATTTTAATTGGTGCGCTCTATATTTGAATACTGTAAACAGAGTCGAAGGCTTCTATTTTATATGCCATAAAAGTTTGACAAGGAGCAGACCGAATCTATGTATTGCTCCACGAATATACGAAATCGATCAACCAAATTTTAGTAAATTTTCCAAATGATTACAAAACTATGGTTTTTCATTTTATTTCTTTTGGGTTTTCCAATAGGGACTTGAAAATTTTGAATTTAGTTTGTGAACGCACCTTTTCACTTAACATCGAACTGTCACTGTCAGTTTATTCAGTAGACATAACCTTTTCATCATGGTGAAGTACACGAACGAACAACGTCTTAAACATTTACTACAGAAATTCGGAGTCGGTGGCCGCTACTTTAAGAGCGTTAACTCCGATTTTCGGTCGTAATTCTCGCCCTAGTAGACAGGCAGTAACAAGTTTAGTGAAAAAGTTTGAGTCTACATATTCGTTGTGTGATGTTGCCGTGCCAGTGAGACTACGGGTTGGTCGAAAATATCGCTGCCGTTGAAACGTCCGTAGCAAATGATCCAAATCAGTCAATTCCACGACGTTCTCAAGAGTTGGGCATCGCCAAGACCACTCTATGGCGAATTTTGCGTAAGGATCTTACTTTACACCCATACAAGATCAGAGGCTCACTCAAGAATTGAAGCCGATGGACCATTCGAAGCGACGTACGTTCTCCGATTGGGCTCTGGAAAAAAAGTTGTCAAGTCCTTATTGGAAAACCCATTATTTTCATCTAGGGTATAATATTATTGGTCTTAAACCAATTATAGCTTTTTCTCTTGTTTTTTATAGCAAACAAGTATTTTGCAAGATTACTTTAGTTACTTAAACTAGGAGCGGAGCAAGACCGTTGCAAAAAAAAAAAAAGATTTAATCAAATACCTTAGAAGTAGTAATGAAACAAGTTCAAGAATTTATCTAGTAATATTAAAATATTTCTTACAGCTATTTTATCTATTTGGGATGTCCGTCAGCTAGTAATTTTTGTGAAGCTCTTTGAAATTCTTATTTGGAAACTTGTATGATATTATGATAATTTTTCGAATATATTGTAGGTACCTACGTTTGCTTTTTTGTATGAATATCTTCTATAGATGGGCCTGGAGATGACCACTCATTTTCTGTTTGGTATTATGTAACATTATTTGGAATCACCAATTTCTCGCTTTACGTAGTACTCCCGTTCCTGGACATCGGTACGTGATATCGAAACTAAGTAAATCGAATACTTTTTGTATTTATGCTCCATACAGTTGTTCGGTTTATGCTCCATACATAAATGTTCCCTTTTAAAAAGTTTTTCAAGTAGGTACCGTACTGTTTATTTATTACAATATATAATTCAAAATTCAAGGCATGTACATGCCTACATATGTATTTCTTGGTTGACACCATTCGAAACTTTCTTCTTCTTCTAAGGGATCTTTTTCGCGCAAGATCTTTAAACCACTGTTGAAACATATGAAATTAGTCGTCTGAATAACTTAGAAATATTTTTTTTTCGAGTATATTTTAAAAAAAGCGAAAGTTCACTCCGCAAAAAAAAAAGACTGTGGTTTTATTTCGGAACTACGCTATAGCAAAACTACACATAGCGAGGAATGGGTGTATACTTCAATTGATTGTGGTCTATCATCAGTTACTAAAGATAAATAAACTATGTAATTCTATAAGGATGTCGGCGTTAGAAGAAATGCTCTATAGGTAGATGCTCCTAAATATTACAATACATTTTGGGAAGGCTTTTACTACTTACATATATGCCGACATTTTAAATATTTAAACATTTTTGTGGATTGCGTGTCATCCTGCAGTCAATTGGTCAATTTGAGAAACTTTTAAACGATTTAAAATTCCCATCGTCAAGCACTAGCAATTTGACAGTTGAGTAAGAACGAAAGGAAATATGGTTACCTAGATTTCTTTAACTAATTTAAAGAAAGTAATGAAGGGATTTTCTATAGTAATGAAGCACTATACAAAATCCCTTCTTAAAAAAGATCAGTATTCATTCAACAATATTTCGCATATGATTTATGATTCTTTCTCTTTTAAGTATAAGAACAGAAGGGTATATACTGTCCTAAACCATGTAGTAACTGAAATCTCTCTTTCACCATTTGCAACTTTTGCAATGTTACTGCCATAACTTTTTGCTAACGATGAACCATAATCGTATTTCTTTCATATAAAATTGAAGTTCATTTTCCATCTGTGTAAGCATGGTGCGAGAGGTTGTCCTAGAATTTCAAGCTTTCCTCATCCAATCTTTACTGGTAATTGTTTCATGGCCTCTAGCATCAAAAATCTTAATTCTGTTTATAGTATCTTCGAAGATTCGTAAATCTGCTTTGCTACGCTTCTAACTAATTACTTTTTGGATTATTATTTATTATTCTTATTAAGTGAGGAATGCAGACAGAGTTACCGCCTCTCATCTAGTCACTACCCGTAAATACCCTAGAGCGACTATTCGAACTTAAGGTCTTTTACAAAGCCTATAACATTCTTGGGGATAATCTTTGCAACATCCTCTGGCAGTGGGAAGGAATGTATTTTCTAGATGTTTTAGCCTTCTGTAGCCCAGAGCTTCACAGTCACACAGGACATGTTTAGCAATTTCATCGTCTTTCATACACAAGCGGTAGGTCTCATCATCGACCATACTCATCTCATCTAAGTGGGCAATGCCCGATAAATATTCAAATTCAAATTCAAAGTTTATTTATTACAAACCCCCGTATATGCGCCACGCAGACTAGCGTTGGGTATAGGTATAGGCCCATTACAAGCCTTATTTTCTTTCTGCTGAGCATGAGGAATACATTTGTCCTCTGTTGCGAGTACTTGAAGAACTTTTTCGCTTGTGTTAACACCAGGGTATTTTCCCAGTGTGCCACTTTGATTCTGTCCTCCCAAAGCCTGATTTGTGCGGAAAGGTGGCTATTTAGATATCCAAAAATATACTCAATAAACGGAGATTTGGCTCCTTCCTTTGCAAGGTGGTTCACAATCTCGTTGCTCTTAATGCCTTCATGTCCTGGCACCCATATCAGCGTTTGTTAGCTTCGACCAGTTACTTCAAGACAGCAAGATAGTCCCAGACAGGAGTTGGGTAGACCATTGAATATAAATACCTAAACAGGAAGTGATCTTACATATTTGCTTTGTGAAATAGGTAAGAACCACAAAAATGTTTTGTAAGATGATATTAACTTCGGTTGTATCTCTTTGCTGAAAGAAAAAAAATTTATGTTGCTAGCGTTATGAAAAAATACAACAAAGCTTTGTGACGACTTTCAGTTTATTGGATACTCTTTTTACATCTATTAGATTTGACAAAACAAACAAATTACTATCGCCGTTGTTGAGAAGGGAGAATATTGGAACAATTTTAGTACTTTTACGTGTATTGAACAAATTTCCCAATACCTGTGTGCGGAATTCGACGAAAAGTGAACTATCACTGGAAATAAAGTGCCGAGGTTCGTAACAAGATGACCTGAACAAAAAAATATAGAATATAGAATATAGAAATACCCGTTACTGCTGGTGTGACCATTAATTGCTGGGGGGCTTCTAGTTTTCTTTTTCCTTAGATCTTGTTACCTCTTAGAGTCCTGTCGAGAAACAGATCTTTTTGAATTGGCAACGCCTTTTTATAATATGTTTTTGGGTCAATGCTTGCTGTGATTTTGCAGATGCCAATTGCAAAGTAAAACTGTTTTTTCCTGTTTCCTGTTTTTTACTATGTTTTTTACTAAATTCCATATGCATAGTGATTAGTAAAATGTGGAATTCATAAGTAATTTTTAGTATTTGCCTTAGCTGCCGAAACATACTCTCACCCGTTGAACGAGAATGTCTAACACAAATTATTTATTGTTCTCTTTTTTCTTTGCTACTTGCAAAAATTCTTTAGAACGTCTTAACAATTATTCAACTTGTAACATCTTAATTGATGAAGCAGTTAAAAGATTCTAAATGGAATTTATTACAAAAAAAATTGTTTTTTTTATGTATCCGATATATTTGTTACATTTTTTTCTCATATCCTTCTCTGATGGTGATGGAAACAGATTCTTCCATCCTTATATACGAGTAATTTGGCTTCATATCGATCTGGCAAATTGACTTTGAACTCCTTATTTTTTGAATTTTGAATTTTTTCAAAATTAATCCGTTGCAGTAGGTACCTTTTTTGTGAGGTATATGTCTTCGCCTTTCCTAGTGTTAAACCTTTGAATGTCGTTATCCAGTCGCATCTCTATTTCTTTTAATGTCGCGGAAGGACGTAGGATGCTCTATTTAGTCACATATTGTCCATTAACGCTAACTGGACGCTGGCCGACTTGATTTGCTTTTTGTTGGCACCCTGGATCAGTCGGTTTTGCTGATAACTCTTGTGTCGGCTTTGCTCTTCCATCACCGAAGACCTCAATTCCCGGGTTTGTCCGTGATTCTCTCACGGGTCTCTCGGGTGGAGAAAATGAAAAATGTTCGTCCAAGATTAAAATATCTTCTTGCATTTTTTTTGTTTTCTTATCTGCAATTAGACAAATAATTAAAAAACATGCTTAACCCAACATAAATAATAACGAAAAAAATAACATGTGCTATAAATACACACAAAACTGATATGAGGAGGTATAGGCAATGTATGACCATATTACTCTTCATGACGTTTTTCTGAAGTCATTTGTTTTGGTTCGTACTTGAACCAGTCTAACCAAGCCATCTTCACCTGGAAATACTTGCTCAATTCTACCTAGAGGCCAACATGTAGGTGGAGTACTTTCATCTTTGAGTAGTACTACGTCTCCAACCTTTATGCTTGCTTGGCTTTCACACCACTTAGGCCTTGGTTGTAACTTATGCAAATAGTCGTTTGACCATTTATTCCAAAAATGTTGTGTCATATATTGAGTGTGCTGGGGTTACTTGTTTTTCAAATAATTTGGGTTCAGGAACAGCATTAAATGCTTGCCCAATACTAAAATGTCCTGGCGTTAGTACCGAAAGATCTTCAACATTATTTCCAATTGGATATAGTGGACGTGAGTTTACACAAGCTTCAATTTGAATCAGGAATGAAGAATATTCTTCATACGTATATATTGACTGACCAATTATTCGACGTAAATGGTACTTGATGGACTTAGCCCCTGCCTCCCAGAGGCCCCATAATTAGGTGATGCTGGTGGGTTAAAATGCCATGTATAATGTTCCTGGAACTCAGATAATTCCCTACTTCTGGCAATGCTTCCTTTACACCTTGAGCAATATCTTTATGTAATGTTTTTTTTGCACCTATAAAATATGTACCGCAGTCAGAGTAAGTATCCGTAGATAGCTCCCGTCTGGCAACAAATCTTTTCAATGACGCAATAAACGCAAACGATGTCAAATCTCGTACTAATTCTAAATGGATGGCTTTTGTACCCATGCAAACATATATACAAAAATAGCCTTTGTATATTTTTGCAGCTCTATGTGGTGAGGTTTTTAAACTTATCAGTCCAGCATAGGAAAATGGTTTTGAAATGTTCACTCGTGCGACAGGAAGATTTCCCATTGATTTTGTTCTCGTTTTTTGGCGTATTACACATGCTTTGCATCGATTTATTACGCGTGCAATGGTTCTTCGCCCATCCAAAATTCAATACAAGTGGAGACTGGTATTTAACGTTAGTGGCAGTCCTCCATGTAATGTCTCGATATATAGCTGCTCGATGATGAGATTTGTTATGTGATGATCCATTGGGAGAATGATTAGATGCTTCCTAGAGTAGGAATGTTGGTTTGTTCTAAGCGACCTCCTACTCTTATGATTCCTTGATCATCCATAAACGGGTTTAATGATAACAGGTGACTTTTGTTTGGTAGTACAACTCCTGTTTTAAAAGCGGCTTGATCTTTCGGAAATGCCGTCCTTTGAACTAATTGTAAAATTGAGGTACGTGATGCTTGCAGTTCTTGTGTTAATAACTGCCCATACCTTTTATTTGTGTATTTGCGACAGTTGTGTACAAATCTTTTGACAATTGCTATAACTCGAGTTAACTTTAAAAAGGATAAGTAGTTTATCAAGAATTCCGAACTCATGTAATTGAGGAAGTTGTCTATGGATATTTTCTTTGTCTCTAATTGTGGCTGGTTGGAAGGTATGCTGATATTTGGCCCTTCCTCCTCTCCTTTTATAAGCCACTCTGGACCGTGCCACCACAGCTTGTTTTCTAACAACTCATTGCTACTTATACCTCGCGATGCGATATCGACTGGATTGTGTTTTGTAGGCACATGTCGCCAGTTTTCTGGATCTACTGTGTCTTGAATCTCAACGACTCGATTGGCCACGCACGTTTTCCACTTCGATGGATGACTACGAATCCATTGAAGAGTTATCATTGAATCTGACCAAGCCATTACTGAAACATCTTCTAATTGTATATCTTGAATTGTTGTCTTGATTTGTCGAGCCAGTATTAATGCTCCATTTAATTCTAGTCGAAGCACAGTAATTGGCCGAATTGGAGCTACCCTGGTCTTGGATGTCAACATGTAGGATGTAATTCTTTCATCTATATTATGCGCATGTATACTTATATACTATACGGCTTTATTCGAAGCGTCGCAGAATCCGTGGAGTTGAATACTTGGGGATGTCTTCATTGTCCCTATCCACCGTGGTATCTTCAATTTCTCTAAATTCTTCAATTCATCTTGAAATTGCTGCCATTGGATGGCAATCTTAACGGCAGTGTCCCATGAACAACCAGCTATCCATAAAGCTTGAATAAATAGTTTCGCTACAATGATCACAGGTGCTATCCAACCCAATTCGTACAATGTCTTTTTACATCTATTAGATTTGACAAAACAAACAAATTACTATCGACGTTGTTGTGAAGGGGGCGATATTGGAACAATTTCAGTACTTCCACTTTTATGTGTGTATTGAACTAATTTCCCAATACCTGTGTGCGGAATTCGACGGAAAGTGAACTATCACTCGAAATAAAGTGCCTAGGCTCGTAACAAGATGACCTGAAATAAAACTCTATACATCAGTCATATAGAAATACCCGTTACTGCTGGTGTGACCATTTATTTTTGGGGGCTTCTAGTTTTCTTTTTCCTTAGATCGTGTTGCTTCTTAGAGTCCTGTCGAGAAACTGACATTTTTTTGAATCTGCAACGCCTTTTTATAATACTTGTTTGGGTTAATGCTTGCTGTGATTTTACCAGATTCCACATGCAAAGTAAAACTGTTTCTTCCTGCCTACTATGTTTTTTACTAAATTCCACATGCATAGTGATTAGTAAAATGTAGAATTCAAAAGTAATTTTGAATATTTGCCTTAGCTGCCGAAACATATTTGTCTCATATTCATGTTTCTGAAAGTAAACATCCGGAACTCTAGGAAGTTCAGCGACTTTTTAAAGTTTGTTATTATTAATAAGCACTAAAAATTTGAAATAGTGTTGTTTCGAAAACCTGAAGTGTACATTATTCTTTATTTATTTATTCATATTATTTTGTAAAATTATTGCGTGCTGTTACATTTAAAACTTGCACTAGTACATTTCGCGAGTGGCTTGAGTTTTCACTCGATATGCCGCTTCCTTTCGTTATTTATTCAATGTGGCTTAGACTCAAAGGTAAATGAATTTAACGTTTTGAGTGCTGCTTGGCTGTCTGATATTATGTATTTATTATGTATGTAATTTTCCTCCACAGCATATTCTTGTGAATTATTTTGTGAGCGCAGAGTTTTATGGTGTTCACGGTCTCCTAAGATCACCTCGAATGGTATTTCGACATAAGCGTAAGCAATCGGTAGCATATTTAAGGGGTTTGCTTCGTGATTTTCTGCATCCAACTGAATGATACTGCACTCTCACCGGTCTGGGATATTTTCTTTTTTTGTATAGCTTTAGTTTTTGGATACCTTCGCACTCATTTTTCTTTGTACTTTTATTTTTAGTGCCACTAGTGCCTTTCTAATTAGTGAATTATAGTTTGTTTTGTTTAACGTACTGAAGTTAAGACTTTTGTCTTACAGTACCTACTATTTTGAAAATTTTGTAATTGTAAAATTGTTTCTACTTACTCTTTAAATAGTTTCGAATTTTGTCGTACAGTTTAGAGATTTTGTTCGGACCAGCATAGATTCAGTATGCATACCGTTCCAATACACTGTCGCGTATCCAGAATTAATTTCTATCATAGCAAATCAGTAATGATCGGAATTTTAAAAACTTATGAAATTGATTATAACCATATATGATGCTTCCGAACCGGACGACCTACTAACCGTAACGCTCTAGCTTGCATATTTTGAAGACAGACTAGTAGCAATATTTAAGGGTCATTCATCTACGTCATCACAAAAATTTATCTAAATCCAATTATAGCCTTCTTTCCATGGTTAAATACATATATTTATATTTTGTTCTTTTCTTCTCCATTTACACATACATACAGGGTGTCCTTTAAGTGGATGTTACACTCGAAGGCTACGAATAGGTTATGCTTAGATAAGCAAAAAATTGTATGGGTGGCGGGGGGAAATCCTAACAGTTTCCAAGATAACAGACTTAAAGATATTTGGGTACGTTTTTCTAGATCACCTGTAACTTCTGAACGTTACACCTTACGATCATGATTATGAATATTGTTACGTGCCACAAAGTGAATCAAGCGACATCTGTTAGGAATGGAAGCAACTTTAGGTTAGTGTCATCTTAGTAAACTTTGGGTTCGGAGAACGGAATATTCAGGAAGGTTCTAGGATAATTCGTAGAGTATAAATACGGCGCTCTGACAGCTAGGAGGCGGAGTATTATTTCAGACAGCGAAGTGAACGAAGTAAACTATTGGGATTGCGATAATTAGAAGTACAGTACTAGCGATAAATAAAGAGTTGATTTGATAATTATTTGTGAATTTGTGAGAGTAAACAGTAAAGTTAAATAAAGAAAGAACTTTTGAATTATATCTGAAATATTTTGTTTTAAATAACGAACTAAGGCCACGCTCGTAACAACTGGTGTCAGAAGTAAAATAAAATCGCGAAATAAAGTGGTGGCATTTGAATTTGAAATTCAAAGAGTGATTAATTTTGTGAAATCGTGTGTAAAAATTCCGAAAGATAATTTTATATTAAACTGTGAGTGAATTACAAAAGACGCAAGAATGGGACGCAAGCTAGAGGAGCTTCGCATACAGGAATTGAAAGTGGAGTTGGGGAAGCGGTCATTACAAACGACTGGCCTAAAGAATGTTCTAGTCGAGCGACTTAGACAAGCTTTGATAGAGGAAGAAAAGAATCCTGAGACATTCGTTTTCGAAGAAGAACCAGAAATTGAGGAAGAGCCTGCAATGAACATAGAACAGCTTTTAAGTACTTTAATGAGCAAAATGGAAGCCCGTTTTGATGAACAAAAGAATTCTCTCCAGGAACAAAAGAATTCTCTCCAAGAACAAAAGAATTCTCTCCAGGAACAAAAGAATTCCCTCGAGGACCACAAGAAATCTATGGAAACCCGTTTGGACGAACAAAAGAATTCTCTCCAGGAACAAAAGAATTCTCTCGAGGACCACAAGAAATCTATGGAAACCCGTTTGGACGAACAAAAGAATTCTCTCCAGGAACACAAGAAATCTATAGAAACCCGTTTGGACGAACAAAAGAATTCTCTCCAGGAACAAAAGAATTCTATGGAATCACATTTAGATGAGCAGAAGAATGCTTTGGATGAACAAAAGAATTCTATGGAATCCCGTTTAGATGAGCAGAAGAAATCACTGGAAATGCGTTTGGATGAACAAAAGAGTTCTCTGGAGAATTGTCTAGAAAGTCGCTTAGAGGAACAAAAGAATTTCCTGAAAAACTCGTTAGACGAACAAAATTTAAAAATTGAAGGAATCGAGCAAGAAGTGGCGGAAGTTCAACAAAAAGTGACCGAACAGCTTGACAATTTCAAATCAGATTTGGAGAAGATGAAGCATCGACAACCACGGCACGAAGGAATTGAAATATCCAATGCAGGCAGAATGAAACCTCCAATATTTGATGGACAAAATTCGTGGCATATTTTCAAGAGACAATTCGAGGCTGCTTCCGAAGTAAACGGATGGAATGATGCAGACAAAGCTACAGCTCTGGTATTAGCACTTCGAGGTTCTGCATCAGAGCTTTTACAAACTATACCGATAGAAAGGCAACGTGATTATACTTCATTAGTACAGGCGATAGAGTTGCGTTATGGAGATGAACACATGCAGCAAGTATATCGCCTACAGCTACGCAACAGGATTCAAAAGCATGGCGAATCACTACAACAACTGCAGGCTGATGTGGAAAGATTAGCTTATCTCTCATACTCTAGCGTAAATGTGGATTTCCTTAATGAAGTGGCAACAGAAGCATTTGTGAACGCTATTGCAGATCAAAATTTACAACAAGCGTTGAGGCTAGCAGGAAAGAAATCAACAGCAGAAGCACTAGCCTATGCACTAGCGTATGAATCTGCCAGGCAAGCTTCTCGAAGTGCAGTACGAGTGAGAGAAATTTCGGTGGAGGAATGTACTTGTAATAGAATGCAGAGCAATTCTACACGCGGTATTCTGCGATGCTGGAATTGTAATAGACCAGGACACCTCCAAAGGGACTGCAGAAAACGCCGACGAATGGAAGCGCTAGAAGAAGGGCAGAGATATCGAGCTGGGCAAAGATATCGAGTTGGGCAGCAGACTCACAGCAGAATACCGTCATCAGAGACCACTCCTTCGCGTGGTGTCATTCGATGCTGGAAATGTAGTAGACTGGGATACCTGCAAAACGACTGTAGGAAACGAGGACGAATTAAAACAACAGAAGAAGAAGGGAGAAGATGGCGAGCTAGAGAGCAAGCTTTCCGTGGAGAGACTAGACTGCAACCTCATGACTTTGAAATCCCATACCGCAAAGGACGTATCCACGGATATGCAGAAGCTTTTTCACAACGTCCATGCAATCCTGAATGGAATCATTGCGGACGGATGGAAGAAAAAGATGACGATGACTACAATGATGATAACGAAAGTCGAAAGAAGAAAGGAAAGAAATCCAAAGATGATGATGATAACGGTGATAAAAGTAAAAAGAAGAAAGGAAAGAAATCCAAGAGCGAGGACAATGAAAGAAAGAAAAAGACGAAAAGTAAAGGGTCTAAAGATGCTGATAATGACGATGATAAGGGTATAATGAAGGTCGGAAAAGGTAAAGATAAAGTTTCTGACGATGATGATAATAAGAAGCGCAAAGGCGGCAATGAAAAGGATGACAACGGCAATCAAAAGGGCAAGAAATTTGAGGACAAAGGAATCAAAGATAAAAGACGAAAGAAAAATCAAAGCATGGAAGAGTATTTCAACAGAACATTAATCAAACATCTGAGGAAGGTCTTCAACTATAATCAACGCGATTGGTTTCGACATATTTCTATATTTCTAATGGCTTATATATCAGCTATTTACAATATGACCAGACAAAGCCCATTTAAGGTCATTTTCGGAAAGGAAATGCGCTTACCTAGCGACCTCAAGTTTGGTATACCCAAAGGCGAACAAAAGTTACCAGAAGACTACGTCACAAAGCTCAGACAACGATTAGCTGATGTGCACGAGGCCACGAGACGTTCTCCAAAGTTACCACAACACTGGGAGAGACCGTATGCAGTTAAAACTAAAATTAATAACATGCCATACAAGAATCAGCGCGGTACAAGATGCAAAAGAAAAATCGTTCATCTAGATCGCTTGGGTCAATACGGAGAGCACCACGACCGTGGACCATCTGTTGTTCGGGACGAACAAATTTTAAGAAGGGGGCAGTGTTACGTGCCACAAAGTGAATCAAGCGACATCTGTTAGGAATGGAAGCAACTTTAGGTTAGTGTCATCTTAGTAAACTTTGGGTTCGGAGAACGGAATATTCAGGAAGGTTCTAGGATAATTCGTAGAGTATAAATACGGCGCTCTGACAGCTAGGAGGCGGAGTATTATTTCAGACAGCGAAGTGAACGAAGTAAACTATTGGGATTGCGATAATTAGAAGTACAGTACTAGCGATAAATAAAGAGTTGATTTGATAATTATTTGTGAATTTGTGAGAGTAAACAGTAAAGTTAAAAAAAGAAAGAACTTTTGAATTATATCTGAAATATTTTGTTTTAAATAACGAACTAAGGCCACGCTCGTAACAACTGGTGTCAGAAGTAAAATAAAATCGCGAAATAAAGTGGTGGCATTTGAATTTGAAATTCAAAGAGTGATTAATTTTGTGAAATCGTGTGTAAAAATTCCGAAAGATAATTTTATATTAAACTGTGAGTGAATTACAAAAGACGCAAGAATGGGACGCAAGCTAGAGGAGCTTCGCATACAGGAATTGAAAGTGGAGTTGGGGAAGCGGTCATTACAAACGACTGGCCTAAAGAATGTTCTAGTCGAGCGACTTAGACAAGCTTTGATAGAGGAAGAAAAGAATCCTGAGACATTCGTTTTCGAAGAAGAACCAGAAATTGAGGAAGAGCCTGCAATGAACATAGAACAGCTTTTAAGTACTTTAATGAGCAAAATGGAAGCCCGTTTTGATGAACAAAAGAATTCTCTCCAGGAACAAAAGAATTCTCTCCAAGAACAAAAGAATTCTCTCCAGGAACAAAAGAATTCCCTCGAGGACCACAAGAAATCTATGGAAACCCGTTTGGACGAACAAAAGAATTCTCTCCAGGAACAAAAGAATTCTCTCGAGGACCACAAGAAATCTATGGAAACCCGTTTGGACGAACAAAAGAATTCTCTCCAGGAACACAAGAAATCTATAGAAACCCGTTTGGACGAACAAAAGAATTCTCTCCAGGAACAAAAGAATTCTATGGAATCACATTTAGATGAGCAGAAGAATGCTTTGGATGAACAAAAGAATTCTATGGAATCCCGTTTAGATGAGCAGAAGAAATCACTGGAAATGCGTTTGGATGAACAAAAGAGTTCTCTGGAGAATTGTCTAGAAAGTCGCTTAGAGGAACAAAAGAATTTCCTGAAAAACTCGTTAGACGAACAAAATTTAAAAATTGAAGGAATCGAGCAAGAAGTGGCGGAAGTTCAACAAAAAGTGACCGAACAGCTTGACAATTTCAAATCAGATTTGGAGAAGATGAAGCATCGACAACCACGGCACGAAGGAATTGAAATATCCAATGCAGGCAGAATGAAACCTCCAATATTTGATGGACAAAATTCGTGGCATATTTTCAAGAGACAATTCGAGGCTGCTTCCGAAGTAAACGGATGGAATGATGCAGACAAAGCTACAGCTCTGGTATTAGCACTTCGAGGTTCTGCATCAGAGCTTTTACAAACTATACCGATAGAAAGGCAACGTGATTATACTTCATTAGTACAGGCGATAGAGTTACGTTATGGAGATGAACACATGCAGCAAGTATATCGCCTACAGCTACGCAACAGGATTCAAAAGCATGGCGAATCACTACAACAACTGCAGGCTGATGTGGAAAGATTAGCTTATCTCTCATACTCTAGCGTAAATGTGGATTTCCTTAATGAAGTGGCAACAGAAGCATTTGTGAACGCTATTGCAGATCAAAATTTACAACAAGCGTTGAGGCTAGCAGGAAAGAAATCAACAGCAGAAGCACTAGCCTATGCACTAGCGTATGAATCTGCCAGGCAAGCTTCTCGAAGTGCAGTACGAGTGAGAGAAATTTCGGTGGAGGAATGTACTTGTAATAGAATGCAGAGCAATTCTACACGCGGTATTCTGCGATGCTGGAATTGTAATAGACCAGGACACCTCCAAAGGGACTGCAGAAAACGCCGACGAATGGAAGCGCTAGAAGAAGGGCAGAGATATCGAGCTGGGCAAAGATATCGAGTTGGGCAGCAGACTCACAGCAGAATACCGTCATCAGAGACCACTCCTTCGCGTGGTGTCATTCGATGCTGGAAATGTAGTAGACTGGGATACCTGCAAAACGACTGTAGGAAACGAGGACGAATTAAAACAACAGAAGAAGAAGGGAGAAGATGGCGAGCTAGAGAGCAAGCTTTCCGTGGAGAGACTAGACTGCAACCTCATGACTTTGAAATCCCATACCGCAAAGGACGTATCCACGGATATGCAGAAGCTTTTTCACAACGTCCATGCAATCCTGAATGGAATCATTGCGGACGGATGGAAGAAAAAGATGACGATGACTACAATGATGATAACGAAAGTCGAAAGAAGAAAGGAAAGAAATCCAAAGATGATGATGATAACGGTGATAAAAGTAAAAAGAAGAAAGGAAAGAAATCCAAGAGCGAGGACAATGAAAGAAAGAAAAAGACGAAAAGTAAAGGGTCTAAAGATGCTGATAATGACGATGATAAGGGTATAATGAAGGTCGGAAAAGGTAAAGATAAAGTTTCTGACGATGATGATAATAAGAAGCGCAAAGGCGGCAATGAAAAGGATGACAACGGCAATCAAAAGGGCAAGAAATTTGAGGACAAAGGAATCAAAGATAAAAGACGAAAGAAAAATCAAAGCATGGAAGAGTATTTCAACAGAACATTAATCAAACATCTGAGGAAGGTCTTCAACTATAATCAACGCGATTGGTTTCGACATATTTCTATATTTCTAATGGCTTATATATCAGCTATTTACAATATGACCAGACAAAGCCCATTTAAGGTCATTTTCGGAAAGGAAATGCGCTTACCTAGCGACCTCAAGTTTGGTATACCCAAAGGCGAACAAAAGTTACCAGAAGACTACGTCACAAAGCTCAGACAACGATTAGCTGATGTGCACGAGGCCACGAGACGTTCTCCAAAGTTACCACAACACTGGGAGAGACCGTATGCAGTTAAAACTAAAATTAATAACATGCCATACAAGAATCAGCGCGGTACAAGATGCAAAAGAAAAATCGTTCATCTAGATCGCTTGGGTCAATACGGAGAGCACCACGACCGTGGACCATCTGTTGTTCGGGACGAACAAATTTTAAGAAGGGGGCAGTGTTACGTGCCACAAAGTGAATCAAGCGACATCTGTTAGGAATGGAAGCAACTTTAGGTTAGTGTCATCTTAGTAAACTTTGGGTTCGGAGAACGGAATATTCAGGAAGGTTCTAGGATAATTCGTAGAGTATAAATACGGCGCTCTGACAGCTAGGAGGCGGAGTATTATTTCAGACAGCGAAGTGAACGAAGTAAACTATTGGGATTGCGATAATTAGAAGTACAGTACTAGCGATAAATAAAGAGTTGATTTGATAATTATTTGTGAATTTGTGAGAGTAAACAGTAAAGTTAAATAAGGAAAGAACTTTTGAATTATATCTGAAATATTTTGTTTTAAATAACGAACTAAGGCCACGCTCGTAACAATATGTTCAAGAAAAAGTGCAAAAAACGCAGAAAAGGCTACATTTACGGTACAGACTGTGCAGGTCATTTTGAAGCAAAGCGTTTGGGTTTCTTAAATCCAATATAAAAAGTTGGTGTTAATGACGTGGTTTTTGATAAAAATAGTAGTAAAATAGAGAGGAGAAGAATCGAAAAAAACGTGTAACGTTCAGAAGTTACAGGGTGATCTATAAAAATATACCCAAATATCTTTAAGTGCCGTTATCTGGGAAACTGTTAGGATTTCCCCCTCACCACCCATTGCCCCATTGTCTAGCATGACCTATCCATAGTCTTCGGGTGCAAGACCACATACGGAACACGTATAGAACGGTTCGGTTCGTTAGTACAAATCGCGCAGTAGATACAGCTTATCTGACTCTGTTAATCAATCCTATGCTTCATATGTTGTATGTATATCAAACAGGCGGGAAGGACGTAGCTGATTGGTTTCAAATATCTTGTTAGACGAATTGCTTGGTTCTTGGTTTTTATTTAACGGTAACAGTGGAAAAGTTTTGAAATGTTAAAAGGCAATTAGAAAAATTATTTAGCACTAAAATATGTTTTGCATTACATACTTGTCCGAAAGTAAAAGCAACTTTTAATGTCTAAATAAAATTATAAGATCATACTGTTTATGCAATAATCAATTAATAATTTCTAACTTACACAAATTTCAGAACGTGGAGGCGTTCTTAAAATTCGGTTATGCACTCATAACCGTAACATTGGTGCTAATGATATGGGCATCTTTAGCTAGGGCGACGCACAGAGAGATGGAACAAATGAAATATCCACCATGCTCCGATAACCCTCTCTGCACTTG
The DNA here is from genome assembly GCA_963930735.1 of Dioctria linearis. NCBI lineage: Eukaryota > Metazoa > Arthropoda > Insecta > Diptera > Asilidae > Dioctria > Dioctria linearis. The sequence goes on from OZ005741.1 coordinate 253,156,720, forward strand.
TTCGAAATCTTCTCCGGACTTAGGCATAGTGTACTGCAGAAATGTACCGTTTCCAGCAATTCCAAAAATGGTTAATAATTCAAAGGTAACATAATTCTACAAGATTGTATTAATGCTTAAGATTGCAATTAACTATTTTTAAGGTTTTTATGCTGCATATGGAAAATACTGGCTTACGAGAAGTTGAGCCCTACTTTCTACAAGCAACTGGTAAATCTTTACACTGTTTATAAATTCAGTCTTAGTACTTTCATAGTTCTTTATGATAGGAATGTATCGCTTAAAAATATCTGATAATTTCTTGACTGAAATTCCTGATGACGCATTTACTGGTCTGGAAAGGTCCCTCTGGGAACTAATACTACCTAATAACGATTTAATTGAGATTCCATCTAAAGCTCTGAGACACCTTCAGAAATTGAGACATCTTGATTTGAGCTACAATCATATTACTTTTATTGGACATGATTCATTTCGGGGTCTTGAGGATTCTTTGCAGACACTTGTTTTAAAGGAAAACTGTATATCGATGCTACAGGCTCACGGATTCTCTGGTCTACTCATTCTTGAGACCTTGGATCTTAGCGGAAATAACTTGTACGAAATTGATCCAAGTGTTTTCAAAGATGGAATGCCTAGGCTAAGTAAACTATTACTAACAGATAATATTCTATCGGAGATACCTTTTGACGCCTTGGGACCACTTAAAATGCTTCGAACATTAGATCTTTCACATAATGTTATTACGGGAATGACAGGAAATGATACTTACGGTAGTAAATCATCAGTTAAATTGAATTTAGATAATTTACATTTGGAATATAATCACATCACTATGCTTCCTCCAAACTCATTTAAAAACTTTGACGTGGTAAATCGAACTTTCTTTGATGGAAATCCTGTAAAAACATTAATGGTAAGTGCTACTGAAAAAAGAAAACAATTAATTTATGCTATTAAAATATTTTCTATTTACCAACTATGTTAGGAAGACGCGTTTAAATCCGCTAAGATTAGAGAGATTTATATGCGCTACTGTGGCCTGACAAATGTCTCGCCAGTTGCCTTTGATAGTTTGGTAAACAGTCTTCAAATTTTGGATTTATCAGGAAACAATTTGACAAATTTACCAGAAAAACTGTTTAATAATTTCGACTTTCTCAGGTATGCGATCTTATTTCAATATTGAAACACATTCAAAAGTTAAATTTTTACTCCTTTAGGGTTCTCAGCTTAAGAGACAACCAAATCAAAATAATTGCTCCTGTGGAAATGTTTAACGTTTTCCAGTATACCTTACTCAAATTAGACTTGAGCGGTGATAAGAATGCCGCTACAAATCTCCAAGAATTGCGAAAGTAAATGTTTCTTTATTTATCTTGGAAAATATTGTTTATTTATCTCGCAGTATGACCAGAATGAGGAACATGCGATCACTTTCCATTTCTAAAATGAACACCCAAACATTGACACCTGAAGAGTTCTTAGAATTCGGCGTTGAACTGGAAGATCTGCAGATCACAAGAGGAGGCCTACAAACTGTTAAATCACATGCTTTTCAATATATTCGTGGAATAAAAAGACTTGACCTTAGCGAAAATAATATTGGAACTATTGAAAGCGATGCTTTTACTGAGGTAAAAGAAGAGACAACTTCCCATGAACAAGAATATATTTTAATTGATTTCCTAGATTGGACATTCTTTAATATCTTTGAAAATTTCACATGGATATTCTGGAACTAATCTACCATCCGATGCATTACGTCATCTTACATCCCTTCAAGAGTTAGATTTTAGCAACAATAAGATTGCCAGCATGAGCGATACAAGCTTTCATTTTTTGAAAAACTTACGTCTGCTCGAATTGCATGATAATCGAATTGACCAGGTCATGAAAGGAACTTTCCAGGTGAGATGCTATATTAAATTAGTGTTCAATAGACGTGCAATATGTAATGGATCTTTCCTTACAGGGCGATATCCACTCGAAATTGGAGGAAATTTCTTTTAAATTTAACAATCTCAAGCAAATATCTCAGCATACGTTCTTCGATTTGGAGGTATAAAAAAAAACAAGTAAAATAGCTAGAATTGGTCTAAGACCAATTCTTATGATACCCTAGATGAATGCCAGTATGAAATTTCATAGGGTCACTCATCTGTGCAATTTTGACTTTTGAAGGGGTTTTCGGATATATTTCTAGAATGGTTCATCGGACAGAACCCTACGAATAAGTTACCCGATTTGTCCCATTTTTGAACTTAAGTTTACTTTTTTTTCAAAAAAGTTCTCTAAGTACATGCGTTCTCGAGTTATCCTACAGACAGACAGACAGACATCCAAAAACCAAAATAATAACTTTTAATATTATGCGTGTGTGTCCAATCCATTTTGCTTTACCATCATTATTTCTGTGCGTTACAAATGGAACGACAAACCTTGTATATACCCTATAGATCACGCTCAAATTTACATTTTTAATTCGCTGACAGGCTCTGCAAAAACTTCACTTAGAAGACAATAAAATTGAAAAGATCGAAAGGAGGGCTTTCATGAACTTGGATGAACTTGAACATCTCAGCTTAAGAGGTAATAAGTTGACCAGTCTGGCAGAGGAATCATTCCAGGTAAGCAATAATAATATATTTCACGAATATACGCATGATTTACAATTTTGTTGTAGTACAAGTAAAAAATTTCAGATGAGTAGTGGCCTTCAACTATAATTATTATTTTGTTCATAAGAAGTAGGAAGAACTTGAGAACACTATTACATAAATTTTCTTTGATTACGCATTTCAAGGAATTAAAGTATCAGAGGTTGATCCTGAACAACAAACAAAAGACACTAGAGAACTTGTCCTAGATGCTTAATCAAGATTGTTGAATCTCTATAGTTTCCTGACAATAACAAGCGCAGAAGCCGAGAGAAAGTAGAAAAAGTAGAAATATTCTCAATTCTTCTTCTTGAGTGGTCAAGGATGTTGGCATCGTTGATTCAGAGAGAGATTACTGAATAGCCTTATATAACTGAAATGGTCATATAAAAACAGTATGGTAAAGTTAGAGATGTCACTGGGGATTGAAATAAAAAAGACAGATTCACAACTCGAAAAATTACAAAAAATGGCAAGTGTGGCCCTGCAAACCACTCCTACTATGCAGCGATGTACGATGAAAGCTTATTTAAATCTGGTAAACGAGGTTTGAATCTGAAGTCCCATTCTCAGAATCCTATAACAAACCTCACAATCTCATGAAATAAGAAATATCATTCGAAGTACTCATCGTATTACGCAAAAACTAGGAATAAAGCCGAATATTACCGATCTTAATTTTGACTTCCGCTAAAAACGAGGCACTAGGAAATCAAAATTGGTCTGAGAAAATTATTCTAAGAACTTCTGAAATGTTACATTATTGAATAGGGCACCACTGCGGTGGCTAACTGAGGCATTGAGGTCAGTCGATCAATCTAAATAAATATCCTACTGACTGATTCAATTACCATAAAAGACATTTTATTTTGGGAAAATAACCTAGGGGAATTGATAAAAGCAGTCAGGGTGAAGACGTATCACAGTGCTCCAACTTTTGCTGACTTCAGCAGGATGCTTGAAGCTTACTAGTCTAATTATAAAGTGAAGCTAAATGTTCAAATAGAGAGTACTACATTAAGAGCTAGTGACTTTCTTCTGGAGTCTAGATGACTCAAAAGATAGCCATCAAATAAGAAGTTTGGATTCCAATCTCGAAGGACGACTTGGACCTGTACAATTTTCTTCGAAGCCCTGAGTTCTTCTAACTCTCGCAAGTAGTAAAAATAACTATTTAGTATAAAAGATGAAATAAACACAAATTGGAGGAACTAATGTCGCCACCATTACTTCATTGTATGAAAAGATGAAGTTCCTTTTTATGTGACCCAAGTATCTTCAGGTAATGAAGACAGTTTAGTAGTAAAAACTACTACTACGAACCTTACTATGATCTCTTGGCATTGGGCTGATTCAATGTTGACATTATATGCTTTTTATATATTTTATACGGGGACGCTAATTTGATAATGAAATGCGAGAGCTCTATGAAAACAGATGGTGTGTGCATATTTGTTCAGCTGAGGTAAAACTTCATTTACTCTGGTAGAATCCCTACAGGAAATTTTCTGAAAAGATTATTACCTTCAAATTTAGACACATGCATTTGTTCTCACTATACCTAAAGAAGGAGAAAGAGGCGTTAGGAAAAGTTTATCTCGCGACTCAATATATGACGAAAATATGTCAGAATGTTATTTTAAAATAATTCTGGGATAATCTCTTTGTATAATATTACAGCTTTTATCAACCTGTGTTTAAAACTGATAACACAAAAACATATACGCAGATCATGCAACATTCTGTCATATGTGGAAAATATTTTAAGAGAGCATCTGTAGCTCAATAGTGGCAAAAGCGGATACTTGAAGTGACCACTAATACCGGTAATATCAGGCTACAATGCAGAACGACATTGCAAATCGAAAATTGTTTCATACGACTACATACTTGGCACTACAGTAAATATTTATCGAAATGCAGATCAGCTACATATTTCCGATAATGGTGATATAGACAATACGAACGATACAAACATTAATTCCACGAGTGCCAATAATATCGATCCCAGATTAACAGGGAAGTTGCGGTTTAGAGAAAACAGTATCAGAGTTGAAAAATAAATGTTAAACATTTTGAAAAACAGCCCCTAATTTATTTATAATAGCAAATGATAAGAACAATACACACAGAATTAACCCAATGATATTGTGCTGTCGCGACACGACTTCTTAATATTTTATATTTACACCAACAGTTTTTGCATGTACTTTAAAAGTTTAAAAGCTCTTTTCAGTGAAGGGACATTTTCTTTTTCCGCTTAATTTTATAATATTTTACTGCTTTCTCCATAGTTAACATATCCACAACAAAAACGTGTAAAGTCTCCAACTTAATATTCAAATACCATCCAGAATTCAAATATGTACATACTATTAAGAGTTCTAGCCCTCCGGAGTTACTGAAAGTGAATTCAACGATATAAGCAGATTTCCATTTGTGGCACTTATAAGGCGCACGGAAATTTCCTTTCCGAAAGATGGATAGAAGATATCTTAGGGAAAATTCCAAAGCAGAGAAATTCAACTCCAAATGGGTTTGAATCTACATATATTACGGTTTATTTTCTTACGATAACAATTCCTGTTGTCCCTCGTGAGCTCGTGAGACATTGCCTCATCGAGATACTTTCGTCATTCTATATATGTAGTTAACTGGATAGCCTTATAAGCTCTAATCAAATGATTTATGGTAACTCCACCAATGCATAAGGTAACTCTCATTTTTGTTACAAAATGAAGCGCCCGTTTTTGAAATAATTTGTGTGTGAATGAAGCGACCGACGACTATGATGCATTTTTTATCGGTATATAGCGTCTCAGTGAAAAAAATTTATTCAGAAATTTGTTTCGTATTTTGAAAAAAGTTTTGAATTTTTGAAATAAAGTCTAAAATAATTACATTTCAAATAAGTTAGAGTGTAGAGTGCGCCATCGATTACCGCGTTCTATCTTGATCCTAAATACAGATTAGATTCTTCCGTAAACCGTACGACTATGTACTTCCAGCTGCGGTAACCTGCGGCTCTTACCAACATTACATTTACAACGAGCCAACCCTGTCATATTTAAAATTCATTCTCTTCTGTTTCTTCGCAAACAAGTGATAAAAATCCATTTTGGGCCCGAAACCTCCAGACATGAGATGTTTTAAACGGTGCAATATGATACTCTGAACATATTTTATTAACAATGTTTATTTCAATTAAGCGTGGAAGGCTTAAGGACAGGGGAGGGTCAAAAATTTATCTAGTACATTTGGGAAAAACTAGTACAAAATCGAATTCCTTAGGTCCTGAGAGGAAGTTTGAGTACCTGCACTCCTTCACTCGCAGGCTTAAATATCTATTTATAGCCATCTCCATACTCACTTTTTTAGTAGTTCCTTCTTTTTTATTGGAACTGAGGTACTAGATTCCGCACCTTAGATCGGCTCTAACTCGGTAGAGTTATTTCCCATCGGAAAACTAATTTTACTGTTCGCCTCAGCTTATTATCAGCTACAATTCGTAGAAGAAAATTTTTCTCTGCAAATTTTTAGGGTGGAGGTAGAAACCTCCGGCAAGGGGGTTAGTTCCAATACGGCATGTTGCATATCAAATTAAAGGTATCGCCAAGTACTATCGGGTGGTGTGCTTTTTTTCCGATTCAGAAAAGTTTCTCGGAACGTTTTAGCCGCCGGAAAACCCATGTTCATGCACTTGGGCCACAATTACACAGTTAGGTACTACATTTCGCATATATTTTTGCAGTTCTTTCTTCCATGGCCCTTAGTGCTCTGTTGTGAACATGTTTCTCATAGGAAACCATTTTCCACCACGCACCAATTCCGCGCAATCACGAGAAGTAAAAAAGTCCACTTTTTCACCCAAGAAAGTCGCTCAAGCTACATCTGATCGCCAAAGCTTTCCCTCGCTTAGTTGAAATGAAAATTTTTAATAAAATATGTTGAGAGTATAATAATTTATCGTTTAAAACAACTCTCATGTCTGGATGTGTCAGTCTTAAAGTTGTATGAAAAGTGGGCATTTCCTTTTGGGTGCTATAGCCGTGAAACGGCCAATTTATAAGTAGACCTTTATAGATGGTATAATACGCCAAATACTGCGCATACAACTCTCTGGCACGGAAGTAGAATAATTTCAGGAGCAATTCTACCAATTGGAATGCTAACAGAAGGTGTTTTTACGAAAAATCTAGCAATTTCTAACAAAAAAGAGGTAGAAAAACTAAACTTGCACTCTATTAGAGTTTACATAGGCTTCGGAAAAACTTGGATAAAACGGCTGGAGCCGTTGGACGGACAAGTTACACGTTATGTAGTAACAATGTTTTGTGCCCCAAAGATTAACCTACGTTCGTTAGATTTTAACTTTTATATACTTTTGTGATTAAATTTTATTCGATCATTTCAAATACATAAAAAAAAATTATTTAAATTTTCGATTTTGTTATTTCTTTCGTATTATCCGAGTTTTCGCTTATTCAAGGTACCTCTTTCCTACATTACGCGAGATCTTACAGTAAGTTGTATCAACTTGATTATTTTTTTATTCGATTCAGAATGAAAAAATACATAGAAATTGGTATCAAGAACGAAAGAAAATAGAAAGCTAACTACACCATAAAGTTTTTTAGTCAAATAAGCCATTTCGCACCACTGTGTGTGTGTTTAACTTACATTATTTTTAGATTTAGATTTGAGTAGTGAGAGTGGTTTTACGTCCCATTCACTACGGCCACTATGAGCCTATTATGATTCCTTCATTTTTAAAGCTCATTAAATGGAGTTTTTTTTTGTTTTTTGAGAACTCCAAAATTTTCTTCAATAAGTTGAACATTACTTTTGATGGTGTCAAGAAGTATTGCCCAAGAAGTTTGAGTCTTTTTTTTTTTTTATATTATTAAGTCAAGCTCAGGTGATACCCTATGATGCAAAGCACAGCATGGCAGGAAGGAGATAGGGAAAGTATTAGGGGATATGAGGAGAGTAGCGGAGGTGCCGATGTATGGCGCCTTAAACTTCCGCAGATTGTATGCCGGAGGAAAAACAAAAGATGATAAACTGTTCCACATTCCCACTGTTCGGGATGAAAAAGCATCATGAAATTTTACTGTACGGCCGAAGGTAATTTGAAGGGTTAAAGGATGTGCGCGGTTTGCAGCGCGAGTATTACATGCAGGAATCACTCTACAATGGATTAAATTAGATATTTCATTAGAACATTGACCATGCATGTAGAGATAAAGGAGCGAAAGGCTTCCAACATTGCGGCGGTGCTCAAGTGAGTCGATATGACAAGTTATTGCCATTATCCAATGAGCTTGAAGGCTCTCTTTTGGACAATATCCAATGAAGCTAAGGCTGTGCGACCAGCCCCAGCCCATATATGGGAATTGTATTCCATTCTAGGTCTAATGTAGGACTTGTAGATGAGCGCTAGATTTGACGGGCTGAAATATTTTTTCCACCTTTGCAGAAATCCAAGACATTTCGATGCTTCTTTGGCAACAGAGAAGATGTGATCTGTCCAGTTTAACTTACTGGAAATATTAATGCCAAAAATGCTTAGCGACGGTGAATCAGAATTTAATGCTCCATCAAAAGAAACGGGAGTGGTTAAGTGATGATCTTATTTTAATGAGATGAGACAGCTTTGGGTCTTAGATGCATTAAATTCGACGCGATTCGCTTTGCCCCAAGCGAGGATATTGTTAAGATCGTTACTCAATGAGCTAATCATACAATCTCATTTAAAACGTGAGGCATTCCCACTGGATTCCGCAAGAGTGTCAAACGAGTACTGCAATCATCGAAACTATGGACGGGATTGAAAGTAAGGGAAAGCAGATCATTAATGAAAATTAAAAAGAGAGTTGGAGAGATAACAGAGCATTGAGGCACACCAGCATTTATGGGATGAGGTTCAGATGTAACGCCATCTAATACAACACGTATTTGGCGACTAGATAGGTAACTTTCAATCCATAATAGAAGGGGAGGGGATACATCAAGTGCTTTAAGTTTAGCTAAAAGGGCTGGATGCCAGACTCTATCAAAGGCCCTTGAAATATCTAGGGCAACGATTTTGGGCTCACCAATATTGTGAAGATTACGGTTCCAACGTTCCGTAAGAAAAGTCAGCAACTCACCAGATGATCGTCCAGATCGGAAGCCATATTGGCGATCGTTGATGAGATGATTAGTTATGTTCTATTACTTCACATTTGCATTGCTCTGCAATTTCCCCTTTGTCTTCGCGTAATCTGCACGTGTTGTCTCTAGAGAGTCTAATGGTGTACAGATATTTATAACTGACAATGTATATAAGTATGTTCTCTCTGTCAATGTTACCAGCTCTCGTAAACTGGAGCTATATTTAAATTATTTGGGAATTTACTTATATGCATGTCAGTGGAATTTACCGAATTTGCCTCAAAAGTATTTGGGACTATTTGTATTGTTAAATTTTAATGATGAACCGAAGGAAGTTTCTCACAAGGTTGTTTTGGTAGGAAAGTTCTGATTAACTACCAAGTTGCCAGTTCTGGAAATACCGCTGAGCTTCAAGCAATTTCACGTTCCGAATCGTTACTATTCAGTGGAAAAGTATGCTCGCATGGAAAGAAACAGGAATATGAAAGTGGTGTCATTTGCTTTCATACATTTTTGGTTCAATGAACAGTCCATTTATATACATATCAGTGATACTTATTTAGCCGACAACTCCCGGTCAGTAGGCTGGTGGTCCGGCTAGCTTGATGCCTGTTGCATTGTAGAAGCTCGGCAGTTCTTCTTCCATATGTTTCTGCCTGCGCGCTACCTTCATACCTCTTAGAAACAATATTGGCGACAAAATAAAGGTGTTTAGCACCAAATTGTACCTCCAGCGAATTTAATAGTTTACTATGGTGAAGTACACAACACCTTGAGCCCAAGTAAAAATATTGAGTATGGAAGGCGTATATATTATATAATTAGCACATATTAATTATGATTGATGAGCAAATTCCAGAGAACCACAAAGTCAACTAGCTATCGTAATATATAACGGCAGTGTGCAGGGGATATTAAAACTATGTCGACTGTTCGAGTATTTATATAATAAAGGTATAACAGTCTTCCCTCTCCCCATACCCTGAAGATGAGTCTTATTTTTTTTTTTTTTTATAGTAGCACGAGGTAATGTCAACACTCATATGAAAAGAGCGACCGACTTTAAATTCTACCTTCTCTCTTTTCAGTGTTCGCTCGATTTCGTGTAGAATTCGATCTACGATTGATGTCGCCTAAAAAATATCTCCATAAAGACTACAAGGAAACATAATTATCTGTGGTATCCGTGAAAGCAGGTCGGACCTTTTTGCTAGCCTAACTATGAAATTTTTTTCCATCATTTTGGGGAAGGAATAAGTACTCAATGCCTCCTTGATGAATAGATGAAGTATTCCAGCACCTAATTTAAGATCATTTTATGGTAACGGTGCCCTTTTACGTATGTCACATTAGCTCTGGGATAAAAAAGTATTACCTTCTTTTTTTCCTTATCAAGAAAATAAGGTCTTACTATGTCCTTAACCTCAATAGACTGTCTCCTCAACTGCTTGCACGAAAACTCCCGTCAATTCGTCTCTAGTTGAAATAATAAGTACAACGCTTTGGTTGATTTTTGTTTCATACTGTGCGTATTACTATCTATCCTCCAATAAGCAGAGGTATTTTCGAAAAAAAAATCAATGTTGTTTCTGATGCCGATATTAACCATTATCGCTCCCCAAATTATCACTAGTACCTATCTTCTCAGCGGAGCATAGGATTATGATATATATCAGAAAACGTTTTATAACAAGACTTTGCTTATACTAATCCAAAATTTAATTATGATTAGATCTCCAATTTCCTCTACTTCATAAATTGTCACTTCGGTCAGATGTTTTGAGTGCTTTTTCCAATCTGTAGCAATTGGAAAAAGTAGTAGTGCCAGACGTATCTGAAGAAAATGCGAATCTCCTAGATATTTTCTTAACATCAACTGTCATTTTAGTACAACTTTTTTGCACTTTATCTGTCCTCTAAGGTTAAAATCGACCAAAGAAAAGAATCTCATAAAAACTGTAACGAATATGTAATTTGATGTACGCTTGTATTCTAACTCTAATGTACATATAATACTGAAACGATCGTTGATTTAAAAGACAAGGCTACTAACTTCAGCCCAAATGTCTCTAACAATATGCCGTAAATTCTCATTACGGTTGATCTATTTTCGTACTAACAAATTTTTCGATGTACTTTGGGTGTTCGATATTTCTAAGGCTCCAAGACCTGATAATACCTCTGCTGCTAAAGTTCTGCACCTCAAGCGCGGCTAAGGCTTGCTGCAAGCTCTTTCATTTGGTTTTGATCAAAAGGAATATTTCCAAATGCACTGAAACTTATAAACTAAACATAAGTTCTGCAAAAACAAATTAATGATAATTTTGGAGAATGGAAGATCCTTGTTTCAGATATTTTAAAGGTCATCGATAGTCTGGAATATTACCTTTCTAGTCGAACTTAATGCTTTTGCTCACAACTCTCCATTAATGACATAGACTTCACTACATCAGAACCCCAAAATACTAACGCAAGCCTGCCTCAAGGCTCTGTTCACTGTAAGACTTTATTCATAAAATTCACTAATAAATAACTCATTATCCTCCACTTTCAATTTTCACCATGGCTTTGCAGACAAGAATACTCTTAACTTCATTTATTCATTTGCCCATCCTGGGCATCGTTGTCATTTTCATTTCGAGCAATCTTATCTGAACTGAGCACATCCTTTTCATTGCAAAAAGCAAGGAATTATAAGACCTAAGACCAAGGTTTGAGTATATTCTCATATCTAGCCAGTAGTCATCGGTTTAGTTGCATTACGACACATCCAAAAATGCTACAATAATATCAGCTATCGGAGCTCTGGAACACCGACGTAATGTTGGTATCTTTCGCGCTTTGAACGCTACCTATATGGATTCTGTTTTGGCAAAATGTTTTTCCTAATTCCTTGTAGGCAGCACCCGACACATAATACTAGTCCTGGAAGCCATACTTATAAGCTTACGTTCAAAGTAATTTCGCACTTTGAGATGTGAATCTATCCTAATCCAAAAGGTGCTGATACGAAACATTTTATCATCTGCTATTCTTCCCCTTTCGAACGACCGCAAAGAGAGTTCGATTTGATCAGAATGTATGTAAAATTTTATAGACGAATGAAAAATGAAACGAAATTTCACGAAATCTGATAAAAAAAAACTCGATATATCCTGTATACCATGATCCAACTCAGCCAGAATCTCACCAGAAAGCAGTCTAGTGGTATACAGACTCATACCACCAAACAAAAGAAATTTTGTAAAAACGCGATGAAATGCCTGAGCTTCTTGCAAAGATGTAAGAAATATGTTACTCCATCAGGCTTGGCGCAAATCTACAAGTCTCATATATGGCCTAAATTTGAAAGTAATTCCCATTACATATTTAGGGAGGGGCTGGACGCACTGCATTGTCCACGTTAGACAAAGTCCAAAAGAAGCCATTCCGTCTTATTAGCGATGACGGCGTAATGTCGGATGTCTATCTCTATTTTATCGCTACTTCTATGGCTATTGCTCTGACGAAAGCCCTAGCCTGATAACTTGTAAAATTATTCCTATGGTCACCACACGAGCTGTAACCCGAGCTCATCGTCACACCCTTGAAATCAAATTTGGCCGCACCTTAAAATTCCCCGAATCCTTCATAAACAGTACAGTGGAACAGATTGCCATCCTCTGTTTTCCACTCAGCTATGAGCTGCAAACATACAAGCTTAATGCACACAAGCACCTCCTTGACTCAACCCAATAATCCTCAATTCCGTAACCCGTCTTCCTTTCCTGTCAAGGCTGTGCAACATCATAATAAAAAAATTAACTTTACGCAAACCTATAAAAAATTTTGTACAGGCGTCTTTTACCTGTGGTAGCATAACTATCGAATTTAGAGGTACCGAAGAAGTAACTATTACTTCCTAAACAGAAAAGCCTTTTCCCTTCTATGCTACATATATATTAAACAGATTTCAGCCAACGAAAAGAAACTTTGACATTCATCTGCGAGACATGGACCCAAAACGAAATATATCAGCAGCAGGGCTTTGTAAAAGGTAGTTAGGGTAGTTAGAGAAGAAAAATGTGAGAACTAGGTAAAATTAATTTTCAAAAGAGTCCAGTGAAGTTATATTATTAATAAACAAAATCTAAAATCTCTTAACAAAAATTTCACAAATCTGGAAACTCTGACCACCCCAAAAAATACAGCTCCTATACAATCGTAACAGACTTTTATTATGTCAGCTTTTATCTAATCAAGATCTGGGGTAAGATTATGTAACTTTTTCCGACTTCGTTTGAGGCGAGAATGAGTGTGCACAATATTAATAATTTTCGTCTACATCTAAAATATCCTTATATAATACCATCGAATCAGACGAGATCAAAACAAGTTGCATAATGTCACCCCAGTTTGGCGTAAATTAAAATAGTATTGTTGTAAAACCTAAATAAAATTATGGAATTGAAACGTACACTTAGGGCTAAAATGGGAATAGACACTATAAAATTAACTATCTCGATGCATGAGCATAATGTGCATCTGCAAATCAGCAGATGTTATAAAAGCACGCAGACAGAAACCACAGGCGAACTTGTTGTTCGATTGGCACTGGCGCTTATGTTCGAAAAGCTCTGTTTTGGATGAGAATTTCTTTCCACATGGATGGCAATTGTAGATTTTCCCATACTCCATATGATCTTCAGCTTTGTTTGCTTTTTCAGTGCTTTCATCGTTTGGTTCGACTTTTGTCACTTTCTGCTCTTCAGTATCTGGATATTGTGATGTGACCAAAGGATCTTGTAAGTCACTTAATTTTTTTACTTGTAGTCGTGGTTTGCTATCGTACTGCTCATCTGGAGTAGTTATTTCTGAATTTACTGCTTCTAATTCGTCTACTTGCATTAATTCTTCTTCAGGAGGCTCCAGTTTCTCTTGTTTTATTATAAATTCAGTCGGTGGTTCAGGTTTGGGTGGAGGTGGAGGATTACGATTTTTATGTTTACGCATATGTGAATTTTTCGATCGAAAATTAGAGAACTCCATCCCACAAATATGACATCTGACCTTACTACTTTTTGAATTTGTCTTTTGTTTCTTCGATTTTGGCCGATATAGAAACGGTGGAGAGTAATTTAAGTAGTCTTCAGCTGTGTCGTCAATGGGTTCAGTTTTGATTTTTACTTCTTTAGGAAAATCTAAATTCATTAAGTCATCTTTAGATGTGCCATTGCCTGTTGCAAATCCAAGAGAGTCCGATAATCTTCTACGTGATGATTTATAACTTATACCATGAGCAGCAGGAACGTGCTCTCTTAGCATCTTGGGATTATTAGCAAATTCTTTTCCACAAATTTGACAGTAAAAATCACACTCACCATTTGACCAGTGATCTAGAATGCATCTATGATCCAAAAAAAGTTTCCAACAGTTTAGACAACGGATACATTTTTTATCCCCTTTGGGAATGAGCCGCCCTCGACGGACCTTCTTCTCCAAATACTTCTTATCAAAGATTCTACGATCTGATACTGTCATATGTACTAGCTGATGTTTTGCTAGAATATTTGCAGTAGGAAATAATCCATGGCAAAATTTACATTTTTCTGCAAATCTTGAAATATTTGTCAATGATGGTTTTATTTTGTTTCCGTAGGATAAGCTCATAAGGGTGCAACCATTTGACTGAAGCTTATGCTGGAGTTCCTTAATTTGATCAGTGATTACCGGCTTTGTATTTGGGCTTGTCGATTGCTTTTCAGGAGATGGAGACACCTTTTTCGGCACTAAACTAATATCCTTCGACTTTAAAACGGGAAATGCTGGCGAAATTGGATCTATGATCTTCTTTGCAAAATCTTTTCGCTTCAGAGACATTTCCTCGTGTAACATTCTTCCCTTAAAAAATGATTGACTACCTGACGACGACTGTGGTGGAACATTCACCGGCATTACATCTTTTATGTCATCGTTTGCTGTGAAGCAATTGGGATATATTCTGAACTCACGATGCGGAAAGTTCGGTTCAAATTTTCTCGCTTCTGATAACATCTTGTGATTGGATGTCTAAAATATTTCGCATCATAGAGAACTCTTAAGGAATAACATAACAAGTAAATACCTTAATCAAATCAATTAATTTGAAGTACGGATTGTTTGGCTGATTTTGTCGGACATTGTCGATCCACTTCTTTTGCACCTTGAAAAGCTTAGAAGTTTCTTCAAACATAAGTGAGACGTTTGTAACACATTTTCTGCAAATATTTTTGGGCAACGGATCAGTTTCATATATCTGAAATAAATTTTCAATTAAAACCGCTTTATATCACACAGCAAGCAACATTTTTGTAAGAAAACTAACAATTATTGGGAATACTGTGAGAATTTTACGGAGTAGATTATTCCACTTATTGTCGAAAATATTAATGTTACTGGTATCCACAAAGCCGCATATTCTACACGTTTTATCCTCAACATCAGCATCCATTTTTTTTAATAGAAAATTTAGATTTTCATTAAAAAATGGACAAAAACTGGTTGCCGACCATCGAATGTTGATGGTTTTTTCGGTACACGGTCGATATGTCAAAAAATATGCTTGAATTAGAATGTCACGTCAGAGGGGTTGAGAGCTTATTTCCCAATTAAAAACTGACATTGTAGATGTCGCTAAGTGTAGAGATGTACTTTTGCTTTCTACTCATCAGGTGGCGATGTTATCGGCAGATATTATGACTGGCATTAATTTAAAATTTCCGGCGTTAATTAGAAAAATATTTTTTTTTCATTTTTCTGCATTTTGTTAACAATCTTATGTTATTGTCCCTTATCATGTAAATGCAAGATCTATATACATCAGTAATATACACTATATATATATATATATATTTTTAAAAAGAGTTTTATCAATGAAATATTTTTTTTTTTTTTTAGAATCTTCCAAAACTGGAGTTACTGGACTTGGCGTATAATTCGCTGACAAATTTTGCATTCGATTATTTTGATCAAGTAAGTAATTTAATCAGTTTTTAATTAATAAGAAATGTAGCTTCAATAAGTAAAAATCGGCCAACTGCGAGTCGGACTCGAGCACGAGGGGTTCCGTACCATCGTCCAAAATTTAACATTATTTGCTTTTTATTTGTTCTTTCAAATGAGAGTAGACGTCATTTGAAAAAATAATACTGTCATTTGAAAAAAAATAACAATGCTTTCATTTGAAAAAATTATGCCTACTTATGATAATAATAATGAATGAGAATAAAACGAGGAAAAAAAACGCCGAAAAAATCACGTTTCTTGTATTTAATTTTTAATTTTGTTTTTATTATTTCTTGATATAGCGGCAATAGAATTACACACTCTTTGAAAATTTCAACTGTCTACCTTTTACGGTTCGTGCGATACAGCCCGGTGACAGACAAACGGACAGACACCGGAGGCTTTACTAATAGGGTTCCCGTTTTTACCCTTTGGGTACGGAACCATAACAACCAACAATTTTGTAATTAATTGTTGGCAAACTTCCAAGTCTTCTCCTATTATGTAAGTGCAGCTCAGTGAAACTGCCTCATATGTATACATATGTAATATATATATTTTTTGTATATGAAAACTTTCCAGAACTCTTTCCAGAATATTAGCGGTAGCCTTGCTCATCTCCAAGTTAGAATTGGATGTGCATATGATGGTTATTCATCAGACCAATTACAGATCAGATCGATAAAATGTTTCGAGACCAGCGCGATATCTAGCACGTCTTTCCTCTGAATCCTCCCACTAGATATAGAATTAGCCAATGTAGATAGCCTTTATACAATAAGGTACTCACTTCTCTTATTTGTGTTACAAGGTTGTTGTAAACATTTCCCCATAAATTGAACATGGTTTACAAGGGCCCTTATGGTTAGTTATTCAATTAATTCATGTGTATGTATGCTGAGCTGACAGTTCTGATTCCCATTTCAACAGTTATCACCTCGCTAGAAACGTGTTTTGCCATGGGGAGACAGTCAAGAGATTATGTAAAAGGTCTGATTTAGGTCTCTTTAAGTACCTCTCTAGGAGAGGGCCAACCTTTGGCCAAAAGGGATCCGCCTACGCTTTCCCATTCTGAAAACTCTATATAAGAGATTTACTAATTATAATTCTGCTTTAAAGTTCAATTTAGATTTTTTTTATTCTTGTTTCGTATCTCCAGATTCTTAGTGACGCGTTGGGCTTCTTTTTGCTCCTGAACTATCCACATATACTTAACACCGTTTTTGCTGGTTTCTTCTTATTGGCTATGTCACCTCTTGAATTTTATCTTGTGGGTTCTTCCAGCAGCTAGATTTTAAGATATTTTGCGGCCATTACTCCTATTAAAGTAAAATCAATTAATGTAGTTTGTATATTGGCTGCTCATCTGTATGCGCAGTGTCTTTCCGACTCGTTTCACTATCGGTTATTACAATCGGAATAATCTGCACACTTTTACACACTAATATCTAAGCCAACCTCCCCGGATATGTTTTATTCCGAATAGCCTTGGCCTACTTTATTTAGCCATCCCTAGGCTATGAATATAACTACATCTAAAGCTATATCTTTTATACCTTCATCGATTGTCTGAAGCGTTCGTGGGCTATGACGGCAGCGCTTAGCTACAGCTGCATTGTTTTTAAAAAGGTTCTCTTCTCAAAATCTGCCGAGTTAAACACTAGCAGAAGTATATACCATGCTCCTCTTGTATTCACGATCATGGCTAATAATAAATGTCGCCCTTGGAAATAAATATAGCAGGTGGAAAGCATGAAAAGTCTTCCAAGCTTTTTCAATTATTATTCATAAATATGGTTTGCTGTAAGAAGTCCTGTAGAGATGTTACATTACATTGAGCGTTTACCATTTATCAGTAGAGTAAATTAATTAAGGCTCTTATTTTTATTCTAGATGAATATTTATCAAGCAGATCCCAATCTTCTTCGGTTGTAACTGCCATAACCTTACCGCGGTTAGCAAGCTCTGGAAGTGGTTCATCCACAGATATGATTTGCGTTGGCCACATATCACGAGACTTACTCAGCCAGGGTGGTCCCTTCCACCACAATGGATGTTGCTGAAGATTCTCTGGAGGTACTCCACGACTCGCACAGTCTGCCGAGTTACTGGTCGAAGTAATGTGCTGCCAGCTAAAACTTGATGTTAGCTGTTGTATCTCTGCTACCCTGTTTGCTACAAATATGTTCCACCTGGACGGATGTGCCTTGAGCCAAGCAAGCACAATTTTCGAATCGGTCCACAAGTATACTGATGTGTTGTTAGGACAGATTGCCTTTTTAACTTTATGAACAAGAGAGTAGTAATGCGGCGCACAATTCTAATTTTGGCAGTGATAATTGACTTATAGGTGCCACTTTGGTTTTTGCAGAAATTGTATTTCGTAGCCGTCTGCTATTTCAACTCTACTGTACACTACAGCCGCGTAAGCCAATGTAGATGAATCAGCAAACCCATGTAGTTCCAACGCTTGCTTGTGTGATGTGACTGTGCCTACCCATCGAGGAATTTGAATATTATTGAGTGCAGGTAGCTGCCCGTGGAATTTTAACCATTCAGCTTCGACATCAGGAGGCAGTTGTTCATCCCAATCAATCTTCAAAATCCATAACTTTTGAAGTAGCATTTTACCAAATATTGTTGTCGGAGATAGCCAACCCAGTGGGTCGAACAGTCGTGCTATCTCTGGAAGAATATTCCGTTTGGTTGGCTTTGTGAAGGCAGTTTTAATATTTATGCTAAACATAAATTCATCTGATGTAGGTTGCCACTTCAACTCAAGTGCTGATATGCTGTTTTCAAAGTTGATATCCAGCGGTAATTCACATTCTCTCTTAGATGGTGGTATCGTTTCAAGAAATTCTGCATTGTTTGATGTCCATTTTCGTAATTCCATCTGACCTGCACTCAAGGCTTTCGTTACCTGATCTTTTATTAAAAATGCAGATTGCAAGTCGTCTGAGCCGTACAGGAAGTCGTCCACATAAAAACCATTGAGGATAGGAAGCACTGCTGAAGGATATCTTGAATGTTCATCAACAGCTATTTGGCGTAAACTTTTTATGGCAAGATACGGAGCACTTGATGTTCCGTATGTTACGGTTCTAAGACGATAATCGCTAATGGGTTCTGTAGAAGCAAAACGCCACACAATCCGTTGAAAATTACAATCCTGGTTATTTACTAATACCTGCTGATACATTTTCGCAGCAAAATTGTCATCAAATCGTCCTGCAAAACAGGTCCTATCATGAGCATTTCGTTGAGAGAAATTCCAGTTGAAGTCTTGCGCGACCCGTCAAAAACAACTCTTAGTGGCGTTGAACTAGACTCCTTCATGACACAATGATGCGGTAGGTAATACGTTTGCTCATTGAAAAGTTCTTCGTTTGAAACTTTCTCCATATGTCCTAACTCGATATACTGCTGCATAAAATCTTTATATTGCTGATACATGCTCGTATTTTTGGCGAAACGCCGTTCCATTTGTTTGAGTCGAATAATTGCGATATATCGAGATTCTCCAAACTCGGGTGTTGTTAAGAATGGTAACTTTACAATGTATCTTCCTTCATGATCCCTATTATAGGTACGTTGATAGAAATCTTCACATTTAATTTCATCCTCAGTAAATTTTCTTGTTTCACTTCCGACATTTTCAATTTCCCAGAATTGCTTCAGAGACTCTTCTAGCGTAAGATGAGAACTAGCTAGATTTTTCTGTAATACTGATTGTTTACTCACTGGTGTATTTAATTTGAATGAAGTGGCCGTACGTGGATCACATTGTGAGTTTTGAGCGAAGTTGACACTTATCGGGTTCTGACTGGAAAGCTCGATTTTGCCTGATAATACCCAACCAAAGGCGGTATTTATAGCTACAGGATCATTTGATTTTCCTGAAATCTTACCATTTCGTAGAATTGTAGCGAAAAGATCTGCACCTATAAGTAGTTTGATTGGGCCTGGCTGGTGGTAAGTTGGTTCAGCGAGTTGCAAATATTGTATATGTGGCCAATCTCGTTTTTTAATGTGAATTCGAGGTAAATCTATAGTAATTTGAGAAAGCGTTAATGCTTCGATGCTTACTTGGAATCCTGAATCGGTGTGCGAATGAATAAGAAGCTGCACTGTTGATTTCGTGCATGCTGCCGTAGAATGTCCCACTCCTGTGATATTAATATTGACGTTTTCTTCCTTAAGACCCAGTTTTTGAACACAAGCTTGGGTTATAAAACTGGCTTGCGAGCCTGAATCTAAAACTGCACGTATTGGTACTAATACATTTCGTGAATCGGATACCATTACAATGGCAGTTGATAGTAAAACATACTTCAAAGGTTGACAAGATTTATCCTGAAACGAAGATAAAGCTATTGCTGGCGAATTCTGAGTCAATACTGATCCAGTCGTGGGAGCTTGTTGTGTATCCCGGTGCAAAGAAGTGTGATGTCTCTTCTTGCAACTAAAACAATTCTGCATTGACTTGCATTTATCAACAGAATGCGATCCTTGAAGACAGTTTTGGCACAATTTCTTCAAACGTACAATATGATTTTTACCCTCAACATCTAAGCTCGCAAACTGTTTACATTTATAGATTTTATGTGAATCGCTGCATAAGGGACAACATATTGTTGTTAATATTATATGCATTGAATGAGTTGATTTTTGCATTGATTTCTTATATTGGTCTTGGCCATATACACCAATTGCCTCTAATGATTGCCAACGCGAATCCAAAAACTTAGTGAGCATGTAGAAAGTAGGGTATTTCTCACGAGTAATAGTTGATTCCCAAAGTCGATGAGTTTCGGGATCTAGCTTAGAAGATATGAAATGAACAATGAACGTGTCCCATGTGTCAACTGGCTCGCCTAGTGTTTTAAGTGCTCGCAAACACTCCCGTGTTGTATCTAAAATGCGTTTAATTTCACGAGAAACTCCGGTATTGATTTTATTTAACGAAAATAATGTTTTTAGATATGAATCTATAATTAACCGATTATTACTATAACGATCTTCGAGCAGTTTCCATGCCTCCGCATAATTTGTCTCTGTAACTGGCAATGCTTTTATTAATTGCTCAGCTTCACCTACTAGACTACATTTTAAATAATGAAAACGTTGAATGTTTGACAACGTTTTATTGTTATGCACTAACGTAATGTATAAGTCTTTAAACGACAGCCACTCACGGTAGTTTCCACTAAACGTGGGAATTGAAATTTTTGGAAGCCTGACGTCACATGCTTTTGTTTCGCCAAATTCCGATTGTTCATTTTTTCCTCTTTCCAGTACCGCTTTTTTATCTAAAAATGATTTAAAAATGCCTGCTGATTTATAATAGTATGATTCTGCTTGCTCTCGCGTTATAAACTGAAATTCTAACTCTTTTTCACCACAAGTAGATTCTATTGCATCTTGATTATCAATAAATGATTTCCATACTCGCCTTAAAACTTCTGCAATTAAAATTTCTTTCCCGTCGAGTGCAATAGCAAAATCCTGTATCCGCTTTAAATTATTCACTGTTGAACTCTGTTTGGATGCCATAATGATTACATCACTTACTAATGCCCAATTACTACAATGCAGTTCTCGCTTATTACTTCGATTGACGTCAAATTTGTTGTAGAACGAATGTTGACTGTCACACTCTCGGACAGATTGGATGTTATCACAATGCTTTGGAGCGCTAGGGCTCCTGTGTTGCGATTAAGTAGATTTTTCTACCAATCCACACGATTTGTCCTACGATGTTTCCTTCGATAATTTATCGTTTAGCACGATATACTTTTCTTAATCCAATCCGGTGCTGAAGGACCAATAAATGTTTGTACATTTAATTAAAAAAAACACAGAGTTAAATAATAATTTGATTTTATTGTCTGTACTGTCTTTTTCGTAATGACATTCATTTGTTTTTGCATTTGCTTAGGGTGCTTTGTTTTTATTTCGCGTACTTTGTTTTTACATGGACTATGTCCAGAACAAGGTGAAATTTGACTTGAACATTAAAGAAGTACCCTTTCTATGTGGGTATCTGCTGTTCAATATATATTATTATTTCATCATTTCTTTGATATAGTTTTTCACAGAGTACCTACCTTCCCGCTAATTATTTTCTGGTTTGATAACATTATTTGCCTCATCCTCTTTGGTTATCATATCGAATGTATTGTATGTATTGGCTTTAAATAGTATTACTCTGCACAATTGCATCGGATGTTAGTAATATACCATCGTCGGCTTGTGTTCCAATTGTTTTCGCCATTATCTCCTGTTGCTACATATATTTTGTTGTCATTAATTTTACTGAAGTACTCGAAAACACGATATTGTATCCGATGTTGATACTAATTTACTCCAAAATTTATCTTCCTACATTGCAAGTGCTTATCCATATCCGGATATGAAGCTTATTCAAGGCGCTTAAAGAGCTTAACGTGCCCAAGTCTTCCAGCTCTAATATCTCTCCACTGCTAAAGGCACTTTCACATCAAGAACAAGGACCGAAAAAATGTAAACCGAAAAACTCAATTTATTCCACTTTAAAACAAGATTTTTGCTCAAATTATTAATAAAATCATATTTATCTCAGATTATTTTTAAGTAATGCTCAACTTTTATGTTTTACCGGGCGAATTTTTCAGCCGAAAAAAGTTTTTTGCCCGATAAAACATAAAAATTGTGTTTTTCTTAAAAATCTTTTTATTTTATTGGTAAAATTCTTAGTTTATCCTATTTCCTATGATTTGATTAATCATTGTAATAAAAATCTTGTTTTAAGTGGAGTAAATTGAGTTTTTCGGTTTACATTTTTCGGTTCTTGTCTTTGATATGAAAGTGCCATTACTAAAGAACTATACTTCCTTCATATCTAAGCCCCATATGTCATACTTGGAAGAAATGTTTAAAAGTGCTTAATAAGTCACCAGTGTTTAATCCGATTAATTTTACTTACCGATTTAATTACCGATCAATTCCCATAACTTTTCGATACTATCAAAGGTTTTTGAAACAAATACCTATAAGCATTTCAATTTTGTGAATTATCTCAATTCTAAACACTTTATTAGCGATTTCCAATATGGTTTCCATATTAGTCGTACAATAGGGAATTTATTAGCACACCTTAGAACTGCCTGTAATCCCCATAATGTCAATGCCTTGATGCCACACCTCACCTAATATATTCTTATTATTCAATAACGACCTATTTTTCTTTAATTTCAATCCCATCCAAAGATTTGCAAAAGCAGTAAATCTCAATCGAAAACTCATAAATAGAACAAACATTGACAATGTCTTGAGACAAGAAACATTGCGACATACTTCCCTTACTTTCAATCCCATCCATAGTTTCGCAGATGACAGTACTCTTGATTTCGCTTACTGCTTTGACACTCTTGCGGACTCCAGGGGGATGCCGCATGTGTTAAACGAGATTGCATGATTAGATCATTGAATAACGACCTTAACAATATCCTCGCTTGGGGCAAAGCGAATCGCGTCGAATTCAATGCATCTAAAACCCAAAGCTGTCTCATCTTATTAAAACAAGATCATCACTTAACCACTCCCGTTTCTTTTGATGGAGCAGTAATTTTTGATTCACCGTCGCTAAGCATTTTTGGCATTAATATTTCCAGTAAGTTAAACTGGACAGATTATATCTTCTCAGTTGCCAAAGAAGCATCGAAATGTCTTGGATTTCTGAAAAGGTGTAAAAAATATTTCAGCCCGTAAAATCTAGCGCTCCTCTACAAGTCCTACATTAGACCTAGAATAGAATACAACTCCCATATATGGACTGGGGTTGTTCGCACAGCCTTAGCTTCATTGGATATTGTCCAAAAGAGAGCCTTTAAGCTCATTGGTGATTTGGCAATAACTTGTCATATCGACTCACTCGAGCACCGCCGCAATGTTGGATGCCTTTCGCTCCTTTATCGCTACATGCATGGTCAAGGTTCTAATGAAATATCTAGTCTAATCCCTTGTAGAATGATTCCTGCACGCAATACTGGCGCTGCAAACTGCGTACATCCATTAACCTTTCAAATCACTTTCGGCCGTACAGTAAAACTCTGCGAAAAATAATTCACCTTCATCCTGATTCGAATTATGCTCAATTTATCCTTCCTGAATATCCTTGGCATTGAAATTTCTGGAAATCGTTAGTAGTCCGAGAAAATCTTTTTAAGTGCAAAAAAAAAACAATGAAATGTTTATGATTTGTGGATAGATATACAAATTACTTCAGCCCTACAAATATTACCGTCATTTACATTTTTACAAGATGCATCTCAGACATGTCAGACTTGGATATAAAATATCTACATTTGAGCAGACGCAGGACTAGATGCGTTAGCCTCATTAAATTCTGTCCAAAATTAGGTCGGTTCCCTGATTTGGACATGCTCACCAATAATATCCGTTGTCATAAATTATACTCCAGTCCGATTTTTTTGTAACCAGAATAATGTGAATGTGAAACAAACAGTAATTATCTTCTATTTTTTGTTTTATAATCAGCTAATGTGTGGTCAAGACATTCACTGACATCTGTTTCTTATGTCCCTTAATCCTCCTTTACCTATTTTTTTTGCCACATATGCACACATAAGTGTACTGCATCACTGGATATCCCTTAAACCTTAGCTTAACTATAAAACCAAAAAAGAGAGAGACATCTGACAATAGTCTTCAACAATTTTTATATTCATTATAGGTGGGTACGTTGTCGTCGTTGAATGTGAATGTTAGTCATAATCAAATAAAGACACTAATGAATAATTCATCCTGGTCAGGAAGGACTGAACATGGTAAACATGAATCTTAGATAGGCCACAAACCAAACAGATGCAATTCGATTGGCACAAAATTTTTCAATATTGATAAATAATTCATTTGCAAGTGAATTGAGCTGCAATCGTATTACATCAGATTACTTTGCGGTCTATCTTAGAGTTACAATTGAAAGAGTGTTGCTTAAATTTCTTATTCTTATTTTCAGGCACAATATATCATTCAAATATCAAAATCGTTGACTTGTCTCATAATAACATATCCGTGATTCATCCAGGATATTTTAGACCTGCTGAAATGTCCTTAACACATCTTCATCTTGGTTATAATGCTCTTACGGTAATAATATGAATCAAAATATTATATAATTCTAGAATTTAAACAAAATTATTTACCAGAATACGACCAGAGATATATTTGGGAATATGCCACATTTACAATGGCTAGATCTGAATTATAATTACATCAAGGAAGTCGACTTTGATGCTTTTAAGAATACTAAGAAGCTCCAAGTTAGTTTAGAAAATTTTTTTCAATTTTTTATCGATAAATTTAAAATTTTCAGGTTCTTTATTTGTCACACAATAGAATCACAGACATGCCCCCAGATATGTTTAAACCTGTACAAAGATTAAGAGTAATAGACCTATCTCACAACCACTTAAGATCTCTACCTGATAATCTATTCTACAATGGAGGACTAGAAAAGTTTCATTTTATACATTTATATTCGGTAATATTTTAACTAATCCTGTCTTTTATTTTCAGAATTGATGTCTCACACAATCAACTCCTTAAAATACCGATTTCCTCTCTATCAAGTTTGGCTGCTCTGACGCTGTGTGAGATTCATATGTCCAACAACTTTATAGCAACAATCCATAGTATGGACCTTTCAAACAAATTTAGGGTAGACTTGCTTTGTATCCAAATGAATTGTTTCTGTAAAGACGTTTTTCAGTCTTTAAAATACTTGGACATTTCTTATAACTATCTTCTTCGGATTGATGATGCTGTTTTTGCTACATTACCACGGATTTCTGAATTGGATCTTTCACACAATCGAGATTTAAAAGTTATGGAAAAATCTTTTATGGGCCTTGAAAATTCCCTGGTTAAATTGGGCCTGGAAAATGTTTCTTTGAGTACCGTACCTGAATTACCACTACAAAATTTGAGGGAGCTAAGATTGGCTTCCAATGAATTGCCTTCAATTCCACCAGAGCTTGCTTCTAACATGACAAATTTAAGGGTACTAGATTTGTCTAATAATGATTTAACAAATGTACCCTTAATCACGCAGAATTTACCACATTTAAGGTAATCTATAACGAATATTGTAAAATATTAATACATATAATGGCATACCATGCTCATACAGCTACATAGATTAAAACAGTGCGTCAAAAACTTCAAGAATACATTATAAATTGAAAATTAAAATACAAGTATGTGTAAAAAATATTAGATTCCTCGAGTAATAGGAAGAAAGTATCTATAAAAGTGAAATTTTTTAAATAAAAGGATAGATTTAAATATTCACTTTCAACAACAGCAGACTCCACTAATCTGAATTGTGTATCTATTTCAGCATAAAAAATCGAATTTGAATTCAAGCAGTGTACTTTTAAAAGTTTATCTTAATTATAATTCTTATATATTTGCCTTTATTTGGGATCACTTGACTTTTGCGTATGTATTGTTTCTATCCGCTTCAGCATGATTTTTCCACTTAAATAATTTTAAGAACAGGGGGAATAACCCAATCTTTAAATAGCACAACAACAAAACAGGAAAAAAGTTTCATAAATGAGTGAGTTAAATTTTCTACTTATTTAGTGCGTATCTACTACTTCCGGGTATTTCCGGCATTTCAACTATCATAAAGGAAATTACTAGGTCTGTGCCTCCGTAGGCCTTGAAAGGAAATTAAAGGTAAATTGACGGCAACATAGTTCTGCTCCATTACTTTAAGGAATCAAACTCCATCAAAGTTGTACCATAAGGAAAAAATTGCTTAATCTATGAATGCATTAAGAGAGTCAGTCACTGAAGACTTTTTCTAAAGAGGTGATTTATACAAATGACATTAAACTTAATGCCTTAATGATTATGAAAATGGACAGACTGATTTTCACAAAGGGGAAGCCCATTTTATGCCTGACACCTCCAGACATGAGGTATATCTTAAACGATACATTATGATATTCTGAACATATTTTATTAGCAATGTTTATTTCAATTAAGCGGGGGAAGCCTGGGTGAGGATGGGTCAAAGTTTGATCTAGTGAATTTTGGAAAATCTAGCACAAAATCGAATTCCTTAGGTCATGAGAAGAAGTTTGAGTACCCAGACTCCTATACTCGGAAGCTTGAATATATATATTTATAGCCATTCCCATACTCACTTTTTTTGTATTTTCCTCTTTTTCATTCGAACTGAAGTACTAGCTTTTTCGCTCCTTAGATTGCCTCTAACTCGGTAGAGCTATGTCCGATCGGAAAACAGGTTTCACTGTTTAGCTCAGCGCATTACCAGCTACAATTCGTAGAAGAAAATGTTTGTCTGCACACTTTTCGGGTGATGGTAGGAACTCTCGGGGGAGGGAAGTGGTTTCAATACGGCATGCTGCATTTCAGATTAAAGTCCTCGCCAAATACTATCGGGTGGTGTACTTTTTTCCGATTCAGAAAACTTTCTCGGGACATTTTTGCCACTGGAAAGCCCATTTTCATGCACTTGGGTCACAACTACACACTTACTACATTTCGCATATATTTTTGCAGTTCTTTCTTTACTGGCCATTAGTGCTCTGTTGTGAACATTTTTTTACAGGATGTCATTTTCTCAGCCGCACCAATTCTGCACAATCATGAGAAGTAGAAAAGTCCACTTTTTCACCCAAGAGAGTCAAGCTACATCCGATTGCCAAAGCTTTTCCTCGCTTAATTGAAATAAGCATTTTTAATAAAATATGTTCAGAGTATAATAATGCAGCGTTTAAAACATCTCTCATGTCTGAAGGTGTCGCTCCTAAAGTTGTATGAAAAGTGGGCATTCCCCCTTTACAGATGAGCAAAAACAATAATTTCGAACTCAGTATCCCAAGGAATCAGGTTTTACAAAACATTGATTTCAAGAGCTCTCGAATCAATCAAAAACAATGCGATTATACAAAATATGCTTTTTTACACATTATCTTTAATATGCAAGCCAGGCGTGTTCCCCATATTAGGACATATACATACGTCGAGTTTGTGCAACGAAACTTCCTACATTTTGCTCTTAGGCACCTACTCTAGCAGACCTGTTAAATTTCAAGTATAAGTACCAGTCCAATACTAGGACCTGGACTTGAAATCTTTTAAGCACAAGTAGAAATTCCGGTACTGATACTTCAAATTTATCAAGTACAAGTCCCGATACTGGTACTTAAAAATTTTCAAGTATAAGTCCAAGTACTGGTATACTGGTACTTATAAGTCCCACATATCAGCTGATTTTAAGTACCTTTTAAGTATCTAAATATGCACAATAGAGGTTCAACAGCTTTCGAAAACACAAAACAGAATGGAGAAATAAGAATTTTAAGAACTTTTATTTTTAATGATTCTAAATCAAATTTATAAATACGATTCCCGTCCGCGGGAAAAATAAATAAAATTAAATTTACAATTTATTTGTGCGCTTTCATCGTTACTGGTTAATGCCAGCTGAAAGCAAAACGTGGCTTAGTAGGCTAGTTACAAATTTGATAAATGCAAGAAGGAAAATCATCTGTCTCGTTAGCTCAGTAGTAAGAGCAGTCGCCCGGCAAGCGGAAGGTCCCGGTTTCAAATCCCGGAGGAGGCGGTTGTTTTTTCTTCTTGTATTTATAAATTTGATTTAGAATCATTAAAAATAAAAGTTCTTAAAATTCTCATTTCTCCATCATTGACCGATTCTAACAAGTGTAGGTTCGATTCCCGTCCGCGGGAAAAATAAACAAAACAGAAATTTTGAAAAATCTATAGCCAGGATGAGGTCTTCATTTACGAAATATCAGAAAATAAGTTGCAAAAAGATAGAAAATGAAACAGAATCGTATAAGCTTTTGATGTTTGAATTTCTAATTTTGGAAGTTGTTTATACAGTATTTGAGTTTGGCTTTAGCAAAACAAGCTTTTCAAATGTCGCTTTATATTATGATTGCCTTCTTGGAGCATTACAAGACCTGCAAATGAAAATAATCTCCACGCTTCACTGGTGAGTAGAAAGAGAGCGGGGTATTGCACTTAATTGCCAACCTACTCCACAAAGGATATCGATTCGGCATGTCAATTTCTGTCCTACTGTCACTCATATAATATATATAAAACTGTCACTCATATAATATATATCAAAGGCCCTGGGCTCTACTTCTACCGTATTCCAAGCCGACGTATTAGCCACAGAGAATGTGCCAATACCTGCATTAAAAGAAACATAAATGGCTCAACCATTATTATCCTCTCGGACAATCAAGCCGCTCTTAAGACCTTAAAGTCCTACACAATAAAGTCTAGTATAGTCTGCGAGTGTCTGCAAACCTTTAAAAATCTATCAAGGAGAATCAAACTCATGTGGGTACCTGGACATGTGAGCCATAAAGGCAATGAAATTGCTGACGGCCAACTAAAAGAGAAGTGGAACCCCCTTTGTCGGATCAGACCCATTTTACCTCAGAACAACCCTAAATAGAGAGATCAAACAAAAATCTCTTTTTGAGGAATGCTACAAGGACTTCGTCAGACATAGAAATTTGTCGACATATCTGGCGAAAAAACGCAAGATCTCCTACTCCTTAGGAAAACAAAGCTCAAAATGATTATAGAGCTTTTCTCAGGCCATTGCCCATTGAGGTATCATTTATACAAATTACGTTTGGCTCATCATCCTGGCGCCTCTGTTGGGTTCACCTCGAAGCACCTGCTTTGCATTGACCATAGGCGGAAATTACTCCACCTCGAACATGCTTTTCCTCCACCAAACTACGTGTGGAGCCTAAACTCCAGAATGGTTCTTGACTTTATTAACAGTCTAAACCTAGAAAGGGAGTAAATTGAACCGGGACTCACAATTGATCTTTTGACAAATTTAATAATTTAATTATTGAAAACTTTTCAATAAAATACAAAAAAATATATATATACATGCTTTACACTAAGCTATTATTTTACTCTATCAATATAGAAAAGAATATTTCATGCCATCTATAAAAAAAAGGTCAAAGTATAGTTTTTAAGTAAACTCGAGTCGAGTGGGATTTTTCATTTCGTAATTTTAATTTTATTTCTAAATCTCGATTAGCTCCGAAATTCATACTGGACATTACGAGGCATTCTACTATAATAGATTGATAAATAATAACTAGTGGTAACGGTAAAAAGAAAAATAACACCAATGGTAGCATCTACTAAACAGCAGAAATGACAATCACATGTTTTTATTTGTCCTAAAAATTATGTCTTAGAATTTTTTAATTATTTATTCTTCAAATGTTATTTTATAAATTTTTTCCATGTATAAGGGATATGAATTGTGTTGTGTACTTAAATTTTTGGACGCACTGATAATGTTTTTAGTAGAAATTGTTTCTTATGTATAACTGCCAACATGTTATCGATGTTCGCAATGAAATTTTCATATGTAACTTTATGTTTATAAACACTTTTATTTTCATATTAATATAGAACCTTAAGGTTATCAGGAAATCCCATTACGTCCTTAACGAACAACAGTTTTGATGGTGTTAATGAAGACTTAGAGATCTTAGATATTTCTCATTTCAAATTGCATTTCTTTGAGGTTTGGATAGAATTATATTTTCATTTTTCTTACAAATTCATAAATTAACTATTTGTATATAGTATGGTGCACTGGAAAATCTTCCGAATTTAAGATCATTAAAAATCTCTGCATATTCTCATTTGTCTGATTTTAACATTCCACATTTATTGGAAAACCATCATAATATCCGTGAGCTATGGATTGAATCTCCAAGGCCAATGCAAGGTGGACAAAAAGATGGCGGCTCTTCTGGAACAGGAGGTCAAAAAACTGCCATGGGAAATCCAACTGATTTACAAAAAGAAATGCAAGGGATTCTACCATCAAAACTTAAGAACATCACTTTTAGCGGACCTGCATTTACGACCTTGGCTGATAATATTTTGAAGGTAGTTACTATTAATATTTACTATAAAATTTTTAGTACGTTATTTTATACTTTTTAATTTATAACAATTTTCTGTTTTTTTTTTTTTAGGGAATGCGTTCACCTTTCGTTTACATTACACTGTTTAACACGTCTTTAAGTGGTTTCCCTCCAAACTTCTTTAAAAATATGGGACGTGTCCGAAATATTTCTATTGATATTCGATATAACAATCCTCAGATAAAACAGATTCCGAATCCAAATACTGGACTTGTACCTTACTTGCCACACAGTGTTTTCCTGACTGATCTAAAAATGTCTGGAGCTAATTTAAATTGTGATTGCAGTCTTGGGTAAGTACCTATATGTGTATATGTTTATACCTAATCAAGTATTTTATACTGGTTTAAATCTTCAATAGTAATTTGATTGGTATTTAATAACTTGTGCTTAGTGAAAGAAAAGGCGAAGACAAAAATTTTGTATATACGATGGAATCCATAATAGATCCATCCAGCTTCTTCCAAAGAAAGTATTTTGGAAGAAGCAAGAAGCTGGCTGAAAGTTGATTGTTAAATTTAAATTATCTGTAAGGAGATGTAAATGGTTCTATCATAACCAATATACCAAGTAATTAAAGCCGATGTGTATAAAATTACTTCATATTCTATTCAAAAGGGGGGTACTCCAAGAAAAAAAAACATGTAGTTCAAATTTAACGAAAATATTAAAAATGCTTAAGAATTATTTAGAAAACGAGATAAATAAAATAGCGCTAATTTTAGCAGTTACTAATGCATACTAATACACCCATGATCGCGAAAACGGAGTTGACACTTTGAATGAGATTTGGACAAAATAGAGCAGCCCATAAATACGTATGAAAATAAGCCTCCGCCAGAGTAGCGGTAAGAAGCCAGAAGATAATTGCGTAATCTTGTCAGAAAATGGAAGATATGATGAAACATGCGAAGTCCAAAAGAAATCGAACGCGGGCATAAATGGAATCCAACTGGAATATGTACATCGTGCTAGAAAAGGTAAAGCATGCCACGAGAAGTGCCCTTGTAAGATTGTTGCGTAGAGGTAAGATCTCCGAGGGCCGATGTAGGAAAATCAACTCATCAATATTGTTACAGCACCTCATGCCTTGGCTTAAAATAATACTTAACATAACCAAGTTGCGTCCATCCAAAATGGCTAGCGGAATACTATTTCCAACAGGGGGGCTGTTGTAATAAACAATACACTGCGACTTATTTGGAGATTTAGTAGTAAAATATTATTCTAGCCAACTAGATTATTCTATCCAAGCCGAGTTTATGCATACTAATGAGTCTTCATTTAATAAGTTCAATAAACCTAAACCGAAATATTTGCAGATCATCGGCATACAAATAAACTTTGACAGCACAAGCAATTTTAAGTAGATCTCATTGATGAAAGAGCTAAATATCAAGGGGCCAAATATAGAAACC
The DNA here is from genome assembly GCA_963930735.1 of Dioctria linearis. Lineage (NCBI taxonomy): Eukaryota > Metazoa > Arthropoda > Insecta > Diptera > Asilidae > Dioctria > Dioctria linearis. The sequence continues at coordinate 253,189,027 of OZ005741.1, forward strand.
TGCAATACACCCAATTACAGAGGGAGTCAGTCAAAGAAGCGTTTATGGCAATCTGACCAACAATTTTCAATGAGGATACTGGCAGACATACTAAAGCATTAAAAGCAACAAAAATCTTATTGAGAAGAATATTGTGGCAAAATTTATCAAATTCCTTAACCGTGAAGTCCTGTCTAGCCTTGTTAAATCGAGCAATATTAAGATATGAACCTACTACAATTGTTATGATACAAGGCCAACCTTGTGTGAGATGCCATAATACCGAAGTCTCAGAATTCTGGATGTTTCCAAAACCCGATCATCAACGCATCAGTTCAATCATTTGATCATACATACATTACCTTTTTCAATATCTTGATACGAGAAATATTGTTAGAATTATCGCAAAGATTTTCATTTTTTAGAAAATGAAGAATGTAATTATTACAAAGCAGAAGTATGTAGTAGGACTTTTCCAGGACTTAGCATGCACTTTATTGGAACGTCGTCATAACTGGTTCCATTAGATTTGATTTTGTTAAATACATCCACTTTGCACATCAACTACTTCATTATGGTGGATAAATAAGAATTTTGGGTGCGGAGAAAGGAGCCACTGTTAATAGTGGCGGTTGAAGATGGCATATTTGATGAAAGCTATGTAGTTATAGCGTATTATGTACTTCGGGATACGCAAGGACTCATTTAGGAGATGGAGTGATTCGATAAAAGAAAAAAGATAGATGTAGATATTACGCAAATGTAGGTGTTGGGCACCATGTTTCTAATATTTTCCTGGGGGGCGGATAAGCCACGAACCGATTTTGTATTGTATAGTAGCACAACACAAACTCTATCGTCGAACATACAAAATATACTTTATACTGAAAAATTATAAATACTAAGTTTCGACTCTTCTTAGCCCTGTGCTCATATCCTTGACCAATTACCCTCATGTTCCGGCAATCTAAAACTCGTAATCCAACGCCCCGATATTACCTATATATCAAACAGATAATTTCAGCACTTCACGATTTGTATTTTTATTACTTTTGTCACCTTTGAACTTTTGTTTTTTAGTTTTTTTTGTTTTTTTACACATCTGCACGCACCAAAACTCTATCAGTTGTTTATAGAAATTGAGCTCTCCAACTCCTCCCTTGCCGTTTTCGAATTATGTTTTTTTCTAGAAATTTTTGTTTTAGTACTCCCGTCAAAAGTTTTGGTGTAATTCTCCAGGTGTGACGGCTTAACGTTGTTTTATGTTCTAAATTCAGCTGTATGTCTCAACTCGGTCCTTTAATACTTTACCTTTCTCATGTACCTATGCGGGGTACAATACTTCGAGAGAATTCCTATTCGGGGTACAATACTTCGAGGGAATTCCGACAGAGTAAGCCAGCTGAAAATACGCTTATGATGTGAACATACTACAGATTAAGTAAGATATTGCCCAAAAAGAAAGAATTCAGCAGTCATAGTATAGCTCGAAAAAGAACACAAAGTTTGGACAGACGGAGATTATCGATATGACCCATAGAAAGTCAAGTTTTCTTAAGGTCCTGAAAAAGCTATCGGCGACGGAGACAAAGCAAGTCGGCAAACTCTTCTAGGTTGACATCAACTCGTACTCCAACCCAACCTTTGAGCTCAGTCTAATATCTCTTCCTCCGAGCTTACCCTTGGAATTATTTAGAGTTCTTTCCGTAATTTTAAGATAATAATGAGATATTATTCCCTAGACACACAGCACGATCTAATGAATAATTAGCACTAACTACTCATTAAAATGCCGTGTGTCACATAGTATACGTCATTATGGATCGAAAATCAGATCATAATGGAGTACACTAATGAAGTGTTTTCTTCCTTCATATAGCTATAATGAAGAAAAATGTGCTAGATTTGGCATATAATATAAATGTGGAGCTCCGCTATACATCTGCTGATTTGAAAAATAAGAAGAAGAAATGCAAATCGCAAACTATATTATCAATATTCTTTTTAATATAATGTTTTTCTCATTTGTAAATTGTTAAATTGAAAAATAAAATAAATAAAAACAAAGTTTATCGCGTTAATTCGATCCATACATTTTTTCTAATATCATAAGTATTTCAAAACCAGTTTGACAGATGATTAAAGAAATGACTGCGTGTCTGCAGTTTATAATGAATCATTATAGACTAATGAGTCGTTAAATATTTCTTCATTAAGAGCGCTGTGTGTCTAGGACATTATGCCTACTCTATAATAATTAATTATAAATTGCAGACACACAGACATTTCTTTAATTAAGTTGTTCTGTCAAACTGGCTTTGATAAACTTATGACATTAAAGAAGCAATATGGATCGAATTAGCGCGATAAACTTTGTTTTTATTTATTTTATTTTTCAATTTAACAATTTACAAATGAAAAAAACATTATATTAAAAAGAATATTGATAATATAATTTGTGATTTGCATTTCTTTGCATTTCTTCATCTTATTTTTCAAATCGGCAAATGCACTGCGGAGCTCCAGATTTACATTATATGCCAAATCTAGCACATTTTTCTTCATTATAGCTGTAATGAAGTAGGAAAACACTTCATTAGTGTACTTCATTATCATCTGATTTCCAAGCCATAATGACGTATACTATGTGACACACGGCATTTTAATGAATAGTTAGTACTAATGATTCATTAGATCGTGCTGTGTGTCTAGGGTATTAAGCCTTCCTGCATAAATACCAAAGTATGTTTAAATCACCAAACAAATATGGAATGCCACGGAGCCTGGAAAATGAAACTTAAAAAAGGTCGACTATTTCATTGCTGTGTGAAGGTACCCTAAAGCCCTAAATAGAATGCAATGTCCCTTTGACCGGTAATAAAGAGATCTAATTGAGTCATTAAAGTGAAGTATTGTATCTTCTGGATTGGATGAATTGTAAATATTTCCTCTTCTTCTGCATCCTTTCCGTAATTATCCAGGGTTATTTAAATTTCAGTATCCTTATAGCACTATTTTTTATGCATTTTCCGAAAATTTAAAACATATTATTAAGTTTAATAAATAAATTTTATTATAGTTGGGTGGAATTCTGGCAACGTAAGAGACGACAATATATTTGCTCATCACAAACTTGGACTGACACCGTATTCAGAACATTTATGAACTCACCTTGCCAAATATACGACAAGTACGATTGCGATGAAATGGATGATGACATAAGGGAAACGAAATGTTCAAATAAGAATGAACAAAAACTTATGGAGGTAAGAATCCAATATTTTCGTAATTCCATGTAAATTTTAAATTCAATCACATTATTTATTATCTTCTCAGATACTTAAGTCAGACTTAGAATGCGGTTGGGACAGAGCTGGACACAAGTTGAAACTGGCCATGTCTATTGCAGCAGCTTCAATTTTTTTTATTTTATGGATTTGACTACTTAGATATGTGTTCAAAGTTTCTAGTGATTTTTATAAAATTATGGAGCAAGTTTATGGACGTAAGGACCAGTAGATACGTATACGTGTGTAAATCTCGGCAGTTTTTCAATTTTACTTCATTTTGAATATACATTTTTACCATTTTTAAATCGAATAAATTAAATTTATAAAAAGAAAATCGATAGGTATTAATGTTATTAAATAATAAGATTTAAATAAATTGGTATTAATAAATTTGTAAAAATCATTTTTTAAACAAAAATCAACCTATGTAAATGCATCAGACATAGGTACATCAGGATTCTTATACTATCCAGAATTACCGGGATCTCAAAACAATACAATACGCCTATAGCCTACCACCAAAAATAAGAAAATTGTAAGGAAAGGAAAAAAACAAAAAAACAAATTATTATAGGGTAATTCTAGGAGAGATGGGACAGGAGGTGAGATGGGACAGCTTAATTTCTCTTAACTTGCAACTTGTCGAAACACGAAACAACATGCATTGTCTAATGCTCCACTGAACTGATGATTGCCAGTCGTTAATGAGTGCTTGTGTTATGCGGTTTAGTTCTTATCCCTTGTGAAACTTTTTAATATCTAGAAAGTAAAACCTTACAATTTCTAAGAATCCATAAAAATCTAAGTGACATACATATATTTTTTTAAGAAATTGGCGACTGGAACACATCTAAATAATACTCATTGATATTTTGTGTTTGATAAACAAAGTCAGTTAGAGATTAACATTCTAAAAAAATTATGTGTTTTATGAAGTAACTTGAAAAGGAGAGATGGGACATTTTTCCAAAGCAGAGATGGGACAACTTGTTTCTTAAAATTTTCTTTTATTAAAGTTTTCAGATTTCTGTATTTAAGAAAATAACTAACTTTTCGACTTCAGATTATACTCTTGTTCTATAAGCACTTAATTAATACAGGTTTTACGGTAGAAATGCCGACAAAGTACATTCATTCGAAAGTCTGCTTTGAGGGGAAATTGGAGCGAGTCTAATTTGTTGGAGGCTATTGCTCAAGTCCCTTGTTTGTAAATTTTGGTACCACGAATTTTGCTCTAAATATGCAAACACTTGTGAAAGCTGCGCCAAAGCAAGCATTTAGGATTATAAATGACATCATTTTGACGTGTCCCATCACACCTCTTTCATTGTACCAACTCACCTCAAGAAGCTAGGTGAGATGGGACATTTGCATTTTTTTTTATTTTTTCTTTATTTTTGCAACTGAATTATGTATTTTTCATTTTTGTTATGAAATAAAGTTAAGTTTCGTTCGTTATTTAATTTGCAAAGTAGTTTTAATTTGTAAGATATTTTTGTCAAAAGTTATTCGGACTTAAAAAATAACCTACCATCTCACCTCGAATTACCCTATTCGCATTAGTTACATTTTCTTAATATATTAAGCCTAGTGGAAGTGTAACTAATGTAGTCGGCCCACGGCAGCCAGGCAATTTGGACGCAACTTCGGTTTGTTTATAATATGTATCTTAATCTCGTAAGTATGTAACTATACAATTCCGATGGTTTCTTTTACAGTTTATCCATTCTAAATTCATATTTTATTAATCTAAGTTATTATCTAGTGCGAGTTCATTTCTTCTAATAGTTCATTTTATTATAATTTAAATTACTATTTTCTGGGTCCTGTTTGTGCAAAATTCAGTATTTCAGCCTATAATTCATTTCCACCTATGATAAGCTTATATTTTAAGGTTTTTACACGTTAACAGCTAAATTAATTCTTAATTTTAACTTAGGCTAGTCCTAGTATTTATTCCTTGAAGCGTTTGCCCGTTAAAGTCTCGTCTCTGTGTTACCGTTCATTAAGTAAATTCTCAGTGCAAGGAGTAGTGCGTCCGTATCCTCCTTCCTGTACGCCTTGTCCGGGTAATAGTCTCTGTAGCTCCTCGCACTGTGTAATGATATGTTTTGCTGTAAATTGGGCATTTGAGCAGAAATAACATGATTGACACGGCTTTTTTGAGACATCCCAGACACGGAGGCTATAGCGGCCCATTGCGCTGTCCTGCTAGAAGCCCATTCACCAAAACCTTCCTGTCCTCTTAATGAAGCGCATAAGGTCGTAGTAAGGAAGGTTCTTCAGCTCATCCACAGATGGAAGGGCAGACCCTAGAGTATCCAGTCTACTCCGGGCGAAGGCCGGACACGTACATAAAAAGTGTTCGGTTGTCTCAGGCTCTTCATGCAGACAGGACAGACACTCAGGGCTATCAACAACTCTCATCCTTGTTAGATGAGCATGAAGCGTGAAATGAGCTGTGTCTTGTGATGATGCCAACCACAATTCTACATTGTCTCCTTCCGATCCCCATGAGAAAATCGGAGATATTCCCCCTCGTAACCGCATTAACTTTTCCTCTATACGTGCAATCCTCATGCCAGCTTCGAGTCAAAGACGACTCCAAGGTGCTTGATATGAGGAGAGAGCTACAGAGTGTGTCCAAAAAGCTTTGGAAGAATAAAGTACGGGAGCTTACGTCTTTTGGAGAAGAGCATCAAGCTAGTCATTGTTGAGTTCACTGTCATATTATGACGGGTGCACCAGTCCTCAACAATATTGAGGCTCCGTTGCATGAAGGCGCAGGCACAGCAATGCTGTGCCTGGAAATGGGCAGACAGATGTTATACGCATACGCTTCACCTGAGAATCCTACGTTGTTCAGCACCGTGATGAGTGAGTCAACCAACATATACCAGAGTACTGGAGAAAGCACGCCACCTTGCGCGCAGCCTCTCTCCATCAGCACACTGAAAGAAGTTCAGCCGCCCACATCCACAGTTAAGTAGCGTCGTCTTAACATTTGGTCCATCCATCGCACTACAGTGCGATCAGCACCATTTCTCACATAGCGACTCGGGGCGCCCCGTTAAAGGCCCCATCGATATCCAGAAAGGCTCCCAAGGTAAACAATCCACAAGATCAATGACAGTAACCATTGAATGGAGAGCCGTTTCTGTAGATCTACCCCTCTGGTAAGCGTGCTGTGAGGTGTTTAAGGGAGAAGCCTTTAGGGCTACTCCCTTGATATATTCATCCACAAGCCTCTTCAGGCATTTTAAAATGAATGAGCAGAGGTTTATGGTTCGAAAACTCTTCGGGTCCATGTAAGAAGCTTTACCAGGCTTCGGAACGATGGAAACCCCACCTTTCTCCACACATCAGGGACATATCAAAAAGTGATACATGCCCTGAAAATGGAGTCGATGTATGTAGCCCCTGGCTGTCTTAGGAAGAGATGTCCTTTTACTGCTAGGAAGTGTCCCAGTCGGAGTCTCGCCATTCCAATCATTTTTTGTCTTGGCATGTCTGGCATTCTGGGTTGATCACTTCCTTGCGGTAACTGGCCAAGAATGTGTCTGTGCTGCCATGCAGCCGATTTCATTGCCTCTATATTTTTCTTACTTCTGTTCCTAATTGCCTTGTAAGATGGTGGTATGATCACCTCTCGACTCTACGTTAGCACATTACCTTAGCCAGGTGGTCGGCTTTTTCATTACCCTGGATTCCAACGTATGTAGGGCACCAGGCAAGCGTGATTCTGCTTATTGCCAGGATGTTTTTTAGGTTCACTACCAGTGGGTTTGCAATTTTTTAAGTTGGCAGTGACTTTGAGAGCTGACGGACTATGTGAGAAGATGGCAGTAGAGCCCTCCTGTTTAGATGCCCATCTGGCAGCCTCCCAGATCGCCGTGAGCTCGGCCGTGAATACATCAGACCACACTGGCAGTTTTTTGCCTCTATCGATGCCGTTTGGAGAGTGAAGCATGATCATGGCAATTGCTACAGCATCTTCTGTCTTTCAAGGGTCCATGCAGATTATTCTATCGGTATTTAGTCCTATTTTGCTTTCGTTGCTTAGTTGTTTGTATTTGTACCCATTTCTGATGATATATTTCATCGGTACTTTCTAGGGCGGAACGCTTTCTACTGGGTTTATTTTGTCTGGACAGAAGGGACTTGCCTGAGGGCTGTAGGTATACTGACAATTGCTCGGTACAGACCAGAACGAGTGCGTCTGGTGTGCAATTCATATGAAGAATGATCAGAGCTAAGAAGTGTAGTGGGGAATTGTGATTATGCACCGTTTTGAAGAGGAGGTTTCCAGCAAGTTCCTGTCTTCTTTGAGAGAAGGTGGGAAAACCTGCCTCTATTAGGAGGCTGGCGATAGGAGTGGTGCAGAGGTCACCAAGAGATATTCTGTCTGTAGCATTAAGTGCTGTCTGAATTTTATTTAAACTTTTTTTGTTTAGGTGACCGTACACTGTGAGACAATAATCTATCCACCCCATGACCAGTTGCTCAGCTATCCTTGTGACAGTACCAAGGGGCGACCCAGAATTTCTCCTACAAATAACCTTAAGGAGGTTATTTCTGTTCCTAATAGACTCCGCCATAACGACACAGGTTGTATGCGAGGACCAATCCCAGAATTGTGAACTCCTTAAGTAAGGTGACAGATGCTGTTTCCGCGCAGCCGGATATATACCCGCAATTATAAAAAAAACATTAAATAGAAGATTTAATTAAAACACTCGAAATAGTTTAGAAATGTAATCTTTATTGTACGCCGGTTGCAACAAAAGTGAGTTACACAGTAGCAAGTAAATTACTCAGCCAAATCAAAAAATTGGTTAACTGTTACTCTTTTGTTACAAAATTGATTGTACAAAGAACTGATAGAATGCAAGTTAGATAACAATTTAAATGTGTGTATAATGAGAATTACTAGTATGAATGTAATTTAAGAAGTATGTTTGTAAATGTTATTTATTTTGACTAGTATGTTGGTTGTAGATTAATACTGCTTGCATGTATGTACAGCTTAGAATTGCATTCTAACAGATGCCATATCACTATATTGAACTCCGTCTGATGCAGTTCCGTCTCCTACAAACGTGCAGTGCTTCTATTTGTGTCAGTCCAGACCGAGATAGCTCGAATGGCTTTGTTAAGCACGTATTTATCAAATGGAGGCTCTCCAGAAGCGTAGCAAATTATGCTGTCTGTATTATATGCTAATTCTTATGCTTTGCATGGTTCGGTTTCTGTCCTTTTTGTCATTGGTAGGGTATTTCTATTCGGTGGATTGTTTTATGTTAGGCTTGTAGTTATGGTGTCAGAAGTGTATTTTCTAAGGTTGTTTGTAGGTATTTCGCTTGTATATATATTTGAAAGGCGGGCTTCGAGACAAGTTTGAACATCTGTCCTTATTCTTGAGCTCTTCTGCAAAGGAGAGTCCAGGTATTGTTTTGCTCTGACTGTCCTGTACCGGAGCGAGTTTACCATACATGGTGTACCACTTTTCCTCGCCTGGTAGCGAGTTATATGCTGGTCCACCAGTATTTTAACAATCTCCTTTCTCTCTCGAAGCTTGGACATTTCCTATCTAGTGTGGAATGATCTCCAGCCTTGTTGCAACCAACACAGAAAATCTTGTCACAAACGTGATCGATTTCCTCCTTTGCTTTAGGCTTACCACAGATTTGGCATCTAGAAGTGTTTCTGCAATTTGATTCATGATGCCTGAATTTGAGGCAGTTTCTGCATCTTAAAGGTACAGCATACCACCGACAAACTGGCAGATGCTCAAAACAGCAGACTACAGGTGGGAGGGGCAAAGCGATCGAAGATCAGTTGGAGCGCTCCAGTAGGTACTCTTTTTTCTTGGGGAAACAAAATTAATTCTTAAGGTAAGTGTTCACTTATACATTTTTCGAAGGAAAATAAAGCGTTCCAAGGAATGCGTTGAAACAGAAGATTCACTATCATTATACACTTAAGTCATCGATGGCTTAATCTAGAAAGGTTCTAACATCGAAATTTTGATATTGAATTATTGAGTGTGCAGAGGTGTATCTCTCCCAAAAATTTAGAGCCATATGTATGTACATTAAAAACTTAAGCCAGAAACACATATGTACAAGCATGCTCTCGCAGCTCCCTTCAAAGCTTGCCTCATTTCATATTAAAACAAGTAATGAAGCTAGTATTGGTCTAACAATAGGACAAATTCTTATGATACCCTAGGGCCTAGATGAATGCCCGTATGAAATTTCGTATGGTCACCCATTTAAGCAATTTTGATTTTTGCAGTGGTTTTTTGCATATATTTCTAGAACGGTTCGTCCGACAGAAAAATGATTACAACAAAGTTGAAGAAGTTTTTAGTACAATAAAAATGTCTAGGGCTGATCGTTTTCACAGTATACGTAAAAAACCTAAATGTATGGCAACACCAAGTAGTGGTTCCCGATTTAGCCCATTTTTGAAATTTTATTTATTATTGCTATGGAAACAGTCAGCTCTCTCCGTCCACGCATTCCATTCCAGCTTCTGAACAAATTGCATGAAGTCGACAAGGAGGGTTGGGTGTAGGGCTGCCATCTGTATAATCATTAAACTAGGACAACAAGTTCGAAAGCCCCGGACACGTTAGCTTGAAACCCGGAAATTGTTGCCGAATAATTTTCTGTGTTACTTACTAATGAAATAGGTTGAAGTTATTATGCATATTTATTATTATTTATTTATTATAAAATTAGTCAGTTTACAAAAAAACAGTAAAATAAAACGATGTGAATGAACTAAATTAAATCTCTCTTACAATTAGAAACATAAAAAAATCTTCTAAATATTAGAAATACAATTTTACATTTACATTTAGTGTGCCAGATAGCTTTCAAAATAGCTTCATTTCTCGGGAAAGGTGAAGCTACATTGCGAGAGACTTTAACTTCAAGAGACCACTTTCTCGATCTCTGGGCACCCGGAGACCCATGCATACACTTTGGAGATGCAAAAAAATCTCTAAAGATACCAAATTACTAGAAATTATTTTGTTCTCCGGGTTTCCATGCTCGGTCTCTAGTCTTCGAAGTTTATTCACTCTTCGTCTCTAGATTTCCGGCGACTATTGTGTTTTCTGCTGTTAAGTTAACTGTGGAGTGAGCTTGGCAAGGTTTTTTGTTAATTTTTATTTAATTTATCATAGGGTAATTCCATCGAAAATCGGACAAAATTTACACTTTCCCAACGTTCTTCTTTTGCTGATAGCTAAGTCTTTTTGTCGTGCGATGAATACTGCCTGAATTATACTAAATTTAAACTAACTTTGAAACCCTTAAAATTTTTCAATTTTTGGTATGTGTATGTAGTTACTACACATACCTGAAAATTATATTAAAGAAATGATAACTTTGAATCCAAATACCTATCACAGAGGCAGGGTCTTTAAATTATTTCAGAGAAAGTTATATAAAGAATGCCTTTTATAAGAAAAACAAGTAAAAAAGCTAGAATTGGTATAAGACCAATTCCTATGATGCGGTACATGAGTACCCGTACGTAATTTCGTATGGTCACCTATCTGCGCAAGTTTGATTTTTGAAGTGGTTTTTCGCATATTTCTAGAACGGTTCGTTGGAAAGTATAAATGATGACCAATTTCATAGGATTTCATACTCTGAAGAACTTTTCAGTGCAATTAAAACGTCTAGACTGATCATTTTCAGAGTATACGTACAAATCATAAATTTTTATATGGCAACACCCAGAGTCCGTTGCCCAATTTAGTCCATTTTTGAAATTATATTTACTATTTTCATGAATATAATGTGTACAAAATTTCAGTTCTCTACGTTGACGCGCTAGTTAAGTTTGTTAATAAATAGTTAAATAAACAAAAAATAAACTTTTACTTTTAATTAAAGTTTTAACTTTTTTGAACTAAAACGTTTTAAACAAACAGCGAACGGAAAAAGACTGAACTTTGCTATCTATCTATCTCTGCTGACTAAGATTTGGTAACTATGAATATGGTGAATGATTTTTTAAGCTAAGGGTAATTATGATACGCATGTAACTCGCTTTCAGGCAGTGTGCAAATATACAGTAAAAAACGAAATGTGTATGGCAACCCTAAGAAAGTGTTACCCGATTTGTCCCATTTTCGAACTTAAATTTACCTTTTTTTTAAAGCCCGTGTGCACATTTTCAGCTCTTTAAATATACGCGTTCCCAAGCTATCGTGCGCGGACCGCCGGAGAGACGAACAGACGAAAGTCTCAAGTTGGGATAGTAATGGCTTTAAAGAAGAGACATTTTTTCGTCGTTATTTTTGAAAAAAAAAAAGAAAAAATCACACTTTGTTGTGTTGTCCTTTATCCCGTTAAATTTCTACATACATTTTTTTAAAGCATTCTAACTTTCTTTCTAACATGTTTTTTTTGACAATTAACACAGATTTCTGGAGACCAAATATAAATTTCGTGTATACACTTCAAGAAGTATCTCTAGAGACTTTTTCTTGTGGTCTTCAGAACCTAATTTTTTGATCTGAGACAAGAGTCTCTTGCCATGTAAACATTTTGGAGACTTTAAAATCTGTAAACCAGAGACTAAAGACCTAAAGCTCTCACCGTGTATCATTTTTTAACAATATATAAAAATCAATACAATTAAAATCTTTAAAATTAAATTTTGTTTTGATTAGCGACGAAGCCGTTTATATGTTCAGTGAGTTTCTTTCCATCCACAGTTGAGAAATTATTAAAACACTCTCTCTTAGTTGGCATTATGAGCTGGTACGCTTAAAGATACTCTGCAATCTTCAATACCTCGGTGCACAAATGAGCATACGATGTTTTAAAAAATTAAGCCAATGCTGATTAGCCAATGAAAGCTTGTCTTATCGCTTAGAATTTGACTGAAATTTTGTAAATTCATCCACTCATCTATCAATTTTGTGTCATCAATTTCAATGTTTTTGTTTTGTAAAAAAAACTGATTTTTAATTGCAGTCCATGGAGTGCATTAACATCCAGTAAAACTGATTAAATCGTTGTAAAAATTATACGCTTGCACTATGCCGAGGAACAGGATGAACTTAGTAGAATGCACATGCCCACACTTTCCTTTTCGGTAAAAGTTCCGATGTTTCCTCCTTTTAAAAATGAGTTTTAATTTTTATTAAGTTATACCCATTCTTTACATTACATACTTTTTATTTTTCTTCACACCCAGAATATATTCTGAGTTTATATGAGAAGAGATCAGTTTGATCTATTTTCAAGCGTCTGCAGCAGGCAGAAAACCAAGCTGCACCGATGAGTGGAAGGTTTTCTGCTGACACGAAACGCTTCTTCTTCTTCCTTTTCTTTATTTTTCAGCCCACTGCGTGGCGTATACAGGTTCGATTCGCTTCGAATGAATCTGTTTCTTTAAAAAAATTTTAAATTTTTTTAATAAATAAAAAAAATTGTTTTTTTATTTTTCTCAAACTTTTCATTTCTTTCTTCTTTTTTTCATTTTTTTCATTTGTTTTTCAAATCACCCAATTTCGCTATTTGGGACCTGTTGATGAGTCAAACCAAGACTTGAAACTTGTCACCAAAAATTAATGGGTTGTGTGATGAAATAACAAATTAGAACATTTTTTAGCTTTTACTATATACCGGAGAATCCCAAAAAAATCTTTCTTGAACAAAATTAAGTTTAACCCGGTAAAAAGTCCAAAAGACTAATCTTTTAATTTATTGTTGTTTTTGTAAAAAAAATTGTCTTTTTTTTCTCTCGTGAAGTGTCGCCAACATGTGTTATTTCCCGTATTTGTACGGTGGCATTACAATTATTTTACATATACGACGGACACATTGTAGTATCGAGATTTTACATTGGTTTGGTGGGGGGGGGGTCGCGGTTCATAAAACAAACACAGGTACACAAGGCCAGTTACACATGACTGGCTGGGACCAGAAGAGAGAACTTGAGTGAGCGTCGAATCGGTCTAACTGTCAACATTATCAACTACACCGTACATACACAAAAAATAATTTTTTTATTTAATTGGTTCCCAAAATTTTAATACCAGGACAGTATAAAAAACCCCGCCCGGACTCTCCCCGGATGCCCCCGGATTTTCGAACTTATATATACTTTTTTTTTAAAAAGCCCGTGTGCAAAATTTCAGCACACTAAGTGAACGCGTTTTCGAGTTATCGTATTGTTGCGAGCGTGGCCTTTGGTTCGTTATTTAAAACACAATATTAAATAATTAATATATAAGTTCTTTATTACACTTAAATCATATAAAGTTCACAAAATTAATCAATTCAACTCTAATTATCGCTAACACTGTACTTTCAATTATCGCAATCTAATTACATACACTTCCAACACTATCGCTTCTTTATTACTTTCGCTTCTTAACACTGCAACGTCTAAAACAAGACCCTTTTCTGGCGATGACAACTGTTATATTTATACCCTAGAAACTCTCCGGATTATTCTGGAGTGTTCTATTCCAAAAGCTTCTTGACTATTCTATTTGTTCTATTCCTGAACTTTCCTGTAGATTTCATAATCGATTCTCCGAACCTGAAGTCGTTTACTCTCCGATCCTGAAGTTGTTTATTGCCAGTAGATGTCACCAGTTGTCTCTTTCTATTGCACGTAACAGTATGGACGGACGCACGTGCAAAAATCAAAATAACTTTAATATTATGCATGGGTGGCCAATCAATTTTGCTCTACTAGCATTCTTTCTATGTGTTGCAAACGGAATAACAAACTTACTATACTCTATGATTTCATCAGTATTATAAATTATTTATACATATATTAATATAATATATATGGGGTAGCTCCAAAAGTGAAGTCCAAAGGTAAAATTGCCTCATATTGAGGGTACCCGAATCACCCCATGTATGTTACGCGATTTTGCGTAGTTTTCGAGTTATCATTTTTTTTCCGTGATGTTTCACCAAACTACTAAAGTGAACACATTTTTGGTCATAGTGACTTGAATAATTAAGAGAAATTGCTGACTTTATTTTTCAATTTAGATTAATGTTGAACACATCCAATGCAAAGAGATTTGATTCCGTAGCTCATAACATTGCGCCAAAAGAAATTTTTACACTCCGTAAGTACCAAAATCTTTGAGGGCCATTAAAAAAAGTCACATAACTTTTTTCGCCCAAATCTATTTTAAAACTTTCTCATTTCATTGGATTATTACCGTGTACATTTTATTCAGATATCTCTATGGTATCATACCTAAAATTCAGTTCAAAACATACTAAGTCTTCAATCTATTCGAACTGGCGAGTTAGATTTTTGCACCTTTGATCGGCTCTAACTCGGTAGAATTATGTCCGATCGGAAAACGGGTTTCTCTATTCACCTCAGCTCATTACCAGCTACAATTCGTAGAAGATATATTTTTTTTTCTGAATACTTTAGGGTGGTAACTGGGGTGTATGTGCCCCAAGCGCATGAAAACGGGGTTTCCGGCAACAAAACCCACGAAAAAGTTTCCTGAATCAGGAAAAAAGTACATCATCCGATAGAACTCTGCGAGACGTTTACTTTAATATGCAGCATGCCCCCACCCTTAAAGTATCCAGAGAAAAAAATCGCATAACATATACATGGGGGTGATTCGGGTACCCCTCATATTGAGGGGTTTTACCTTTGGACGTTACTTTTGGGCCACCCGTATATATATGTATATAATAATCATATACATATATCTAAATTATTTATATATTATTAGTTAAAAATAATATAAAAAAACCTTGGTTTTGTGTTGCCTCATTTAAAAACCCGTGCTGGAAATTTTGACAACGTCTTGTTGATGCCTCGAGGCCTTCCTTTAGTGTTTTATTAAAGACTTTATAAACACATTTTGTGTTACGGTGACATGTCACATTTTTCTGTATATTAGAGTTATTCATCACTCTGTCGGCTGTGGCTTCTGCAAGCGATTTACCTCAGAAACCAATGCAAAAATTTCTTGGTCGGAAGAGTTAAAGTTTTAAGGGAGGATGTAGAAACTTCTACAGATTTAATTCTGATATAGATTAAGAGATAATAATTCTATAACGGCTACAGTTACGACCTTACACCTGTACTTTTTTAAATACAGGGTGTTTTGTGAAAAACTAGCATTTCTTAATCACCCCTGTAACACCGAAACGGTTGAGATGGTCACTATCGGACGCTCTTGTAAAGCTCAGTATTGGCCCCACCCAACCCTCCTTGCCGACTTCTTGCAGTTTGTTCAGAAGCTGTGAGTCAAGGAATCTGTAACGCTTTCCTGAGAAAGCCGGACCGTGACAAAGAAAATGAGTCACATTTTCGGACTCCTCTCCGCAACCTCTACATATAAAATCTTCAACAAGTCTCATCCTGTAAAGTCTCATCCTGCAAAGAGTGCCCAGTAAAAATTGGCACTAGGGTTCTCAGGGTTGGCTTGTTTAGTCCCAAAATCTGGGCTGCGTCTTCCCCACAGTTTCTTTGTAGTTTTACCCGAATTATCATCTAACCGAAGACAACTGTTTTGGCGGTCGGCCCTAAGCGAAATATTAGAGGAAAGGCATTTTAATGCAATCCCGATTGTGGAGAAATATTCCTCCGAGGCTGCACCAAGACGAGCAAGCTCGTCTGCCTTTTCGTTGATATCGCTGTTCCCTGCTATCCAAAGAATGAGTACCCTGCTAATCCGAGAGAGGGAGTTCAGGGTGGATTTACACTTCAATACTAATTTGAAAGTTGTTTTTATAAAGCCTTGACAGCTGCTTGGCTGTCCGAGCAGATGGCAATCTCTTTGTTCTCAGTATCTGAGTTATGGAGATACCTTCCCGATTCAAGGATGGCGTTGACCTCCGCCTGGAAAACCGTGACATGGCTTTCACGGTGTATGGAAATATCAATGTAAGGCTCCTCGCAAAAAGCACCTGCTCCGGTGTTTTCTTCGGATTTGAAGCGATTTCTATAAATATCAGGGTTTGTTAATGGCTGAAACACAGAAATGATTCCCATTGTGCCTTGGATGGAGTCCTAGATTTGAAGTTGCTTTTCAGCATTGTCGCGAGAAAGTGGTAGCTGCCTCTGTCGATGTCAGGTGCGATAGACTGTTCAAAGTTAGATTCGTGTGGAGCTCTCGTTCCAGTGTGAATCCAACTCTGATTAAGATAACCTCAAGAGCTCGAGTGTTGGTTGACTGGAGAGCGCCACTTATACTGGGGACGAAATATAAAATATTATGCTTATGGTCTTATATGTATATCTATTCTAATTTATATCACGAAACGTTGAACGAGCACTGCGTAAAATCATAGATTTCAAGAATTCAATAACTGATCCACCCTTAATACGTCACATTTTTATATCAAGTTTTAAACAATTTTCAAGCCAAATTAATACTATGAAGAATTTATTTAAAACGTTACAGATTTAAAGGACTAACTATAACATCTTCAGCTTCTTTTCTATGCCGTTTTCCATCCCCAGTGGCTGTTGTGGGTCCTTCTGCGCGCCCATAATATTTAAGCTGAGAATAACATTAAAAATTCAAATTAAATTATACTTTAAAAATGATTTCTTAAAAAACTTACTGGTTTTCCTAATAAATACTCAAAGCGAGGTCGAATAAAACTCCAAGCGCCCATATTACGAGCCTCCTCTTGACTCCATATAAATACTGAAAATATCGGAAATGTTAAATCTATTTAAGAAAGACATTGAAGAAAGTGTCCTATACCTCTTGCATTTTTATATTTTCCTAATTCTTCTTGCAATTCTGTTAGGGGAAATGGACAAAGTGATTCAAGCCGAATAATTGCGACATTCTCAATTCCTTTCGTTTTTCTCTCTGCATTCAAATTATAAAAGTGCTTACCACTGCATAATATTACTTTCGTTACTTTCTTTGTATCTGCTAAGAGATCTCCTGCAAATAGACTTTGGTTAAATGAAGAACAGAATAATAAAATTAGTCGAAAAGAAAAATAAAAATTTCTGACAAAACAAACACGTGCAGGGTCTACGGCTTAGAATTATCCTCGAGTGGAATCCAATAGTTGTCTGCGAAATATTCTGGGTGAGTACCATCCTCTGAATGATAACGAGTAAAGCGTTCCACGGTCGGAAGCAGTGTAAGATGCTTCAACAAATGACAAACGAAATCTAGAAAACCGTAACTTAAATCTCCTGGTAGAACTCAAAGAAATACATAATGTCAAAATAGGTGGAAGGAGTTAAATGAACACTACAATGTTTCTAACAGTTCTTGCAATATAAAATTTTGTTTTGACCTTTTTACCTTTTTTCTTTTTCAGTAGTGTCAGTGGATAGCTTTTATCATGTTTTTACTTGAAAGAGCCTACAGAATTAAGAGTTGCTGTGATAATTAATCATGGAACCATCTAAAAAAAATTTACAGAATAGGTCCATTCTGTCAAGTACAATTTTACACCAGCACTTCGAGCAGGAAACTAATGGAGTAGGCATTATGTATAAAATATGTGTACATGCGCGTAACCAAAATGCCGCTTTATGCCAGCGTGAGGTTCGGCCATATTGGACCTTGCCTGTCAGATTTCAATCCGGGAGCTTGGTACTATTCCGTGGAATTTTTTTGTTTGGAACCTAACGCATAGACGTAGAAAGATATAGGAAAAGCGAAAATTGCGCAATTATCTTGGATTTTTTATATTTTGCAGATACTTTGAATTATCAACACAAATAATTACGTAAGTATGTTAAGACCTATCGCGCACCGAAGAATTTTGTCACCATCGTTAACTCCATGTTAATGCGTGCAAAGCAATGCGGCTAGCAAATTTTGGGTGACGAAACTATCACCGCGTCTTCACGTTTATATGAATTTGCACGCACTGGTAACATTTTTGTAGCTGCTTGACAGCCATTGTTTTGGGAAACGTTGTAGAGCTAGGAAAAAACTTAGGTATCTTTTTTTTTTAAATGCCTGCTGCAACGATAAGTTGATAATATAATAAAGCATTAAATACAAGAAGTACAAATGAGACCGCCTCTATACAACAAAAATCTGAAGGAATACTCTGAGAGCAATTTGAAAATAAAAATGTCCGGAGAAATATCCATGAAAGTCGTTATAGACCTTAGAGTTACAGCAAGTCTATCTTCGAGTTCAATTCATGTTCGCATATTGGTACTTTGATAAGTTATAGCAGGTCTCAAGATCTGTAGTAAATCATCAAAGCTTTCAACACTCATACTGACCTATCCAGAGAATTTTTCAGGATAGGATCGCAGTTCATCAAACATAAAGTGAAATTTTCCTTAAAGCACCCTTTCGCTCCAAAATGGAATAAACCAATAGCGTTGATATATTCTATACCCTTATGATAAATACACATATCGCAGCTGCCTCCTCGAAGTTTATATTGATGAATGATGAGATAAAACATGAGTTTTATGGGTGACAGCTATTCACTTTGTGCGTACTATGTGACAAAAGGTCTCCATTGCGCGTTAGGCCTAACATAAACCAACAGTATAAAAATGTTGGCTGATTATCAAATAAATTGAGTTTGGCTACTGAAAGTATACTATGTAAAAATACCGGGAATTTTGGGGCTGAAAACGCAGTCACTATAAGTAACTTTGTATGAAAATTTGTTGCCATGTATAGAAGTTCGAATAAATACCACGATCTACTTTCACTAGCCAAACTCCAACAGCTAAACTAGCTTGTAATAGGTTGTCTTACTGGTTGAAGAATTGGTCTTCGGTTGGTCTACTATCGCCACATTAATCGCAGGGACCTGGGCCCAGGCCCAGGCCCAGCAAGCCAATACGCAAAAATGCCACTGACTTGGTGTAATTCAATCTAGTGTACACCTTACAAAGGAATGGTTTGGTGTAGTTGAGCTGAGTGTAGTTCCGGAATACACCAAGCTTGCAAATGAATGGACCTAGTAAAAACAAACTTATTATATCTAATTTGATTGCGTGTAAATTTTGTGATATAAACGTAATATATCATATTAGAACATTTTTAAAAAAAATAAAAGCATGTATCCAAATTAAATAGATAAATGCCCATATGCCCATAATTTCGTATAGTCACCCCTCTGTGCAGGTTTGATTGTTATAATGACACTTCGCATTTATTTCTAGAATGGTTCGTCGAACAGTAAAAATGATTATAATCAACTATGTTTTATATTCTGAAGAACTTTTCAGTACATTATATTAAAAACGTCTAGGACTGATCATTTTCGCCAGAATACGTAAAAATCAATATTTGTATGGCAACACCAAGAAAGGAATGCCCGATTTAGTCCATTTTTGAAATTGCCGTTACTATTTTTATGATAACTCTGTGTACAAAACTTCAGCTCTCTATGTCGACGCGATCTCAGGCAATCTCCAAATATATATAGTGAAAAAACCCTTTGAAATCTACAATTTTTCAAAAAGGCCATATGCAAAATATCATCTAAGTAAAAGCGTCCTCGAGTTATTGAGAAGATCAATGGCCGTGGAATTATGAATCATGAATTACACAAGGGGTTAAAGCTTTTTCGCTTGTTTTTAATGAAAGTTCCTTCCTTGGAGCCACTTCAGTTAAGTGGAAGATGACTTAATCGTTTTAACCTTATGAAGAGCTTTTGTGGCATTCAAAAATTTTGGTAAATAAAAGAACGCAACAAGAAACGTTAAAGTGTCTTAATTTCTTTTCAAAAAGTTTATGCTATCAAATGGCTTAATAGAACTTAAGAACCATCTATATATAGTCTTTATCAAGTACTGAATGTATGGTTACCTGTATAACAGCAGTGCTGTTAGTATAAAACAATTTGCAACAAACAAAACAGATTAATATTTAACAGCACTTACCAATTACATTCCTAAAATAGGTTCCCGGTTGCATATCACTATGCGCTGAAGTTGCGTCCGATAACCTTATTAAAATTTTCGGAGCTGCTACTATAAGAGGTTTTCGGAAATTTCGAATCATCTGCCGACGTAACGCATGATAGTATTGTGCCGGTGTAGTAGGATTGATTACATGAATGTTAACATCATCGCCATCCGCAGCTGATTCCTTAGAATCTGAAAGTTGAAGAAACCTTTCTATTCGGCAAGAACTGTGCTCTGATGCTGCACCATCATAACCATGAGGTAATAGCATTACTAAACCATTGCTTTCCATCCACTTTGCTGTAATATGTATTCAATACAAAAATCAATATATTCTATCTGAATTTTCATAGTTAGTATAATACTGACTTTCACCACTGACTATAAATGTATCAATTATAATTTGTGCTCCATTAAAAAAATCACCGAACTGTGCTTCCCATATGATCAAATTATTTGGGTTGTCTATTGCCATACCATACTCATAGCCCAAAACAGCTTCTTCCGAAAGTATACTGCTTGCAATTTCCAGCATACCACCGGAACCGCCCTCTAGCGTGTTAAGAGGAATAAACATTTCGTTTGACTTTTGATCAATCAAAGTGGCATGTCGGTGTGAAAAAGTGCCCCGTCCAACATCTTCACCACTCAGTCTAACATTATTCCCTTGATACATAAGACTACCGATTGCCAAAGCTTCAGCGGTTGCCCAATCAATTTTGATCCCGTCCTGCAATTTCTTCAATCTAGCATTCACATGAGTTTTCAGTAAATGTGGATGGATATTCTATAAATACTACAAATTAAATTCTACTTTTATCATGGGATGTGGTTGAACATACAAAATCTTTTGGATAATAAACGCTTGTATTTCCTATATGATGCAAGAGAGAGTAATCCAAGCCTGTATCCCAATAAGTAATTGCATTGGGTGCTTGTTGAAATTCACTCCATTGCCTTTGATAGTATGTAGGCTAAAACAAATAAGTATATAAATTTAATTAAACCCTTCAAAATGGACCTTTCAACTTACCTCTGGTTCGTATGAACTTGCTAATGACAGCTCCTCATTTAGGTATTCAAAGTATTTAGTCCTAATAGCTTCAGCCTCTTCTCTAGAAATAATCTTCTCTTCGATCAATTTATCCGCGTACAAATCTGGAACAGATCTAAGCAAGTTACTAACTTCGATGGAAATCTTCTAGCAACCAAAATTGTATACTGACTTCCGGTTATGAATCACCGAATATAGTGCAGGATTAGTAAATGTAGGATCATCTAACTCATTGTGGCCCCATCTTCTGAAGCAATTTAAATCGATAAAAACATCTTTTCTGAATTTTCTCTGATAGTTAAAAACTAATTTTGTAACCAATGTGAGTATCTGTTAAATTTGATGTATATATACTGTAAAATAAGTTTCTTTTTTTAAAAATGTTTTCTTACCTCTGGATCGTCGCCATTAACATGGAAAACAGGTGCTTCAATACTTTTAGCCAAATCGGAACTATAGTTAGTACTTCTACCTCGATCTGCAGGTGTTGTAAAACCAACTTGATTATTGACAATCATATGAATTGTCCCACCAATATCAAAGTGAGGAACATTGGCCATCATTAGACATTCTTGGTTAATTCCTTGACCGGAAAATGCAGCATCGCCATGAAGCTGAACATTTAAAATTTTTGTAGAAAATTCAAGCTTTTCATTATCACTGAAAGCACCATCCTTTACTGTTTGCTGTTTCGATCTTGTTTTTCCCATGGAAACTGGATTTACTGCCTTAATAATAAATATTATTGAATATTAACGATCGACGAAATTAACAACCATAATCTAAATACATCGAAGTACAAGCCACAGTAAACAAGTCAAAGGAATTATAGAAGTCATCCAAAACCCTCAAGAAACTACTCTTATCAAGCCATGAAACAACAGACTCTCTAAATACTACATGAGAACCCTAACTTAGTCCAAACCCTGCAAAGTCGCTTTCTTGAAGTAAACTCGAACTTAAGCAAGAAATGAGATTTTCGAATTTGCCCCGAGATTCCTTCGCTTCTCTAGCTCTGTTACGAATGAGAGGAAAATAAAGAGCTCGGCACGACAATTCCTCTTTTTGTCCGATATTTATCCATTTCTCTGATTTCGGCACTACAATGAAATGAGACAGAATGCCATCGACTATGCTTCAAGTTTACTACGAGATTTCTTCGTTTCTCTGCGTAATATTTAAATGATTCATCACCTACTGGTAATACTAAAAACAAAAATAATTAATCTGTTTAGTGGCATGTGCTGACATCTGGGAAAAAACTGATATAAGTAAAGGTGCATGAAGTGACCAAGGCAGCAATCAGTACGTTTACATGAATACTCGAGTACTTGACTTGAAATCCACTTGAAGCTCAGGTAGAGCTGTTGATTGAATTAATTCCAATTACTTGAATTGAATTTTTCTTGAATTTAATATTCCAATTACTTAAGTTGAAATTTACGCATTGAATACGCGTTTTCATAATATTTTGATTACTTCAAGCATACTTCAAGTATACTTCAAGTATTCATGTAAACGTAGTGAATGTCCACGGACCTTAGTTCCCACTTAAAATGAATTAATGTCAATTTCCATGGCTCTAATTAAATGTCCATAAAAATTCGCTTTGCGAGAATCGCTTAAGACACGAGAATAGCTCACTTCTCTGAATATATAAGAAATATATAACACCACTAATACAAACAAGTAGTTCACATTTATTTCGTTTTTAACTTCAATTTCGGTTCGTCTAAGCTCTAAATCGATTCGCTATCGAGGGAATATCTTGAGTTGATAAGTCGAGAATCATGTTCCTTTTACTATCCTGGTAATCTTTTTTCTTTTCGGTATCGAGTTGGTTCTCGAATTTTAAGCCAGAAATTACGATTTACTCGCAAATCGTTTTCGAATTATGATGTTTACAGGAAATCATCTAAAATATTTGCAGAGTTTTGCTATGAAAATTCATAGCGAAATAAATCAATCTGAAATCAGTTTGCTGCTAAGTCTGCAGCTCGAGAATTCTCACAGTTAATCTCTTTAGCTTTTATTACTTTATGCTAGAGTTACTCAAGTAAGATATTGAACGTAAATACAGAAGGGAGGTAGGTATACAGGTTATCAATATAAAAAATATTTTGGGAATCGAGATATGTATACAAAAACTTATATTATATTACATACCTACCGGGGTGGGTCTATTATAAACAGTTACAGAGATATAGCGGTTTTATTTTTGTGATTCTACATTCTCATATTTCTGATGATAATACGTTTACATGAATACTTGAGTACTTGACTTGAAATCCACCTGAAGCTCAGGTAGGGCGGTTGATTGAATTAATTCCAATTACTTGACTTGAATTTAATTTTCCAATTACTTAAGTTGAAATTTACGCAATGAATGAGCATTTTCATGATATTTTGATTACTTCAAGCATACTTCAAGTATACTTCAAGCATTCATGTAAACGTCAAAACTCCTGAGCGAATGGTGACATTTGGCAAAACTGATAGCATATCATTTCAATCAAGGTACCGTTAAATACCAGACCTATCTCCATCTACATCCTTTAAAAAAAAACATTTGTTTTGGTTTTTTCAATACATTTGTTCCGATGAAACGTTTAATAACGAACAAAAATGAAAATTTGGGCACTAAATGAGTGTTTCTTTCTGGGAGGCAAGAAGAATCAATATAACTACACTCCAGGAAAGGAATAAACATTAATAATACCTGATTTAGCAAAACGCGAATTTATACAAACAAAATTTTATAATACTTGATTCTGTACTAGGAAATTTTGTAGTATAAGTACAAGAAGAACCGTTCCAAAAATAAATACGAAAAACAACTTACGCGATCACCAAAATTTTTCGTATTCTTTTTTATTTTTGTGTCCATATTGATAAGCTTTATAGAATCTTGGACGATTTGAAAGATTCCCCAATTCGGTATAGTACAACTTGTAAGTTCCTAGTATGTAAAAAAAATCGTTTCAGATTGGATTTACTGGTCGCCAACGAGGCAATAACAACATTGCAGGGAAAGCTCTTAAATGAAATTCCCAAGGAGTGTTTTTTAGAATAGACCTAGGATTATTTCGAAGGAGATCGATTTTTAACACAAGTCACATACGAATAGAAACTAAAACTGTGCTAGATACTAAACTGATTTCAATTAAGAACTAATGTACTTGTTACTATTTTTAATGGATTATAGAGGCTTATTGATGACTATTTAATGTGATTTCATTTTACTTTGGACAATTGCCGTGGCAAAACATCAGTAGCAATTTTCCATAGTATTCTACAACATAATAATATTTTTTTTTTCTATTCACTCACCTCAAGATGGGAAGGATTTCTGAGCATGCTGATACGTATAGTCTTATCCTTAATTTTAAGTTCTTCCGATGCATCTGTTTTTTAAACAAAAGATTTAGGTATAATCATTTCAAAACGATAATTAAGAATTAATTACGATAGTGGCTCACAACATCTCCCATTGCTGTTATATTACTTGGAAATTCTGAGGATCCTTGAAACTTTCGAAAAAATTTCACTGGACGAGTATTAAGCATTGTCGTTAACAAATTTCCTCGACCTCTGTGTGGCATCGCCAAGACTATATGCTGCAGATTATCTAAAAGTTCAATAAATATAATTAAATAATTAGTTTTCATAAACAAATGTATTTTTACAAACCGTCAATGGCTAATTCAAAGATCTCCCGGAAAAATGCAAACATATTTTCAGCTCCTTCTCCTCCATACCTCTTTACTGTTGGAAATTTTTTTGACAAAAAATTATCCCAGGCTTGAGATTTAATAAGAAGTTCAAGAATTTCTCTTTTCACAGATGCAGAAACACTGTGAGTAATTAATTCTTCATAATTTTTAGAGAGCCATTCTCTCTCTTCCAAGGACTAAATGATGATAACAAATATTTTAATAAAATTTATAAAAAGATAATATTAAAATCTCTTTACCTCTATGTAAGAAAATTCTGCACTTACTGGTCCGCAGTAAATTTGGTTTAACATTTTCTCTAATTCACCTATATTTTTTCCATTACTTGGAATATTTAAGATTCCTTCAGGGTTAATGGGATCAGTTTTTTCGAGTCCATAATATTCTAATTTAAGTTCTTCTATATTTCTTGTATAAGATAAATATTGAAGTTTTTAATGCGTTTTATTAGAACTTTTGTATACTTACGGCTTTGAATTTTTAAAATCGACAGGATCTATTGATGCTATTCTATGACCATAACGTCTGTAAGCTTCTACAAGTCGATACAGATTGCTCTGTTTATTTCGAGAGATAAGAATATCATCAGGAACTAATAAAAAAAGGTATTTTTGTAATAACATTAATCCATATTATGCAGGTAGAGTATATTTGTAATATTTAATAAATTTTAATGTATTCAGTTTGCTATTCCTTAATTTCATTAATATACCCACACATAGGTACTGTACACAACCATTAATAAAATATTATATGCAATACATGTATATAATTTTAAAAACACATAATTTAGTTTTTACATTGCAAAAACATTATTTCATTGACGACGTCATTTATAGAACAATCTTAGAAGAACTGATAAGATAATAAGTCCCCTGTTGTCTGTAATACTTTTCTCATAATTTCTTACTCGCTTATAATTTTCTCTTATCTCTAAACAGTTTAAAAGATATGCTTAAATTGTTGGAAAATCTATTATCAGTGCAAGTATAACAGAAACTTACTCTTGAATTCTCTCTTTTTGGACTTAGGTCTATATCCAAAAACTCCATTTTCGCTATGGTAAAATCTCTCCCCGATGAGTTTACGTCGAAACAAATGCCCGATCCATTGAAAACTACGATACATAATTAAAATATAAAAATTATTAATTAAGTCACTGACACGATTTCAAGTAAGCAGTAAAATTTTGCCACTATTCTCTAGTTCAAATGCTAGAAATTCGACACAAAGTCGCACACGATCTATGGGGGGTGATCTGCACTTAGGAGAAGACAACTGGGAACTGAACTGATACGATACGAAGTTTGTAGCACTGTTTGTTGGTTCAATTCAATCCCTACTAGACTCTCGTGACTTTATTAACCTCAGTCTGTGCCTGTTGTGTTCGGTGCAAAGAGAAAGTAAACA
Source organism: Dioctria linearis (assembly GCA_963930735.1). Taxonomy (NCBI): domain Eukaryota; kingdom Metazoa; phylum Arthropoda; class Insecta; order Diptera; family Asilidae; genus Dioctria; species Dioctria linearis. The sequence goes on from OZ005741.1 coordinate 253,215,390, forward strand.
TTCTTCATTAATATATATTCACGATCAGAATAATTTTCCAGAGGCGTAGTTATATATAATATATGTATGTACATATGTATGTATGTAGTGTCTCGAAGCAAAAAAGCTTAGAATATCTCTTAAGCTAGGTGGATATTTTTAGGTCTTTAGGCCTTTAAAATTGCCGTCTACCAAAATGTCGCCAATAAAAATATCGCTAAACAAAATATCGACTTAAAAAAATTTCCAACTCCTTAAATATCGTAGAAATAAATGACCGCCACTCAGAATGTCGCATATTAAAATGTCGTTTTCGAAATACCGACAACAATTGAGGGAATGGTTCTTAGATTCAGTCAATTGTTATCGACATTTACTTAACTGTTTTCGAATAATAAAATGTAAGAGTATAATTATCATCAAAAATCACTACTGAAAAAGAAAACACGTCTTATGCATAAGAACACCTTTATTTTTCTGAATCTCTTTTTCCTAGCCGATGCTTGTGCTGCCAATTTGCCTCCGTGACCTTCTTCACTCATTATCCTCTGGCGACGGGGTTGTTTACGACTTCTTAGGGTTTTATCACTTCTGGGTATTCAAGTACTTTGCCGTCCTTTCATCTTTTTGTGATATTGCCGCTTTTATTGGTCTCGTTTACAGCTCGGCCATGCTCCAACAGCTACGTCCTCGGAGCGGTGAACAACTACACGCTTCATGTAGCTATATGTTTGCAAAAAGATATTAAATATTAAACTAATTACTAGAAATATATATCGTGTAATATGTATGTTTTTTTTTTTTTTTTTTTTTTTTTTTTTTAATTTGTTGCACAGTCAGCTGACTCCTCGTTGGAATCGGTTTCGCTGTCCGACAAAATCCTATACTTCTTCATTTTATCGCTGGGATATATCCCACTGTATGGTTTTCGCGATCTTTTCGCTCCGGGTAAATCTTCTACAACGTACCGGTCGTAATTTAAAATTTTAGTCACAACATATGGACCACTGTACTTTGGTAGTAGCTTTCTACTCGTTCCATCGTTGGAACCCTTTTTACGTTTTACAACGACCTGTTCCCCAATAGAATATTCGGGCGCTTTCGCCCTCTTACAATCGTAATATTTCTTTTGCGAGGTCTGTTGTTCTTTTATTCTTAGAGAAGCTTTTTCTCGTATTGCGTGAACACTTTGTTCATCGCTTTCCTTTATGTATATGTCATTAGCCAAAAATGAGTCGGCCGCACTTCGCGGCGTGTACCCCAAAAGCATTTCATAGGGACTTTTCCCAGTCGTTTTGTTGATGGTTATATTTATATCCCAACGTATCGAGCTGATCGTCGTATCCCAATGCCTTTCATCTTCTGTAGATGTTGCAATGGAATTTAGAATTGTTCGGTTGTACCTCTCCGCTTGTCCGTTCGCACGAGGGGTTGCAGTCGCGTTTAGCACCCTTTTTATACCTAAGTTTTTACAATAACCAGTGAACTTTTCGCTGGTGTAACAACTGCCTCTATCACATACAATGCGGCGTGGCACACCGAATGTATTTATAATATCGTCAAACACTTTTATGACGGGACTTACCTTCGTGTTTTTTACAGGTGTCAAGAAAATAAACTTCGTAAATCCATCTATTATAACAATTAAGTGTGTATTTCCTTGTGAACTTTTCACAAATGGTCCGAGATGATCCACATGTAGCGTATCAAATGGTTCTGGTATCTTGTCAATTACATTTAAAAAGCCAGGCTGTCTCCCTGACGGAACTTTATTGTACAAGTAACCTAGACAACAATCGATATATTTCTTTATGTACTTCCTCATTGATGCGAACCAATACTTTTTCTTCACGTACTCCAAAGTCTTATCTAAGGAAAAGTGCCCAACGTTGTCATGATGACACATTACCACTTCTCTGCGATAACACTTCGGTACCACCCATTTTTTTCCTTCTTTTGTTACTCTATATAGCCATTTATCCTTAATAGCATAATCCTTGTGTATGTTTTTTTCGGCTTCGTTCATTGGCGTACGAGATAATTTGTCAATAAGTTCCTTGCAGTTCTCATCCTTTAATTGAGCAGCTAATACCCAATCATCGGTCGTCACATTCACTATGAGAATATCGCTTACTTGATTTTCGCAAATAGGATTGCGGCTTAAAGCATCAACATGTGACATTTTTGATCCGGGCGATATTCAACCGTGAAGTCGTATTCTTGAACTGTCAACCACCATCGGCCTATTCGTGGTATTAGGTCCCTTTTTGAGAATGCTGTTCTTATTGCGCTGCAGTCAGTCACGACAGTGAATGGTTTACCTATTAAATATACACGAAATCGTTGCAGAGAATTTATTACGGCCAGTGTTTCTAACTCATACGAATGATATCGCTGTTCGTCCTTGCTAGTTGTTCTACTAAAGAATGCAACTGGTTTACAAGTCCCATCCGATTGTTTCTGTAATAGGATTCCGCCTAATCCTAGTTTGGAAGCATCTGTATGAAGTACGGTCTCCGCTTGGTTATCATACAGTGCCAGTACGGGCCTCGAGATTAATGTATTTTTCAATATACAGAATGCATCTTCTTCATCCTTTCCCCATTCAAATTTCGAATTCTTCTTCAAAAGGCTTGTTAAAGGAAGAGCTTTAACTGCGAACTTCTCGACAAATTTTCGAAAGTAGCTGGCTAATCCTAGGAATTGTCGGACGTGGTGTATTTCTTTCGGTCGGGGAAAGCTGGCGACTGCTTGAATTTTTTGTCTACCCGGTTGTATTCCCTCGAAATTTATTTCATACCCTAAATATTCAATTTGTTTTTTTAAAAAGAAACATTTTTCCAATTTTAAAGTTAAGCCTGATTCTCGTAAAATTTCTAATATAATCTGTAAAACTTTTAATCCGGTGTCAGTATCTACCGTTGGCAACAAAATATCGTCCATATATGCTAAGGCTGACGTAAATCGTAATGGACCCAACACCGCATTTATCGTTCGTTGAAATACCGCGGGTGCATTAACTAGACCGAAAGGCATTCGTAAATATTCGTAGTGGCCATCTGGGGTAATAAAGGCGGTTTTTTCGATTGATGAGTCACTTAGTGGTATTTGGTAGTATCCACTTGCCATGTCCAGACTTGTAAAATACTTGCAACCTCTTAACCGATCTATGTGATCATCAATTCTAGGCATCGGATATTTATCTTTTACTGTATTCAAATTTAAACGCCGGTAGTCAACACATAACCGGTGTTCCCCTGTTTTTTTTTTTACTAAAAGTATTGGGCTACTAAACGGAAATTTGGATTCCCTAATAACTTTGTTGTCAAGTAACTCTTTTACAATTCCTCTAACAGTTTCGCGTTCGGTAAATGATAACCTATATGGTTTATATGTCACTGGTTTATCTTCTATGAGATTAATTCTCATTTCACTAACATGAGTTTTACCCAGTTCACTCATATTTTGTGCAAAACAGTCGCGATATTCGTTTATTAAGCGAAACAAATCTCGAGTAATTTCGGGATTCAGATCTGTATCTACTTGCGATTCAATTTGCTTTAAAGTTATTGGTCTTAATTTTTTTTTCGTAAATATTCAATGTACTCACCCCTTTATCTTCCATATCTCTGTCTTCCTTGCATAATACGCCTCTTGCTACCACTTGATCTTTCTTGAAAACAATATCTGATTCCGATACGTTTATAATCATCGCGATTCCGTTGCTCGCGTTTGTGATGCAGCGCGCGATCCAATGTTCCGCGTTTGGTTGACAACGTTGCTGCAATTCCACATATACTTCACCAACGTCATGATCACTTCGCACCTCTATATATCCGGCGTGGTTTGGAGGAATGACTGTGGCTTTGTTAGCCCATAATGCAACTTTTGCAGGTGGTAAATGTTCCACTTCAGGTAGGATTGCCAATTCTTTATTGAATACCCTTACCTGATTATTTCGAATAATCAACACAACATTATCATCGTTGATAAAAGATTGTCCTATTATTATTGGTACACTTTGTACATTATCTGGAACTATAAGGATGTCAATGAAGGATTTCGCGAGATCCACTTTCATTTCAGCACGACTTTTTGCTAGCACTTTCGTGGAGCCACCGCCATAACCAGAAATAAATAAGTTGCACGGTTCCTTTTTTAATTTCAGAGTTTTTGCGTCAGATTCACGCAATGTGACGATGCTGCAACCCGTGTCAATATATCCATGAAGATTTTGTTCATTCACTGAGCATTCTACAAAATAACACAAGTTTTTCTCTGTAAAAGAATTAGTGTTGCACTTTAGAGCACTTCTTTGAAATTTTGCGGGGTTTACTGCACAATCTTTTGCTTCGTGTCCCAAACGCTTACACTTAGTACACTCAATTTTCGGTCTTGTACATTTCGTTGATATATGTCCACGCTGGTTGCAGTTAAAGCATTTTAGTATTTTCCCTTTAAACGTATCATTTTTGTCTGTCTGCCGCTCTAACTGATTGTGATTATAACGTTTTCTCTCCGACCGACTGCTTTCGCTGTTCCTATATGTTCTTGGACGCTCATCGATGGCAACAGTTGACAAAAATTCTGCATAGAGATCTTCGGGTGTCTCATAACGTCCTGCTCGTGCTCCAGTCTGCACTGTTATATTATTTAGTCCGTCTATCAAGCAGGATACCGCATCTTTCCCTGATATTTTGCAAGCTTGGATAAGATCCATCTTGGCGAAGTAATATTCGACCATGCTTTCATCACTTTCCTTCCTACGGTTTACAAGTTTTCTTAAGGTTCCCGCGAAGTCATGATGATCAGGAAAGGTTTTTTTCATCAACTCCTTCCATTCGTTCCAGGTACGATCGTAAGTGCTGAGATTACTATACCATGTCCTTGCTAATCCGCTTAACCGATTCTGCATATGGTAAATTGTTGTTTTTGTATCCCATTCGTTAATGCCTGCCAATTGCTCGATCTTTTCCAACCACTTCTTAACTGATAGATTGGGGTTACCCGGCTTAAACTCGGGGATACAATCACTTTTTATAGAGTATCTGATTTGTTTATCAGTGTTTTGATTATTTACACTTGACTCTTTACTCAAAAGAGTTTCCACTAATTTTTCTAGCCGATTTATGCGTCTAGAACTTTCACTTTCACTTGTTTGAATTACATCCTCTCTAGCAGTTAATCTCCTAGGAGATTGTCTCCGCGGCCGCGTCGGCGTAAAACTATTTCCACCATGCTCAACACTGAAACGGCTTTTAGAGGAGGTTGACGAGCTCGAGCTCTTTGATCGTTGTCTTTTGTATCGGCCCATTTCCGCACTTCACACTTTATGTCGCGGTCACCACTTAAAAATGTTCGTAGCTCCAATAAGTCGGAATTTTAAAAGCACACGAAACACAAATTACGCTTTTATATTTTTTTTTTTCGCGCTTAGGTTTATCTCACTTCTGAACTGTAAGAGTATAATTATCATCAAAAATCACTACTGAAAAAGAAAACACGTCTTATGCATAAGAACACCTTTATTTTTCTGAATCTCTTTTTCCTAGCCGATGCTTGTGCTGCCAATTTGCCTCCGTGACCTTCTTCACTCATTATCCTCTGGCGACGGGGTTGTTTACGACTTCTTAGGGTTTTATCACTTCTCGGTATTCAAGTACTTTGCCGTCCTTTCATCTTTTTGTGATATTGCCGCTTTTATTGGTCTCGTTTACAAAAATTTGCTTATTCTACAAATTTAATCACATGGTTTGAGAAGAATTATATTTGCGGATCATCCAGAAAAAGATCGCAGTCTAGAGCATTGAAATTGTATTCATCAGTTTTTTGTCAATATCCGATCAACTCGCTTGTAATTCGCCCAAGATACAAAATAACGTGGTAGTTTGACATCGGAGATGCTGAAAAACCTCATATTGGATTATATAAATTAATAGAATACTTATAGCATGACTATTTAATAGTAAAATCAAAAGTTAAAAGTGCAGAGTGTGGAAGTTATAAAGAAATAGGAGAAATATATAGAAAAAGATAAAAGAATAAAAGTCTTTTTGGATAAGAACTTTGAAAACTAGAAGCTACATATATGCATTGATACTGCATTAGCATAAATTTAAAATTTTTCATTAATAATATAAACTAAATTGTAATTTTCCTTTAAAAATCTAATAAAACCTTCAATTTGCAAAATTAGACGAGTTTTAATTGTTTCATCTAGCCCTAAAGATTGGCGACATTTTTGGAGACATTTTAAACGAGGGTAAGCGTATTTGTGGTCGATAATTCCTATTGGCGTATTTATAATTTTCGATTAAAAATTTGACGACATTTTACAGATTTTGTTTAGTGAGAAAAGGCGACATATTTTGTTTGGTGACATTTTCTCGTAAGGGTTCCCGATATTTTTGCAACCAAATGGTTAATTATCTTGAATGAAATTAAAATTTTTATAATTCGTATTAAGAATAAAGATCAATTTAACCAAAGGAAAATATATTTATAAATATGTACTCTATTTTCCATGGACCTCTATTCCATTACGTGAATATTCTCCGTTAATAATAACTGCTGGCAATTCAAAATTGTAGTAGGTATGGATAGCGGGGAAATCGAGTAGGTAGATTCAAATTCAAATTCAAAATTTATTTATTACAAACCCCGGCATGAGCGTTGGTTATAGCGAATAAAGTATTAAGACATGGAATATTAAGATAAATACAATGTTGAATATAACTAGAACTTAAACAGTATAACAATAGTTAATTGAGAATAGTAAAGTGGAGGGTAAATAGCGTCTTATTAAGTTAACATTTCAATGTAGATAGATAGATACAAAGTTAAATCTACCAATTTATTTATTTATTTACTTCATTTTCATCTATGAAAACAAGTGTATAGCATACTTATTTACTTATTTGTTTATTTGGGATCATATTTGTGACAATAAAATGCATTACTCTATACCTTAGCTTCACTGCCCACTTTCAAGTTCAATCAGGGCTGTTTTAAAACTAACACTATAGTGGGTGTGAATTCAGACAGGGGGTGTTTGTGATTAGTAAAAATAAAAAATAATGGAAAAATTAAGAATAATGGAAGACCAATAGGCCAGGCAATGACAGAATTACCCAATTTAATATCTCTACAATTATACAGCGCAAAAAGTAATAGCGATTAAGAGCATCTAATGGCTGCCTAAAGTATTTCAATAGTTTACAGTTTCAAAATCAGAGAGAGATAGTAGTAGGTTTGAAAAGATAATATTGTGTCGTGCAATAGAAAGAGACAACTGGTGACATCTACTGGCAATGAAGAGTAAACAACTTCAGGTTCGGGGAATCGATTATGAAACCACAGGAAAGTTCAGGAATAGAACAAATAGAATAGTCAAGAAGCTTTTGGAATAGAACACTCCAGAATAATCCGGAGAGTTTCTAGGGTATAAATATAACAGTTGTCATCGCCAGGGAAAGAGTCTTGTCTTAGACGTTGCAATGTTAACAAGCGAAAGTAATAAAGAAGCGAAAGAGTGTAATTAGATTGCGATAATCGAAAGTACAGTGTTAGCGGTAATTAGAGTTGAGTTGATTAAATGAATGTTTGTGAACTTTATATGATTTAAGTGTAATAAAGGACTTATATATTAATTATTTAATATTGTGTTTTAAATAACGAACCAAAGGCCACGCTCGCAACAACTGGTGTCAGAAGTGGGATAAATTCGCGAAATAATGTGGTGGCAATTGACTAAAAATTAAAAGAGTGATTAATTTTGAGAAATTGTGTTAAATTGTGAAAGTTCTGGAAAATAATTTATATTCATCTGTAAGAGAATTACTAAAATAATGGGGCGCAAAGTGGACGAGCTTCGAACGCAGGATTTGAAAGTGGAGTTAGGGAACCGGTCATTACAAACGACAGGCACAAAGAAAGTTCTAGTCGAGCGACTTAGACAATCTTTGATAGAGGAACGAAAGAATCCTGAAACATTTGTTTTCGAAGAGAACTTGGAAGAAATCGAAGCTGAAGAAGAGCCTGCGATGAAAATGGAACAGCTTTTGAGTTCTTTAATGAGTAAAATGGAAGCCCGTTTTGATGAGCAAAAGAATTCTCTCGAGGAACAGAAGAAATCTATGGACGAACAAAAGAATTCTCTCGAGGAACAAAAGAATTCTCTAGAAGCACGTTTAGATGAACAAAAGAAATCTATGGACGAACAAATGAATGCTTTTGTTGAACAAAAGAATTCTCTGGAATCCCGGTTAGATGAGCAGAAGAAATCAATGGAAACGCGCTTGGACGAACAAAAGAGTTCTCTGGAGAATTGTCTAGAAACTCGTTTGGAGGATCAGAAAAATTTTCTAAAAAGTTCTTTAGAAGAACAAAATTTGAAAATTGAAGGAATTGAGCAGGAATTTCAACAAAAGGTTTTAGAAGTTCAACAAAAAGTCACCGAGCAGCTTGAAAACGTTAAAGCAGATCTGGAAAGAATAAAGCATCGTCAGCCTCTAAATGAGCAGCTGAAATATCCGGAGCAGGTAGAATGAAAGCTCCAATGTTTGACGGACAAAATTCGTGGCATATCTTCAAGAGACAATTCGAGGCAGCTTCGGAGGTAAATGGATGGAATGATGAAGACAAAGCTATAGCTCTGGTGCTAGCACTTCGAGGTCCTGCGTCAGATCTCTTACAAACTGTACCGATTGAAAATCGACGTAATTACTCTTCATTAGTACAGGCGATAGAATTACGTCACGGAGATGAACACATGCAGCAAGTATATCGCCTACAATTACGCAACAGGATTCAAAAACATGGAGAATCACTACAGCAACTGCAGGCAGATGTAGAAAGATTAGCGCATTTTCATACTCCAGCATGAATGCAGATTTTCGCAATGAAGTGGCAACGGAAGCATTTGTGAACGCTATTACAGATCAAAATTTACAACAATCATTAAGGCTAGCAGGAAAGAAATCAACAGCAGAAGCACTAGCCTATGCATTAGCGTATGAATCCGCCAGACAAGCTTCACGGAGTGCAGTACGAGTGAGAGAAATTTCAGTGGAAGAATGTACTTGCAACAGAGTGCAATTATCACAGAGCCTGCCTTCACGTGGTGTCCTTCGATGCTGGAATTGTAATAGACCAGGGCACCTTCAAAGAGACTGCAGAAAACGTCGACGAGTGGAATCACCAGAAGAAGAGGGGAAAGAAGAATGCCAAAGATGTCGAGCCAGGGAACGAGCAATTCGTGGAGAGACTAGATATCAAACAGCGACTATTCGCATCGTCTCTCCTCTTGAGCAGTCGGAAAACTAATAAAAACCAACTTCGTGGGGCAGAAGTTTGTTGGTGGAATCGACAGCCCCGAAGTCATCATCCAAGTAAGTCAGTTACAGAGAAATAATAGCAGTCTTGTTATATATGGAAGTGCAGGAAAAAATGACTGCGCAGTTACTATCGATACTGGAGCTTCAAGATCAATTATTAGAGCAGATCTTGTTAAGAACAAATGGCTTCACAACACCACCAAATATCTACTAAGAACAGCAACTGGAGCAGCAGCACAGGTGTTTGGAGAAATAACTTTAGATGTTCAACTAGGCGAACTACTATTTCCTCACACTTTCCTGGTTTCAGATATAATGGATGAATGCATTCTTGGAATAGACTTCATGACCACATACAAAATAAATCTGAATGTCGGAGAGCGGATTCTCAAATATGGGAACATAGAAATTCCTATGAAACTAGGAGAAGAAGCAGATCATCTTGCGAAAGTAAGGACGATGGTCTGCGAAAATATTACTCTTTCGCCATGCTCCGAGACACTAATATGGACAAAGCTTACTGATGACATCGGGACCTGCCGATTCTATCTGGTGGAGCCTAACCCCACAAAAGTTACATCGAACATCATCGTTGGCAGTACTTTAGTGAAGGCAGAAGGTGCAACATTAATACCAGTCAGAGTGCTTAACATATCCGAAAATGAGGTACAACTAAAGGAAGGTGCTATAATTGGAAATTGTGAACCCGTTTACCAAATCGTCAATTTAGATAATGGTAGTAATGTCAAGGAGACAAAAACTATACCAGCTACTACCCAACAGGTTCAGAAACTTCTTTCGTCCAGTGCCTTAAGTGAACAACAACACAACGATGCCAAAGAGGTGATCGATGAATTTTCGGAATTATTTGCAATGAATGATGATGACTATGGTAAAACAAATCTTGTCCAGCATCGAATCGATACAGGAGATTCCAGACCCATTCGACAGACACCACGAAGATTGCCATTAGCCAAACAACCAGAAGTTGCAGACATGATGAACTCCATGAACAAACAAGGCATCATAGAGGAATCTAACAGCCCTTGGACATCGCCGGTTGTTCTGGTTAGGAAGAAGGATGGCAGCACCCGATTCTGTGTAGACTACCGCCAACTAAATAACGTGACGAGCAAAGATAGCTATCCATTACCAAGGATTGATGACACATTGGATACCTTTCCAATTCAAAGTAATTCCATTTGGGTTATTTAATGCTCCAGCCACATTCGAACGACTAATGGAATGTGTTCTACGCGGTTTAACCTGGAAAACATGTCTTGTCTATTTGGATGACATAATAGTAATCGGAAGGACATTCATGGAACATAAAAACAACTTACGGGATGTACTTCAAAGACTCAAAGATGCAAAATTGAAGCTCAGTGCCAGTAAATGTGCTCTATTTAAAAATGAAGTTAAATATTTAGGGCACATAGTTTCATCACATGGAGTGAGAACCGATCCAGAGAAGATAGAAGCCGTCAAAAATTGGCCAGCACCAAAGGACAAACATCAATTACGGAGTTTTCTTGGTTTAGCTACCTACATACTACAGGCGATTCGTGAAAGGTTTTGCAGATATAGCAAGAAGCCTACATCAACTTACCGAAAAGGGAAAGCCGTTCATATGGTCGGATAAATGCAACGAAAGTATTGAAAATTTGAAGCAACAGCTCTGTGAAGCGCCAGTACTTCACTATCCAAAGCTGGGAAAAACATTTATATTAGACACGGATGCTAGCAATGAAGGTATTGGTGCAGTGCTTTCTCAGGAGGAGAATGGTCAAGAAGTTCCAGTAGCTTACTATAGCAAAGCACTTTCAAAGTCAGAGAAAAATTATTGTGCTACAAGAAAGGAGCTATTTGCCATTGTAAGTTCAACAAAGCATTTTCATAAATATCTCTACGGGCAGAAATTCATCCTTCACACCGACCAAGAAGCGCTTAAATGGCTTCTGCAGTTTAAGAATCCTGAGGGACAAGTGGCGAGATGGATAGAGCGACTCCAGGCTTATGATTTTGAAATACAACACCGAAGAGGTCGTATCCATGGAAATGCAGACGCCCTTTCACGACGTCCATGTAAACTTGAGTGCAAACATTGCACCCGAATAGAAGAAAAAGAAACAACAGCAACTATACAGTTGGTAACCGTGGAACCACCTACAGGTTGGGACAACGAGGACCTACGAACAGCACAACGAGAAGATCCGGACATTTCACTTATTCTTGCTTGGAAAGAAGACATGGAAAGACCAGACTGGAAGGATATTTCGGAACGGAGTGAGAAGCTGAAAAGTTACTGGGCTCAATGGAACTCTCTTCATGTTGAATGTGGTATATTAAAACGCAAGTGGGAAGCACCTAATGGCGAATCTTTCCGAGTGCAGATAGTCGTGCCGGCATCAAACGTCAAAGATGTTCTAGAAGAAATGCACGGTGGAACCTCTGGAGGACATTTGGGAGTGAACAAAACCATTTCCAAAATACGAGAAAAGTTTTATTGGTTACATATGCGAGAAGATGTGGAGGAGTGGTGCCGCAGATGCACTGTCTGTGCTGCTTGCAAAGGGCCGCAACACAGAAGCAGAGGAGAAATGCATAAGTATAATGTCGGAGCCCCCTTGAAAGGATAGCTATAGACATCGCTGGACCTTTTCCAGAAACGGATGGCGGTAACCGTTATATATTAGTTGCCATTAACTATTTCAGTAAATGGCCTGAAGCTTATGCAATCCCTAATCAAGAGCAACCACAGTTGCGGAACAAATAATAACGAATTGGGTCAGTAGGTTTGGTGTGCTGCACGAACTTCATTCGGACCAAGGACGGAACTTCGAATCGCGGACTTTCCAGGAGATGTGTAAAATGTTGGGAATAAGAAAAACTAGAACAACTCCTCTACACCCACAATCTGATGGCATGGTAGAGCGCTTCAACAGAACATTGATCGAGCATCTAAAGAAAGTAGTTGACTATCATCAACGCGATTGGGATCGACATATTCCTGTATTCCTAATGGCTTATAGATCAGCCGTTCATAGTACTACCAGACAAACCCCAGCTAAAGTCATATTCGGAAGAGAGATGCGTTTACCTAGCGACCTCAAATTCGGTACCCCCAGAGGTGAACACAAGTTACCAGAAGACTACGTATCGGAGCTCAAACAACAATTAGCTGATGTACACGAGGCCACGAGGACGAAATTAGCAACAAATACTGATCGGATGAAGACCCGCTATGACTTACGCGCTAATTCCGCAGGATTTAACGAAGGTGACCTTGTTTGGCTGTACAACCCGAAACGACGTAATGGACGTTCTCCAAAAATGCAACAACACTGGGAAGGACCATATTCAGTAGTAACTAGAATTAATGACGTGGTATACAGGATTCAGCATGGCACAAGAGGCAAGCACAAAATTGTTCATTTGGACCGCTTGTGTCAATACTACGAGCATCAAGACCGTGGACCACCTGTTGTTCGGGACGAACAAGTTTAAGAAGGGGGTAGTGTTACGTGCAATAGAAAGAGACAACTGGTGACATCTACTGGCAATGGAAAGTTCAGGAATAGAACAAATAGAATAGTCAAGAAGCTTTTGAAATAGAACACTCCAGAATAATCCGGAGAGTTTCTAGGGTATAAATATAACAGTTGTCATTGCCAAGGAAAGAGTCTTGTCTTAGACGTTGCAGTGTTAACAAGCGAAAGTAATAAAGAAGCGAAAAAGTGTAATTAGATTGCGATAATCGAAAGTACAGTGTTAGCGGTAATTAGAGTTGAGTTGATTAAATGAATGTTTGTGAACTTTATATGATTTAAGTGTAATAAAGGACTTATATATTAATTATTTAATATTGTGTTTTAAATAACGAACCAAAGGCCACGCTCGCAACAATATGATAAGGTATGACTATAGCCTATAAGGCACATGACATAAGGTACATAACATATGGCACTGACTAACGCACCATCGTGGATATCTTAAAAACTAACACTGCTAAAAAGTAAACAGTCATTATACACTATGATACTACGCTAAATCTAGGATTGACTAGCAGTTGCTATTGCACCAAATCAGAATATTTGGCATAAGACCAAGCACCTGTAGGACCGGAAATCAGAGTAAGCCCACACAAACACCCCGGTACTGGGTGTAAAAAGCTCGTAAAATTAAGAACCGTAAAGTGGGTAACCCATATTAGAAAACCTAAGGGGTGAGAATAGGGAACGGAGTAATCACTTAAAGCGATGCAGGATGAACAACTAAATAATGAGAAGATATGGTCAGAAAGAATGATTTGAGATGCTAATGCGAGAGATGGATTAGTCGGTTAAGGCAATCATACAATCTGATGCCAAGGATTTAAAGATACTTAGTGTTGTTGCTCCCCTAACGGGTGTGGGTAGCCTATTCCATAATGTGATCCCCTGACCATGGATGCTTCGAGATCCAAAGTGAGTGCGGGTGCGGAAATGCACAATACGTGCAATGCTTCTACTACTCCAATTAAATTTTACATTCACATATTCAGGAAACAGTTTAAGCTTAGATCGCATTATGAAAGTAACCACACTCGGATTGAGTAGAGTTTGTGCAGAGGGCACGGGAAAAATAGCTCCATGAACGGCGAGACATGTTCGGAGCATCTGAGTCCATAAACAAATCTGACACAGACCTTAAGTTCCCGCAGAATTTTAACGATCATACCATTACTGAGTGGAAACAACACTATCAAATCCTTAATCAAATTCCTTACTCTTGCAACGATTAAGGTGTCTTTCTATAGAAGAGAACGGAAGTACAGCTACATAGTCCAAAAGTAAAAAAAAAATGATTTCAGTTGTTCCTGTAATCTAAAATCTTGTTTTGTAACTTTTCCTTCTTTTATCTCTTCTATCAGAATCAGCAGCAAGTTTTATTGACACTTATTTTTGAAAACCGGTGCAAAATAAAGATTTTCTGTGAACACTTTCATAAAATTTTAGAAATTCAAGCCGAATAATTTTTCTTTTTCGATGTAGGAGGCGAAGGATCCCAAACACATTGGCCAAGGGGGCCTAATATGTGCTAATACCCTGCTAAGTAGGAGAAGCTATAAAAGTCGAAAGGAAGCTAGGTAGGAGAAAAAGCGGCGAACCGTGTCGAGGTACGACTCGAACACACGACCTCAAAGATGGTAGTCAAGCGCACTTAGAAACTAAACTACCGAGAACATTAGCTTTTGTGATAGAATCTTACAAAATTTATATCCTGCAAAAGTTTATCATAATATGATGAAAACTTCCTGATTGAAGAGAACAACAAATATCAAAACAAAACGTTATGCTGGGAAAACTGCAACTTTGTAGCAAGCTATCATATTCTATGATATATGAAAATATGTATTTGTATGTAATAATAGTGTCCTGGCGCTATTGGCGGGGTATTGCAAAACCTTTTTACTGCTCGAAGGCTGGAATATGGTCTGATAGACCAAATCAAAACTTTGCTTTGAATTATTATTCCTAGCCCGCAATTCCCAACCTACAAAAAAGTTATCGGCATGCAAACATATATGTACTGGGTTGGGACTGTAGGAATGTCCTAAATCTACTATCAATGACAGACAAAATAGCCCCTCTTAGGTGGGTATCAGGTCACGAGAAACATGAAGGTTATGAGAAAGATAGCAGAAGGAACAGAATTTCCATTTAAGGGACGCAAACCGTTCTGCGGCCTTACAGAGCACATATAGATTCGTCCTGGATTAAAACATGCGAAGAAGTTCATCAACTTCTCATACGAGAACTTTAAAAAAGTCATCAACTGTGGTAATTACTAATTACTAGCTATTGTCCACTTACGTGCATGCTTAAGAAAAACAATTGACCATAATAGCCGATTCTGCAATGTAGAGATAGAATCTGCAGAACACATCCTTTAGGAATGCACAGGACGCTCTCGCCAAAAACTACAATGCCTGGGTAAGAGATTCATAACTCCATCAGGCGTCCGAAGAAGTGACACTAATGAGGTTAAGCCCATCCTAAAAAGGACGAACGTGAACTGGACTTAACACGGTAGTATCTTGGCATCAAAGATCTTTTGGGTCGCAGCACTTAGAGGTCGGATCTCCGGCCCTCGCTCTAACATCTATAATAATAATAACTATCCGTCACTTTTTGTTACGTTTTATGGATTACCCTGTGATTTTCTAACTATGTTATATTTAGACTAGACACTTCAAGTCTTCCACAGAGTGCTTAATCCAGCCTTCGCCATTGAACAATTATAAGAATAAAAAACTCCGTTGTTTTTGTGGTTCTCTCAAATTAGTTTTTGAATCCACAAGGGGTTCCTACTACTGTAAATTTTTGTAAGCATATTACACATTTGTGTATTGAGCAATGCAACATAAGTTGTTTAATTTTAAATCTCATATAATTTTTGGTTCTTTACACGACTCGCAAGCCGCACAGTGTCTACAATAATTTTTTTGATTAGTTTCGTTTGCAATTCTTTAAAATAATTTTCATCGCAGCTGGCAAACAAGAATTTTTGATATTCTGAAGACGATCTGTGACTATTGTACTGAACAACAGCAAGAACAGCACATCTATTTTCATAACTGTGCTTTAAGGAATATCTAATTCTTTTTCCACCAACAATTTTGTAACAATGGGGTTGAAGTTTTCAGCAGGGTACAATATATGGTCTTTTTAAGTTATACTTCAGCTTTCTAACTGGCTCCATAACATTAACGAATATTTCATCATATCATCAAAGGAACATAATATGTATGTGCCATTCTCCAAACTAAATCCAATTCTATATGCAGGGCCAATTAAATTGATAAAAATTGTCCTGCCTCATATTTTTCCTATAGTAACTTAGATCTTTAATAAATGTGTTTGAAGCTAGGACGTATCATGCCGAATACGAAGATTGCTTACCATCCATCTTAAAGGCATTGGAATTTTTCATAGCGAAGTAAATTACCATCAGTATGAAGAATTTTCAACCTGGCTTCAGACATAGTATTATTATTACGTATTAATGGGGGATGCAGACAGGTCTTCCGCCTCTCATCTAGTCACCGCGATCTATAAAATCTTTTGTGACATATGTCTTCAGACATAAGTACTCCACGTATACTGCCCTTACTTCGATAGCATCAGATATCCGTTCTTTGTGTGATACTGGGAAGTAGTGTTATTCATAAGATCTTCCACCCGACCTACTTATCAAAAAACTTCGTACCCAATTTAGCTCTCTTCATGGACTTGTATGTACTATACTACAGTTTCTGTTTTTTTTTATAGACAGGGGGAAAAGTTCCCAAGCATGGAGGCCAGGGAGGCCCATTGTGCTAACCTGCTAGAAAGCCTCTCACCAAAACTTTCCTGTCCTCTTAATGAAGCGCATCAGGTCTTGGTGAGGTAAGTTTCTCAGCTCATCCACAGATGAGTGACCCAAGCGTATCCAGCCTGCTCCGGGCAAAGGCCGGAAAACCACACAGAAAGTGTTCGGTGCAAGTGCTCAGGTTCACTCATCTCTGTTTATGCTTTATACGAACATCCGCTTCGCTGAGAGACCCGATAACCGAGGTGGCAACGCCTACGCGGGTTCTGCTCCAAGGGAGGGAGAACCAGAGCCAGATCTGACTAGAAGGTCAGTCTTTTCCTACTGAAGGGACACCTTGTTGTGGATACACAGCTTATCCACGGACAAGCTGCAGTTCCCCAGTAACTTAGATATCATCCGAGGGCCACTCAGAGCCATCAAGGCTGCCTGACTATCCGAAAGGATAGCAATGTCCTTTCATTTGATCTAGCTTTAAAACTGAACACGAAGGACAGTACAAAATTTGAGAATGTAGAAAGAGAAATATTCATTCTATCTAAATTCTTCTAGTTCCCCAAGCTTCATGCCATGCCTTTTCATTGCTTCAGTGCTTAATGCCGAACTTAATTATTTTGTATTGTTTATGATATAACTGCCAAAATTACAATGAATATTATAATAAATATGAGTTATAACGATTTAAAATCTTCATGTACTTATTAATATAAACATTATTTCAAATTATGTTTTTTTAAATTTTGTGGAAACTGCTGGCGGTATTGGACGGTGGTTAATCACACAAAAAGGTCCATGAAAATATAATCATATTATTGGAATAGGTAGGTATGTTCTACAAATGAGCGATTCAATTATATGTCGTTTCGTTTGACTGCCCCAAATCGGTTTAAACCAAAAATGACGCCACAGATCCGATCTGGATCCGGTCTCCTTCACCTTAGATTTTCTAAACTTTCTCGGGTTCAATTCAGTTCACCTACACTAAAGCTAAAAGCTAGTTTCAATCTTTTAAAATATCAAATTCTGACAAATTTGGGAAAGCACTCATAATGAACTAAATTTAAACTTTCTTTCATGTAGGTACAGTGTGTGTTGCACTGTTGCACTTCAAAATTATCATTTGATTCTGACGTTTCTACACATATACACAAGTAAACATCAAATCAACTCTAAGAGCGTTTGTTTGAACGGGGTCGAATCCAGTTTCAACCTAAAGCTAAAGCGAGAACGACACAAATAAATATAGTAGTTAATGAGAATAAGCTCTGAAGCAATGGGTTTAATGAATTCACTGGCAATCTTACCTTGTCTTTTGTGATGAAAGCTACTTCCCCATCCCCGGAAACAGTTTCAGGATGAACAGTTTTGGTTCGCTAAAACGAAGAAACATCACCAGTACTGTCAGGGAAGAGTTCAAATAATATGTTACTGCCCTCTAAACATTTGAGAGTATACACCTAAAGTGAAACGTAAACGTGAACTTTACGAACCGCGTTTTACTAATACACCCACGGCTCTATAGTACATGAACACTATAATCACAGCGTAACCAAAACGTACTGAAAACGTACATCCCTCTAAGCATTTGAGAGTGTACACCAAAAGTGAAACGAAAACGTATTGAAAACGTACTTCCGGATTTATTGACCTGTGTCATAGAACCTGACAGCAGACAGCTGTGTTGTGCATGTTAATTTTTTTGTGAATAACAAAACGCCGCGTTAATTTTTATTTTATTAAAACTTTGGAGTGTCAACAAATTTGAATTACTTTTATTATTATTATTGAACTTTTGTCAGTTTACTAAGCTATTTTGTAGTCTATCGTTAATTCCAATTATCTATACTCTACTCGATGTACATAAAACATTGTAACAACGTTACACTACGCTAAGGTTCCTTAATAAACGTTTTTTTGTTCTATTTTTGTGATGCTATTTTATAAAATAAATTAAAATAGAAAAATCTGTTGTTTTCGTCAAAAGCCATTGAGTCCTCATGCAAAACGTTTCGTTAACTGAACGTAATTTTCATTCCGAAAACGTAACACTTTAGAGTACAGTTTGCGAACTACCACTACACTGACAGTCTACGCTTTTCAGTTTCACTTCTCTTTGGCCTGATGATTCGTTTCTGTTACGCTTCACAACACCAAAGCGTTTCTGTTGCGTACACTTCTATGCAAGCATGTTTACATTTTCGTTACGTTTTTGTTTCGCCTTGCTTGAAGGGTGGACTATATCTGCGGAAGATTTTCACTGTTAATGAATTTAAGATAATCTTCCCCAGAATATAGACTCAGTTCGGGAGGAAAAGTGTCTTCTCTTAGTGTGCGCCAATATCGAACTTTCTTTATCTATTGGGTCATTCGAGGAGCAAATTCTTCTCTATACATGTATGTAAATAAGCTTTCCCCTGTTTGGCCCATGCCCAATTGGACCTTAGATTCATGACGGGGCTTGGAGGCACTAGCCTCGCATTCACTGCGGTCTGAAATATCTATTGTAAGTCTTGGATAATGGCGTTGCCATGGCAATAATTTAATTTTGATTAATTCTTTTAATAACTGCTCATTACAATTCGTTGTTCCAATTACTTAACTAAATCTGTCTTCCATTATGAATAGTTTTTACGAATTCGTAATACATATAACGAATGGTTTGCATACGAAAATAACGAATACGGATTTCAAGAATACCGCATGCAAGTTTCAAATTTATTCAAATTAAGGATGTATAACTGAGGAAGAAAATTTAGAAGATTTTCTATAGAATAATAGTAATATCACGTTTTCAACATATTTTCTGAGCCTAAAGTCT
Source organism: Dioctria linearis (assembly GCA_963930735.1). Lineage (NCBI taxonomy): Eukaryota > Metazoa > Arthropoda > Insecta > Diptera > Asilidae > Dioctria > Dioctria linearis. The sequence continues at coordinate 253,234,875 of OZ005741.1, forward strand.
ATTTATGTTTGAGTGTGAGGGAGTGTGGTACTACCCTACCACTATGCTATGTTATATTGATTGTTGCACATGAAATTTCGGATTCCGGTTTTAAGTTAAGTTGAGTCACAACAACGAACTGCTAGCTGTATTGGAGTCTGACCCTCGCCAAACTATAAGGGATATTGGAGAACAATTGAATGTGCACTATTGGAATTCGACAGTTTCCCGTCAAGGCACTTTCACATCAAAAACAAGAACAGAAAAATGTAAACCGAAAAACTCCATTTATTCTACTTTAAAACAAGGTTTTTGTTCTAATGATTAATAAAATCCAGAGAAATAGGATAAACTAAGAATTTTACTGAGAAAATAGTTATATTTATTTCAGATTTTGAAGAAAAACACAACTTTTATGTTTTATCGGCCGAAAAACCTTTTCGGCGGAAAAATTCGTCCGATAAATCATAAAAGTTGTGTTTTCTTAAAAATTCTAAGATAAATATATTATTTTATCAGTAAAATTATTAGTTTATCCTATTTCCCATGATTTTATTAATCATTGGAGCAAAAATCTTGTTTCAAAGTGGAATGAATTGAGTTTTTCGGTTTACATTTTTTCGATTCTTGTGTTTGATGTGAAAGTGCCTTCACTTAAAAGCGCTTGGGTAAATCAAAAAGATCGACAAGTGGGTCCTTCATGATCTCACTGAGCAAAACATGATCAATAGACTAGAAATTTGCAGTTCTCTGCTCTCCCGATACAAAACGGATCTGTTTCTACACCGAATAGTAACATATGATGAAAATTGGGTTCTGTATAAGAATCGTCGTCGAACTGTACAATGGTGAGAAGCTCACGTGGCATCATCAAGATACATGCATAAGCGGAATCTTCATCCAAGGAAGATTATGGTGACTGTTTGATGGTCTGCTGTTGGACTTGTCCATTATTCCTTCTTAAACAGTGATGAAACTAGCAACACAGAAAAATACTGCACCCAACTGGAAGAAATGCACCAAAAGCTAAGAGTTAAGCAGCCTAGATTGGTCAACAGAGATGGAATCATACCACTTCACGATAATGCACGACCCCATGTGGCAAAAGCTACGATCCAAAAACTGGCATAAAAGTGCTTGTATCACGTTTGGAGAAGTGTATTGCATCTAATGGTGCCTATTTTGATTAATAAATATGTGTACAAAACAAGCAACAGTCTTTTAAATTTCCTATAAAATATCCTATATTTCATGTGCAACCACCTAATATTTGGTACTCAGTAATAAGTCTACGTCAATATGCTGTGGAGCTACGAGTGCTTAGTTGCCCGTGGCAAAATTTGTTGTATTCTATAATTTGGAAAAAACTTACCTCTTTCTATAATAAATAGTGGAAAAAACATTAGATATTAAATATAACATATTTTTTCATTAAACCTAAAACTTCAACACCTTAAAAAAATTAAAATTAAGACAAGAGTTCACAAAAGTTGACAACAAAAAATATGTCAAGAATTCTTCAGATTGTGGTTGGAAAACGATGGTAATTATGAATTTTACAAATTTGTATTAGTCAAGACAGCAGAACTATAATAGTCAAGAAGATGCTATCTTCTTTTTTTCAGAATTATAACTATAGAACTATAATAGTCAAGAAGAAGCTATCTTCTTTTTTTCATTTTGAAGCGTTGAAAATCAACTTTTATTTACTTGTTCTTGTGAATTTTGTATTTGCCATAGATTTCTTTAATGTGTTAATTTCTTTCCGAAATAAATGATTTTGGTTAAAAATTGATGATTCTTAATGTATTTTAAAAGATTTTTTTCAAATATGGTATTAGGGAATATTAAGGGATTTTTATGTCCAAAATGAGCAATTTGCGTTGGCAAGAATCTAGGAACACTGCGAGGGCGGTAGTATGCGTTAGATTTAAAAATAATAAAAATAAACGCGATCTCACTCAATGCAGAAATGGTTGCATGACATTTGGACAACCGAAGTTATTGCAAACCAATTTTCTTCGAATTGGGTCAATCGTGACAGCTTTGACAGAATTTGAAAAAATAAAAAAATAAATAAAAAATGGCACAATGGGGCCGATGCTAAATCTCGCCAAAACATTATGGGCGTTATTCATAGACAAACTAAACTAAAATCGACTTTTAGTAAAAGTAAACTTTATATTTAAAGACGACATTAAAACGTTTTTCAAGTGTAGTTTAACTAAAGTATAGGTACATACTTTAAAATACACATATGGTAACAAATTGGAGAAATAAAATTTCCCAAGTAAAAGATCAGTTTCTTCTTTCCAATTTCATTTTTAATGCACAAAGAAATCTATATTCTGGAATCATATACAGAACACCTCGCCAACGACTAACAAATGTCTATTTTCTTGTAATTTGAATCACAAACAATCTAAAAACTAAATTAATTGCAATTTCATTTTCTTTTAATGAATGTTGTTTCACCTACATATTTATAGATACAACTGTTTCCTATAAACCAAATATCGAGAAAGTCCTGTTATCAAATTTTTTAAAGGACATTTTATCCGGAGATGTGTATACAATCCATACCACCTATAACATTTGGGAAGGAAACCAAGAATTTTTTTTGGCTTCTGCTATTTCCGCAACGCTTTCATAATATTTTGAATTGTGGTAAAAGTAGTTCCACTGCTGCTCACTTACACATTTGATTATCCTACTAACTGTAGCTTGAGATATTCCATGAAGACAAACACAATTCCTACCTGTGTCCTCTTGATGAGTTATTTTTAAAAAAAAAAAAATTTAAAAATGAAAAGTAAAAATTTACACAACACTTTGAAGCTAAAGTATACTTAAAGATGGCAAAAGTCTGTTTTGAAGTTAAAGTCAACTTTCACCGCTAGATGATTTATGAATAACATAAAATCAACTTTAACATAAAGTCGACTTAAAGCTGATTTTAAATTGTCTATGAATAGTGCCCTACGTTTTTTTTCTTCAATGATGAGTTTCAATAAATATTTTTCCATTTTTGGAATTGGAAGGCAAAATATTTTATACATTTCAGCGTGAAAGACTGAATTTCCACTTAAAAATTGTGGTACTGAGACTCCACATTCGCTGATGGCAAGGCAAACCACAGTAAAAGTTTTTCTTTACATTTACATTTTCTTTTTCACGCGTTTAATAATGTTTTGATCTTTGCCACTCATTCCCATTTAACATGAAACTCATCATAGCTATTGAATAAAAATTATGTTTTTGGATTAACAACTGTTTTCCACTTACTTTTGGGTGTTATTTTATAGACATTTTTCCACGCCCTTCATTGATAAATATTTCTTCCTGTGTTTTTATCACACTTACAATTCTTTTTCCATAGCTCCTCACGACACTATTTGGCCATTTTTTCGAGCGTATAAATATTTAATTGCGCATGGTGTTTGTGATCAGTTAAAGAGCATTTCTTGCTAGGTACATTGATTTTGACCTCTACAGTCCGAAGAATTGTATAAAATGTTCTGCCTTTAAAGTTAATGAACAAAAATATATAACTATATATATATCGCCTTTCCTAATGTTTTCAGTTTTTTCACAAAATCCGTAAATAAATTTCCAATGTTGCAAGACAGTAGATAGGTACCTCTAATTTAACTTTCGTTTGCTGTCGTTTTTATTCGCCATACTGGTGGACGACTATTTACTGAAGTTTTGCTAATAGATTACGTTTGGATATTTTTTCATTTCTTATTCGTCTAAAACGTATAGCTTTACACACGACTTGATTCTAAGCGGTTCAAGAAGTTTCCAAATACGGTTCATGGCAAATAAAAATTAATTACAAGATAGTTTACTTTTTATTTATACCATTTATTTAATTTAAATAATTTAAATATTTTATAATAAGATAATATTATTACGAACAATACAGCAGTCTTATACAAGATTTAATTTTTATTATTATTTCTCAAGAAACATTTTCACTTGCATTTGCGATGTGTGTTTTTCAATTATAATAATTGCAACAACAAGATTTATGCATGTTAATCCTATAACTTTCATTTTTCAAAGTTTTAAAAAAAGCATATCTATTAATGTTAAAAAGAAAAACAAGTTTAAATGGGATGCTATTTCACTCTTATTCATATTTCTGAGGTTTTCTTTTTTTTTTATTTTATTTTTTATTTAAATAGAAGGAAGATTACAAAATGTTTCTTACCTATGTAATATAATTAATATTTACTATGTATGTACTTTCATGAATTTTTAAAGCTTTGAAAAAGAAAAAAAGAAGTAAATTAAAAACATAAAGTTATAATAATTTCTCTAATAAGATTTGTTAAGAACAAAAACATTACGCAGAATAATATAATTTCATTTTTCTCAACATTTTTTAACTACAATAGTGACTAGGTGAAGAGGAAATCTTCAAAACGATAATATTATAATAATAATAGTGATGAAAAAGCCTTTAAATCCTATTTTGTTTTGCTTTTTCCAAAAATAAAATATGTACATTTATTGAATATATATTTTTTTTTATAGATATTACTCGACTTTTAATGCTCTTATCATTAATATTATTCGTGAAAAAAATCGTTTACAAGATATTTAAATTGTAACATATTCCAGTGCATTTCTTAATTTTTTGTTTTGGCATATATAAATATTTTCAATGTGGTGAATATGTACGTATGTAGTGATAATTTCTTATTAAAGGGAATTTGAAAATACATTTTCTGAATCTTATTCGACACAAATTAGATCTAGGATAAATGGAGTCTGAGTCGATAAAATATTATAAAGAAATATTAAATCAGAGTATGGTGGAAATACTGACTGTACGAATAGGTTATTCCGGATCTTACATAAATAATATACAAGGAAAATAAAATAAAATAACTGTTAAGGATAGCCTCTCCAAACACATTACTTAATCTCAACCTAAAACTTAGGTCCGGTACACATTAAAAGCAAAAAGCAGCTACAGATGCAGCAAATCTAAATTTCTGCAGAAGCAGAAACAGAGGAATTAGAAAATATGTAAAAATGGTATATTGCACATCAATGATTCGTAATGACATGGTTGCCTTAAAACACTTCAAAACGCTATAGAAGCTAAATTAAATTAATAAACTTTTGACATAATTTATCAAAATTCGAAAAGTTCACGAAAGTTTTTGCATATTCCGCATCTTTCTAACTTGTGAATTTTAAAGCAAAACCGGACAGGATAGACATTTATCGCGACATTGAAAAAACGCTCACTTTTTTATTTTTTATTTAAGATTTGTTATTAAATTTATGTATTGAATCCTAGATTTGTTATAAAATTTATGTATTGAATCCTGTTATTTTTCAATATCGGCTTTTGAAAAAACGCTCCTCAATTACATACTGCCGAGTAAGCGAGTCTTTGCAAACTCAATCTCAGCTACTAAAGCTAGAAACATGAAATTTGGAATACAGCTTTCTTTTATCACGAATAGACTCGCTCAGAATAGATTTTACGAAATTCAACAACAAAAGTGTGAAAAAAAGTGTTGAAGTTTGTATGGAAAAAAATATAAATAAAGCTCGTATCAACTTGAAGCGTTGCGCAAACAATCTGCAAAACAAATTATTCAACAAGTATTTTACCGATTTTCAAAATTCAACAAGTGGCTCACACAGTATACGACAGTCGTTCCAATGATTGATTGCATCGATAATATACATACACATACTACTGTGATCAAAAAATAAGGTGAATTTTTCATTTAAACTTCACGGGTACTATGAAAACATAAAATATTTTTTTGTGAGCTTGTAGTAGTTTCAGTTTCATATGGATATTCAATTGCTGCAGAACTACAGGTGTTTTTGCAAAAATATAAATGAGTTTTTCTATTTTCACTATGTCTGATTTTGTTTAGCAAAGAATTTGCATTAAATTTTGTCTGCGGAAATGTTGAAGATGTTGCAGAAGACCTTTGGTAATGATGTTATGTCACAAAATAATGTTTACTAGTGGTACAAAGACTTCAAAAAAGGCCGAGGACAAATTAAAGATGAACAGCGCCCCGGACAACCATCAATATCTTCCGATGAAAGCCATATCAAAGAAATCAAAGATTTGGTACTCGAAATTTGTCGATTGACAATTAAAGACTTTGCTGATGCTGTGGGCATTTCATTTGAATCAACCCAAGCCATTTATGTGCCTCAGATGCGTCAAATCTCAATTGATTCGAAAAACACTCAATTTTTTAGAAAAAAAGTTCTACCGTCCAACACTACATTGGTTCTTCGAGCAAATTTCGCCAAAACCTCAACCCATATCGTTCCCCAACCACCGTATTCACCTGACTTAGCACCGTGCGACTTCTGGCTGTTCATCAAACTCAAAAGACCGCCCCGGGAATATCGTTTCGAATCGACTGAGTAGATAAAAGCCAAATCGAAGAAACTGTTGAATGCCATCCCGGAAAAAGACTTCTTTGACTGTTTCGAGGATTGCACAAGTAAAAAAGCTGGAATTGGTATAAGACCAAATCTTATGATACCCTAGATGAATGCCCGTATAAAATTTCGTACGGTAACCGATCTATGCAAGTTTGATTTCTGAAGTGGTTTTTCGCATATATTTCTAGAACGGTACAACCAAGTTTATAGGATTTCATATTCTGAAGAAGTTTTTAGTATATTAAAAATGTCTAGGATTGATCGTGATCATTTTCACAGTATATGTATGTAAAAAACCTAAATTTTTATATGGCAACACCAAGAAGATTTGCCGGATTTAGTCCATTTTTGAAGTTGTATTTGTTATTACTATAAAAACAACATATATCAAATTTCAGCTCTCCACGCGTTCTCAGGAAGTGTCCAAATATATAGTGATAAACGAAATTTTCGTATGGCAACCCCACGAAGGAGTTGCCCGATTTGTCTCATTTGTCTCTCCATTTTGCTCTATCATCATTATTTCGAGTGTTACAAACAGAATGACAAACTTAGTTTACTCTTTAAATGTCATCTAGGGTATAAAAAAACATTGGCATAAGTGCATTTCGTCGGATGGGGAATACTTTGAAGGCGAGGAAATTGATTTGGAAATTCACCTTATTTTTTGATCACAGTAGTATACACGATATTTAAAAAACAAAATTTGGTGTAATTTTTAATGTGGATACCGAAAATATAGCCTAAATAAATAAACGTATTTTTTTATTTTTTGGAAAAACCCTTTCCAAAATTTGCTACATTTTTTTTCCAAAATATTTACTGCTTACGTCATCCAGTGTATACCTCCAAGCCAATAAAATGTCACCAATTAAAACATAAACAGTGGCCATAGTTTAGTTGCGTTGCAGTTTGTATAATATAATGGGTAGACTACGTAGTACGAATTCCAGGCACACGAAGTCACAGGAAAAATCTAGTATTAGATATATCTTTTACTTCAGGATCCTATTTTAATAGTTACGAAAAAAATGATTCCTAAAATTTGCTTTCTTTTCAAATTCTATGTTTCGTAATTTCGATTAAATAAGAGAAAAAGCTATAATTGGTCTAAGACCAACAATATTATACCTTAGATGAACATAAAAGTTAAATAAAGTGAAAACCATAAGTTTTGTATAGCAACACCAAGAAGGGGTTGCCCGATTTAGTTCATTTTTGTAATTTGTTTTAATATTATGAATATTTATGAAAACGCTGTGTACAAAATTTTAGCTCTCTACGTAGACGAGCTCTCAGGCAGTGCCCAAATATAGGTATGTATCAAATTTTTATAGTTTTCGTCAAATATATATCATATACATATCTTGCACGCTTCTGGCGATTATGTAGTAAACAATTAAAAATTAGAAAGAAAGGCTATTAATTTTCATCTACATACATATGTCTTTTATAATTATATTATTCATTTTTGTATGAAATTCGACTTACGTCCGAAGTTGACTATCAGAACCAGCTTAACACAAGATCGCTGCACGGACACGTTTAATAAGTAAACGGTCAACAATACATGCGTTTCATCACTTAGTTCGTGTTAGTATTAGTATGTTAAACCAAACATAAACCAAACACCGAATAAAATGACATGCAATGCGACATAGAAACAGAAACAAGTATTATTTAGACTTTTTTTAGAACATGCTTGCGGAACCAAGCCCCATCGTAAATCGAGAAGTGACGTGAAAACCGACATTTTTGTATGGAAACCTTACGAAGGAGTTGTTCGAACTAATTTTTTCTTAAAAGCCCGCGTACAAAATTTCAGCACTCTAACTGTACGTGATATCGACTTATCGTGAGGGCGGACAGACAGACATACAAAAATCAAAATAACTTTTAATATTATGCGGATGTCCAACCGATTTTGCTCTACCAGTATTATTTCTGTTCGTTACACACGAAATGACAAACTTAGTATATCCTATATTTCATCATTACATATTGAATAAGAAAATATCGGAATCTGTAATGAAGACATTTTCTTCGTTCGGTTCGCATAGAACTTTACAAATAAGAGTTTACCTAGTCCCCTCATCTATTCAATTTTCCCATTGAAATATGTAAGTATATGACGAGTTCTTGCCATCTAAGCATACGTTTTAGCCTACAATGAATCGAGGTTTTATTTGAGAATCGAGTTTCTCAACAGAGCGATGACCAAAGTACATGATTAGTAGTGACATAACGAACCGTTTTTTTTTAATCCTTAACCACTGACCTGTATCAAAATTGGAAACGCAAAATATATGTTTTAGTGTTAATGAGCTACAATGAAAGTTCAGGAAGAATAAAAAATTTATAATTGAGTATTATCCAAAGAATTCATATCCCAATTTGATACACAATTTTGAACAATATAGGCTATAGTAGGGTGATTTTATCATTGGTCCCATTTAATTGGGTAGAACAGCCAAAAGGTAATTCATTTCGCTATGAGCGGATTAAAAAAAAACTACTGGTCTGAAAGGGTCTTACAAAAGAAGCTTCACAATTCATCAACAAAAATATCAGTTTTTCATTGTTCTACCGGTAAAATGTCGAATATGACGAAAAATCAAATCTGAGAAACACTTAGAAAAATCTGTCAGTTGCGATCGTCATTACAAGATGATCCATTTCCTATCTGAATTTGTTTGCCTCAAATAACTGCTTAATAAAAACTCAACACTGAGTACTTCATAAAGATTATGACAACAACAGGTCATAAACCGGAGAATATACAAACAACATTATATTGCAGAATATTAGCCGTGCAAAACACATCACAAATGTTTAGTATGTAAAGAAATTAAGTAAGCAATAACAATTTTTAAGATCTCATGAGTAGTAGAACTAGAGCTGAAAATTGGATCCAGCTGCTGATATCCGAATACCCGTATCTGCGGACTATCCGATTCCTGAAATTCGGACCCAGACTAAGCAAAAGAGATTCGAAATATCAGCCAGATTGCATTGCTTCATTGGGAAAATATAAATTTAATGACATTTCCGTTTTCCCAATGAAACAATCCAATCTGGCGGATATTTTGAACCTATTTTGCTTAGTCTCGATCCGCATAGCTTGGATCCAGATTTGGATAGTTCGGATCCGAATTGCTTGGATCCAGATTCGGATACCTTGGATCCCTTGGATCCCGATAGCTTGGATCCTTATACTAGAATCCAGATAACCGGATTTGAGGAATTGGATCTTAATTATTCCGAATAATCCGGATAGCAAATTATCCGGATACTTTCAGCTCTAAGTAGAGCATAATTATTTTATGTAAGCGTCCTATGGCCTACACATATAATTCAAAGACAAACTCTTCGGAAAATATGGATTATTTGTTTTCTTTTCATATAGCAAGACTTGTAGAAAAGGGGCTTTTTTACCTATTACAGGAAAGTTGTTTCAAGTCAAAACATTACGAATCAATGGGGATACAAATAAAAACGTTTTATCAGGTACCTGAAAAATCTTCAGTTATGAATCACCCTGTATTTGGAACACTGTTAAGATTCCATCCACCCCCCCCCCCCACCACCACCTCCTTCCATACAATTATTTGTTTCTTAAACTTCATCCTATCACCTGTTCCATTCGTGACTATTAATTAAAAATCACCCTGTATTCACATACATGTACATATATAATGTAATGTTGAATTCGATTAAGATTTATATTCGCTCTGGATCCAACCCCGAAAATATTCGCTTATATTTGTACAAAATGTAACCAATTCTCTTGTTTAATGACAGATTTTCAGAGCTTTGATCTGGCGATGTGAATTCGACATAAACAATACTGCGTTTACAAGAAAATTTGTAGTCAAAATTTTGCTACAATTGGACCTCAAACGATTTTAATTCAAAAACATTATACCCCACCTAAGTAGGCAATAAAAATGATAATTCTTTCGGGATTTAAATCTTTATAAAACACCTTAACGATGATACTTCGTATGAATATTTTGAATTGGCCGTTTGTCTACTGTATTAGTAATGATATATTATAGTACACTAAGTCCAGCGATTTCCGCGCAAATTGAAAAATCGCGTAAGTCGAATATAGTGCCCACTGAAAGGTTATTAATACAATCTGCTTTGTACAAATATACAAAGCGCCAATGTGACAATCTACTCATTTCAGCTTACACTATTTTAATGTTTAGAAACTAGTTAAACGTTAAGCAATCCAGAATATATATTAGGCAGTGGGAAGTATAGTTGACCGATCACCAGGAATTACTTTTTTAGGAAATCGCGCCGTAATGTTTGAATTCATTTTGATTTTATTATAAAAATTTGAGATATTATCCCTAAAACACTTCTACTTTAGCTGTAATTTAAATCATGTTAGTTTCAAGATTTTTCTGGCCCATGATTGAAAATAAATTTAAATACAGTACTTTATCTGAATTAAAAATTTTAAAAGTAATAGATTTTATTTGTGAAATAGAAATAATAAATTAATTCGTTTGTAATACAATCTATTACTACGGTTGAAACTTTCAATAGGAAAAAGCTGCTAAATTCGTTCCGATTTGAGAAAAATATATTTTACCGTAGTTGCGTCAACCTTTTGGAGCACACCTACTAAGCTATCCTTGGCATAAAAAGTAATGCAATAGTTAAATTTTCATTTTGAACTGAAACTTTTTTAGTAATTGAATTTACATTAGCCATACTCCACAACACCACAAGTTAGTATTATTGAAATACTTAAGTATTTCTATATATAACATACGTACAAAAGCCATAAAAATTTAAAAAGAATATGTCTGAGGTTATTTTAATAAACTATATCAAATTAAAAATAATTTTAAAATATAAGTTAATTATTCGTCATCTCACTTTCTTCCTAAATAAAATCGAGTAATATTTATAAAAAAAAAAAAGTAATAGAAAATAAAAGCGACAGTATCTCAAAGGAGTCTTTAAAAAAGAACAATATTGCACTAATTACATGTAATAATTTTCCTAACTGCCCAAGACAACTATTATTTTAATTAATAGCGCATCGATTAAACATTCTTTTAACTTTGTGCTTTAATATATATACTACAATTAAACATTGTTCGCGTATATACTTCAAAATCTACCAAATTTTTCTGGCATTTGTTTTTTGTTTGTTTTTCTTTTCTTTTTTGTTATAAATACATACATAAATGGTTATATTTATTATATTTTGGGATGTGAATTTAAGTTTGCATTTAATGTTTTTCTTTGTTAATAATTTCATAGATATTATTATCAAATTACATAAAATGTATGAAAAAGACTCTCAGTCCCTAACCAACCTGACAGACAATTATTTTCCTATTATGATTTTAAAAGACAAAAACCCTACACAAACTCCAATCACCGTTTTTGTTTGCTTTATTTTTTTTTTTTTTCATACTGAATATAATATAATCCTGTTGCATTATTACGGTTTACGGTAGGTTGAATTTTATATTTCATTATGCTAAACATTTTATGAGTTTCTATATCCTTTGGGTAGTTTATTGCTAACCCTTTAAAGTTTTTTATTTAATTTTTTTTCATTTGTTCAAATATTTTTATCATTGTTTATTTTTGGAACAGTAATTAATTATTATATTTGCTTACTCATGTGCAAACATTCATTTTATATTCAAAAGCAACAAGAACATTATTTTACAAATTATTACCTTCCTCATTCTTGTTTTGTGAGAATATTTGAAAACAAAAACATAATATGACGTATTATAATTTAATTTAAAAGGAATATTTAATATTATCTCCAAAATAAGAGTTTACATAGAAAATTATACTGTGCTCAATATGAATGATTACAGAATTTATAGATAGCAACGAGCAATCAATCATACAGGAATACATAAATATAATAAGGGTCAATGTCATATCGCCTGAATTCCTAATATGGAACATAAATCGAAATCTTCAATTATGACTATGGTTACATTAGGCTATATTCAGAACAATCCTTCTTTGTTACATAATAACGATCTCAAGTTTCATTCCATTATTTTTATTATTTTATTTTATTATTAGTATTAAAAGTAATCGATTCAAGGTACTCGAAACAAATTATGTGGTATCTCCCCAGAAGTACCTTCCATTGTCCAATATTTGGGAATGTCTTCAGTTATTATAATCTCTGTAAAGATTCTGACACTCTGCTGTTCTTTATAAACTTGTATCTAAAATTGTTTTGACAACAGTAAAATATCTGTACATCGGAACCAAAACAAAAACTTCTAGTCTTCTTTGGTATCCAATTCACAATATAATTTTTGTTCTAAGACAATCTTAGAACTTCTAGTACCGTAGTCTTGTGAAAAGGCATTCCACTTAATAAGGTATTAACACAAACAAATATACTCAGACGAGCAAGTCAATTGCGATATACTGTTGTATGAAATGTTTTTGCACAAAAAATTGCCATTAAAAATCAAGTTATCCCAGTATAAACCGCTGTGTGTCCAGTATAAAAATCATGCTCTGCGCGTTAGAGATGGGTTTTAACTGACTTTTTTTTTAAATTGTTCTTCATATATGTATGCATACATATTTTTTATGGTGATAGCATATTGTAATTCAACACAATTCAGTTGATCGATTCAAATAAATTTATACATGTTGAAACTCAAACAAAATACCGTGTACTTCTTTAAGAATTCAGTTCAAACGTCCGGCTTTATGACAAAATCGATATCTCTAATTGATATGACGAAAGCGAAAAGTTGTAGGAATAACAAAAAATGGAATATCTCGGCCTGAATAATATAATCCTGCCCTAAGTATAATAGTTTTGTTAGGACCGTCATCTGAATGAATTAAGCATGGGTTTTATATGACATTGGACTGCAGTCTGAGTTCGAGCCTCAGCTAAGTAAATATATTTTAGCAGCTGTAGTACAAGTAGATTTTCAGGTCTTAATAGTAGGTCTTATTATTTTTGCAAACTGAAATTTCAAAAGATCCATTCTGGACTTCCAATTTGAAATATATTTTTACTGTATCTAATTGAGTAGATTGCTGTGTATTCAATACAGAAGCACTTCGTATATACGCATACAGACTCAAAGCCAGTTTGAGCTCGTGCTGAATTTCTTATCACATCTCACATCAAAACATATTAAGAGCACTTACTAGGTGGCAGTTTTCTTATCTAACACAATATGTCCATGTCTGTTAAACTTTTGAGCCCCTTTTTGTCGAAGTATTTTAAAAATAAGTTTAAAGATTTTATTCTCTTAGTACCTTGACTATGATAATGCGAGAGTATAGACAAATTAACCATAATTTTAGATTTCCAGATCATATTCATAAATTTGATCTCAATGAAATTTCTATGACAAATCTGAATTGATCTTCACCCGTTGAAATAATATTTCACACACGCACGCAACGATCTTCAGTAACCTTCCTAACCCAAAAAACTTAAAAAATGTTCAATTGTTTCTCTAATTAATTACTCGATGCTATATAATTACCAGGAACTTTAGACAAATTTTAAAAAGCACATATGTACACGTATCTAATTCAAACTTTTCCGATTTCCCTCATGAAATAAAAAAATCTCCCGGCAGATATGAATTGTGCGCAGGAAATAACAATAAGCCAAAGAAACAGTTTTTAAGTGAATATTATAAACCTATCCTATAAAACCGAATGCGCCTTATAATTTTAATGAATATAGCAAAAGTAACATCAACAACTAAAATTCTTCAAAAGAAGGTAAACAGAAGCCCACTTGCTCGCTGCAGTCAAGACGCATTTATTTTATTTTTTTCACAAACTTACCCCGTACGAGCTTTAAACATTAATCACAATAGCTCTGTTTTCAAATATTCCACGAAAAATTGAATTTCTTACGTGAAATTGTTTCATATTAATATCAACATTAAAAATCAGGAAAAAAGATAAAAAGTGAGCGGATGCTACTTTTTTCTCATAAGCAGCGTCTTAAGTATAGGCTACGTTTCTTCGGTTATTAGCTTATCGGTTCCAACCGATACCGAAGAATGAAAGCTAATAACAGCGGCCGAAGACTTTGTAATGTTTGGACTGATTGGAGTCAAAGGAAGATTATCGTGATTACCCTGATTATTATTACCTGCGGTGGGGGTATTATTATTATTGATAAAATTCTGTTGCTGAAATGAATGATGCTGAATTTTCGGTGATGTGGCTGGAGTAATTATTCCCAAATTTACTAAGCCAGGCAAAGATAATTTGGATGAGGTTTCAAATTTCAACTTACTGGGTTCATGTTGTACAGCAGCATCTGATGCTAATTTCAGAATTTTATTTGCAGTAACGCTGGTCGCTATTAAATTTGGCTTTGTTGTTTTAATAGATATTAAACCAATATTTCCCCGCATAAGGCTGTTGCTACTAGCTAAAGTTGATGATGTCAAATTAGAATTTGAAGTCTGTAGTTGTTGTTGATTTTGATTTGTGCTGGGATTGCTATTCAAATTAATACAACTTCCGCTACTAACTGATAAGTTACTACTTGATGGACTTAAGGAGCCAGCAGACTGCGATGGCGATGAACTTCTAACTGGCACACTTGCTAAATTTAGATTTTCTGGTGATGTATTATGAGATATAATGGCGTGACTTTTCAGACCCTGTGCTGTCTTATAACTTTTACCACAGTGACACTTGTAACCTTTACGAACTCTGAAAGTAAATAAAATAGTTATATTAAAAGTTGTTACTTTCACTCATAATTTTTTCTAATGACGTCTAAGAAAGAATCAAAATAATAAACATGGTGTAAACCATATTACCGGATACCATCGCATAATTGTTTTTCTTTTATTTAATAGAATTTTTTAAACGCAGGGGAACGAGAATTTCCCTATAATAGAGCAACTAAGAAAGCAAACTGAAGCTTTTGATGAGATTTCAATGTGTATTTTATTTCAAACTTTGAAGATCGATGTTTAAGGTAAAAACATATATTATCAAACCTAACAAGCAAAGTACCTGGGCTGAGATCTCCGATAGAATATGGGTTTATAGCAATTGAATAACTGTACAGTTAGGAAAGCATGTTTATGCATATGTTATAAATAATAAATCACACTCAGATTATTTTTGGAAAAATCAGGTTAAATCTCTTTATTGAGAAGACATAAAGAGAAAAAGTGGATCAAGATCTTCTGGCGTCTACGGCAGGCAGGAACTAGCCGTACTGAAGAATATTGGTTCCTGCTGATACGAAACGCCTTATTCATTGCTAAGAAATAACGTGGAGGAATTTCCCTGTGAGAGCCAACAGCCAGATTTTGCATCTAATTGATTTCTCTATACACTTTATGCTTGGTAATAGCTGAGACAACTTACATCTAGATGTGCAAAACCTCACAAAAACGCGGTCCAACTTAAACGAGCTAATGGCCCTCTAATAGAAAGTTCTACACATTCTCTCTTTCTCTTGCTGTATTATGCCACATAAATTCTTCGCAATGATAGCTTTTTTTGGTTGAATGAAAAGTTAAAGAGCTTTCAAAAAGTGTACCGGGTTTTGCACATCTAGTTGTAAGTTATCTCAGGTAATAGTTTTAAAGCGGCTCCAGATGATGCGCCCACTTTCTACACATTCGTAATTCTAATCAAATCTCACATCGTATGGATGGCAGCTCACAGATCTAACAGAAGTGTGAGAAGACTATCCACATAATATGTGCCAAGGATAAAGAAAAATCACATCATCTGAATGAATAAATACAGCAGATTTGTGTTTAGTTCTGAAATGTGCATGCAGCATATTACCGCACATACCAAATCGTCTGGATTGGTTATTAGGGTGGTCCATCTTTTTCTCTCCCACCCCTGGAAATGATAATTGATGGAAAAATAATCCCAGTAAAAAAAAATGACAAAAAAATTAGGAGAAGGCGTGCCGCCGGACACCTTCCTTTTACAATATATTGGAATAAATGGAATTATTACCATACCTATTGTTTTGTACAGCTTGTTATTTTATATAGAAAAAAAAACTTTATTGCTCCACGTCGTTTTAATATACTATATTAAATCTACAAATAAAGTAACAAAAATAAATTACTACATTATCAAGAATTTTACGACATGGTTTAATTGTTAACATTTGAGAAACGTGATCTATCATCTTTTACAACTTATCAAAAATTGTTTGAATTGAATTGAATTTGTTAAAATTGGATTATATTTACTGATAAGCTTGATGCCCTCCAAGCTACTGGCTCAGTTTCTAAAAAATCTGTAAGCAAGATTAATTTATGAAAAAAAATTTTACGTTCATCCCATATAAAGTCGTCAATTTCCTTGTTTTTAATGTCGTTAACATCATTTATCCTCAACCGTTTAATGCCTTCTTCATTTGGCTTTATTTTCTTCAGAGCTTTAACCATAGCCCGCTTTGTGAAAACCGAAATTTCGTCATCGAAAAAAGATAAAGCGGCATTGACTGTATTTATATACCACAAATGGTTTACTATTTTATTGCTTGCCGCTTGAAATATCTTTTTGTCAATATATTCATATTCACTTAGTTCTTTACAAAACTTTAAAATAAGAAATGCTGCTTTGTTCGCATACAGCGCTTTAAACCATAGTTTTATATATAGTTTCACAATAAAAAAGAATATGTATAGCTGCAATAACTGTCTTTTCTTTTTACGATAATTTAAATTGATCTTGAAAAGAAAAATATTTTTAGCAATAAATTGCCTGAGACATGCAACGTGCATGATTGAATGCATCTGGACAATAAAAATTTATGTTAGAGGGTTGTTCTTCGATGAAAAATTTAGAAAGCAATAAAAACTCTTTATAATCGTCACGGGGTTGTGACAATGTTAAATATAAATCTATGAAATTCACAATCTCAGCTTTAACCGGCTTTAGAATGTGTTTAATTTTTTCTACCTCCAATCCAGTCTTTACTTTATCTTGGCCTATTTTGGACCAACATTCTTTAAAATGTTTAAATAAAGGTTCGTTTGGACCAGATGAAGAAGATTTTTTTATATAATATATATATATATATATAATATATCTATCTATTACTCTATTATTTAAAAAATTTTACCTGCGAGCGGCACGAGTTACAGTTATCCAATTCATCCCAAATTTGGACACAAATGACTGTTAATGTAACATTTCTGGTGGGAGCCAAAATTTCAACAAAACTATTTTACCCCTATAAAGATGAACCACTCTAATGTTTATACAAATTCATGAGCACTGGTACAACCTGGGGAAATACAACTTTAAGACCAGTAGCATGTTTGGATATCATATATCATCTCCTTTTTATACCCTAGATGAAATCTATAGGGGTATACTAAGTTTGTCATTCCGTTTGTAACACCTCGAAATAATGATGGTAGAGCAAAACGAATTGGACACCCACGCATAATATTAAAAGTTATTTTGATTTTTGCATGTCCGTCCGTCCGTCTGTCTGTCTGTCTGTCTGTGCACACGATAACTCGAGAACGCGTTCACCTAGAAAACTGAAATTTTGCACACGGACATTAAAAAAAAAAGTAAAATTAATATCGAAAATTAGACAAATCGGGCAACTCCTTCGTGGGGTTGCCATACAAAAATTTCGTTTTCCACGATATATTTGGACACTACCTGAGAACACGTCGACATAGAAAGCTGAAATTTGATACGCTGTGTTTTCATACTAATAGCAAATAAAATTGCAAAAATGGGCTAAATCGGGCAACCCCTTCTTGGTGTTTCCATATAATAATTTTGGTTTTTACATATACTTTGAAAACGGTCAGTCCTAGACATTTTTATTGTACTAAAAACTTCTTCAGAATAAGAAATCCTATAAAATTGGTTATAATCATTTTTTCTGTTCGACGAGCCGTTCTAGAAATATATGTGAGAAACCAATGCAAAAAATCAAAATTGCTCAAATGGGTGACCATACGAAATTTCATACGTGCATTCATCTAGGGTATCATAAGAATTGGTCTTAGATCAATTCTAGCTTTTTCACTTGTTTTTTCTTTTTCTTTTTTTTACAATAAATAGGCACTTGCCATAATGGCATATACTGACCTATCTAGAAGTGCTCTTCATTTTCATATAGCAGACTATATATCTTATCTAGAAAAGGTCGAAGAAACAAGCAACAAACTGAAAACAAATGCTCCCGTATGACACATTTCACATGTAAACAAATCGTCTGTATGAAGTGGCAAAGGCAACATCTCAATTTGAACAAACTTTGACCAAGCGCATGCATTGCCATATTATGGAAGCGTCTATATCGATGATATGTCTAACGAAAAATATAGACATATATACGGCGGTTTTACGTTTGTCAAATATGTGGCAGCTCCACACGACACGAAGGTTATAGAATTTAATATTACTTTATATTTATCACCAGAGGAACTAGTTCAATAAATCTCGGTCGGTTTTTTGCTCCTCCAGCACTACAAAATAAGAATGAAAATTGTGATATTAGGAAAATTGTCTACATATAGGAATCATTTTCTTCTTTTACAATCACAAATTAGTATAAAATAGTAAGTTCAGAATTTTCAATTTTAATCACTGATATTCCTTTTGCCGATAAAACTTCACCTACCTACAGAACCTTCAGAAATGCATTTTAATTTTAATCTTTCAATTTCCTTATTCGAGAAAGGCTTCAATTCAATTAAGGCTTTTATCTCTGAAATTTTCCCAGGCGCTAAATTCCTATTTCCAACCGTTGCTTCATCTATACTTCTAAACCTTTCTTCAAATATTTAACTTTTAAAAATATTTGATGAAATGTTTACAATAACTAACTCAAAATGCATCAAACATCACCATAAATTCATAATAATGCTTATACATTTACAACACATTTGAAAAATGCGTTTCGTTTTATATTTTTCAATTTAATGGATTTTGAAAAAAAAAATCGTTTTCATATTTTTGAATTTAATGGATTTTGAAAAAAAACTAAGTTCGTATACTAATTTGTCCTTTCTACTCTACCAAATGCATCCGCTGATTCAACTCAGAGTAATGACAACTGTGGCAAAAACGTATTTCTTGAAAATGCACATATTAAACATGATTAGCTGGCAGCGCTGCTCCTTCCTCATTCCATCACCCTACCTCCTTTCTTGCCAAACCTGTACATAAATGCGTCAAATGGTATTCCCTGGCAACCTGATAAAAATAAAGATAAGTTGATTTGTAACTTTCGATTTAAAGCCAGTAGTAGCACTAGTACTAAATGTCGCATGCAATACCAGAAGAGTATATAAATTACATGTAGCTGTTGGTACATTCCGGAATGGACCGCAACGTGAGATATAATGGATACGTTGATTGATTCGTATTTTCTCGCATCTGCCGTGTTGAAGTCGATCAAATGCATAAAAAACTGCTGTTAAAGCAATATTTTGCTCTCGGCACGCTCTAAAATATGTGGTCCATTCCGGAAGGCACCACCTATTTCACAATCTATATACTCTGCTTTGGTATACCATGCGATATCTAGTTATTGTGCCATCTATGGCAGTAGATATATAACTAAAATCCCAACACTAAAAGTAAAAAAAATTGAAATAGGTATGTTCTCCGTTTACTTTTATTACTGAATCACTTTTAGTGGTCCAATCTAATCCATATTTGAACTTCCCATCAAAGGAATTATAAATAATATTTCATGTTTCCACAGCCCAGATGACTTCCAATCAAAACTTATAACGAACCGTAAAATTGTACTCTCCCTTAAAATTCTAATAACAAAACATGAGCAAGCATACCAATAACACAGACTAGACTCAGAGTTTCCGTCCTGTAAACAAATTTCGGAAGGATTGGTTTCTCGAATTATTATTAAATAATAATTAATATTAATAACAAACCGTAGACGAAAATAAAAGTTAATTGAAGTGAAAACCCAAAAGTTTTCCAAAAATATAGTGAAAACCGAAAATTTTATATAGCAAACCCTACAAAGGGGTTACCCGATTTGTCCAATTTTCGAATTCAAATCCACATTTTTTTAAAAAAGGCCGTGAGCAAAAAAAATGCGAACCTCGATGAAGTAACAAAGGAATTTGACGGCAGAATAACTGAGGCCATAGAAAATTCGTATACAAGGATAAAGTTGACTCCAAGAGCAGAGAAGAACTGGTACACGGAAGAACTAGTAAATATGAACAAATATAAAATTAAGCTATACATGAAGCCAAATTATTAAACGATGAAAGTGCTTGGGAAAACTACAGAAGTGTCAGGAATAGGGTTTCCAATCCGGATTATCCGACCCATTTTGACTATTCGGTAATCCGGATATTTTTTCTTAATTATCGGATATTTTTGACATTTTTTTTTTCAGGAAAATACTGTTTTCTTTCTAACTGTTCAGCTATTTTCAAAAGATTATACAATTACTTCCTCAAGTGGCAGTTTTATTTATTGATATTATTTATTTATTAAAGTTTCTTTGAATAAACAAATATGTTGTCTTTGATGTTTTTTTATCCAAATTTTAAATAAAACAAGTAAGAAAGCTAGAACTGGTCCAAGAGTAATTCTTATGATACCCTAGATGAATGCCTTTATGAGCCGGCTTAGACGGGTCAATAAGCTGCCTCTGCCTCACGGAAACTTCTCGGTAATATGATGGTTGGGGGCAGGAATGAAGCATCACCCAACCTACAGATTTCGTGCGGCAGAGACAGCATACTGAGACTAACCTGTCTAAACTGGGTCTATGTAATTTCGTATGGTCACCCATCTGTGTAAGTTTGATTTTCTAAGTGGTTTTTCACTTATATTTCTAGAACGGTTCGCCGCACAGTAAAAATTATTATAACTAGTTTCGTAGCATTTCATATTTTGAAGAACTTTTGAGTGCACAAAAAACGTCTAATACTGATTGTTTTCACAGAATACCTAACGTAAAAGATCAACATTTTTATATGGCCCAATTTAGCTCATTTATGAAATTATTTTTAATATTTTTATGAAAACGTCGCGTAGAAAATTTCAGCTCTCTACGCTGATGCTCTCTAAAGCAAGTTTTGTATGGCAACTCCTTGAAGGAGTTACCCGATTTGTCCCATTTTCGAACTTGAATTTACTTTTTTTTTTTTTAAAAAGCTCATGTATAAAATTTCAGTTCTCTAAGTACATGCGTTCTCGAGTTATCGTGCGGACACACAGACAGATAGACAGACGGACAGACGGACATGCAAAAATCAAAATAACTCTTAATATTATACATGGGTGTTCATTCCATTTTGCTCTACCATAATTACTTCTATGCGTTACAAACGAAAGAACAAACTTAGTATACCCTACAGATTTCATCTAGGGTATAACAAAACCTACTAAGCATTGAAATTAAATGATTACAGTGTGGTTATAAATAACATATTGAGTTAATCGCCCAAAAAGATAGTATACATATACAATGATTATAGAGTAAATAGATGTCTCCAGATTCCGGTGTAGGACTTTACTGTTACCCGTATGGCGTTATCCATATATGACGTGATTATCTATATAAAATCGACGATGGGTCGACTTTTTGACGTAACCAACGAGTAAGCCAGCAGTCAACGATGCGACATTTAATTTTTAACCATTTAAGGGCAATCAAGTTTAAAAGAATTGTTAGTTGTCCTATTACCACTAGAGACTGCAGCAAAGGAATTAAATAAAAATTCAGCGACACTTTTGACCACTGAATGTGCTTATAAATTTCTATTTGAAAGCTTAGAACGAACTTAGGTTAAAATTTATCGAAACAGAATAAAAAACGAATGGATGAACGTCGAGATAAAATGCTTATGAAAGTAAATCTTTTTAGAAGCAGAAAATATACCACATTCCATAAATATTTTGATTATAATTCAAAAGGTGCTGCCATTACATTGCCAGTCAGCAGGGATACCTGGAAGTGGCAATTTCTTCTTTTGTTGAGCAGAGCAACGCAAAAAATATATTATTCAATGCATTTCTTACAATAAAGCCAGCATTTACAGTTTCAATCAATTACAATTTTGAAATTTTCAATGCGATAACTTTTTAAAATATTCTTTTTTAAAAACAAAATAAATTTAAATCATATAATGTTTTTTTACTATTTATTAATTATTAATGTACATAATTAAAATATTTGAATAAAAAAATTATAAAACACCATGAAATATTGGATTCAAGCTAATTATTTATTTTGTTTTTTGTTATCTGGATATCGGGATTATCCGGATATTTTGAGTTTTCAGTATTCGATATCCGGATAGTCATTAATGTCGGATAATTGGAAACCTTAGTAGCCACTCACTTATCTGATCGACACGTATCTTAATGATAAATTTTATGTATTTGACTTTTGCGCGTGGTGGCGAGTGTCTTCGAACTTTTGATCTGTTTCCACCTTACACAGGTTTTAAACCATAGTTGCGCCTAGGGTTTCCAATCCGGATATCCGGATATCAAATTATCCGGATTATCCGACCAATTTTGACTATTCGGTAATCCGGATATTTTTCCTTAATTATCCGATTATCCGGATATTTTTTGGCATTTTATTTTTTCAGGAAAATACTGTTTTCTTTCTAACTGTTCAGCTATTTTCAAAAAATTATACAATTACTTTCTTAAGTGGCAGTTATATTTATTATTATTATTTATTTATTAAAGTTTCATTGAATAAACAAATAAGTTGTCTTGTGCATGCTTTTTTATCCAAATTTTAAATAAAACAATTAAGAAAGCTAGAATTCGTCCAAGATTAATTCTTATGATACTGTTTAGACGGGTCAATAAGCTGCCTCTGCCCCACGAAAACTTCTCGGTAATAGGATGGTTGGGGGCAGGAATGAAGCATCACCCAACCTACAGATTTTGTGTGGCAGAGGCAGCATACTAAGACTTACCTGTCTAAACTGGGTCTATGTAATTTCATATGGTCACCCATCTGTGTAAGTTTGATTTTCTAAGTGGTTTTTCGCATATATTTCTAGAAAGGTTCGACGGACAGAAAAAATTATTATAACTAGTTTCATAGCATTTCATATTCTGAAGAAAAAACGTCTAGAACTGATTGTTTTCACAGAATACATACATAAAAGATCAACATTTTTATAGGGCCCTATTTAGCTCATTTATGAAATAATTTTTACTATTTTTATGAAAACGTCGCGTAGAAAATTTCAGCTCTCTACGCTGATGCCTTCTAAAGCAATGTCCAAATATGTTGTGAAAACGAAAGTTTTGTATAGCAACTCCTTGAAGGAGTTACTCGACTTGTCCCATTTTCGAACTTGAATTAATTTTTGTTTTTTTTTTAAAAGTTCATGTGTAAAATTTCAGTTCTCTAAGTACATGCGTTCTAGAGTTATCGTGCGGACACACAGACAGATAGACAGACGGACAGACGGACATGCAAAAATCAAAATAACTCTTAATATTATACATGGGTG
Source organism: Dioctria linearis (assembly GCA_963930735.1). Taxonomy (NCBI): domain Eukaryota; kingdom Metazoa; phylum Arthropoda; class Insecta; order Diptera; family Asilidae; genus Dioctria; species Dioctria linearis. Next base: position 253,258,790 of record OZ005741.1, read on the forward strand.
TTCATTCCATTTTGCTCTACCATAATTACTTCTATGCGTACAAACGAAAGAACAAACTTAGTATACCCTACAGATTTCATCTAGGGTATAACAAAACCTACTAAGCACTGAAATTAAATGATAACAGTGTGGTTATAAATAAAATATTGAGTTAATCGCCCAAAAAGATAGTATACATATACATTGATTATGGAGTAAATAGATGTCTCCGGATTCCGGTGTAGGAGTTTTCTGTTATCCGTATGGCGTTATTCATATATGGAGTGATTATGTATATAAAATCTGTTGACGTAACCAACGGGTAAGCCAGCAGTCAACGATGCGGCATTTAATTTTTAACCATTTAAGGGCAATCAAGTTTAAAAGAGTTGTTAGATGCCTTCTTACCACCAGAGACTGCAGTAAAGGAATTAAATAAGAATTCAGCGACACTTTTGACTGCTGAATGTGCTTATAGATTTCTGAAAGCTTAGACGAGTTTAGAATGAACGTAGGTTAAAATTTATCGAAACAGAATAAAAACCGAATGGATGAACGTCGAGATGAAAGTAAACCTTCTTAGAACAGGCAATATATCACATTCCATAAATATTTTGATTATAATTCAAAAGGTACTCCCATTACATTGTTAGTCTGCAGCGATAACTGGAAGTGGCAATTTCTTCTGTTGATGAGCAGAGCAATGCATAAAAACATATTATTCAATGCATTTCTTACAATAAAGCAAGCATTTACAGTTTCAATTGTAGTCCTGACTAAGACAAAATGTAGAGCTCGTCTGAATTTTGAAATTTTCAATGCAATAACTTTTTAAAATATTCTTTTTTAAAAACAAAATAAATTTAAATCATATAATGTTTTTTTACTATTTATTAATAATTTATGTACATAATTAAAATATTTGAATAGAAAAAATTATAAAACACTTTGAAATATTGGATTCAAGCTATTTATTTATTTTGTTTTTTGTTATCCGGATATCCGGATATTTTGAGTTTTCAATATTCGATATCCGGATAATCATTAATGTCGGATAATTGGAAACCCTAGTCAGGAATATCTATAAAGCTAAAATTAAGCGAGCTAAAAGGAAATGTATAGAAGACAAGATCGACAAGGAGATAACACAAAAAGATATGTGGAAAGCAATTAAACAAACAGTTTTAAGAAAAGACAGGGATATAATTAAAGAAGTGAAGTTCAATTGCGGAAAAATATCGGATAGTCAACAGCTTGCGGAAAGCTTTAATAAATTCTTCAGAGACAGTATAAGGAATATAAACCAAACAATACCGTACAGGAAATATGAAAATGGCATAGAAGATAGGCAATGCGTTTTTAAGTTCAGCAAGGTTACGGAAAACGATTTAAAATCAACGTGTGAAGTAATTAACCAGAAACATGATTTCGGTGGAATGAATGCAAGAATAATTCGAGATAATTGGAATGTCATAGGAACTGCCCTTAAGTATATCGTTAATAAGTCGTTTGAAGAGGGTAGGTTTCCTCAATCATGGAAAGAATCACTTATAGTACCAGTACCTAAAGTAACAAATACAAAGAAGTGTGAGGAGTTTCGTCCAATAAACATGTTAAAGGTCTTCGAGAAGATATTAGAGAAAACTGTACAAATTCAGCTGGAAAAATATTTGGAAAGGAATAATATAATAATCCCGGAACAGTCTGGGTTTCGAAAAAAGCATTCATGTGAGACGACAATTAATTTTATTGTCAACTACTGGAAGGAAGAGATAGACCAAAAGAAAGCAATTGTAGCTGTTTTTCTAGACTTGAAACGAGCCTTTGAAACGGTGGACAGAAATATTCTGATTGAGAAATTGGACAAGTATGGAATTAAAGGGTGTTAATTGAATTGGCTTGAAGCAAGTGATAGTCCACTCAAAGCTCATGCTGTTTGCTGATGATACACTTATATTTTGTACTGGGGAAAACATAGATGATATCAAAAGAAAAATAGAAAGCGACCTGAACAAAGTTAAGGCATGGATGAATAGCAATCGGCTGAAATTAAATACTAGTAAATCAAAATGTATGATATTAAACAGCAAATTAAATGTGTCGATCGCAATCGAGAATGAATGAATTGAATTAGTTGATGACATCAAATATTTAGGTGTAATGTTGGACAATAAACTAAATTTCAATAAACACGTGGATTATGTACGTAAAAAGATTGGGAAAAAGATATCATATTTTAGACGGTTGAGAAAATCAGTTTCACTAGCGAGTGCAATAAAAATCTACAATGTCACTATAAAACCTCATTTCGAATACTGCTCGACGGTACTTTTTTATGCACACGTACAGCGAAGGACAGACTACAGAAACATCAAAATAGGGTAATGAGGATAATCTTGCAATGTAATAGATACACATCAATTAGGTGGATGCTCTCAGCTCTTAAGTGGATGAATGTGACACAGAGAATTGATCTTAACGTGTTGAAATTTATATTTTGCCGCCATATTTAAGAGAGAAAATAACACTGGTGACGGATGCGCAGCCATATAATCTAAGGAATGCAGATCTAAATATAAGATTACTTAGCTGCAATAGATCAGATACGCAGAATTCATTAATATATAAGGGGTTTCAATTGTATAATAATTTGCCACTAGTGTATTTGTAAAACTTTGTCATAGAAAGTTGTTAAGAGGTAGTATAAATAATTGTATTGTTTTTTGTGAAAATTACGTTTAGTGCTAATAAATTATTATTATTATTATTACTATGTAGTCATCAGAGTAGTAGTCATTACTGATGTAATGAAATCTTCGAATACCCGAATCTTTAAAATGTATTAAATACCCTATTCGATTTCTCGGATATTCAATAACGCGAGTTTAAATGCCCGAAGAATCGAATACCCGAACAATTGAAAATCCGAATTACCCAAAAAGTTGAATATCCAAAAATCGAATCTTCACATGGAACGGTCATATGAAAGCAAGGACACCGCTTGTTTCGAAATAAATAGAATAGAGGTGATGGTGCAAAACGCGTCGTTGGAGTAATACTTTTATTATACATTTTATGAAGATACTAAGAAATACTCAACCAGCTCTCTGCCGTGCTAAGCATAAGGTCCACCGCACATTGAACACAGCAGAAGCAATATGCGGTCGGTCATTTACATGTGTATATTACAAAAACCTACGCTACCCTGCCCTACGCTTGTGCTGTGCTGTGTTCAATGTGCGGCGGGCCAACGTCGTATCTGAAAAGTTGTAAAATTACTTCATTCATTCATTATAATTCGCCATAAATCGGGAAATTGTAATTTTATTATGTCACAACAAATTATTTTAAGATCTTTTGGCAATTGCTCAACAACGTACATACTTCTGACGCAAAATTTACCATCAAGTAGAGTTAGAGGAGTTAGGAAATGACAAAGTTAAAAGATTGGAAAACATTTTTTTTTATTTTACCCCGTTTCTCGCTAAACATTGTAAACAAGCAACAACAACAATTGCGCCCAGGGAGTACTATCGGGTTTAGGTGCTGTATGAGTAAACGGGACACAGGGGATCTCTTTAAGTCCCCTACCCCAGAGAATAGGACAACTCAAATTGTATATAAACTAACACTGAATGGATGCATGCCACATAACTCTCAATTGTTGTTGCCATTAAAACATGGGCTGTAAATTATGTAGTATGCTGATGATGGCACAAAAGGCCGAAACCGCGGTATAGAAACATATACAGGGTGTGCCAAACTATCCATCTTGTGCAGACAAGTAGAAATTTGTATGGTAGGGGCCAAAATGTCACCTTACCGAATTACAGGGTAATTAGTAAAGTATTGTTTTTTTCATTAAACAAGCACCCTATATCTTAGTACAGGGTACAAGGTCTATTTTAAGACGGCATTGTATGCAGAACCTTGGGGTCTTTCCTATTCAGGTCACGGTCCTTTGGTAACTGAAAACACATCATTTGAAAAAAAATATCGTCTAATTTCGGTATGACCATAATTATGTCATTTCCTTAAGTAACCGCAAATGTAAAAATTTCATTGAACAAAATCAAAAATATTTTTTTCCGTTAAGTATTGCTTCAGTTAAATATTTCTAGAAATTTTAGCCGCAATGCATGATTTTCAGAGTCCTGAATTTTTTTGTAAAATCGTACGTTGATAAGTGCGACAGTATGATGGGTGCGTCATTATACCCTAGATGAAATCATAGGATATACTAAGCTTGTAATTCAGTTTGTACCGCAGAGAAATAATGCTATTAGAGCAAAATGGGTTGGACACCCACTCATAATATTAAAAATTATTTTGATTTTTGCATGTCCGTCCGTCTGTCTGTTCGTCCCCACGATAACTCGATAGTGTAGAACCTTGAGGGATCCCGTTTTCTAAATAGTCTGTACTTTTCTGTAGTAAAACAGTTATGACTATAACTACAGGCAAGATTTAAAAATAAAAATTAACAATGAGACGATTAAAAATGTGACTGATGTAAAATATTTAGGAGTAACAGTAGAAGAATCAGGAAAAATCTAGCAAAGAAAAGTGCAATTGTCATATATAATGTGATTATAAAATCTCATTTCGAATATTGCTCAACAATACTATTCTTAGCCGCACAAGCAATGAGGATAATTTTAAGATACAACAGATATACACCCATACAATGTATGCTGGATGCAATAAAGTGGTTGAATGTCCGACAGAGACTGCAGTTAAATATGTTTCTATTAATTTACAAGGGTAAGAATCAAAAAGTCTCGAGATACCTAAGTGAACTAATACAATATGTAAGGGATGTATAACTATATCAACTAAGAAGAAACAATAATATAAGACTGCCGAGATGTAACACACGAGCTTGTCAGAACTCACTGATATATAGAGGCTTCCTACTCTTCAATAAGCTTCCTAGTGACATAATTATTAATTATGTGAACACTGAATAATGATTATGATTATATAGATTACCAAAACTTAAACATTTACATAATGTAATAGATGTGTAAAGAGAGCTATTCATACTAATAAAGTATTAATAATAATAATAACTCTAACTTGCAGCGTTCTGTGGGATAGGAAACTTAGAATTTCGTCGTGAGTTTTATATCAATTCTTCATATTGCAAGCTGTTGGCCAATTTTATGCCTGCACACCCTGTCGAAAGCCTTTTCAAAGTCCAATGAGAGAATATGGGAGTCCAGTATCTGGACCCCTGCTATTTTCAACTGATTTTCTAGCTCCAGCAGAAGTGTCCCCGACCAGAAGAAAACAATGAATCTTCAAGCAATTCTCCTAGTCCTTCACCAAGATCTTTCAAGGGCTCTCGATAGACAAGATCTAAGGCGGTACGATTCTTTTATTTGAAAGTATGCTGCGTATACACCGGATGCCACTTCTACATCAATATTCGAACAATCTGTAACGACACATATATATGTACGACTTATCTAACTCGATTTTTTCTTATTGCGTGGTATCAAAATCCTCGAGAATACTTCCCAAGCCATGAAACAGAAATCTAAATGTATGTTTTGGGAGTCCGTTTTCTAAAATGTTCTATATTGATACTTATGCAAAAGTGCCAAACATTTACTTTATATATGCTATGGAGCCTAAGGTTAGGTTAGGTTAGGTAAGAGGAAAGTCGCAAGACAACTAGCCTGCATCACTTAGACCTCTTGTGGTTCCATTGTGCCCCTAGGCCCCATGGGATAACCTTTTCAAGCCGACTCAGATCAATCCTGCTACCCTTAGGGAACTCAAGATATCTCTAAGACTCTTTACCTAGATCCATCCTGCTTCTCTCAGAAAACTCAGGATATACCTAAATTCTTTGTTTTGCAGCTCCCGCAGACTTGAAAAGAAGTAGCTACCCAGTAGCCTACTTCTTTCATTCATCAGAGGAGGGCATTCGCAAAGCACGTGTTGGACGGATTCGATTTCCTCCGAGTCCTTACAGCTCCTGCAGAAATCGTTCGCCACTATCCCCACCATCTAACATGGTCATCTATGGCCGAATGACCCGTAAGGGCCCTACTAGATTCCTGGTGTTTGTTCTGCTGCCATCAAGCAGCTCCCTTGTCCTTTTCCTGTCATATGCAGGCCACTATTGCCGCGCAATACGGCAGGTATCCCTGTTGGGCCACCGAATGCTTGCGTTTTGATAGGCGCCCCTGCTGATTTCCTCTTTTATAGCTCCGATTGGGATCCTCACAAAAGCTACCGCTGCGGAGCTATCCAATTCAGAGCCTTTTTTGGCCAACTCATCAGCCACCTCGTTGCCTGAGATACCCTTATGACCAGGTACCCAGCATAGGGTCACCCTGTGCCTTGTAGCCAATACCTCAAGGCTAGTCTTGCATATCTGCACCAATTTTGGGTTTGCCAGCACAGCATCCAGCTCATTGGTGGCTGCCTGGTTATCAGTATATATGCATATGTGCCGTGAGGGCGCTCTGCACATAAATACCAATGTTGCCGCCTGATAAATCGCTACGAGTTCTGCCTGAAAAACACTGCATTTGTCAGGCAGTCTATAAGACTTGTGCCACTGTAGATCACTGGAGTAGACTCCAGCCCCTGTGCCCGCACTTGTCTTAGAACCATCCGTAAAAATAGAAATATCTGATGTTACGACCACCTCTTTCCCATCCCAGGCACTCCTGGTGGGCATCATTGCATTGATACTCCCACCAAAAGTCAGGATTGGTACTTGGTAGTCTGTTTCTTCCCTGCAATAACTACAGTCTATCTTCTGGAGTATATTGGAGTGCCCAACACCCCTCTCCATCCACCAAACCTCCGCCCTCAGCCTGACAGGACTAATAGCCGCCACGACTCTGCAATAGAGATCCAGCGGCATTTAGTCAAGCATGACCACCAGTGCTGCCGCGGGCGTGGTGCGCAGACACCCAGTTTTTCCCATACAAGCAGCCCTCTGGATTTTTGACAGCACCTCCAGGTTACATTTGCTCGTCCGAATTCGTCTGCATAGCTCGATATTTTACGTCTTGTTGAAAGCTTACAAGGCAGTCATATATTTCTTGACCACCATAAATGCAGTCAAATTCACCAAAAAATTATAAATTTTTGGTGACATGATACTGTATCTACTTACTACGATAAGTTATAATGCAATAAAGATTAATTTTATTAGCCATAAATTATGACTGCTTTATGATCATATCCATTAATAATTTTGTGCTTCATTTTATCAGCGTTCGCCATTTTTCCATCAAGCTCAAGACGAAGCTAACCTGTCCGAATTCGTTTGCTTAGCTTGATCTCGACAGCCAACGAAAAATCATAACCTCAAAATATATTGTCTATTTAAATAAAATAGTCAACTACTCGAACCTTGACTCGATGATCAAACTAACCACATGTCTAAACTGTTATACAATGTTATGGAACTATATTGAGAGTGATTGACTTGGACGTGAAGTCCAGACTGCCAGCATGAGCTGACAGATCACTCGGTGGACAGCGTTGAAGTGCAGAGCTGCACGCTAGTTCGCCTCAACTATTGGCGGAAAGTGTGGGGGATTCCACCAAAACCTGCCATATACAAAAAATTTCGTGCCTACACAAAAAGCGCAGCACACATCCGGTCCTGAAGGGACACTGAACAAAATAACTGCTGCTCTCAGTGTCATTGGAAGGATATGGGGCAATGCAGCTGAAGGCCTATCATCTGCGCCTTCACAAAAGTAATGGTGAGTGGTGTAAGGGTCCCTTCAGGACTGAATGTGTGCTGCTTCGTTTTTTTTTTGTGTAGGCACGAAATTTTTTGTATATGGCCGGTGACAGCGGAAGTTTTTCGTGGAACCCCCCACACTCTCCGCCAATAGCTGAGGCGAACTAGCGTGCCGCCCTGCACTTCAACGCTGTCCACCGAGTGATCTGTCAGCTCATGCTGGCAGTCTGGAGTTCACGTCCAAGTCAATCACTCTCAATATAGTTCCATAACAACAAAGTAGCAAAGCTCGCTGACATAGACATGGATTCGGATATAGCTTGACTCGATGTTACGTCACTAGCTGTAATAACAAGACTAAGAAGACGAGGACTTGAATTCGGACAAGCCCTTAGACTATCTAATTTTAGAAATTTTAGGGCGCAAAATTCACTTATCTATAAGGGACTTGGTTATATAACGATTTGCTACGAAAAAAAAAGCAAAAGAGCACTTAAATTTTATTAAAAGAATGGTAAAGAAAAAATATGTATAGCTAAATAAATGCATTATAATAGATAACTCCTTATCGTTGTATTTCTAGTTGTAATTGGGCCGGTGATATAAGTTGGAGGCTGATTCTTCCACTATTAGCGTCGATCATTACATCCAATATCGCATTTTGGATCCGATGGAAATTCGAAGCAATTAACATTGCTTGAATGGCACATCTATATGAATGACTGTGTTAATCGCTCTTGATTAATTTCTTGTCTATACCTTATCTCTCCCGTCTTAAGATATATAATTCTCGAAGTCCTAGAATTGATGGATTGGTTCTACCGCATTGTTTATGGTTGCGTCATTTCGCTCTACCTTTTCTAGAGTAGCTGACATTGTCCTGGCATATTTCCCATATTTCCAACGAAATCTACTGCGGCTCTTCTTACTCTGCGTTCTGTTTTACTAGTAGCATGGTAGTATCCAGATTCCATAAACTTTTTGACGACAAAGGACAGAATACAGGGTGATTCCTCCATGGTGGTCTGTAGAGCGGGAGATGATAGTACTCACCTAGACAAACAAAAAATTGATTGGCAGGGAGGGGTCATATCAACCGTTTCGGAGTTGTAGAGTGAGTAAGAAATTGTGCTAGCTTTTCACAAATGTACGGTCACTATCTAAAGCTGATTGTATGCAAAAGTTCATGGCCTTTCCAACGACTTCATAACCAGTCCCGTACTCCTCTCCCCTCAGCAGTTATTGTGGTCTAAACTAAAAACTTCGGATCTTCTTACCTTTTTTTTAAAGTTGACCTCTATTTTTTTTTGCAAAATGACATACATAACTTTTTTTATAAAAACTGTAAACTGCAGACGATCTTCCTTAATTTGACCTATTAGACCCTATGTACTATCTGTAGCCGTTAAACAGTTATTAGCTCATAACCTATTCAGGTCACACCGAAATTAGACGACATTTTTTAAAATGACGTGATAAGGGAACAAATTATCTTTGAAAATAGGTTTGAGAATACTGCATACAATTAGCTTTAGACGGTGACCGTATATCCTGTACTTTTTAAGATACAGTGTGTTTTGTGAAAAGCTAGCAAAATTTCTTAATCGCCCTGTAACAGAGAAACGGTTGATATGGACCCTCCCTGCTAATCAATTTTTTGTTTGGCTAGCTGAGTACTATTACCTCTCGCTATATGGACCATGGAAGAAACGGCCTGTGTATTATTTACAAACTTATTTCATCATTTAATTATATTTATGCTCTGAATACCCTAAATGAAAACAAAGATGACTACCTTTCATTTAATAACTTGGAAAAAAAACTTTTCTTGGAAGCTGCATCATCTTTCAGTCTTAGCCAATCCATGTCAAGCAATGTAAATATTTGGTCAAAAGCAGACTTCTCCTTCAAATTTGAAGCCGCCGATACCTAAGCAACTATTAAGGCCGAAACACAATGGTGGCATTAGGCATCGGCAGCGAATCGATCAAACAGTGAGTGTGATAATGTCGCTTGACACAATGACGGCATCGGTTCGATGCTGATGCTGGAATCAAATAATAACTGATTTTTGATGCCGATGCCGTCATTGTGTTTCGGCCCTTACCCGCGGATGAAAGGAGATTACCGGTATACATGGATATCAAAAACTGCTTTATATCAAATCATCACATTGCCTTGTTTTTGTAGCATACAAATCCTCATAACTTAAACATTTAGGGTTTAATTTTGACATTTTGCGAAGATTGAAAGCACGGCAATTTGATAATTTATCTCCATTGAATATTCAATGTTTCTCTCATCTGTACAATTATTGCTACGTACAAAAATTTTATAGAACAAAATTAATTTGAAATTTCCAATGAACTATGTCAATGTAAAATATTATTTTTAATTTAAGACTTACTTTCCATCCTTTTTATGACCATTTTTCGAATGATATTTAATGCCATTAACGTTTTTGTAACGTTTTTTGCATCCAGGTACAGGACAAGCAAAAGGTTTTTCACCACCAGCTCCATTTGTAGTTCCCGAATGTCTAAAAAGGTTTTATTGAAATTAAAATCAAATCTAAACTATCCCAGTTTACTGAAACTTGCCTACTTCCGTATCGCATGATGAATTCAGAACTGAATTCTTCTGTCGTCCAAGAATCATTGCTGTCCTCAGATTCTGATATAATCATTTCGTCTTCATCCAATTCGCTGCCTGTGCATTCAGTAATATTTTTATGATATATAATATTTTAGAGAAAATATAATGTAACCGCAAATATTTCAATGAAAAGTAATTCCTGCGTGATTTACAAATATCTAGGTTTGAAAGCAAAAGTGGTATTTGCATCCATAGGGATGAGAACATTACACGTTTACTCCAATTCAAACATTCTCAGTAAAATTAAAAAATTAGATTAAATCTTACATAAGCACAAGAGATTTTGTGAATTTCGTGCATACAGGCTTTATTAGAGCAAAGCATTTTCCAGTCCCTTTGGATCAGGCTTTTCAAATTTGAAATTTCTATTACTATCTGAAAAGCCATACCAGTAGGCGTGTTGCTCCTATTGGATGAAGACATGCTGTAGCTGTGATGTTTAATTGCAAGTTTCCTCTTCAGTTCAGTCCCGTTTGCCCCAAGGAAAGGACTCTCTTTCCTAGCAGCATCCGAAATAAACCGTAGCACATAGCTGAGCGGCAGACAGGTCGGGTGGGACTGCTCTTTTTGCTCCACGACCTTTGGGTCGTAATCTGAAATAATTAGGAATATAATAATAAAGTAAACAAATATCACAGCTGGTAGGCAATCGATAATCTGCCTGGTGACACGGTTGTTGTCATAATGGATGACATTTGTAAACGCTTACAAAATTTACAAAAAAATGCCTAAATTTCCAGCTATATAGTACAATAAACTTTCGATTTAAATACTCACCAATATGAGTGTCCTCAATGTGTTGAATGAGGTCCCCCAAACTAGGAAACGTGATTCCGCAGCCATTGAATTTGCAGATGTTGATTAAAAACACGGCCATATCCCTCCAGGTATGACTGCGGAATCAATGCTCCCCGTTGATGTTATGCAATTGTACCGACCCCTGGTTACCCAAAATGGACTTAGACATACTTTGTTAACTTAATTTAATAATTATTAGTTAGTTCTTAAAATTTATCGATGCTATTTAATTTTTCTTGAATTAAAATAATATATCCTCGAACTATACTTGACTGTCGAGTACGAAATTATAATTTATATATAAGTACGATATCTAGTAGACAATAGAGAGACTACATCGTTTGACATTTTGATATTAGGATTACTTTTTTTTCCAACGGAGGAGTCCCACAACTATTGGCGCTAGTGTCGCGCACCATACGCGATATTTTTGCTTTACTTTTTCGCCGAATGGGGGCCGTTCCCAACGGAGGAGTCCAGAACTATTGGCCTAGTGTCGATAATTGTTAAAGGTTTTTGAATTGGGTGCAAAACTCGGAATTTATATTCACCACGGGAATACATAGTTCACCACGCCTTGAACCGGCATTGCTGCAATTTTTCCCATCGCACTCCGCCATTCACTGCTCATCGTTAAGTCGTCGGCTCTTGTGTGATTTTATGTGAGTATTGAGTAATATCCGAAAAAGTAATTCTTGTATCAAGGAAAATTTTATAACTAAATATCCATCGGATTTTAAGTTTTACGATTTTTTACAAATGGATGTTATTGAGATGTGTTTTAATAAATATTTGTAGTGAAATGTCAAAAAGTCAGTGAATTTTTAAGTTTTTTATATCTTTGGGTGTTGTCAGCCATTTTTTTTTATTACATGAAGAAAATCGTTTGATTTCGTTTAATTTCTGAAGTTTACCGAATATTAATTATTAGTATTTAAAAGAAGACAAACTACCCTTTGTGAATCAAAAAGTAATTTTCCTTGTTCTTTTCAATAACATTCATAGAACAGCAGTGCGTTACGTAGCCTTTAGGTTACGTAACAAAAAATTAGAAGTGTTCAAAATTAAAGATCAGAAAAATCTAAAGTTCTATAATTCCTTTTTACAGATATTACGCTACCTAATCAGACAAAACCTAAAAATGTTCGTGTCGACTATTTCACGTATTGCCCCAATTGCCCGCAGCACTGTAAGTAAATAACTTGGAAGTTTATTAAAATATTAAATTCAGATATAAAGTAAACTAGTTGTATTTACCAAACTTTTGTTCATTCAAAGGAATAGATAAATTACATAACAAATCTTGGATTCTGAAATTTGACATGTTACATAATATTCGTTGTTAATTCGGTTAGAAACATTTCGTGTCTCTTATCAATTTGTTCAATAATATTATATGAGGAGCAGAAAACAATAGATTAGTTAAAAGTTATATGATTGCTAGATTCTTTATATATGAAATTGAGATCTTAAAATGTTACGTAAATATTGAACATTTAATTAGATTTTCTTCTTATTTCTAGTTGCTTGCCGGAACAAAGACTTACCTGCGGCCGTTGAGCAGTGCAGTCATTAGCCAAAGCCAAACATTGGCTGCGCAGAGTAACACACCAGTTTCATTACTACCACAAGTAAGGTCATTCCAGACCTCACAAGTCACACGTGACATTGACTCCGCAGCAAAATTCATTGGTGCTGGTGCTGCAACAGTAGGAGTAGCTGGTTCTGGTCTGTATAAAAATGATATTTTCTTAGTCTATACAGAAATCAATCAAAAATGGGAAGAAATGAGTTCAAACCAGTTGCAATCTTGCAATTGGGGCACACATACGAGTACATGTTACTCTCACTAGCCCCGGGAAGGTCTGAGAAATGGTTAAAACCATCATGTTGAATGGTATTTATTCTCCAGCAGAGAACTTGTATGACTAGAAGGCAAGAGGACAAGAAATTTTTGTGAAGCGAAATATTTCCCAAATGTATTTATTCATGAGGTGGAATAACGCAGAACATTGACATCTTTTGTAACCAGCTGTTTTAGTGCAATTTGCGAGCTGAAATATAATTCAGAACTCAATTCAGACTAATCTGTAACTGGTTCAAACCATCTTCCCATTAGAATTGGTTTCTTTTAAAATTAAAATAAAGTTAGTAAATTAAATGTACTCTCTGTATGAGAAACGATATAATATTTAATTCTTCACGGAATAGAATCTTTGAACATTAATAGTAATTTATTCTAGAAATATTGACATTTTCCAAACATGTAATTTCAACTTATTCTATTTTTATTTATACTTGTTTTTAAAAACGAAGTGTAAAGTTCAGCCTAAAACCCTGATGTTAGCATCTGGCTGGATAAAATCATCTCATGCGATATCGATCACGTAAAACCTAACAAACGAAAAGTCATCTCAGGTGACTCGGTTATATGTATAACAATTGAACAATGTCATAATTATTCACCTATTTCTGATGTAGAATAAAAAAGCCCTCAGCTTACGCTACGTAACCATTGAAAACTTTGTAAATCAATCTTCGATAACGTTTTCGTTAACTAGGAATAAGCAAATTATTTCAAATATATAGAATAGAATAGAACGATATTATTTCCGTAAGAATCGATTGAACTAAGATCGTGTGCATTATACCGTTTTCTCATTATAGCTTAATACAAACAAAGTTCCTGTCTAATTCCAATATTAATTCAAGCTAACAGTCACTTTTCAAACGATCCTGTACATACCGCAGGACCACGGGAGAAATCGTATGGACTATGTATATGCTGCGCTATATATTTGTAAATAATGATCTTTGATTATACGACATGAATTGTAAATGTATATTCAACACTGCCGTGACAAATCGCTAACTTCACTGTGTTCTACTGGACTTTTAATTAAGCTTAAAAATATCGATATGCCTATAATATCGGGTAACTAGTATCGAGTGAAATTATGTAATATCACCACAAGGCATCGATATTTCTTGCCCATTCCTATCGTTCAAATCATTGTGTAAAGCGGCTCACACACAATACAACTGTTGGTCCAACGGCTATTGTACAACAGTTGTATGGTAAAAATAAATCCATATTAATTCACGAAACCGGATAGAAATAATGCTAGTAGGCAATATTGATTAGAAAATTAACTAATCGGGTAACTCCTTCTTAGGTTTGCATACAAAAATTTCGTTTTCACTTTATAGGTATTTGAACACTGTCTGAGAACGCTTGACGTGGAGAGCTCAAATTTTGTACATGGCGTTTTCTTAAAAATTGCAAATACAAGTTCAAAACGGACTAAATCGGGCGAGATTTTTCACTATATATATATACTATGTATACATCCTGAGCACACGAATGTGACAGCATTGAGTAAAAATGGATAACTACATATATGATGATATCTCATTACAAAATTGGAATGACAACATACACGGCGGACTCATGAACTCATTTGTAAATATCAACTCAAGACTTGAGTTCATTCAACATTTGAGCGGACTAATCAAATAAGAAAAGCTCACAAAAAAGTCATTCATAATATTATATTAATTTAGCTTTCATTAATTTTCTTAACATTTTTTCTTCAACATTATGAACAAATTCAACGTGTAAAACCTGTAAGGAAAATACCATACTTGAAAATGTTCAATTCAAGTAAATCGTGCTTACATTTGTCGATAGAATCAGCGTCTTCCTGGATATTTTTTCCATTGATATGTAGCATCACTTGCATTTCAATGTTTTCGTCATTTAAACGACGTCTATTAGGAGTTAACGTCAGTTTTCCTACGCTAAATAATCTCCACCGAAGCACTACTAGGCCGTTCAAGGCCGCTCAAATGTTAGAGGACTCACTGCTTAAGTTGAGCGATTTGAGTCTTTTACATCCCTGGTTGTTTCTAAGGAAATTTGTAACTAAGAGTGAGAAATAAAAAAATTAGTTTGTATGTTGAATTATCCTTCAGCTTATTTTTCTGATGAATCGTATGGCTTATCGCTGTCAACTGCCTTGCAGCAATTTCGTCGGAGTGTTCTCTTGGAAGTGGTGTACACCGCACTCTACTTTAGATTGGAGTACAACAATTTGTATAGTCGTGCCACTGACAGTCTCTGGAATACATACCAGCCCCTGTGCCCTCACTTGTCTTGTATCCATCCTTAAAAATAGAAATATCGTATGTTACCACCATCTCGTTCCCATCCCAGTCACTCTTGGTGGGCATCAATACATAGACACCCCCACCAAAAGATTAGGAAAGGTATTTGATAGTCAGTTTCTTTCCTGCAGTCACTGCAGTCTATCTTCCGAAGTATATTGGAATGTCCAAAACCCCACTCCATCTACCAACCCCCCGCTCTAAGCCGGACAACGCTTATTGCCGCTACCCTCCTGCAGTGGAGATCTAGCGGCAGTAAATCCATCATGACCTCCAGCGCTGCTGTGGGAATGGTGCGCAGTCACCCCGTTATACCCAAGTAAGCGACCCTTTGGATTTTTGACAGCATATCGAGATTACATATCCTCGGCAGTGCCGTCCACCAGATCGTGGAGCCGTAGCAGAGGTTCGGCCGAACTATGGCTGTGTACATCCACTATACCAGTCTGGATTTTAGTTACCACCAAAAGTTCTCTTGCATATGTAGAAGGCCACATTGGCTTTCTTAACACGTTCTTCCAAGTTAGCCTTCCAGCATCGCTTGGAATCGAGTATGATTCCCACATACTTTGCTTCGATGTAGACAGTAAGATACTCTCCACCCAGGATTGGAAGTCTGAAGCCTTGCGCCAGCCTCCTTCTTTTAAAAAGCACCAGCCTCGTCTGCGAGGGGTTTACGCTCAACCCACTATTATTGGCCCAGTTATCCAGTTTAACCAGCGCATACTAGAGTCTTTCACTAATAGTAGAGAGAAATTTGCTAGTTACCAAGATGCACATGTCATACGCATCCAGGATACATATGTCATACGCGTAGGCAACTGCCTTAAAACCCTCTCTCTCTAACTTGATGAGAATTTCATCCATTACCAGTAGCCACAGGAGTGGTGATAGCCCCCCCCCCCCCCTCCCTGTGATACTGCATAACCTTGAGACGCAGCACACTGTTAATAGTAGGTCTGTTCGCGTACTTCTCTGCAAAAACTTTCTGGGTAAAAGCTTACTCGTGTGGTGGGGGAAGAATGTAAAATGCATGAAAAAGTACGGGAACGCTTTTCATGCAATTTCGTGAAAAACAAGAAGAAGAAGTGTAAAATAACATTTGCGAATGAGTGTTGTTTTATTTTTTGTAACTTGCTGCAGCCTTGAAAAGTCCCATGAGAGTATTGGAATACTTAAACTATCTTCATTCGACATTTTGATTGCGCTTTAAAAACTTTTCAGAAAATTCCAAAAATGATTTTTCCTATGACAGTTGTCAATTTTCCTTGCAAGAATTGTGCAGTAACTAAAAACTTCGGGTAAATTCATGCAAGAGGGGAAGCTGTGACGTATGCAAAACTCGTGTAATTTTGTGTGCACGAGAAAGTACGGGAACGGAAATTGGGTAAGTTCATGCAAATTCATTGCAATGCATGGTCCCAAAACTGAGTACGCGAACAGACCTAGTAACGTAGTAAGCACCACTTGTTTTATCAATTAATTGTCTAAAATAAAAAAATATGCTATTTCTCTTCCTATCCTAGAGCTCAGTAGCAATAATTTTGTCATTATAACAAAAAAAAAACTAATGGTCTAAGACCAATTATGATATTCTAAATGAATACCCGTATGTAATTTCGTAAATCACTCGTTTGTGCAAATTTGATTTTCGGAGTGTTTTTTCGCATATATTTCTAGAACGGTTCGTCGGACAGTAAAAACAAAAATGATTATTACCAATTTCATAAGATCTTATATTCTGAGGATTTTTTAGTACAATAAAAACTTCTAGGACTGATCGTTTTCACAGTATACGTAAAACCTAAGTTTTTATATGACAACACCAAGAAAGGTTTTGCGCGATTTAGTTAATTTTTGAAATTTTATTTACTATTATCTCCATGAAAACACCTGTACAGCTTCCTATGTTGATGCGTTCTCAAATTGTCATATTATTGTCCAAATATATAGTGAAAAATGAAATTTTTTGTCATTTTCGACTAGTTTTTTTTAACATTACTTCTATGCGTTAAAAACTGAATGACAATCTTAGTATACTATACCCTATGATTTTCATTTCGGGGTATAAAAAGGAGTTTTAATGCCGTCTAAAAGCTTAATTTTAACTTACGCGATAGTGACATAAGTAGGCCCGCGGTTATTAGAAAACGAACAATATAACAAGTATGTAGCTTTAAGTAAGGCGGCATTTGTGTTTGTATATAGGACATATCGATAATAAAAGCGCATTCCCCTTTCTCATTCACATGCATACTTTTTATGCACTTTTCTTAACATATTATAAATTTTAAAAAGTACCACGTTCATGTCTGGCTTCACGACATGCTCTAATCGCACGAAAAACTTGCACCGCTATGATGTGCCTTTATATTAAATTAGCCAATCAATATTTATTACATACTCATAAAGAAAAATTGTTTTTTTCTACTTCCAGGTGCTGGTATCGGAACAGTCTTCGGATCCCTTATTATTGGTTATGCAAGAAATCCATCTCTTAAACAACAATTGTTCTCATACGCTATCCTTGGCTTTGCCTTATCTGAAGCTATGGGGCTTTTCTGTCTTATGATGGCCTTCTTGCTGCTTTTCGCTTTCTAAAGTGTTCAAAAATTTGCTTTTTGAAAAGAAAATCAGAAAATATACATAAGAACTTTACCATCTTAAGCTAAAAACAAACCAACCAATTTTTGATTCGCAAAGTTGCAGAAAGTTAAAATGTGTTAAAAGGAAAACATTAGGAAATATTATGTGAAAGGGGAACATCCATGGAACATTTATTTGTTTTAAGGACTCCACGAAGTTTTATTGTCACCAAAGGAAATGTTATGAATAAAAGCCATCATTTCATTAATTAAGTGATAACACATTTTTACTTTCTTTTCTTTTTTCTTTAATATAATTTTTCGCATATGATAAATTTCGAACGATGTTCACTTTAAAACAACTTTCAAAGTTTTTTTCTTTATTTTTTATATTTTTAGGGTTTCATTTAATAATAATAGCAGTAGTAATTATTTCATGATTATGTATTTCACGTTTGAAATACAAATACTTAGGGTCAAAGTTTTACGTTAAATCGAATCTTAAACTGCCACAAAACATTTCTCAATCCCCTCCTATTTTAAAAAAATGTTGTACATTTTTAAGAAATCAAGCCCAATGTCGCAAATAATATAATCTCATACTTGGAAGTTGCTGCTTTTCCAATGTTAGCCAGTGATAATTTCCATACAAACGGTGGCTTCTAAGTTATGCATTTATATTATTTTTAGCAAATTTATGAGAGCGGGAAAAAAATGAATTTCGTTTGAATCCATCTGTACATCGGACATTATATGGAGAAAGAACTGATATGGGCACTTACTTTCGTGTTTAATCATTTATCAATTTATTGTTTTTCTAACTGAATGGCTTACATGAATATGTGACTGTGTACACCTATAGAGCGGAAATAAAAGAAAACATAGTTACGATGGTGTTTTTATAATTTTTTTTTTTTTTTTTTTTTTTTTTTTTTTTTTTTTTTTTTTTTTTTTTTTGAAATGTGTTAAAGTGGTATTTTAGTTAACTGGTTCTATAGTCGGTGCATTAGCATTCTGTAGAAGCAATTATTCCAAGTAATTTTGGACCATCGAGAATTTATTTTACAGGGGGCCTTATTCCAGAGTTCGAATCGAGTGTATAAAACCACATCGACGAAGGAAAATTAAAACAAAATTCTACGAAATGTGATAGCAAAACTTCAGGCTTAAGCCAAAATTAACTTAAAGACAAGTTAAGATGCAGTAGAGCACAATTGGAAATTTTTTGGTGTTTTTTTAGAATGAAACAAGTAATTTCATATAACTTGGCTATGCACTATTGTAGTGCAACTGAGACAACGAGTTAAAAACAAAAATCGAGAGAACGTAGGATTATCCGAACGATAAATTCTTATTAAAGCCCTCAAAATCCTTTCAACCTATTCATAATAATGTACATCAGGTCACACTAACTCCCATTTTTAAGAAAAAGATAAATTTCGCTTTGGCTCAGATGCTGAAAGGAGATGTAAGATTCTCATTTTCCCGAAAATATCAGAGAATCCAGCATGAGTTCTCCCAATTAATCTCTTCATAGCAAAACGAATGTAAACAGAAACACGTGCTGTTCAAATATCATAGGATTACAGCAACAACACGTGACCAAACATCAATATTTCATGAAAATCGGTTTTCACAAAAGCGCGGAATCATTTTATGAGAGTAAAACGTGAAAACTCCGCCCCTTCTCATTTATTTACGAAAATGAAATATAATTGCCATTCTGTTTCGTTGCATGCACTTGCGCTTTCCCATTTTTTACCTTTATTCATAAAAGTTTTAAAGATAATTTGATTTTCTTTTCTTCCTTTTCTCGCTCCTAAATTTTTTTTTGCCCATAATTGTTAAATATTATATTTTCCTTTGTATTGCAAATACTTTCAACGAAATATTGCAATTTTTCGTCGGTGAAATATCGGGAGAAAAAACGTACTATTAAGCCTCATTTTCATCGGTAAGTTAATTCAGTTGTCTAATTTTCCTGTTAATTTTGTGATTCTAAGACTAATTTGAATTTCTATGAAAGAAAAAGTAGGTTATACATTTTTTTTTATATTTATATATTTACATATTATAGTAAATTTCGACACTTTAGCATCCGATTACAAATGTAAACAGGCATAAATGTTGAGGTTAAGGTGAAAATCTTACCAAACTTAGCTTTGCTGCGATAAATTTTTATTATCGCACGAAAAATAGGAAGAGTAAGCATGTTTTGCTTCAGCCAATCAGAGCTCTGTCGCATGTGATAAATCGCCCTCGTGAACAAGCCCTAATTTTTTCACCTCGGAAGCAGTTAACTAATTTGTCGTGCTTTTAGGCGCGTATTCTGACATTAATTCATTTTTATTTATTTTGTGGTTGATAAAAAGGATAAATCAAAATGAATATGGTGAATATAATTTGAGGTAAAAGGTAAAATGTCAAAATATGTGACTAAAATATACTCCTAAGCTAAAATAAAAGATCAAAACCACCCCCCCCCCCCTTCTGATATGTACTCTATAGAACTGTATAAGTCGAAGCTGATGTCCACTTAAGATTTATTTATATTTATTATTTTTGAAATGGCGTTGTTTCGAAAGATTGAAGTGTATGTTTTCATTCAATTTTAGTATTTTGTAAAATTTACATTTAAAATTTCTGTGAGCGAGTGGCTAAGTTCTTACTCGACCCCCTTCGGTACTAGTTATTTGTTCAATGCATTCAGATGGGCCTGTTTACAGCTCCCTGATATGCAGAAAAATTCTTAGTTTAACAACACGCCCATTTTCCCATAGCATAGTTTTCGTCGATGAATGGCACCTGGGGGGGGGGGGGGGGGATGTCTCCCTTCACCAACGTAAAGTGAAGTATTATGCATCAGGCGGAACCACAATAGAAATATACATTTACTTACGTAAAGCGAACGCGCCCTTCAATTTAACAGGCGTACACAAATTAACTTTAACTCGTGTGAGGGGAACTTTCGTTAAGTTTAAATATCAAATTTTCAGTAAGAATCGCACATTCCGTAAGAACGCGATGTGTCAAACAGTTAAATTGTTATTAAATGATTAAAAGTGCAATGTAAAACTTAAAATGGAATAAAAATGGTACTGTGAATTAATAGAAAGCACAAATCTTCAATTAAATCAACTTAAAATTGTTAATTTTTTCACTTTTACCACTTTTTAAAATTTAACACATAAAATGTCATTCGGGCACTGCGAATTAATAGAAGGCACAAATCTTCAATTACATCAACTTCCATTTGTTAATTTTTTCACTTTTACCACTTTTCAAAATTGAAAACATTCAAGATAATAACTTGTGGCGACGTGGCTGATCTGACTCTGTTATTTCCAAACTTCGGTCAAGCCATCGTATAAACCTGGTAAATCACTGTCCTAAATTCACTTTAATAATACCTTGCTGAACGCAGAGAACCTTAGCTAGGTAGGCTGTGATTTTTGTTTAGATTTAAGAAAAATAAAAAAATTGTTATTCTGCTGTCAGTTAAGATTAGGAGAACAACTCCGAAGAATAAAATAAAATAATCGACTTTTTCATGAAGCCAAACAAGAGGAATTTTTATTTACCATTCACAGCAATTATTATCTCTCCACCGAAGTAGCTCCTCTTACGCATTGAGTGAACAGAGGAAGGTTTCGCTTGACTGTTGACATAGCCGCTGCTCAACCGCAGAAGACCTCCTGCTTCTATCATTACGGATTCTACGGTAGCACATAACCTCAAGAGTATTTGGAGGGCGAATACCGCTGCCGTTTCATCCATGCCTCCGCCCTTGGCGCGAATTATATATTGTTTTGCTTTCAGCCTAGGTGTTCCTGTTCTATGCCAGTGTTGAGTTTATTAATGTACTTCTAGTACTCTCATCTGAGCACCTTTTGATCTGGAACACGGCACGGTAATCACACTTCCTGCCGTCAAGATGATTGGGCGTTTTACTTAATTGTCCCGAGATAGGTAGAGCAGCGATGCGTATGGAGCAGCTTACTAGCTTTACTCCCAGTACGGTTCAATGGAGCAGCTTATTAGCTTTACTCCTAGTATAGATGAACGGAGCAGCTTACTAGCTTTACTCCTAGTATAGATGAACGGAGCAGCTTACTAGCTTTACTCCTAGTATAGATGAACGGAGCAGCTTACTAGCTTTACTCCTAGTATAGATGAACGGAGCAGCTTACTAGCTTTACTCCTAGTATAGATGAAC
Source organism: Dioctria linearis (assembly GCA_963930735.1). Lineage (NCBI taxonomy): Eukaryota > Metazoa > Arthropoda > Insecta > Diptera > Asilidae > Dioctria > Dioctria linearis. The sequence goes on from OZ005741.1 coordinate 253,280,910, forward strand.
GGAGCAGCTTACTAGCTTTACTCCTAGTATAGATGAATGGAGCAGCTTACTAGCTTTACTCCTGGTATAGATGAATGGAGCAGCTTACTAGCTTTACTCCTGGTATAGATGAATGGAGCAGCTTACTAGCTTTACTCCTGGGTAAGTGAAACAACTCGTGTTCTGTTGCTACTAACTGACTAACTCACTTACTAACTTCTTTATTCAAAATCATAGTTTATTTATACAGTTTTTCACTTAATACTATTGTTATTTCCTTACTACGCTAAGCTATTTTTCATCACAGCATTTATTCGTATATAAATATTATTTCCGCAAAATGCTTCTTTGTGGCATTCATAATTTAATTTCCGCAAAGCTTTTGCCGGTTTGTTGTTATTACATCACGGCATTCATCGCTTTCACATGTACATACATCAATACTTCCGCAGACCGTTCGCCGCTTTGCTGCTATTATGACATCATCGTGAACCATTGTTTCGTTCACCTGAGTTCTACCGCTGGCGCAAGGTTATCAAATTGCATGGTGTGAATTCTTGCGCGCAGGGGATTGTGTCACTGCCTTCACTTGTTTCTTTATATGATTAAGAAATTGGTGTAGGTCAGTAGCGAGTGACTTTACTGAACTTGCAAATATGTTTGTAGATATATGTTTATACTTGCAGCTGGGAATTGTAATTCTGCATGCAATGAGAATGCTGTAGGTATGTACATATCTACATGTTTGCATTTCTTTATTGATGCATGAATTTCAGAATTCTGCGTGAAGCGAAATCGATTCAGAGATGCATGCATGTATGTATATACATGTTTAATTGATGCCAATGGATGCTCTGTATGTAACACCAGTGAGTACCTTTAGCTACCCATCAAGAACTATTCGTACGCCAGGGCATAGCACTACTTCAACACTGGTGCAGGGCATACAACTAAGGCCTGTAGCTGTCGAGTTCGTACAGCGCCGGTCGGCAGATTGACATTGATCTAACTTGAGACTGACTTCGACTAGCCTCAACCACAGAAAATTCACACGCCTGACCGTCATAGGGACCGTCAGGACCAGTCGTGAACAGTTCTCTGCCCGTTCACTACGAAACCGTTTTTCTCTATATTTCAGACCAAGTGGAACTCTTTCGGCAGACTTTTGTGGGAAGCGACGAGTTAGACTATATCTCAGTCTTATCGCCGACATTCTTACAGCACTAAAGTCTACCCTCCGATCTGCAAGAAGAAACAACACCTACTATATCAATACCTTCTACCTTATCAAGATTGCATTTTATACGGCGTATATCTGGTTCGATATCAAGATTTCATCTATACTGTGAGTATCTGCTTGGATATCCTCAAATCCCCTAGAGGAGATCGCATCTACTGCATCAACACTTAAACCCGTTCTTAACGAGTTTACACCTTGTGTCCCTGCTACTTAGCGAGCCGCAGATAGTACAGTCGTCCAGACGTAGTAGCTCAAGACTTGTCAAGACACACACAACGCTTATTCATAGTAGGGGCATAGCCCCCACTATATTGGTGACACCGACAAAGAGCCGCAGTCATCGACATCAGAAGAAATTTAGAAGAATATAAAAGGTCAGATAGTTTAGGTTTTTTTTTTGTTGTATTTAGAATATTTTTACAGGTTTAACTTCACAAACTTACATTCATAAAGATTTTTTTTTTTTTTTTTTATTAGATAACATTTTCTTTGTTGACTATATTCAATTTAATTGTTTCAATTGCGATATTATTAAGACACTTTGTTAACTCTCTCGTTCAGTAACGTCTTACTTTTTCTGTGATCCAAGTAAATTATCTAAATTTTCTTGTACATTGACAATTCTATTTGATTCGTAATTTTACAATTTTGATTAATCTCTCTCGCTCTCACCTAATTCGACGTTATTCACTACAGTCTCTTACGTTGCGTGGTTTAATCGGCATTTGAAAATTCCCTCAATTTTTGTTGTGCAATAACGTCTTTGTGATTTCAATAGTCTATCGTTAGGAAATAACTGAGCCAACCAGTCAGTCAGACGCCAGCATGGACTCTACTAACAGTAGTGATCCGAACTCCAATGCTACCTTGCCAGCCAATTCAATTAATTCGGCGATGTTGGGTGCTGTGTCTGTTAAGACAACCCCCTTTTGGAAAAATGATCCTGATCTGTGGTTCGTTCAGCTTGGCCGGTATCAATCAAGATACTACTAACTTTTACCCTTAGAATATAGAGAGTACAGGATGTTTGCACTCGGCAAAAAGGTCAACGGTCTCGTAGAATCAGCAATTACTTGCTCTATAAGCGGGCGCTTGCCCCCAAAAACAATAACGCTAATTCTAGCGAATAATTCTTGCATTCAATGTGTCATTGCAAATATTTTTATGAATATGACACCCAGTCAAAGGTGCAAGAGAAGAATGCAAGAATTACTCGCCTGATTGTAATTTAAGTATTAGCATTTTATATTTAAGTTATTTCGTTATTCGATTTTTTTTTTGTTATCGCCTTGCATAGCCAAGCAATTTATTGCAATTTTAAATTATTAAGATGTATGTAGGTATTGATTTTCGCAATTAGTGGTAGGTAGGAACATATTAAGATTTGCTTAGTTAAGTGCAATTTTAATATAAATTGAATATAATTTGTAATAAACAGTCAGTCTTGTTTTTAGTAGCAAACAGTTGTCTTAATTTTGAGTTCACTTAATCAAAGCTTCCCTTTCAGATATATAATTTTGGTGTAGTGGTACAAGAGCCGCTGCACTCTCATCAAAAGCCAAGGTGTAACACCTTGACTTGTTAAAACTTTCGTAGAGAACAAAATAGTTCTTGAACATTGGTGACCCCGACGTGATTCAGGTGAAACACTTGAATCGCAGTTCAACTATACTCAGAGCAATCATCTTGAAGCCGTAATGGAGAAGCTAGCGAAGGAGCAGGACACTGTAGGAACGGAACTGCAAAAGGTTTTGATAAACTACAAAAAAGACGGAGACGACAGAAAAACCAAGGAGTATTACGAAGAAAGATTGAGACGACTGGAATCATTCTGGTCCACCTTCGATTCAAATGACAGTAAAATTAGAGCCCTACCTAAAGTTCCTCTGGAGCATGGGTACTTTACAAAGGCGTACTACGAAGAAATACACGACATATACGAATCATGCAAGACCCACTTTGAGGAACAATTACAGTCCTTCCAAGAAGACGAAGCCAGCAACGATGATTATAACGCAACTCAATCTGAAGACAAGTCAACAGAAAATGCATCAAGGCCACTGATTACGTTAGCCAAGTCAAATTCACCAGAAGAACAGTCTACTCCGTTGTTGTCTGAAGCCTCAGCAGATATAACTAGAATCATTAGAAGGCAAAGAGGGATCATACAATCTTTACGCCGTCTTATTGATAACACGTACGAGTCAGATGATCATCCCGAACAGTACTACCACATTAGACTCCAGACCTTAAATCAATACTGGGTCAAAATAGAGGAGTATAATCACTCCATTTGGGAGCTCGCAGATGAGCCAAGCACAGTGGGCTATAAGATTGAAGACTATATTCAGCTCGAAGAAGAGGTGCAAAAACAGCAAGTAAGTCTCTCTGCTAAAATCGCAAGGCTTGGTGCACCACAAGAGGCTGCAACCTCCATACCAGCCAACACGACACTCAAGCTGCCACAAATATCACTTCCCAAGTTTGATGGAGACTCTTTAAAATGGCGTCAGTTCGCAGACCTATTTACTGAAATGGTACACAAACAGCAGATGGCAAATGTACAGAAAATGTGGTACCTGAAAATGAATTTGGTTGGTGAAGCTGAAAGACTCATTAGGCACTTGAGTTTATCTGAAGACAATTACACAGCTGCGTGGAAAATGCTCCATGAAAGATATGAAAATCGCAGACTGCTCGTATCTGCCCTGGTAAACAAACTATTATCACAGCCAAGTCATGCTACTGACGCTGCATCTGCGAGCAATATAAAGAATTTGCATGACACAACGCAAGAATGTCTCATGGCGTTAGAGAACCTTAAAATCTCAACTGCTGACTGGGGCCCCTTATTATTGCATATCTTGATAAAAAGGCTAGATAGAGCCACTCATACCTTGTATGAACAATCATTGACCAACCCAAGGGAGATACAGTCCATGAAAGAATTCTTGAAATTTCTACAAACAAGATTTCAATCACTGGAAGCCCTGGGTAACAAACTAAGACATACAGAGGACATTCAGAGAAAATCCAACAGCGCCAAATCCTTGTCATCAGTTGTACACACCAACTCATCAATCAGGCAAGCTGCTTGTGTGGTATGCAAAGGAAATCATCCTTTATTCGCATGCAAGGACTTCTTGAAATTAACATCAGCAGCTAGATTAAATCTGCTCCGCAAACACGAACTGTGTGTCAATTGTCTAAGATCAGGACACAATGCCACAGGCTGCAATGCTCGAGGATGCACAAAGTGTAATAAATGGCATAACACCTTAGTGCATCTAACTACACCAGATCATTCATCATCAACACAAGTCAGAGATTCCAATACACTCCAGACACAAGTAGCTAGCAGACCATCTATATCACCAGGATTGGTGGATCAGGGTTCAACTGTAGCAACCATTACCAATCAGGGTCAAAGAAAATATACACTGCTCAGTACAGCTATAATAAAATTGATTAACAACCAAGGCAAATGTGTGGAAGGTCGAGCTGTATTAGATTCAGGTTCGCAAGTTAACCTAATTACTGACAGATTAGTCAAGAAGTTAAACTTGAATACATCAACTGATTCAATGTGTATACAAGGCATTGGCGACAAGAAACAGTGAACACAGAAAAGAGTGAGTGTACAAATGCAATCCGCATTAAATGGCTTCTCTGCGAGATTGGAGGCATTCGTCCTTCCACATATAATCTCATCTCAGCCGACGCAATTGATTAACACGTCAAAGTGGTCTATTCCACACAATATTCAGCTAGCAGACCCTGATTTCAACCAGCCAGAACGTATCGATATCTTACTAGGTGCTGAATTCTACCTCCAGCTACTGTCAATTGGCCAAATAAGATTGAAGAATGATGGACCAATCCTGCAAAATACATTGTTGGGATGGATAGTTTCAGGAAAGATCAATGTAACAAGGCCAGCGACAGCAACATGCAGCATCTGTAGTGAAGACGAGAGCATAGATCAAAGAATTGAAAAATTCTGGAAACTGGAAGAGCCTATGGAAGTCAAGTCCAATCGCACTCCATTAGAGAAGCGCTGTGAAGATCATTTCACTCAAACAACTAGAAGGAGTTCCGATGGGCGTTACATAGTAAAGCTACCATTCGCTGACGCCCCAAGTAAGCTGGGAGAATCCAAAGACATAGCCATCAGACGATTCATCGCACTAGAAAAAAGGTTAGCTAAGAATCCCACCTTACGATGTCAATATACAGAATTTATGAACGAGTATCTAAGGGCAGGACATATGGAACCCATCAATCTTGAGACTATTGAGCCACCATATTATTTCCTGCCTCACCACAGCGTATTGAAACCAGATAGTACGACGACACCACTGAGAGTCGTGTTTGATGCATCTGCAAAGACGTCTTCAAACATATCGCTAAACGAACTACTATGTGCAGGACCTACCATTCAAGATAAACTCTTCGCCATCCTGCTGCGTTTCAGAATGACACGATTTGTATTTACCGCTGATATTCAAAAAATGTATCTGCAGGTAATACTAGATGAGGAAGATAGAAAATACCACATCATAGTTTGGAGAAACCATCCAAATGAGGCTCTTAGATACTATCAACTATGCACAGTTACATATGGAACGACATCAGCTCCATATTTAGCAACAAAGTGCTTGCAAAGGTTGGCCCAAGAACGACCCGAAAACTATCCACTTGGATCTCAGGTTTTAAAAACTGACTTTTATGTTGACGATGTTATGACGGGATCCAACAGCATGGTGGAAATCCTCGAAATGCAAGAGCAACTTACAAAATTGCTTCGCGAAGGAGGCTTCACTTTGAGAAAATGGTGCGCCAATCATCCTAGACTCCTTCAAAACGTCAAACCAGAAGATCAAGAAGTGCAATTAGATTTTACAGATGAAACTGAAGAGCGGATCAAAACTCTAGGTTTGACATGGCTACCAAAGACCGATAATTTTTGTATAAAGGTCAATGAAGCCAATGAGCAAAGAGTGTCAAAGCGAATAGTAGCATCAGACATAGCAAAATTGTTTGATCCTCTCGGAATGATGGCTCCTGTTATAGTCACCGCCAAAATCTTTCTGCAAGAGTTATGGCAACTTCGACTTGATTGGGATGCGGCCCTACCTCAAGATTCACACACCAAATGGATGAAATTTCGTTACGACCTAAGGCATCTGAAAAACATACAGGTTCCTAGACATATTTTTGGCCATGAAACCTCCAAACAAATGCAGATTCACGCTTTTTCCGATGCCTCCGAAAAGGCGTATGGGGCAGCGATCTACATGCGATCCATCAACCAAAGGGGATCAATTATAGTGCGCCTATTGTGCGCCAAATCCAGGGTAGCTCCACTAAAGAAGGCAACAATCCCGCGTCTAGAACTATGTGCTGCTAACCTAGCTGCACAACTTACCAACCGAGTAAAGGAAATTCTAGGAGCCAAAGACATACCCACATACTACTGGACAGATTCCGAGATTGTCCTAGCATGGATAAATCTTCATCCTTTCAGACGTTTGTGGCAAACAGGATATCATCCATCCAATCATTATCCATAGTAGAACAATGGCGTCATGTTGGTTCTAAGGAAAATCCAGCTGATGTTCTCTCCAGAGGAATTTCTCCAGAAAAATTGGCAACCTGCAATATCTGGTTCTACGGACCACCATTCTTACATGGAAGTGAATCAATATGGCCTCCATCATATGTAAAAGAGAGACAAGTTAGTCTGGAAAGAAAGGGCATAACTTTATCAGCAACAACAAATGATAAATCAAGGAACAATGTATTAGAGAAGCCTATTCTTGACATCAATCACGGAAATTCATTCCGTAAGCTGTAGCGCATCATCGCCTATATATTTCGATTTGTGAATAATACTAGAAGGCTAAATAGTCAAGGAATAAAGAGTCACACGTTAACGGCAGGAGAGTTGGACGAAGCCCTTTATTTTATAATAAACAATATGCAAGCAGGAGAATTTAAAGAAGACATCAGCCATATTCGTCAATATAATGAAACGAACAAAAACAGTTCACTCAGCACTTTAACTCCATTCCTTGATGAGAAGGGCCTCGTTCGTGTTGGGGGAAGACTAGAAGCGTCCATGCTATCTTATGACGCACGCCATCCGATGCTGCTGCCATACGCTCATCAATTCACTAAGCTGCTAATGAATGACATTCACAAAGAAAATTTACATGTGGGTCCGCAAGCATTGCTTAATATCACTAGACAACGCTTTTGGCCTATTAAAGGCAAGTCAATTGCACGATCAATAGTACAGCACTGCACTCGTTGTGTAAGGGCAAAACCGAAAATGTTTACACAACTAATGGGTAACCTCCCAGCTGCCAGAGTTCAACCTGCTCGGCCATTTGTCAACTCTGGAGTTGATTTTTGTGGACCAATAACAATCCATTATCGTTTAAGAGGCAAAAGACCCCACAAGGGATACGTTGCAGTATTCTGCTGTTTCGCTACAAAGGCCGTCCATCTCGAGGTAGTTAGTGACCTAACCACAGATGCCTTCATCGCTGCACTAAAACGCTTTATAGGCAGAAGAGGTCATTGTCTCAATCTTTATTGCGACAACGCAACGAACTTCGTGGGAGCGAAGAATCAACTGCAAGAACTTAAAGAAATCATCTATTCAGATCAGTCAAAAGAAAGAATTTCTACCAGTTGCAGTACAAGAGGCATTGACTTCCATTTTATACCACCAAGGGCTCCTCATTTCGGTGGACTTTGGGAAGCCGCAGTCAAATCTGCTAAACATCTCTTACATAGAAGCATTGCATCAACGTCGTTAACCTATGAGGAGTTAGAAACTGTAATGATAGAGATAGAAGCGATATTGAATTCTAGGCCACTTACGTCAATGTCCAATGATCCGAATGACTTGACCGCCCTAACACCGGGCCACTTTCTTATTGTAGAGCCTCTAACATCCACAGTTGATGCTAGGTCAGAACCGATCAAGACAAATCTACAGAACAGGTGGAAAATGATCACACACCTAAAACAAGAATTCTGGATACGTTGGTCAAAGGAATACCTCAACGAATTGCAATACCGCCTCAAATGGAATCGAATCTGTCACAATGTTAAACCAGGAAGCATAGTGATCTTGAAAGAAGATAATCTACCCGTCATGAAATGGCCTTTAGGTAGAATTTTAAAAACTTACCAGGGCAATAATGGATGTATCAGAGTAGCAGACGTAAAGACTGCGACCGGAATTCTTCGGCGACCTATACATAGGCTCTCCCCACTTCCATGCGAAGAAGAGTCATCAGACTGCGAACCAACACCATCTGTATCACACAAGGAAGACAACCAATCCCATGAAGGTCATAAACGTCAGCACGAATCATCTCAAACGGGGACGAATACAATCAACCAATCGAACGATATTACACCATCGAATCGAGACAGTAGACGCATTACAGAAGCTCCAAGGAAGAAAATGCGTCCTTCAATTGGATCTGCACTAATAAGTTTACTCTTAACTTGCATAATTCTTCCAATCACTGAAGCAAATCCAATCGAAAACACAAGGTTTCATAATCGCCCGGGTATCCGGTTTGACAAAATGGGAACAACAAGCTTAGTGTCACCTGAATGGGATCTGGTGGTATACTATGATCTGAAGTCATATTGGCTTGAATATGCGGCACTCATCAAGGGTACCACTGCAGTGCAGCATCTCTGTAACCAGATCGACACTAACAGTGGTTGCACTGAGATACTTAAACAACTAGAACACATTAAGGATGAGATAGACAGAGACAATGAGCTGCTTTCGGCCGATTCATCAGCCCTTAGACAAAAACGGGGAGCACTCAATTTCGTGGGAAACATAGCTAACTCATTATTCGGAGTTCTCGACAACGAATACGCAGAGAAAATGTCTCAAGTCATTCAGGATATCAAGGAAGATGACAATCACTTACTTTCTCTCTTAAAAAATCAAACTCCATAGTGGATTCCACCATTAATATAATGAAACGAGATCAGCTAGCTACTCAAGAAAAATTCCACGCAATAAACAATCAGTTGAGTCAACTAAGCAACCAGATCGACACTACTGAAAAGGAAGTCTATCAACAAAAGGTACAGCACCTTGTGATGTCATTATCCCTCCAGTTAATATTGATTATCACAAGTGTATAGAGAATTCAGTCATCTCTCATAAACACGTTAACCGACATCCGTCACGGAAAAATCAGTCCACTGCTGCTTGCACCCCAACAACTAAGGGAAGCAATAGCAGTCATAAAAATAAACTTACCATCAACTTTGCGCTTGCCAATGAAACAAAATGAGATCTTACATCTATATCAACTAATGACAGTGAAAGGACGGGTAGTTGACAAACTCGCAATCTTCCAAATTAAACTACCACTCATAAATGCAGAAGAGTTCGAGTTATTGAAAGTACTTCCAATACCATTCCTGATAAATGGAACACTAATGTGCATAAGGCCGCATTCGACCTATTTAGCTATCAGCTCGCATCGTGACAACTATTACCCGCTGTCCGATCACGAAATTTCGTCATGCGTGGCAACTGGATATGAGGAACATTATCTATGCAATCAGCATCATCCAATATACAACAGAGGGTCTCAAATCAGCAAGTGTGAGATCAGTTTCTTAAATGACGCACCCACTCCAAAGGAGTGTCAATTAAAGGAAATAAGAGACAACTCAGTATGGATTCAGACTCTCCATAAAAACAAATGGATATATGCACTTACGGAGGCCTTAACAATCAACGCGGTGTGTGAAAATAAGGCCTTTACTACAACATTGCAAGGATCTGGCCTCCTAACCATCCAACCCAATTGCATACTTAAGCATGATTCAGTTACTATCGAAGGGCAACATAAATATCCGAGTAATATAACAACATCATATGAGAAGCTGATTAATGATTTCAACACGTCAGTTTCATGGTCATCGGCGGTCCCAGCCTTGGTAGATTCACCCACTTACCATGCACAATGGAAGGAACTGAGCCTCTTACAGCAACAACTCTCATCTCAAAAGCTAGAGCTGCCGAAATTAATACACGAACGGACATCTCACACAACCATCATTGGATATATCAGTATCTGTCTTACAATAATTGTGTTCATATCATTAACTACAAAATTAATATTATCAAAAAGGCAGAAGCAGCAGTCTACAGTGCCAATACCCAAACCTAGGAATCACAAAGAGCCGGACTTTAGTGTCACCATAGATTGAACATTCGTTCAACGTGGGGGAGAATGTTTGCACTCGGCAAAAAGGTCAACGGTCGCGTAGAATCAGCAATTACTTGCTCTATAAGCGGGCGCTTGCCCCCAAAAACAATAACGCTAATTCTAGCGAATAATTCTTGCATTCAATGTGTCATTGCAAATATTTTTATGAATATGACACCCAGTCAAAGGTGCAAGAGAAGAATGCAAGAATTACTCGCCTGATTGTAATTTAAGTATTAGCATTTTATATTTAAGTTATTTCGTTATTCGGTTTTTTTTTGTTATCGCCTTGCACAGCCAAGCAATTTATTGCAATTTTAAATTATTAAGACGTATGTAGGTATTGATTTTCGCAATTAGTGGTAGGTAGGAACATATTAAGATTTGCTTAGTTAAGTGCAATTTTAATATAAATTGAATATAATTTGTAATAAACAGTCAGTCTTGTTTTTAGTAGCAAACAGTTGTCTTAATTTTGAGTTCACTTAATCAAAGCTTCCCTTTCAGATATATAATTTTGGTGTAGTGGTACAAGAGCCGCTGTACTCTCATCAAAAGCCAAGGTGTAACACCTTGACTTGTTAAAACTTTCGTAGAGAACAAAATAGTTCTTGAACACAGGAAGTGTGATAAGCCAAATTTGGTGTAGACAAATTCTGGTTGTGTTAGTATCTGTTGCCGCTGTAGTGAACGCTCAGTACAGCCGTGTAGTAGAATCAATATAGAGAGCGGGGCAACAAGATATATGGTTGAAAATATTACTTTGCTCCGATCGAAAATGTTCTTATTCGCTGTCACTACGCCACATACCTAAGGAGTTTGGCAGCTGTCACAAACGTAAACAAAACTCGGTGGAGGAAGGATTTTTTCGACAGCTAAACATAGATTTGTCTCTTTCTCTGCTAAAAAATCCTCGCTCATGCACACGAATTTTACAGGTATCAAGACTTCCTGTTGTCTCTATATTCTAAGGTTTTACCACGTCGTTGGGGCGCTCGACGCGGATGTCGCTCAACTCGTAAGTGACATTCTGCGTACACTACCGACAGTAGTCAAATACAGTACTATCAAAGAGACGTTAATCTCTAGACTTTCTGGAAGTACTAACCAAAAGTTGAAACAACTCCTTACTGAGCTTACACTGGGTGATGCACATCCCTCACAACTACTGCGTGAGATGCGGGCACTTAATGGTCAACTTAATGAGGCGATATTGAAGTCACTTTGGCTTCAGCGATTGCCGACAAATATGCAGGCGATTCTGGCCTGCAATCCAGGAGCACTTGAAGTGTTGGCAACATGTGCAGATAAGATAGCCGAGGTGAGTCCTAAAGCGGAGATATTCTCAGTAGATTCTCCCTTAGGCAGCACACAAAGGTTACTAGTCGATTTGGAAAGAAAATTAAGGAACCTCGCCAGCATGTTTGAGAAGTCGCTTTCACGCCGCAATCCTGTTAGACAAAGCACTTCAAGAAGTGGCTCCAGGAACCGAGCATCTTCTCAGCATTCTTCTATCGACACAGGTCAAAGTTTCTGTTGGTATCACCGTAAATTCGAAACGAGAGCAAAGAAATGTATTGCTCCTTGCAAATTTAAAGGGAGTGGTCTAAATTCTTGCAATGAGGACCCAAACTAATATGCCCTCCGCCATTAACGATGGGTGGAGCCGGCATGCAAAGAAGTCGTCTTTACATTTTCGACAGGTCTTCAAAAAAAAGTTTCCTGATTGACACTGGGGGGGATGTTTCCGTCATCCCGAAAACATCTTTCCATCGTTTTTCAAATTCGAATTTGCAGTTGGTAGCGGCGAATTCCTCCCCTATCAGTACGTTTGGTAGAAAATTAATGTCATTGGACTAGGGTCTACGAAGGTCTTTTCCTTGGCAATTTGTGATAGCAGATATCCCCAGACCCATACTGGGCGCAGATTTCCTGTGCCAGTATTGTCTCTTAGTGGATATTAAAAAGAAGTAACTTATAAACCCACTCACTTCCTTATCATCATTTGCCCAACGTATAATTTGTCAAGATGCTAGTCTTTCCGTACTGATTAACTCCGAAAATCCAGAGTCTTCTTAAAAAATTTCGTGACATCACCGTCGAGACAGGATTCACAAGTCAGGTAGTACACACGGTTACGCATCGAATAATCACCAAAGGCACCCCCATTTAGTCTAAAGATCGCCAGCTTTCTCCCGAAAAATTGTTAATGGCCAAAAAGGAGTTTGAATTTCTTTTGAATCAGGGAATCTGCCGACCTTCAAACAGTCCTTGGTCGTCACCACTGCACCTGGTTCAAAACAAAAGAAAAATGGAGAATGGATACCATGCGGGGACTACAGACGGCTAAATTCCAGTACAGTACCGGACCGTTACCCGGTTCCATTAATTCATGACTTTTTTTATCAGTTAGAGAATTGTTCTTTCTTTTCAACTCTGGACTTAGTGAAAGCATATCATCAGATTCCAATTGAACCTAAGGATATCCCGAAAACGGCAATTAGCACACCTTTTGGACTTTTCGAGTTCACGCGGATGACCTTCGGATTGTGCAACGCTGCTCAGTCTTTCCAAAGGTTCATCCACATGGTTCTGCAAAAGTTTTCGTTCGGTTTTGTTTATTTGGACGATATTTTAATCGCTTCTAAAATCAAAAATCGAGCACTACTCGCACTTGGAACAAGTTTTCAAACGCTTGCAGGAGTATGGCCTCATATTAAATGTTGAGAATTGTGTCTTTTTGCAGACGCAGGTCAAATTTTTGGGTCATTTGATTACACCACAAGGCATTAAACCAGCTCCCGATCGTGTGGAAGCAATTTCCAAATTTAAAATTCCGGAAAATGTAAAACAATTACGACGCTTTCTGGGCATGATAAATTTCTATCGCCGTTTCTTGCCCCACGCAGCAGCACATCATGCTAGGTTAAACAGCTATCTGTCCGGTTCAAAAAAGGACGGCGCTAAACGCATTGATAGGTCTAACGAGGCAATGGAATCCTTCGCACTCGCTAAAGCTCAACTGGCTCAAACTGCACTTCTCGCTTTTCCTATGGCATCAGCGGAATTGTCATTATGGGTAGACGCTTCGGATACTGCCATTGGTGCTGCGATTCAGCAGAAAGTCGATAATAACTGGCAACCTTTAGGATTTTACTCCGTCAAGCTGAACAACGCTCAGCAAAAGTATAGTACTTATGACAGAGAGTTACTAGCGGCTTACAGAAGCATAAAATATTTCAAATACTTACTTGAGGGTCATACGTTCACGCTGTACACGGACCACAAACCTTTACAATACGCTTTTCAACAAAATCCAGAGAAGGCTTCGCCTCGACAATTACGTCACTTGGACTTCATAGGTCAGTTTACTACTGATATCAGACATGTGTCTGGAAAAGATAATGTCGTGGCCGACGCTCTGTCGAGAGTCGATGAAATTCAGCTTCCCGGCGCAATCGATTTCGAAGCTATGGCTGAAGCGCAAAATCAAGATTCGGAATTTCAGCAAATGCTTCAAAATTCTCAATACAAATTTGAAAAATTTCCGATTTTCGGCTCAAGCGTTAAATTATACTGCGAAGTTTCAGGAACAACAATCCGTCCGTTTATCCCCACTGCCTTCAGAACTCAAGTGTTCAAAACCATGCACAATTTATCCCATCCGAGCATCCGTACAACCAACAAAATGGTCACGTCTAAATACTTCTGGCCGTCCATAAATAAGGATGTCAACTCCTGGGCACGGTCCTGCTTAGCTTGTCAGCGTAGTAAGGTTTCCAGACACGGTAAAATCCCTTTGGGCTCATTCCACGAGTGCTCTGGACGTTTTCAAACTATTCACATAGACATTATCGGCCCTATGCCACCTTCGCAAAATTTCAGATATTGCCTTACAATCATTGACAGGTTCACTAGATGGCCAGAAGCCGTTGACATTAGTGCAGAGACAGTCGCAACCGTACTCTGTCAAGTTTGGACAGCGCGCTTTGGTGTTCCCAGGACTATCGTTACAGATCAAGGTGCACAGTTGGAATCCTCGCTGTTTGCAGAACTTTCAAAATTATTAGGCTTCCATCGTAACCGAACTACTGCCGATCATCCTCAGGCTAACAGATTTTTGGAAAGATGGCACCGAACACTCAAAGCTTGTTTAATGGCATACTAGGAGAAGACTTGGACAAAGATCTTGCCATTTGTATTGCTAGGTTTGCGAACCACTTTTAGGGAGGAATTCCTCGCTACCCCTACGACGAAAGCTTCCGCATCCCTGGCGACTTTCTCCAAAATTCGCAGTATAGACCTCAAAATCAATTCGTTGTGTCACTTCGTAACATCTTCACTGACGTCAGACCCGTTCCTGCGTCAAACCACTCTCGGCAATCCACCTTCAAATTTAAGGAATTTGATAAGTGCTCCCACGTGTTTCTTAGAACTGACGCAGTAAGGTCGTCACTTCAATCACCTTATGAAGGGCCTTTTGAAATTGTTAAGCGCACGAGGCATTTCTTCACCCTCAGGGTCAAAAGCAGACAGGTTAACGTCTCAATCGATCGTTTGAAACCCTGCTTTGCAGCTCACGAAGTGTCTGACGAAGGTCAAATTCAGTCAACGTCTGAAGGTTGTCCGGTGCACCAGCATCGAGAAAGACATCACCAACCTGCGTTGGACGACTTTAGCGGTTCAACAACATTACAAGATACGGCAACATCTGCGTCGAGCGCACCTTCACGGCATATCAGGTTCTCACTAGACGTTCCATTAAGTATACCTGTGTGGACTACTCGAGCTGGACGAATCACAAGACCTCCACAACGTTTTTGTAGCGCTGAAACCTAAGGTTTCACTGGCAGGGGAGTATATGTGGCGACGTGGCTGATCTGACTCCGTTATTTCTAAGCTCCGGTCAAGCCATCGTATAAACCTGGTAAATCACTGTCCTATATTCACTTTAATAATACCTTGCTGAACGCAGAGAACCTTAGCTAGGTAGGCTGTGATTTTTGTTTAGATTTAAGAAAAATAAAAAATTGTTATTCTGCTGTCAGTTAAGATTGGGAGAACAACTCCGAAGAATAAAATAAAATAATCGACTTTTCATGAAACCAAACAAGAGGAATTTTTATTTACCATTCACAGCAATTATTATCTCTCCACCGAAGTAGCTCCTCTTACGCATTGATTGGACTGGGGGGAAATTCGCACCCCATTGTGCGAATTTCATCCTATAGGGGGGAAATTCGCACCGTCATTTTATTTAACTAAAAATGCACATACAGTATAAAAAAAGTCGAAAAAATGATCGTGCGAATTTCCCCCTATAGGGGGAAATTCGCACCGATGTAATTTTTTTTACAGAAATCACAAATTTATAACATAGCGTAAAGGAATATACAAAATACGATTTTAGAGATCCGACGGGAATTATATACCTTATAGAATGCTCATATTAACAATGTTATCTTGTAAGCAACTATACCTTCAGTTCAAGCAGTTCAATTTATAATCGAGAAGATTAACATGTGTGCGAACTTTACCAGAGCAATTATTATGGTGTGAGTTATGGCTTTGCATTTAAAACAGGTAGGAAAGTTACTGGTGCAATTTTTAAAAATTCGAGCGATAGCCTTTTACTTTAAACAGGGTGCGAATCATATATACAATTTTTGGCAGTTCGAGTAATAACCTTCTACTTTAAACAGGGTGCGAATATTGCAGGTACAATTTTGGGGCAGTTTGAGAGGTAGCCTTCTTTTCTTAAACAGGGTGCGAATTTTACACAAGCAATTTTTGGCAGTTCAAGTAATAGCCTTCTGCTTTAAACAGGGCGCGAATGTTACAGGTGCGATTTTGGAAAATTCGAGCGATAGCCTTTTATTTTAAACAGGGTGCGAATCTTATACATACATGCAATTTTTGGCAGTTTGAAAGATAGTCTTGCATTTTAAATAGAGTGCGAGTTTTACAGGTGCAATTTTCGGTAGTTCGAATGACAGCCTTCTACCTAAAACAGGATGCGAATCTAATACATGCGATTTCTTGCAGTTTGAATGATAGCCTTGTATTTTAAATAGGGTGCGAATCTTACAGGTGCAATTTTTACCAGTTTGACTGATAGCCTTCTATTTTAAATAAGGTGCGAATTTTACAGGTGCAATTTTCGGTAGTTTGAATGACAGCCTTCTAACTTAAACAGGATGCGAATTTTACACATGCAATTTTTGGCAGTTCAAGTAATAGCCTGCTTTAAACAGGGCGCGAATGTTACAGGTGCGATTTTTGAAAATTGGAGAGATAGCTCTTTACTTAAAGTAAAAGGCTATCACTAAAACTGCCAAAAATTGCACCTGTAAGATTCGCACCCTATTTAAAATAGAAGGCTATCACTCAAACTGCCAAAAATTGCACCTGTAAGATTCGCACCCTATTTAAAATACAAGGCTATCATTCAAACTGCCAAAAACTGCATGTATAAGATTCGCACCCTGTTTAAAGTAAAAGGCTATCGCTCGAATTTTCAAAAATTGCACCTGTAACATCCGCACCCTATTTATAGCGGAAAGCTATCATTCGAGCTGGCAAAAATTGTACCTGCAACATTCGCTCCCTGTTTAAAGCAGACGGCTATTACTTGAACTGCCAAAAATTGCATGTGTAAAATTCGCACCCTGATTAAGAAAAGAAGGCTACCTCTCGAACTGCCAAAAACTGTATCTGTAAAATTCACACCGTATTTAAAATAGAAGGCTATTACTTGAACTGCCAAAAATTGTATGTGTAAAATTCGCACCCTGTTTAAGAAAAGAAGGCTACCTCTCGAACGCCAAAAATTGTATCTGTAAAATTCACACCGTATTTAAAATGGAAGGCTATCACTGGAACTGCCAAAAATTGCATGTATAAGATTTCCACCCTGTTTAAAGTAAAAGGCTATCGATAGAATTTTCAAAATTGCATCAGTGACATTCGTACCCTGTTTAATTTTTAATGCTCGTATTTGTTCTTCTAATAATTGCACCTGTGATATTCGCACCCTGTTTTAAAGGCAAAGCCATAACTTACACCATAATAATTGCTCTTGTAAAATGCGCACACATGTTAATCTTCTCGATTATAAATTGAACTGCTTGAACTGAAGGTATAGTTGCTTACAAGATAACATTCTGTTAATGTGAGCATTCTTTAAGGTATATAATTCCCGTCGGATCTCTAAAATCGTATTTTGTATATTCCTTTACGCTATGTTATAAATTTTACAAATTTGTAATTTCTGTAAAAAAAATTACATCGGTGCGAATTTCCCCCTATAGGGGAATTTTTTCGATGTTTTTATACTGTACGTGCTTTTTCAGTTAATAAAAATGACGGTGCGAATTTCCCCCCTATAGGGTGAAATTCGCTCGGGTGCGAATTTCCCCTACACGATTGAGTGAACAGAGGAAGGTTTCGCTTGACTGTTGACATAGCCGCTGCTCAACCGCAGAAGACCTCCTGCTTCTATCATTACGGATTCTACGGTAGCACATAACCTCAAGAGTAATTGGAGGGAGAACACCGCTGCCGTTTCATCCATGCCTCCGCCCTTGGGGCGAATTATATATTGTTTTGCTTTCAGTCTAGGTGTTCCTGTTCTATGCCAGTGAGTATCTTTAGCTACTCATCAAGAACTATTCGTACGCCAGGGCACATAGCACTACTTCAACTCTGGTGCAGGGCATACAACTAAGCTGTCGAGTTCGAACAGCGCCGGTCGGCAGATTGACTGACATTGACCTAACTTGAGACTGACTTCGACTAGCCTCAACCACAGAAAATTCACACGCCCGACCGTCATAGGGACCGTCAGGACCAGTCGTGAACAGCTCTCTGCCCGTTCACTACGAGACCGTTTTTCTCTATATTTCAGACCAAGTGGAACTCTTTCGGCAGACTTTTGTGGGAAGCGACGAGTTAAACTATATCTCAGTCTTATCGCCGACACTCTTACAGCACTCAAGTTTACCATCCGATCTGCAAGAAGAAACAACACCTACTATATCAATACCTTCTACCTTATCAAGATTGCATCTTATACGGCGGATATCTGGTTAGATAGTCACAAATCTTCTAGAAGGGACAACACCTTCTACCTCATCAAGATTTCATCTATACTGTGAGTATCTGCTTGGATATCCTCAAATCCCCCAGAGGAGATCGCATCTACTGCATCAACACTTAGGAACTTTCACATCAAAAACAAGAACAGAAAAATGTAAACCGAAAAACACAATTTATTCCACTTTAAAACAAGATTTTTGTCCCAATGATTAATAAAATCCAGAGAAATAGGATAATCTAAGAATTTTACTGAGAAAATAGTTATATTTATTTCAGACTTTTATGTTATATCGGCCGAAAAACTTTTTCGGCGGAAAAATTCGTCCGATAAATCATAAAAGTTGTGTTTTCTTAAAAATTCCAGAGAAAAATACTACAATTTTATTAGTAAAATTATTAGTTTATCCTATTTCCCATGATTTTATTAATCATTGGAGCAAAAATCTTGTTTTAACGTTGAATAAATTGAGTTTTTCGGTTTACCCTTTTTCGATTCTTGTGCTTGATGTGAAAGTGCCTTTAAACCCGTTCTTAACGAGTTTACACCTTGTGTCCCTGCTACTTAGCGGGCCGCAGATAGCACAGCCGTCCAGACGTAGTAGCTCAAGCAATGACTGAGGTTTACTTACAAAAAATTGATACTTTTAGCATAAATATATGTATATCTCATTTCGTAAGAGTTTTTAGTGGGGGCTATGCCCCTACTATGAATAAGCGACTTGTGCCTTGACAAGTCTTGAGCCATCCTCAGTCTCGTTTAATTTCGTAAAGTTATTCGCTTCTATTGTGGTTCAGCCTATTCTTTTTCAAGTCTGACAGCGCTGGAAGTTGATGCTAATCTCAAATCAAATCAAATTAAAAAGAATTTATTTATAAGCCCCTGCTTGAAGCAACGTACAACGTTGGGCATTACGACATTAGTAGCTTAGTATAACAGCAAAATAACATAAATCAGCGTAGCTGGTCAGGCCATAGGCCGTGATATTAGAGATAAAGAAAAATAAAAAGAATATGCGATAGCCTAGTGAGATTGGTTCGACGGTAAAAAGTCCTAACAGGTAATTTTACGAAGATACTAATATGGATATTTTATAATATATATAATACATGAAATGAGACAAGAATAAAATGAATAAATGAAATGCTATAAAATGAAATGATAGAGCTTATTAGACATTCATTGCCTGTACATGATATATACTGTGACTGAGGTTTACTTACGAATAATTGATATTTTTAGCCTAAATCTATATCACATTCCGTCAGGGTTATTATCTTGATATTTAATGTTTTCAATTTTAAAAAGTGAAAAAATTAACGTATGAAAGTTGATGTAATTGAAGATTTGTGCCTTCTATTAATTCGCAGTGCTCTAATGACATTTTATGTGTTAAATTTTAAAAAGGTGTAAAAGTGAAAAAATTAACAAATGGAAGTTGATTTAATTGAAGATTTGTGATTTCTATTAATTCGCAGTACCATTTTTACTCGGTTTTTACATTGCACTTTTAATCATTTAGTAATAATTTGTATTATTGCGAGCGTGGCCTTTGGTTCGTTATTTAAAGTACAATATTAAATAATTAATATAAAAGTTCTTTATTTCACTCTAATCATATAAAACACACAATTCTTCAATTAATCAACTCAACTCTAATTATCGCTAACACTGTACTTTCAATTATCGCAATCTAATTACATACAACACTTCCGCCTGTTTATTACTTTCTCTTGTTAACAGTGCAACGTCTAAGACAAGACTCTTCTCTTGGCGGTGACAACTGTTATATTTATACCCTAGGAACTCCCGGATTATTCTGGAGTGTTCTATTCTAAAAGCTTCTTGACTGTTCTATTCGTTCTTATTCCTGAACCTTCCTGTCGATTCCATAATCGATTCTCCGAACCTGAAGTCGTTTACTCTCCATTGCCAGTAGATGTCACCAGTTGTCGCTTTCTATTGTACGTAACACTGTCCCCTTCTTAAATTTGTTCGTCCCGAACAACAGGTGGTCCACGGTCTTGATGCTCGTAGTATTGACACAAGCGGTCCAAATGAACAATTTTATGCTTGCCTCTTGTGCCACGCTGAATCCTGTATACCACGACATTAATTCTAGTTACTACTGAATACGGTCCTTCCCAGTGTTGTTGCAATTTTGGAGAACGTCCCTTACGTCGTTTCGGGTTGTAGAGCCAAACACGATCACCTTCGTTAAATCCTGCGGAATTAGCACGTAAGTCATAGCGGATCTTCATCCGATCAGTATTTGTTGCTAATTTCGTCCTCGTGGCCTCGTGTACATCAGCTAATTGTTGTTTGAGCTCTGATACGTAGTCTTCTGGTAACTTTTGTTCACCTCTGGGAGTACCGAATTTGAGGTCGCTAGGTAAACGCATCCCTCTTCCGAATATGACTTTAGCTGGGGTTTGTCCGGTAGTACTATGAATGGCTGATCTATAAGCCATTAGGAATATAGGAATATGTCGATCCCAATCGCGTTGATGATAGTCAACTACTTTCTTTAGATGCTCGTTCAATGTTCTGTTGAAGCGCTCTACCATGCCATCAGATTGTGGGTATAGAGGAGTTGCTCTAGTTTTTCTTATTCCCAACATTTTACACATCTCCTGGAAAGTCCGCGATTCGAAGTTCCGTCCTTGGTCCGAATGAAGTTCATGAGGCACACCAAACCTACTGACCCAATTCGTTATTATTTGTTCCGCAACTGTGGTTGCCTCTTGATTAGGGATTGCATAAGCGTCAGGCCATTTACTGAAATAGTCAATGGCAACTAATATATATCGGTTACCGCCATCCGTTTCTGGAAAAGGTCCAGCGATGTCTAGAGCTATCCTTTCAAAGGGAACTCCGACATTATACTTATGCATTTCTCCTCTGCTTCTGTGTTGCGGCCCTTTGCAAGCAGCACAGACAGTGCATCTGCGGCACCACTCCTCCACATCTTTTCGCATATGTAGCCAATAAAACTTTTCTCGTATTTTGGAAATGGTTTTGTTCACTCCCAAATGTCCTCCAGAGGTTCCACCGTGCATTTCTTCTAGAAGATCTTTGACGTTTGATGCCGGCACGACTATCTGCATTCGGAAAGATTCGCCATTAGGTGCTTCCCACTTGCGTTCTAATATACCACATTCAACATGAAGAGAGTTCCATTGAGCCCAGTAACTTTTCAGCTTCTCACTCGGTTCCGAAATATCCTTCCAGTCTGGTCTTTCCATGTCTGCTTTCCAAGCAAGAATAGGTGAAATGTCCGGATCTTCTCGTTGTGCTGTTCGTAGGTCCTCGTTGTCCCAACCTGTAGATGGTTCCACGGTTACCAACTGTATAGTTGCTGTTGTTTCTTTTTCTTCTATTCGGGCACAATGTTTGCACTCAAGTTTACATGGACGTCGTGAAAGGGCGTCTGCATTTCCATGGATACGACCTCTTCGGTGTTGTATTTCAAAATCATAAGCCTGGAGTCGCTCTATCCATCTCGCCACTTGTTCCTCAGGATTCTTAAACTGCAGAAGCCATTTAAGCGCTGCATGGTCGGTGCGAAGGATGAATTTCTGCCCGTAAGATATTTATGAAAATGCTTTGTTGAGCTTACAATGGCAAGTAGCTCCTTTCTTGTAGCACAATAATTTTTCTCTGATTTTGAAAGTGCTTTGCTATAGTAAGCTACTGGAACTTCTTGACCATTCTCCTCCTGAGAAAGCACTGCACCAATACCTTCATTGCTGGCATCCGTGTCTAATATAAATGTTGTTCCCAGCTTTGGATAGTGAAGTACTGGCGCTTCACAGAGCTGTTGCTTCAAATTTTCAAAACTTTCGTTGCATTTATCCGACCATATGAACGGCTTTCCCTTTTCGGTAAGTTGATGTAGGCTTCTTGCTATATCTGCAAAACCTTTCACGAATCGCCTGTAGTAGGTAGCTAAACCAAGAAAACTCCGTAATTGATGTTTGTCCATTGGTGCTGGCCAATTTTTGACGGCTTCTATCTTCTCTGGATCGGTTCTCACTCCTTGTGATGAAACTATGTACCCTAAATATTTAACTTCAATTTTGTATCTTTGAGTCTTTGAAGTACATCCCGTAAGTTGTTTTTATGTTCCATGAATGTCCTTCCGATTACTATTATGTCATCCAAATAGACAAGACATGTTTTCCAGGTTAAACCGCGTAGAACACATTCCATTAGTCGTTCGAATGTGGCTGGAGCATTACATAACCCAAATGGCATTACTTTGAATTGCCATAAGCCACTGCCAACTGAGAAAGCAGTTTTCTCTCGGTCCTCGGGATGTATTTCCACTTGCCAGTAACCACTCTTCAAATCCAGCGTAGAAAACCATTGTGCTCCGGAAAGGGTATCCAATGTGTCATCAATCCTTGGCAATGGATAGCTATCTTTTCTCGTCACGTTATTTAGTTGGCGGTAGTCTACACAGAATCGGGTGCTGCCATCCTTTTTCCTAACCAGAACAACCGGCGATGTCCAAGGGCTGTTAGATTCCTCTATTATGCCTTCTTTCTTCATGGAGTTCATCATGTCTGCAACTTCTGGTTGTTTGGCTAATGGCAATCTTCGTGGTGTCTGTCGAATAGGCCTGGAATCTCCTGTATTGATCCGATGCTGGACAAGATTTGTTTTACCATAGTCATCATCATTTATTGCAAATAATTCCGAAAATTCATCGATCACCTCTTTGGCATCGTTGTGTTGTTGTTCACTTAAGGCACTGGACGATAGAAGTTTCTGAACCTGTTGAGTAGTAGCTGGTATAGTTTTTGTCTCCTTGACATTACTACCATTATCCAAATTGACGATTTGGTAAACAGGTTCACAATTTCCAATTATAGCACCTTCTTTTAGTTGTACCTCATTTTCGGATGTGTTAAGCACTCTGACTGGTATTAATGTTGCACCTTCTGCCTTCACTAAAGTCTTGAAGTCTATTCCAAAAATGCAGTCATCCATTATGTCTGAAACCAGGAAAGTGTTGAGGAAATGGTAGTTCGCCTAGTTGAACATCTAAAGTTATTTCTCCAAACACCTGTGCTGCTGCTCTAGTTGCTGTTCTTAGTATATATTTGGTGGTGTTGTGAATCCATTTGTTCTTAACAAGATCTGCTCTAATAATTGATCTTGAGGCTCCAGTATCGATAGTAACTGCGCAATCATTTTTTCCTACACTTCCATATATAACAAGACTGCTATTATTTCTCTGTAACTGACCTACTTGGATGATGACTTCGGGGCTGTCGATTCCACCAACCAACTTCTGCCCCACAAAGTTGGTTTTTACTAGTTTTCCGACTTCTCAACAGGAGAGGCGATGCGACTAGTCGCTGCTTGATATCTTGTCCCTCCACGAATTGCTTGTTCCCTGGCTCGACATCTTTGGCATTCTTCTTTCCCCTCTTCTTCTGCTGATTCCACTCGTCGACGTTTTCTGCATTCTCTTTGAAGGTGCCCTGGTATATTACAATTCCAGAATCGAAGGACACCACGTGAAGGCGGGCTCTGTGATGATTGCACTCTGTTACAAGTACATTCTTCCACTGAAATTTCTCTCACTCGTACTGCACTCTGTGAAGCTTGTCTGGCGGACTCGTACGCTAATGCGTAGGCTAGCGCTTCTGCTGTTGATTTCTTTCCTGCTAGCCTTAATGATTGTTGTAAATTTTGATCTGTAATGCTTCCGTTGCCACTTCATCGAGAAAATCTGCATTCACGCTGGAGTATGAAAGATGCGCTAATCTTTCTACATCTGCCTGCAGTTGTTGTAGTGATTCGCCATGTTTTTGAATCCTGTCGCGCAACTGTAGGCGATATACTTGCTGCATGTGTTCTTCTCCGTAACGTAATTCTATCGCCTGTACTAATGAAGAGTAATTACGTTGATTTTCAATCGGTACAGTTTGTAAGAGTTCTGACGCAGGACCTCCAAGTGCTAACACCAGAGCTAGCTTTGTCTTCTATGCCACGAGTTTTGTCCCTCAAATATGGGAGGTTTCATTCTACCTGCACCGGATATTTCAGTTGCTACGTTTAGAGACTGACGATGCTTTATTCTTTCCAGATCTGATTTAAAACTGTCAAGCTGCTCGGTGACTTTCTGTTTAGCTTCCGCCACTTCCTGCTCGATTCCTTCAATTTTCAAATTTTGTTCGTCCAATGAGTTTTTCAGGAAAGTCTTCTGTTCCTCCAAACCAGTTTCTAGACAATTCTCCAGAGAGATCTTTTGTTCGTCCAAACGGGTTTCCAGAGATTTCTTTTGTTCTTCAAAATCAATCTTTTGTTCATAAAAACGGGCTTCCATAGATTTCTTGTGCTCATCTAACCGGGATTCCAGAGAATTCTTTTGTTCATCGAGAGAATTCTTTTGTTCATCAAAACGGGCTTCCATTTTACTCATTAAAGTACTCAAAAGCTGTTCCATTTTCATCGCAGGCTCTTCTTCAGCTTCGGTTTCTTCTAAGTTCTCTTCGAAAACAAATGTTTCAGGATTCTTTCCTTCCTCTATCAGAGCTTGTCTCAGTCGCTCGACGAGAACATTCTTTGGACCTGTCGTTTGTAACGACCGGTTCCCTAACTCTACTTTCAAATCCTGTATCCCAAGCTCCTCCAGTTTGCGCCCCATTACTTTAATAATTCACTCACAGTTTAATATTAATTATTTTTCAGAACTTTCAAAATTTAACACAATTTCTCAAAATTAATCACACTTTGAATTTTTAAGTCAATTGCCACCACTTTATTTCGCGAATTTATTTCACTTCTGACACCAGTTGTTGCGAGCGTGGCCTTTGGTTCGTTATTTAAAATACAATATTAAATAATTAATATGAAAGTTCTTTATTTCACTCTAATCATATAAAACACACAATTCTTCAATTAATCAACTAAACTCTAATTATCGCTAACACTGTACTTTCAATTATCGCAATCTAATTACATACAACACTTCCGCCTGTTTATTACTTTCGCTTGTTAACACTGCAACGTCTAAGACAAGACTCTTTTCTTGGCGGTGACAACTGTTATATTTATACCCTAGAAACTCTCCGGATTATTCTGGAGTGTTCTATTCTATACGCTTCTTGACTGTTCTATCATTGTGTTTAGAGTATATAGTGAACGCAAGAATGGAAATCGGCTGTTGGGTACACTGCTCGCTAGAGGCGCCACGTCGCTGTACTATCCGAGACTCAAGCCTATTCACTGTAGTGTCCCCCAGCCCGCTGGCTGAAATGCTCCGCTCACACTTCGGCACATATTTCGTGGCGTTCTCGTACCGTCGTTTGTCAGCGGTGTTTGCGTGGCTTCGTTTTCTACTTTGCATGGAATAGTGACGAGACGGGCAAACAATAATGATGTCAGATGATGTGATGAATTTTGTCGGCCGTTGAATTGTTCTAATTTTGTTTGCAACGCTGATTCGTTAGAAGAGAATCCAAGACTTCCTTCTTGGAATAATTTATATACATGTATGAATATTCCAATTTTTTCTTCTGTTCTGGCTCGTACTCACATTCTGCTTTCCCATTTTTATTGTTTTTTGTTAATATATGTACCTACATGCTTAGATATTCTTTTTGGTAAAATATAGGTAAACTAGAAATATTTCGTGGAATTGAAAACTGAGCCGAGCATATGGGTAGGGTGGTGTAGTTTATAGTGTAGTTGCATACACACAATGCTCACACAATAAATCAAGCGGAACTTCATCTTACAGGATTACAGATATTTGAATTTTGAGATTCCAGAAAATTTTCTAATATCAAAATTTGCAAAAGCGACTTGCGCCGACATACATAAAACTTTGTCTCAATGCCATTTTTCTAAATGATTTTCCATACAAGCTGATAAAATACCAATCGAACTGCCTTCTTCTGGTCAATTTTAAAAACGCGATTGAAGGGAGGCTTGCATACAAGCTGTACTTCCTCGTATAATCCCCCAGGTCTATCTACGTAAATGTATATTTTCTTATCATGCTTCCTTCAATAGAAAAGAAACCCTTAATTTGGTCTTCATTCATATGCAGCCTCAAAAATCACAGGGAAATTAAAATCCACAAAAATAAACGTCATGCAAAAAGATGTTAAAGATTCCCTTCCAGGAAAACATCCATTTACTCCTCTGTTTTTCTTAGTACATAATTATGAAAAAGTCACAGATCCCAAAAATCCGCCACATCAATGCATAGCTAAATTAATCATTGTCGCCTGCCCGTTTCGCCCTTCAATCTTAAAGCTGAACAATAGACGTAAATAACTGTACGAAATTGAACGAGACTGAGGTTAACTTACGAAAAATTGATACTTTTAGCCTAAATATATATCACATTCCGTAAGAGTTATTATATTGATATTTAATGTTTTCAATTTTGAAAAGTGGTAAAAGTGAAAAAACTAACAAATGGAAGTTGATTTAATTGAAGATTTGTGCTTTCTATCAATTCACAGTACCATTTTTATTCCATTTTAAGTTTTACATTGCACTTTTAATCATTTAGTAATAAATTAACTGTTTGACACATCGTGTTCTTACGGAATGAGCGATTCTTACCGCACCTTTACTGACTGCAATTTGACTTTTAAATTTAACGAAAGTTCCCCTCACACGAGTTAAAGTTAATTTGTGTACGCCTGTTAAATTAAAGGGCGCATTCGCTTTACGTAAGTAAATGTACTTACGTTTACTTCTATTGTGGTTCAGCCTTTATTCTGTGCAAAGTAAGTGATGGGTGAAGCCACCATACAAACACGAAACAGCGCCTATGGTACGGGAAGGCAACAACGAACGAGAAGAATATGCAATAAACAGTAACGCGATGCGCAAATCTAGCTGCACTGCAGCACGAACAAGAACCAAAGAGTAAATTTATATCATCACATTTAAAGGCTTAAACACAATTCCGACGACAGAGCGACAGAACGACAGAGCGACAGAACGACAGACGACAGCGAAAATATCGTTGCGAAACAGGCAGTCGAAAAATTGGGAACACAATTGCAACGACAGGCGGTGAGCGACGATTGTGAAAGAAGAAGATATTGAAATTTCATTCGTTAAATGTTTCGAGCGTTTTAAAAGGAGATTTTTATCAAGAATATTTTATATTATATTGAAAGAAATGCAATGGACCAAAGTGTGAAAAAAACTGAAAATGCGGAAATTAACTAAATTAAACGCTTTGAAAAATCTATCAAAACCACGTCTTTTTTGTCCATTCGTCTTGCCTGTCTTGTAAACTATAAATTATTTTATGGATTTCGCATTTCCTCGATCAATTTTTCCTCAAAGCTCATTATTTTAAAATTGCCGCGGCGTGTTACACCTGAAAAAAACAAAAGTGAATGCCACAACCATTTCATTCGATTACGACGACGGCAAAATTAGAAATTGATCAATCCCGGCGAAAATGTCGTCGATCGCTCAACGTCGGTCGTCGTAATTTGGTGCATTCGCATAAGATGCTGTACTTTTAGAAGTTTGACAGCGATATATCGTCGTCGTTTGTCGTCTGTCGTCGCAATTGTGGCCACAGACGATACAACTGTTGGTCCAACGGCCGTTGACCAACCGTTGGACCAACAGTTGTATGGTAGTCCACACACGATACAACTGTTGGACCGATTTCTTCAGCAATAATTTCTTCCGAAATAATGTCATCGGTTGTAAAAAAAAAAAAATGTGCATTTGTTTTTCAGCTGTGATTATGTCTTTTTGACACCATTTTGGTTTGTTTTTTACAACGCATTTACAATAAAAAACTTGACAGATAATGAAATCGGATCAACGGTTGAACAACAAGCCCACACACCATACAACGGTTGCATATACAACAGCGGTTGACCTGCATGCACATCCAACAATCCAACCGAGCTTGATTGTTGGATGCTTCGTACCAATTGGCCCACACACCATACAACGGTTGTATTCCAACACAGATTGGTACAACAGTTGGACCAACAGTTGTATCGTTTGTAGCCTGCTTAAGCTAATGTGAACAGAGAATGCTTTGATTCGGTACATCTAGAGCCATCTATTGAGTTGTGAACTCATGCCTCTGCGTTCACTATATACTCTAAACACAATGCTTCATTCTTATTCCTGAACCTTCCTGTCGATTCCATAATCGATTCTCCGAACCTGAAGTCGTTTACTCTACATTGCCAGTAGATGTCACCAGTTGTCTCTTTCTATTGTACGTACAATATATTTGAACACATCGCGTTCTTACGTAATGAGCGACCATTACGGAAAATTGGATATTTAAACTTAACGAAAGTTCCCCTCACACGAGTTAAGGCTGAAACAGAGTACACTTTACTGCGCGGCGCGACATCGCGGCAAATAAACGGTGACATTGTTACGCCGCGCTGTGTCACAGATTGCAATAAGAGCGCAGCAGTGTAGATACAGCACTCTTATATTGGTACTCAGATTTTCATGAGAAGTTGCCTACCCCAAACATAATTTTTTTGTTGGTACCACTGAAAGTGAGCAGCAAATTTAGGATTAGAAATGACTACGCGGCAAAAAATTTGGCCGCGTTGTCGCGCCGCGTTCAATGCGTGATGCACAAAAGGAAACACATGTTTTCTAACATTTTGCCGCGTGGTCGCGCCGCGCACTAAAGTGTAATCTGTTTCAGCCTTCATTTCTAATCCTAAATTTGCTGCTCACTTTCAGTGGTACCAACAAAAAAATTATGTTTGGGGTAGGCAACTTCTCATGAAAATCTGTAGTACCAATATGAGAGCGCTGTATCTAGACAGCTGCACTCTGACAATCTGTGCCGCGCACTAAAGTGTAATCTGTTTCAGCCTATAGATTAATTTTTTTTGTCAAATCGGATTTGATGAACGTGACCCAAAATGAGCGACATCTTGGAACTCATTGCCAAATTGAATTGACAATTTTGTGCATTCTTTCTTTCCGGTTTTGATAGACTGATTCGTCTATCAATTTTTCTTTCCATTTTAGATTTCGTGCAGTGTGGGAGCGGTAAGTTCTTTTCGGAAATCTGATATTATTTGTGTAATCTCTTTGTTATTAGTATATTTAAATAAAAATAAGTGAATAAAAGTTGTTGTCAATTTCAAATTTATTTTTTTTAATTTTTGCAGGCGACGATTCTCGCAGAGGTAAATGTCGAAAAATTATTAAAATTCGAGTCATTTCTCATACAATTTCAATATATTTTAGTAATCATTACAATTTAATGATCATGTTTATCCTATTTTTTTTTTTGCATTTTAAATTTGTGAGAAGTGATTCTTAAAAAAAATTTGAAGTTAAAATGATGAGGAATTTCGACTGTGCACCACTTGGAAGCATACTTATCTATGCACGTGTCACAAACAATAATATATCTGATACAGTTATAAACTTTATAAAATTTATTAATGCTATTGCAATTGATATAATATAATAAGTTAATATCTCTTGCAGTGAGTTTAAAATACTTAAAATGTCAACTAAGGAACTGGATTGTCGGTTCATTATCATTAAGATAGACCGATGATGTGACTTTTAAAAATATAATGGTTCTGTTACTAGGTCTATCGCCAGCTAAATCATCATGGGTGCGTATCGCTACATACAGGAGTTATATAGGAAAAAACAGAGTGATGTTATGCGCTACTTGCTTCGCATTCGTGTGTGGCAGTATCGTCAATTGACGAAAATGCATAGGGCTCCACGACCATCTCGACCGGATAAAGCAAGACGTCTGGGATACAAGGCTAAACAAGGTTATGTCATTTACAGGATTCGAGTACGCCGTGGAGGACGTAAACGGCCAGTACCAAAAGGTTGCACATATGGCAAACCAAAGAGTCAAGGAGTAAATGAGATTAAGCCATACCGTAGTCTACAGTCAATTGCCGAGGTAAGAATTTATTTGGTATAATGTAATTTAAAAGCAGATGTTGGTATGGCATAAATTGAACATAGTATTAATTAAATACGTTGAATTTAATACAAATTCAAATGGTTCTTTTTGTGCTACGTATCCCAAAAAAGTCTTGATGATAATTTGAGGACTGAATTGAAATTGTTGACAGTTTTTTAACTTCCTTAGATGTCTGATACCCTGTAATTTTATATATAAAGGATTACATTGTGAGTTCGTTTTTTGAGGATTTTTTTCTATTTCAGGAACGTGTTGGTCGCAGATTAGGAGGACTAAGAGTTTTGAACTCGTATTGGGTAGCTCAAGATGCCTCTTACAAATATTTTGAAGTTATTTTGATTGACCCTCATCATAACTCAATTCGACGTGACGCCAAAATTAATTGGATTTGCAAAGCAGTTCACAAACATCGGGAATTGCGTGGGCTTACCTCTGCTGGAAAGAGTTCCCGTGGTATCGGCAAGGGATACAGATACTCTCAGACAATTGGAGGCTCACGACGTGCGGCTTGGAGACGCAGAAATCGTCTACATTTGCGCAGGAAGCGTTAAGCAAAGGTTTTTTTTTGCTATCATTTTATGTATAGCAGGAATAAAGTAATTTTATATAATCTTTTTATTTTTGTGAAAATTTTTCTTGAAGACTGATTGTGCCCTTCATCTTGTGAGTTTAGCAGGTGTAGAATGTTTCTCATACATATTGATATTTTGTTGTAAAATTCAAGGGAAAAAATTTCACTATTAGTCTTTTTAGCCTTTCCCAATAAAGGGATTTTTGTTTGTTCTTCCAGCTATTTAGGGTAACTAACGTTTTGAGATACCAGAAAATGGCTCTGGTCCAACAAAGGGAGTTTCTGCTCCTATTTTTTTTGCTAAGCAGTCAGCAATTTCATTGCCCTTATTGCCCTCATTTTCAAGTATCCACATGATACATTTCTAAGGGTTTGCAGATACTCCCAGACTCTGACTTAGTAAAAGACTAAGGCCTTAGAGCTGCTTGATTTTCCGAGAGGATATTAACGGTTCAGCCATTTATGGTGCATTCTTCTATGGCTAATACCTTAGCCCGGACTTGTAGGGGTAGAGTCCAGGCCTTTTGAGATATTCTGTTTGGGCCGTATACACACAGTCTAACTCCATTGATCGTATTTGAACCATCAGAGGAAAGGTTTAGTGGAACGCTATTGTTGGTCTCTCAAATCGAATGGTCTTACAAAATCTATCTTTAATGTGATTAATGATTATATCAGATATTGTCGGTCGAACAACACTGTTTCAGACTCTTGTTTTATTTCATATCACCAAAAATACTAATTGCTTAAACGCAATATTGTGACTGACCTAGATGTTAAACGTTTCGCAATATTTAAAACTCTACCGGGGCACAATAACATACAGTAGACCAGCAGAACAAACTACTGAAAAGTGAATGTTAGAATTTTAATTACAAAAAAAAACCTCGGAAAGTTTCTCCCATAAGAAGGGACTATTAAGTATGATAAGTAAATTGGTAGCTAGTTGCACAATGGTTGGGAGAAGCATTAGTTTTATGTAAGTGCACATCTCTGTAAAAGTACTGTAAACGTTTTGTTCCTCCATTACTGAACAGCTGTTATTGTAAAGTGGTGTTTCTAAAGTCATGATACAAAGATAACAAGTATGGCCGATTCGAGAGGAATTTTTTGTGTTGCAACGTCATGAGGTGCCTACTGTCTTTTCCAGCGAATTTGTTTTTAGTTTTTCGTGTTTTATTGACTGAAGTACGTTTTTAATATATTAAAATATTTAACAAAATATTAGTTTCTTCGTTTAAATCACTTCGGGAAAAGTAATTATGTGCTAGTGGGAAAGCAAAGAAATTTAAAAATAGAAAATTTTTCACTGTGAAAGGACGATTGAAATTGAGACAAACAAATTTCTGACATTTGTCCTTTGGCAAGCAATCAATTGACAGATTTTCCGGCCATACTTGTTAATCTCTACGAGTAAGAAACTAAAGGCGAGGCCATTGCTTGTATATATATGTCATTTTCGCGTGCCGAACGGGATGCTTTTTCTCACTTTCTAACATATTGTTGTATCTTCGGTATGCTTGATCTCCTGTTTCATGTGGCAGCAATTTTGATTTCAGAAAGTATGCTCTCACTGTCAATGCTACCAACTGTCGTAAACTGGCGTTATATTTAAATTATTTGGGAATTTACATATATGCATGTCAGTGGGATTTATCGAATTTACAACAAAAGTATTTGGGACTATTTGTATCGTTAAATTTTAATTATTAGTCGAAGGAAGTGTTTTTTTACAAGGATTTTTACAAGCAATTTCTTGCTCCTAATCGTTACAGGTCCGTGGGAAAGTATGCTCTCACGGAAAGAAACAGGAATAAGGAAGTGGTGCTATTTGCTTTCATGCATTTTTGGTTCAACAAGCAGTCCATTTATATACATGTCAGTGATTTTTTTCAACTCGTCGCACGCGACGCTAGCCAAAATACTAATCTAAAGTGGGAAACAGAATGTGGCACTGGTGTAAATAAGTTGCTTCCTTTCCTAGATTCTGCTTGCCTTCTTGTATTCGATCTTCGATATCAGCCATGTTGGAGCTAAAGCTCAATATCTGGCAATTGAATAAAACACACCGAGAGTTGCTGGTTAAACTCTGAATCTTTATTTCACATTGCACTTAATTTATACTTTTTTAAAATTGCTTACATCGCTAAAACCTTAATACAAAATATCGTTTCTCATGAGAACTATTCTATATTACAGATAGTATTACAAAATTGCTTACCTTGCTCATATTAGCAATATCGATCAAAAATATATGTTATCGATAAATGCATATACATTAACTCCTACATGAACAAGCGTAGCATTGCTTAGATGCTTACTTTGCAATCTTTTTCTTATTCAACAAATGCTAAGTAGATATGACACAGTTATCGATTGCGTCATTGAGCAAATTACTTTTTTAAGTTTACTGAGTAATGCATTGTACGCATCATCACGGTGCAACGGTGACCAGTGGTGATCATATTGCATTTTGACAACTTTCTTTCACTTAGCGTAAATTTATGAATGGATCGTAGAATGGCGCATGGCTATTCCGATCATATTTCTTTTTCTTTGTTGTTATTTACTTTTGCTTGTTATGTTTCGTTTATTTTTATTTGTTGTTGAGGTACGTGCATATGCCTTTATTATTGTGGTATGTAGGTATGCTCTACACTGGCGCTGTAGCGCAAACTGTCAAAATATAAAAGCACGATTGTCGTATGATAGCGACACAGCGTAGCTGGCGCTGTAGCGCACTTTTGCCAAATTTTAACTTTTGGTGCACGCCAAGATTAATATTTGTGATTTCGAAGCGGTTTGTTCGAGTGAAACAAACTGGAAAATTTTGATACTGACAAAATCATCGAAATAATAAAAGGAAAGGTATATTGTGGGATCCCCTATATAAAAGTTTAAAAAGAAAAGCGGAAATATGGAATTAAATATAAAATATCAAACTAGTTTTCGCAGAACTAAGCTGCAGCATTGTATTCATACTCAGCTACAAGGTAAGCGGCATACTATGCGCCAGCGCCATCCAAGCGCCAGCACCACATTCTGTTCCAGCCTTAACTCGACCTTAAAGGCTTAAACACAATTGCGACGACAGACGACAAACGACGACGATATATCGCTGTCAAACTTCTAAAAGCACAGCATCTTATGCGAATGCACCACTGACATATATAACATGGACTGCCTGATTTGCTATTTCATATGGGTCAACTTTTTTTGGCAGGTGTGACAATTATCTTAATTTCAAGTTTTACTTTTGCTTTAATATTCATATTAAAAGTTCAACAAATTATAGAAGCACTCGACTTTATTTCTCTTCTTGGAAGCTTATCTCCTACAACATCAAATATTTTTTAAACTTGATTTTTAAAGAAATAAAATTAAGTAATTTTTGTCTACCTGCCCCTAAAAGTAGCTATGGGGGACAGAGAAAAGATTACAAATATTGTATTGCCATCTATTTCTATCCTATATATTCATTTGGAAAACCACTGAACTGAAACTGGACTATGGTGTATTTTGTATAGAACTTATTATTTGTAGTTCAGCGGAATAAGGTAGTTAAACCAAAAAGGGACAACTATAGAAAAGTGATCCCATAATAATGTCAAATAATGTAAGGAATTTCAGTAGTATCAGCAGTCCATTTTAT
The DNA here is from genome assembly GCA_963930735.1 of Dioctria linearis. Lineage (NCBI taxonomy): Eukaryota > Metazoa > Arthropoda > Insecta > Diptera > Asilidae > Dioctria > Dioctria linearis. The sequence goes on from OZ005741.1 coordinate 253,315,663, forward strand.
ATATGTCAGTCACTGTCACATAATAAGAATGGACTGAGCCATCCTATCTAATTCCTATAGTCAAAAATGGCACAAATTTTTGTTAAAATCTATTTGTCTCTTTCAAGCTCAAAATGTACACTGAACTGTAACCAATTTTGGAAACACTACGGCTGTATTAATTGGAATGCATTGGAATTGACATAAAAATTGAGACAAATATATTGTTTTTATACGTCTATCTCTTACAAGCTCAAGGAAATTCGACAAAAAATCTGCAGAGGAGCACATTTTTCAGTAATATTACAAATGTGTTTTTGGGTTAATTAAAACAAGTTTAACTTTCTAAATAATTTTATTTTAATGCAATACTATTTTATAACAACTTTAGTGTTTCCAATCGACAAATAATAATAAATTACGAATCGGTGTGCAATTGTATGAAATAAAGGGTTTTCACAGCCTGTTCAATATTTGTGCCATTTTTGAAGCAAGAACGCTCAGTCCATTCTTATTATATGTCAGTGATGTCAGTGGAATGCACCAAATTGCGACGACTGACGTTGAGCGATCGACGACATTTTCGCCGGGATTGATCAATTTCTAATTTTGCCGTCGTCGCTGCAGTTCTACCAACAAAATTAATCGAATGAAATGGTTGTGGCATTCACTTTTGTCTTTTTCAGGTGGTAGCACGCCGCGGTAATTTTAAAATAATGAGCTTTGAGGAAAAATTGATCGATGAAATGCGAAATCCATAAAATAATTTATAGTTTACAAGGCAAATGGACAAAAAAGACGTGGTTTGGATGGATATTTCAAAGCTTTTAATTTAGTTAATTTCCGCATTTTCAATTTTTTCCACACTTTGGTCCATTGCATTTCCTTCAATATAATATATAAAATATTCTTGATAAAAATCTCCTTTTAAAATGCTCGAAACATTTAACAAATGAAATTTCAATATCTTCTTCTTTCACAATCGTCGCTCACCGCCTGTCGTTGCAATTGTGTTCCCAAGTTTTCGACTGCCTGTTTCGCAACGATATTTTCTCTGTCGTTCTGTCGCTCTGTCGTCGGAATTGTGTTTAAGCATTGTTACGTGTTCAAACAAAAACAATGGCACCACTTTCATATTTCTGTCTCTTTCCGTGAGAGCATACTTTCCCACTAACTGTATCGATTACCCGGGGATTACACGAGTCAGTAGAACTGACTCTGACAGCGATTGACACTTACACAGGCTCGTGTAAACCCCTACTGACTACTCTTATTTACTGACCAGTCTGTACTGACAAGATTTCTGACGAGTCAGTTATTTATTCAATGGTACGGACTAGTCAATAAACTGTCAAACGTACAATTAGGAAATTGAAAATTAAAAGTAGATGCTAGTGGATATTTGTGTTTATATTCCTAATCTTTTCTCTTTTGAGTGGGAAATGACTGAAAAGTGTTTAACATACATTTTAATGTTTATTTTGTAGAGAATAAAGACGGATTAATGAAGAAATTGTTTGATATGCATATAGAAGAGGAATGTCGCACCGCTTGACGAAATTTTATTATGAACAGACTGGTCAATTGATAGAACGCAAATCGTTTTTTGTCAGTAAATTTGACACACGAAATCAGGACTGTCCGTCAGTTCTATTGACTCGTGTAATCGTTGCGTTAGGAACGAGAAATTGCTTGTAAAAATCCTTGTAAAAAACACTTTCTTCGACTCATAATTAAAATTTAATAATACAAATAGTTCCAAATACTTTTGTGGTGAATTCGGTAAATCCCACAGACAAGCATATACGTAAATTCCCAAATGATTTAAATATAACACCAGTTTACGACAGTGACAGTGAGAGCATACTTTTTGAAATCAAAACTGGTGCCACATGAAACAGGAGATCAAGCAGTCCATTTATATATATCAGTGGTCCGATCATATATTTCACAATTTTAAAATAGCCGAAACTATTTGCTTGCAGAATTATTGATATGCTGCCCGTGCTTTAACAATTTTTACTCTCTTAATATGTCATATTGAAGCAATCGTGGACGACATTTAATTTTCAACGCAGTGGTTGGCAATCCCTGCGGTTGAAGTTCTTTTCAATATGGCTACATCAGGTTTGTCCTCTTTATTTATGATAAAACGAAATTTCTTAAGAAAAATGTATATTATAAAAAAAATAATAGATTTTCGTGAAATATGTGTCTATAGCTGATGTGATTTTGCAATATTTTATAAAAATTATTGATTGTAACAATTGATTGGATGGAGGATATCTGACGTTTGTGCTAAATTATACCGCGTGGCCCTTTGGAAAGTTTTAATTAACTTTGGGAATATAGTTAAAATAGAAAGAATGCGTTTCTTTCAAAATTTTTTTAGATTTTAAAAATGAATGGGAAAATTTGATATATTGAAAATTGTGCTGTAGACTAGTGACATCATTCAATTATTTGACATTTAATTTTTTCTTGGATTTTAGGTAAAAAAGGAAAGAAGAATAAGGGAAAGGTTATATCCCTTCAGAATTTCTTATCAAATGGAGATACTCCTCCAGGAGTAACTCAAGTTGCTAAAAAGGTCCGAAACAGGGGTGAAGAAAGTGATGACGATGATGCACCACCACAAGTGTATCAACTTCAACTACCTACTGCACCCCGTGCTAGTCGAATGTTTGACGATGATTCCGTGCCACATAAACCACCATTTCTTGCATATATAACGAATGTGCCATTTGATGTGCAGGAAGAAGATATCTATGATTTTTTCGAAGGTACTAATATTCTGGCTTTACGTTTGCCACGAGAAGATGGTGAAAATGGTCGCTTACGGGGTTTTGGTTATATTGAATTTGAGACGAGAGAGGATTTGATCTTTGCTATAAGACTTCCGGATCCCCACATAAGAAACCGTAGAATACGAATAGATGTTTCAAGTGAAAGTGAGCAGCAACAAAGGGAACGAAGAGGTAATCGCAGTCGGTATGATGGATTTGGATCGTCAGAAAATCGCGATTCCACTAACTGGAGGCGAGGAAATGATGAAGGAGGACGTGATAATGATCGAGGGGAACGAAGAAGTGGTTACGGATATAATAGAGATCGTCCAAGGGATGGCTCGTTAGAAACTGGCTCTTGGCGAACTGCAGATAGACCAAATTTAGATTCTTCGCCTGGAAGAAGAAGTGGAGGAGGTTTTGGTGATAGATTTGGTGGCGGACGACGTGGTGGATATGAAGAAAACAGAAAATCTGACGATGCACTACTAGAAAGGCCCAAATTAAATCTAAAACCACGAACATTACCATTGCCAGAGATTGTTACACAAGTAGAAGATAAAGCCGGTACAGAAGAAGAAAGAGAAGATGAGGAAAGGGTACCAACACCAGGACCGGAACCTCCTAAATCTAAGCCAACAGGAGTTGCAGCGGAGAAAGTTTTTGGTGGAGCAAAACCTGTGGATACGGCCGCACGTGAAAAAGAAATTGAAGAAAGATTGGAACGTGAGCAACAAGAAGAGCTTCTAACATTTGAAGATGAAGACAGGGAAGGAAGGGAGAGGGAAGAAAAAGAACGAGAAGCCGATACCGATGAAAAGGAAACTGAACAACAGACAGAAAAGGATGAAAAAGAAAATAGGAACACAATAAGTTGGCGAAGGCGCGATGATGAATGCAAAAGCGACGATAACAAGAAATACAGTCCTGATAGACGAGGTGCTCCACCTCAGCGTAGAAATGGTAACAGTTATTTTATATTATAAAAAAAATTTAATTCCAATGAAAAACTTGTAGACGAAAGGCGAGGTAATAGAGATGTTCGGGATAGTGGCAGAGATCGCAGGGATTTTAATCGAGGTTTTGATCGCGACAACAGGATGCGAGACAACCGGGATCGAAATGAAAGGTAATGGCAGACGTTTGCCAAGTAGTGCCTTTAAGAATTAACTGTTTTTTAAACGTATTGCAAAAATAATAAAAAATTAACAGAATACTGAAGCTAGCTCATTAATATAGTGTTCTGCAAAGCATTACATCTCAGATCACTAAGTTCACATAGCGCAATAATTACTGTGCTAAAGTCGATTAAAGAAAAACTTGTTACACCACTTTGTATTCTTTATTAACTGTCTTTTAAAATATCACAGCAAATAACAATTTCCAATAACAAATAAAATACATATTCGATTTGTAAAAACAAAGGGCGTTTTCATTAATGCATGGTTGCATGTATGCCTGATGTAAAACTTCAGATCAGATTTCATTAGAAAATTCGGACACTTCCACACTTGCTTATTTGTACGTTATCCAATATATGTTTAAGGGCTAAGCAGCGTACAGTATCTATTAATTGTAAAGTAACCCTTGCAGTCGCTAGAAGAAGCTTTCAAATATTGAATATTTGCCATAACTTTCGTTACAAATTCGATTTATGAACACACTACTGGCAAAATCTAAACTCAAATCTAACCCTGCTTGGAACTACGCTTCGTACATTGTTGGAGATGCCGATATTTAAAGATTGTAGAGTTTTACCAAAATAAAAAAAAAGCTTTACAGATGTATGTATACATAATGGTCGCAACTATGCATTAATGAAAGCAGAAAACAAATTTTATGTGAAAACATTTTTAATTGTATAAGTAATTCAATACGTTGTACCGTTGCTCCTGTTTTTGTTGATGTCGCAGATATAGGTATGGACTCGATCCGGCTTGTAAAAAAAAAATTGTCTTGATTTTCCTTTCTCAGTGTTCTTTTGTTTGTGCTTGTTTTTTTTTTTTTTTTTTTTTGTGTTACCCGTTAATTTTATGTTTTGAATTAATTTTTTGTTGGTGTTTTTAATTTTTGATTGATTTTCCAGGTCATATTTAATTACTATTTTTTCTTCTCTGAATTATCATTATCTATTTCATATAATCCACTTGTGGATTACCAAGAATGGTTACTTTACAGTGTACCCTGATTTTGGTGTTAGGCCCTGGTGGCTGGCTCAATTGTACGCCGCAGGAGTTTTTGCCACCTTTAATTATATGGAAAAACGGCAAAAATATTTATTTATTTATCTCTTTTATACCTACATATAATGGGGATATGAACAATTTTATCGTCGTTTGGACTGAAATTCAAGAAAGATAAGTTCAATAAATTTGCTTCCATCGTTGAACTTCTATGGTAGATGATCAGAGATAACCATACTGAAGGCATCTCTTTGATCGCTGGATCGAAATGTTTAATATTTTTTTCCATTATAATGGGAGGTTTCATGTGCATTCGAGTACTTTTCCTATATGGTGCTACTTTTTACATCTATTTGCTCTTTTTGTCTTATGTTGTCTGTGTTTCTATGCATATCTATTTAATAGCTCTGTACATTTCATTTTCCTTGCCTAGATTTTGTTCTTATTGTTCATCTAGTCTTATACTATCTTATTCTACATAATTCTACATGTCTCAATGATGTAAATGTTACTTATCTTTTCTATCTTATATATCTCTTTTCCTTCTGTTATTATTCGTAAATAGAATAGGCGGCGGGTAATAGGGCGAAAGTAAACATCTTTGTACTCCGATATCCATATTAATTCTGTCTTTCAAATTACTGTTATGTCAAACTCTGCATCTAAAGTCTCTTAACATCAATTTGATTACTTTGAAATACCGCCACCTCTCAGATTTCGAAATATACGTGACTCATGAGTCAATCGAGTCGAAAGTCGTTTCATAATCCAGGAAAATTCGGTGAAAAGGGATTGGTGTCTGATGGGATTCTCACTGTAGTAATAACCAGATAAATCCCCAGGTAGTCAATTAGCTCTTCCTCTTTTTGGAAGACTTAAACAATGACGCCTTCTGTCCAATCTGTAAAAAAAAAAAAAACGAGAGAATACCAGAAAAATATCTGATATCCAATCCCGAGCAGACGCGAGTATCCCAGCAACTTAGCACTACCCCACAGAAAAAATATTTGAGCGCGGTTATTATTCTTCCTTTTAAACATCTTTACAAACCCAAACAACATTTTACAATGCAGCTCCAGTTTGTCAATAGAGTTTACATAATATCTCATTTCTTCCGATGTATTATGTCCTTATCTTGAAAAATTATGCTAATGTACATGAATTCGCTGCAAATAATATTTCTTCGTTTAAAATACGAAAATTGCCACATTTAGGCACATATTACATTTTCCAAAGCTATGCAGTACGCTACAGCACGCACGGTTCATGCCGTAGCATGGCAATTGCTTAATTCTGCATAGCGAACTGTTTTTAATTACAGGACCTATAAGATGCAATGCTATATGAAAATCTGAAATGTACCATACAGTTTTCATATTGATTTCAGGCCTATTTAAAATATTGCCTTCGCACATAGAGTCTCAGTCTCTATTTAATGTTAGGGCTACACATAAATAATGAACTATTTATAATTCTAAAAGTTTATTGCTTATACAATTATATACTTTCCATCTAGTATTTTTCATTGTTCTTGAGTGGGCTCATTTTTTTTTTGTAAAAGCATGATGATTTTACATTGAAAAATCCAAGACCTTCGTGATGTCGCATTTTTCTTTCAAGAAAACGTTTCATGGATCTAAATATTCAAATTAGACATAGAAAAATCTTCTGAGTGGTAGAATATCTCATGCAAACTCCTTGATGATGCTTTGCGTAATTATGCCCTGTGACCTAGCACAGACTTTTTTGTTGACTGTTGATTGCCGTTTTGTTGATGGCTGTTTCATACAGGCCGTTTCTCGCTATAAAACTTAGCCGGTTAGGTTGTGGTGAAGGACCTGTTTCCTGGGATAATATTGAATTGTTTTAGTTCGTTTAAATGTGCTAACTGAGTACAGTCAAGATGATAAGATTTTGTTTTCTTTCTTATGAACAAAATCATTCTTCGCTCTGGATTATTTAGGAGAAATTGGGGATTTTCCTTTTTGAGTCTGGAATAGTCATCGCTTTCAAATGCCAAATCTATGCCTATTTCATATACAATTAATTAAAAAAAACAATAAAAAATTGGTCAGAAAAATATTAATTTAAACATATGTATGGTAACAAACAAGCAAACAATTGTTGTCAAAACAATAAATTAAAAAAAAAGACATCTGTTGGCGCCATCAGATTTCTTCGAAACTATCTAAAAATTAAAGCACTTTTTGGTTTTTAAATCATGAAGTTTGCAAATAATACCTTTTGTTTTTTATTAGCATTCATAAAAAATATTAAATCAGCAAATAACTTGAAAACATCCTAGTTATGATAAAAAGAAATTTGGAGCTTTTGCCACACCATCTACATGCTAGTAGTTTCAAAATTTCACTTTGTAAGCTTTCGTAAATTGCAGCGTGAAAATAGAATTAACCTATTTTCATGCAGGTCCGCTTTTTTGCGCTACTCTGAGCCATACACAGATGGCTATATGCACTACTGCGTGCGCGTGTGAAAAAAAGATGCCAACTGCTGCTATACGCCACTCTACTCCTCTTGTGAATGCGGCATAAGTGTTCAAATATTCTCTAAACTGTTTACATGCAAATTTTTATAATTCTTAAAAATCAAGTTTTTCCTCAATTTTCAATAAAAAGATTTCGTTACGATAAAAACGACTTCCGTTTTAGTGATATTGAGTTTAGGCGGAATAAATAAATAAAATTGAAAAAAATGAAGTTTATTATTTTTATCATTCCTCCTAGCATTGGAAACATTTTAATTGTTTTGAATACTGGGAAAAGTATGAATATCTGAAGAAGTTAAATTTATCTTTTTTTAAGTTAAACATTTAAAAATATTTCCGACAAAATCAAACAATTTTTACTTTTGCACACTTGTCAATCTACATTAGTCTTTCAATGTCACTGTTGTTACCTTTCAGAGAAGTGGAATGAAGGTGCATCTACTTTTTGCCCCTTAAGTGAACATTTTTCTGTACCCCAAATAGTTAAGAGAATAATAAATTGTGAAAATATGTATGTCAATGGCAAGTTTAAATCCTGGCTTTTTAGATTAAAACATATTATAAGTTTTTATTAAAACAACTGTGAAATAACCGTAACTGTAACGGTAAATTTATGTTGTATAAAAGAGTTTTGTAATGAGAAATTCGGAATTTCGAAATTAAAAAGTCTTGTCAAGTTAATCAAATCGAAAAATTTGTTATGTCATTTGTTTATAATTGCGAAGGCTTTTTATTTGATGCCCAATGTGAGATGTTCCAAGCTCCCACCACTAAACTACCTTTAATTCAAAAAGTGTTTTTCGCAATTTATCAGGGTTGAAAAAGGACAGACTCATTTGTCAATATTAACTGATTGCTCAATTCAAGGCACAAACTTATTGTTTGAGTGGACTCAAGACAAATCATGGGCAGACTCACTGCTTGAACGGAGTCATATCATCATTTTAGTGCAGGGGACTTTAATCATGTTTTAATTAAAATAAGTGGAATCTGATGTTTAACCTGAAATTTCAATAAAATAATTAAAGCTCACAAAAAAGTTATTTATTATGTTAATTTAGCTTTAATTAATTTGTTAGCCAACATTTCTTCTTGCTCTCAATATTAAACAATATACATATTCAGTCAAGCGTGCAAAATACTATATACTTTGAAAATGTTTATCATTCAGACGACATCTACACTGCGGTGCATAACTATAGAAGCCTTAACGTACACAACGATCTCGATAAAGAGAATAATGAATTCAATTATATGATGCGAGAGAGAATTGAAAAACTTTAACTTTCAGCAGGAAATAATTCTATTTTTACTTAAGTACCTTTTTTTTATTTTATCAGTGGTGCATAACTATCGACGTAAATTAAAAGTTAACACAAAATGAAAAGAAATTCACTTCAAATATAGAAAAAATTAATTTCTTTGGAATTAAGTAATGGGGACCTCCGCCTTTTTCAATAAGCTCAAAAAGTCGTTCGGCCATGCTCTCAATTAAAGTTTTTAAAATATTTTTATCAGTGGATTCCGACGTTTCTATCACAGTACTTTTCAATTAAAAAAAAAATTTAGCAATGCGTTTTCCGTATAAATTCAATGAACAATAATTCCCCATATACTTTCTGTAAGGTTTTGATCTTGGGAGCATTTTGGGCATTCCAAAACATTTTTAATATTTTGGGCTTGTAGCCACATGCAGATCTCACGACTATTGTTAACCGAAGCGTTATTGGTTTGGAATATCCATTCTTTCTTGCTATTTCCTAGTATATGTGGAAGTAAATGAATCCCAATAGTGGTGTATACTCCGCAGAATTCATACGTGTGGTTGGGAAGGCCAACTTCAGCCCACCGTCAGGTAAAAAGCTCCCCAACCATTTTAGTTTTGAAAAATAACGGTGCTCTGTCCGCAGATCCTCCAATATGAGTTAAGCCCATTAATTTAGTACTAAACGTAAAGATAGTGGATGACAGACTTTTGGTCTCCAGTCTCCGGTTTACAGAGACTAAAATCTCCGAATTGTTTACACGGCAACAGACTTGTCCCTGGAGACCAAAAAATTAGGTCTTCGGAGAAATTTGAAGTTTGATCTCTAGAGATGTTCAGAAATGTTTGAAAGAATTATCTCAAAAGTTGTTAATATTTTTATGTTATTGGAAAAGCGAAAAAGCTTAAAAAAATATATGCTTGGTGTACACATTTTACGGGATAAACACGACAAATTTGTGATTTTTTTCTTCAAAAATAACCAGGACTTTATTGACGAAACAAATCTTTTGTCCTAAATTCATTATAACTATTAATTGTTTTATTAATTTCTTTGTAACAATTTGTCAAACTCACTCCACTTTATTCCTTTTCCTTTCCGAGTAGATCTACACATAACTGACCAGAACACAGAAATAATCCCCGGAGACCTGTTGTTGTAAAATACACGACGGGAAGCCGGAGACTAAAAAAGTCTCTAGATACTACCTGTCTTTTAAGATTTTTGGTTCTCTTCGGGTCTCTGGGTCTCCACATTCCAAAAAATTGGTCTCTGGAAGCCAGTATCTCGCCATGTAGCTTCACCTTAAGTTTGTCATTTCGTTTGTAACGCATAGAAATAACGCTAGTAGAGCAAAATGGATTGGACACCCACGCATAAAATTAAAAGTTATTTTGATTTTTGGGTGTCCGTTAGTCCGTCCGTCCTCATGATAACTGAGGAACGCATTCACCTAGAGAGCTGAAATTTTGTACATGGCCTCAAAAATAAAAGTAAATTTGACTTCGAAAATGGGACAAATTGAACTGAAACAAGCAATGAAATTAATTTTTTGTATATTTGAATTGAATTTCTTTTCATTTTGTATAAACTTTTAATTAAACAAAAACTGAAATATAACTACCTACTTAAGCAAAAATAAATTGAGTTATTTTCTGTTGAAAGTTAATGTTTCTCAATTCTGTCTCACATCATATAATTGAATTCTTTATTCTCTTTATCGAAATCGTGGTATACGTTAAAAATTAAGTGCGTCTATAGCTATGCATCGCAGTGTATAGTTTCTCTATGCTAAATAATCTTTCCATCGAAACACTACTACAGGTAAATTATCACGGTTATTACAATTGCCATTACAATACAGCTAATGGTAATTTTGTTGGCTGAATGTTGGCTAACAAATTAATTAAAGCTAAATTAATATATTAAATTACTTTTTTGTGAACTTTTCTTGTTTAATTAAAACTTCAATTCAATTCAATTCTTATACAATTGCAATTATAAATGTACATGTTAAATTATAAGGTTACAAAAAGAAAATATGTATTATGAGTCCTTTACGATATAAAAAATACGATAAATAAAAGAAGATAATAAAAAATTGCAAAATCAGTTCAATAACTTCAGACTAAACATCAGATTCCACTTATGTTAGTTAAAACATGATCTGAAGACGCTCAATTCAAATGATGGGTCTGCTGACTTGGGTTTTTACAACCCTTCAATTTATAGCCTGTACCAGATTTACACAGAAAAAAAAATCATTACATACTTTTTTGACCCGAAAATATCCCACCGAAATTATATAATTTTTATTTTTAATGGACATTTAAATTTTTTTTCTTTTTTCAATATTATTATTAAGAATGAAATTTCTTAATTCCTAAATTTACATCAAAAAGTTTAGATGTCTTGTTTCCTTTATGGAGCCAATACTGACTGCGAGAAAGGATGATTTCTAAATACTTTTTAAAATGCGCCTTGTTGTATTAGACTTATAACACTCTTCTTACGATTCAAGAAATCCTTGCTTTCCTTAAGGCCAAAACACACCGACGCGCTAGCGATAACGGGGGCGGTACGGGGACGCTACCATCACCGCTGAGGATTGAAGTTCTTTATATGCTATTGAGTGTTGAGTTTTCAAATGTTTGCTAACGTCATTTTCTCCATCAACCAGTAAAACTTTTATTGAAAATTAAAAATTTCTCAGAATATTTATCTTCTTATGCAGTCTTTTAGCCAATTGCACTGATTCTGCCAACCCAAATCGTACTTGTCACAAGTGTCTTTTTTCAGATGCTCTCTCTGTGTTAGTAATTTAGAGTTTGTTGCTTCTGGTTTGTTTTAGGTGGTATTTGATGATGGAGATTTCTCTGTTAATACTTAGTTTATATTTTTGTACTGGAAAAATTGTTTTCAGAATTTGACCTTTTTTCTCTGCTCTAATTATATAATTTTTATTAAAAAAATCCTGATATTCATTTTAGAGATGCTTCCTAATAAACTGAATACTTTTAACATACTACTCACCAAACCAATATTTTCTTTTTTCAGCAAGCTTTTCATTGTATTTTTTGAGAAAACAATTCCTAAAGTTTATTGCTTTGAACATAATGCCATAATTCATTTTCGAAAATATAAGAATCTACGAGGTTTGAAATAGACTTCGTGAAGACAAATTTTAAAATTTCATAAAAAATATTTATCTTTTTAAGTTTTTTTATAGATTCCTTGGCTTGCACCTCTTAGATGAACTGCATGAAGCATGAGGAAGAGAGGGTTGGGGGCTAATCCTAAACTTTATTAGATCATCCGGTTGCGATTTATGAGCAATAGCTTATAATTCTGGTGGCTGAGCAATGGGCCAGAGAACCCTTAGAGTTCTGAACCTCTTCAAAATCCATACATTCAAATTTTGACTAAGGTTTTGCAATTGATGCGGGACGCGAGAATGTTTTAATAAACGGGGCATTTCCGCGAAAATTGTGACTATCTTGAGTATCTAGCAACCCACTTCTTTTTCATTTTTAAAATTTGTTGAAAGAGCCATAACTTGAAATGAAAGGAAGATGGAAAAAAAGTTCTGGACCATAGGAAAACTACAACGATTATCTATTTCCTCCTATCTTCCAAACGATGCATTCTATCCTCCGCTCCAACTCTGGTTTATCCAGACCGCAGAACGGGGTTAGATTAAAAAAAAAAAATTAAAAACTCCGTGGATTTTTGTCTCTCTTCGCAAAATACGAAGTACATTACTTTTCATTATTTTTCGTACATGAGCTCTCCAGTTAAATTTAATCTTGTGAATATATGAAAAGCATAGAATTCTGAAAAATATACATTCTGAAAACTGGATAGATACACAATATTTATGCAGTTTTATATCTGCTGAAATCTGCGTGTACATTGATAATAATGTGATCAAGCTCATCAGAAAGGGTTTTAGCTAGGTTTGTGTATTCTGGAGTATTTGTTGAAAGGATTTATTTTATGAAATTATCGGCAAAAGATAAATCATAAAATAAAACGGGGTTTTTGGGTCTGCGAACTAAATTAACTACACCAAGGCTAGCAGGGTTAAATGTTTTGGTGGTTCCAGAAAATGCGGAAAGCATCGACTGAGGTGCCGTTAATTTTTACTTCATAGTTATTCTACCATATCGGGAAGCACTTAACCTATACCCTTTTTTCATAGTTTTTAGAAGATAACAATACTGCCCATGTACATATACCATCCAAGACTGACAAATCATGTGAAAGTATAGACAAATCACATAATTTCAACCAAATCGCGAGGAAAGAACCTAACGACATAGTTTATTATCCAAATGTATGCAAAAAACAATTTATAAAAGCGAATTTTTACAGTTTGGATGATAATCATTGTAGCATCAAATTTGACCTTTTCACTTTGATTATTCCTGTGAAGAATTATGAAATTATCCACTGCAAAATCGGCGTGCAATTCAAAAAATTGTGCATTTTTGTAGAGAACTAATAAACAAGCTCGAATTGTCTTGTCAGATATGTTTTACATGGCTACTCGAATCAACATAACCAAAAAGGAAGAAATTATTCAGGGTGTCGACTATTAATGCTTCACTTCTGCCTCCATACCCACCCAATGTTAAATCCTTGGACATTAGTCTGATAGAGTTACGCCACCCATGTGACTGTTATTACTTAATTTTTACGACACTCTGTATCTGAAAAAAAGTACAGGGTGTACGGTCACCGTCAAGAGCTCATTGTATCCAGAACTTCCAACGACTGCTCAACCAGCCGCATACTCCTCCCCACTCAGGAGTTATGGGGTCTGTTTTTTTACTTTTACTTCTTTTTTTTATAAAATGGTGGTTAACATAACTTTTTTTTATAAAAACTGTAAACTGTCGATACTCCTCGTTAATTTGACCTAATTAATATGTCCTAACTGTAGCCGTTAAACAGTTATTAGCTCATGCCGAAATTATACGCTTTTTTTAATGGTTTAAAAGACAAGTACCGAAGTACTGATCAGTCATCGTCTTTGTAGTCAAAAATCAAAATTTCATAAAGAAATTTTGAGAGCATACTACATGCTTCGATCAGCAGTCCAGGACGATCTCATCAGGACAGCAATGAAGCCCTGAACTGCCTGCTGTCTACACTAGACTGAACTTTTTTTTTAAATGACATTTTTTTCAGTCACTATGGGAACAATTTAGCTTTGAGAATAGGTTAAGAGCTAATAACTCTTTAACGGCTAGAGTTAGCACATAGTTGACAGTTTAAAGTTTTTATACAAAAATTTTTTTTTTACTACCTTTTTGTAAAATAAAAATGCCAAATTAAAAAACAAACGGTAACAAAATGCGAAATTTTTAGCCTTAGCCATAACTCCTGAGACGAGTATGCAGCTGGTTGAGCAGTTGTTGGAAAGGCCATGACGTTCTGCATACAATAAGCTCTTGATGGTGATCGTGCACACTGCACCTTTTCAGAAACATGGTGTTTTGTGAAAACCTAGTATATTTCCTTAATCACCCTGTAACTCCGAAACAATTGAAATGCCCCCCCCCCCCGCTGCTATGCAATTTTTTTTGTTTATATGGGTACTATCACCTCCAGCTCTATGGACCACCATGGAGGTTTTCCTCCTGTATGTATTAAGCGAACTAAAGAATTTAAATGATATCTAGCAAAGTAACATTTTTCAGGATTAAGTTTTGTTGATGGCGGTAAAATCTAGTATTTTCCCTGGCCATTGAATTAGGACCACTAGAATTTTTTTTAATTTTTCGTAAATTCTTGGGTATTATTTTATCAGAGGAAGTCCTAGTTTAATAACATCACGTTTCATCAGGTTATATTGCTTTTGGGGTGGAATATGAAATGACATGGCTATAAAGATCTTAACAAAATACTTTTTTTTTTGCTACCTGTTTACCACATACGTAGGTGCTAGAATTGCCGCAAGATAGTCCTTAAAACTGTGAAAAGCGTTTTGCATCGCAAATGATGTTAACGTAGAAGTTGAAGCAGAAAGAAGTTGCTCGATTGGTACGGTTTTCGGACTTTACTCTTTTTTTTTAAAAAGCCCCTGTGTAAAATGTCATCACTCGAAGTGAATGCTTTCTCAAGTTATCGTGAGGACGGACAGACGGAGATGCAAAATTCAAAATAACTTTTAATATTATGCGTGGGTGTCCAATCCATTTTGCTCTACTAGCATTCTTTCTGTGCGTTCCAATGACAATGAATGACAAACTTAGTATACCCTATGATTTCATCTAGGGTATAAAAAGAAATACTTGCGAAATTTGGGCAAATATTTAAGATACAAAAGAAATGATACAACGATACATTAGAAGCATGTTCGAATCAATTAAGACAATTATAGCTTTGTGAAATTTGAAATATAGTTTTAGTGATCGTAATTCAATGGCCAGGGACTATAGCACAGTATACATACAGTAGAACCGCTTAGAACAAACTACTGAAAAGTGAATTTTAGAATTTTAATAAAAAAAAAAAAACCTTAAAATTTCTCATATAAGAGGGAATTATTAAGTATGATATGGAAGTAAATGGGCGAACGGTAGCTAGTTGCACAGTGGTTGGGAGAAGTATTAGTTTTATGTAAGTACACATCTCGGCAAAAGTACTGTAAATGCTTTGTTCCATTATTGAACAGCTGTTTGATTGTAAAGTGGTGTTCGTTCTATGGACAGTGTAACAGGCAAAATAGCTGTAATAAAGTTTGT
Organism: Dioctria linearis; assembly: GCA_963930735.1. NCBI lineage: Eukaryota > Metazoa > Arthropoda > Insecta > Diptera > Asilidae > Dioctria > Dioctria linearis. The sequence goes on from OZ005741.1 coordinate 253,331,134, forward strand.
GACAATTTTAACAGTTCAACCAAGCCGAATGGCATGGGAAGTGGAACAAATTGTTTTTAGCTTTTTTTTTCTTGCAGAAATAGTTTTGCTTGTCATTTTGCCCCTTTTTCCTTTAGTACAAGTTTGTGCATGCTGTAAGTTTTCTTCCACTTTAGATTTGCATAGGATTATTTGTATTAAAAATTGACTACTGTGTTAGTTAAAAATGTTAAAAGAGAAAGTATAGTCACATTATAGAATCATCCTACTCATGTGGCAATTTTGCCAGAGCTGTTCTACTGTATGAATATTTATACTGTGACTATAGTATCTGTTACCATCCGTTGGAATACACATTTGCAATGCGAGCTCATCACTCAACTGTAGGTATCTTTTTTACTATCTACTACATTCTAGAAAGTGACACGACATGAGCTGGTGTTTTAATTCTAGTTCCATTAAGAAAAGTTGGCTATATATATACGTAACATTCGCAATAAATTTATCAAATATTCTTATAATAACAATATATGTATTGTACTTAACTCCAATTAAATAAATCAAAGCAAATAATATAGTCCTCCTTTTTTCTTTTTTATCAAACAATAATTTATCCAGGCCAGATCGTGATTATAATCGGGATAATCGGGACAGAGGTTACAACAAGGATAATAATAAGACTTATCCACGAGATAATAAACAACAGCGAGATGATAAGCCAAAGCGAGATATTCGGCCAGAAAAAGCAATGCCTAAATATCAACCACCACAAACAGCTGGACCTGTAAGTAGTTTTGGTTAGGAATTTCATTTTTGAATTTATTCAATTTATTTGGTTTTTTCGCAGGTTCTTTCTTCTTCTAACAAATATTCAGTGTTTCTTGATAAAGATGATGTCGACGTTTCGGAGTGAAATTATATTTTAAATTTATTCTCGTGGAAGTATCTATTTTTTTGTTTTTTTTATTTTGCGAGTTTTTGAATGGAGGAGCGTATCACTGTGCGATATACATATACATACATACATATATAAATATATAAATAATTAGATAAGAATAACGCAGCGTGCTAATTATTTCTAATTAGTCATATTAAAACTCACATAAGAATTCCTATGTAAAGGGCAGAGTCAAATTCATGTTAATGTAAAAATTAATCGCGGTAATATAATTTCTGGCAACAGAATGTATTTATACCATATAATAAATGATAGATTTCTCTTTTTTAAATCAATTTGTGGTGAGATTAATATTTGTTAGGTTTAGGATTCTATTTTTGAAAACGGTTATATGGAAGTACATATACTATATGAGTAATAAATGGTTACTTTCATTTTATATTTCCTTTTGAGTTGCATTCCCTCCGAAAAGTTTTTGGAGTATGATAGTGGGAACTATATATACAGTACATATGTTAAGGAGATATTTTGGAGTTTGCTACATATACATATGTACATTCCACGACAAAATGATGACCCTCCCATAAATTTTACCGGTTTTTTTGAAAAGGAGCATGTACAGACGTACATTTTATTGCCTGTTGTAAAGGCAATCTTTGAAAAATGCTAGTATATATGATTGTTGGTCCTTTGAAATTTATTTTGAGTAATTATCTGGTGGTTTATACAAAAATGGTGCGACAAAAATGATGACTCTGGTAGCAGTTATGTTCGGAGAAGAGTTAATATAAAGGACAGTTCTTTTTTTAAAAGGACTTTTATTATTTTTTAATAATGGGTGGAACTCCCTCTTACTTCTATTACCTCTTTCATTCGTTTTAGAATAGATTTAAACAACAATTTTATACTCAAATTAAAATACTTTTTTTAGGAATCAAATTCCAAGCTCCTGAACAGTATTTTTCAATTAATTTATGGTTGAGAATTGCCTGTTTCCATGATAAGCTGTTCTTGCAAGATGATCCAAACATTTTAGATAAAATTAAGATCTGGAGACCTCGATGCCCATTGCATTGAAGCTCTATATAATTTTCTTGAAGAAAATCTTTCACTCTTCTGGCGGTATGAACTGCAGCATTATTTTGTTGAAAAATTAAATGTTCTCTTGCTATCGAGTTTCCTTGGCTCCTTATTTCTTCGCCGATTAGCTGTATATAAAAATTGCTGCCCATTTTTCTATAAATGAATCGTAAGTTCGTCTTCGCTTCTTAGAATCCCCTTTTGTCGCACCTTCTGAAACTACTCTGTTTGCCTTAAATCGTGAAAATAATACAGCCACCCATCTGTACCATCCAAATTAAACCTCTTTTCATCGGTAAAAATTACTTTCCTCCATTTTTTCTTCCACCTGAGATGTTCACGAGCCCACTTTAAACGTTCCTCCTTATGTTTTGCCGTTAAAGGTGGCTTTTCTTTCAGTTTTTTTCGTTGGTTGTTTTCATGTTTTTGCAAAATCCGCTGGACATTTTTTACGTTTGTTGACACCAGTTCTGGTTGCAATTTCTCTACCTGTAAACTTACTGTTTGACGCCTCTCTCAGAATTGCTCGCTCCTCTTTTTAAGTCACAGCACGAGGACGACCAGGACTTTTCTTTGATCCGTAATTTTTGGGGCTTTTCAGAGAATTTGCAGTCACTCGACGACTTCTCTTCAAAATTCGCGCGATATGAGAAATACTATGCTTTTCTTTTTTTAAGTTTAAAATTATTTGTCTTTCAATCTCGTTTAATTGCTTTCCATTGCTCATTATTACTGGTGCTGACGTACTGACTTTCAAAAACAGACTGATAATTCATTTCATAACGAGTGCTCTATTTATATCATGAGTGTGCTTAACTTTTGGCTTTAGCCAAATTGGTTTGTGCTCTGGAGGTGAAGCCAAAGTAGCTTGACGTTTGTTTCTTTAATTGTTGCCGTCAAGTAACCTAAAAAATGTCGGAGGGCAATTTAATTATTAACGGACAATGATAGCCAGCTATAGCCGGCATTAGTCAAAAGTTGAACTGAACACACTCTGCGTTTCCAGAGACTAGACGAGAAGAACTGTCCTTTTTATTTACCCGAACATAACTGTTACCTGGGTCAACATTTTGTCACACCATTTTTGTAGAAAACACCAGGATAATTACTCAAAATTAATTTCAAAGAAAAACATATACCATATATACTACCGGTTTTCAAAGATTGTCTTTAAAACAGGCAATAAAATGTATGTATGTACCTGCTCCCTTTCAAGAAACAAGTAAAATGTTTGGGGACGTTTTCATTTTGTTTCGGAGTGTATATGTATGGCACCACATAACAACAAAATGATTTCAGTTGAAATCTAGTAAATAGAGATTTATTTATAGTTGACACAAATATTTTATACATAAGAACGGGTTTATTTTCTAGAGTATCATATATTTCATACGTCATCAAACCTTATTGGAACATCTCTCTTCACTCATGGATAATAATTATTTCACCTTACTTAAATAATTACTATTGTATGGCAATTTATTGAGGAAAGAATAATTTTTATTTCACATGGATTTATATAACAAATATAACAGTCGCCAATAAATGGTTACTGATTATAGTAATACAAAAATTGACTATTGCATTCATTAGTACGAATGGTAATTTTCAAGCGATTTTTAGTCAAATTCTCTTTAAAATTGTCAATATTCAAATACATACTATTCATTTGTTTAAATACAGGCTTTTTGCATTTTCCTTAAAAATGAATGTCGGGAAGTAAAGTAGTTTTCAAATCTTGCTCTGTCTGTACCTAATGCAGTAGAAAAAAACAGTATCAGAGTTGAAATAGATGTGCTAAATTTTATGCTAAAGAGCCTTGATTTAATTCTAAAAGAAAATGATATACATAAACCAATGCCCATATACCTCATCTAATGATATTTTGCTTTAGCGACAGGTATTTTATACGTTGCAGTCATGCTTGAAATGACTTTTGAGAAAAGCTTTTAAAACGGTAGAGAGGTTTTTCTTAAATTTAGTTTTTATAATCTAGAACTTGCTTCTCCAAATTAAGTTGATTACTGCAAACCATCACGTGGAGGCATGTCGAGTACTTGATGAAGTCAATAACAGTTACTTCCATGTAAGAACGGAACTAAATCAATGCTTTCTCCGTCACTCCCTCACCATGCTGATCCCTATTATCATAGATGGCACAAGAACTATATGTCACATGGCATACTAGAGCAGAGTATACAGATTGTGAAATTGGTAGTACATTCTGGAATGGACCGTAACATGTTTTAGAGCATGCCGAAAGCAAATGTTTTTATAATAGCAGTTTTGTATACAATTGATCGACTTCAGATACGAAAAAATATGAATCACTCGACGTATATATCATTTCAAATGTTGTGGTCCATTCCGGAATGGAACATCCAGCCATATAAATTTTGTATACTTTTTTGGTACTGTACGGTACGCGACATCTAGTTTTTGTGCCATTTATGTCCAACATAAAATTTATAAATAAGAAAAAGGGATGCAAAGAAAAAATTTAAACCACAATAATAGAAATTAATAACTCAAATCTGTTTTTATGTTGTAGTTAACGACCGCATCGGAATTTCACAAGTAGCTATAAAATTTATTTTTCGCAACACATTTAAAAAATTCCGGATAAAATAATGTTTCATAGAAAATAACACAGCTAAAAATTTGTTTCCCAAACAATGTTAAAAAAATTAATTTACACATGGGAATATTTTTTAAATTTTATTTATTTATTTTACACATGAAAATTTTCAAAATGTACATTTGTAACCATTATTCTTCGTAGTCAAGAAGGTGAATTTTCTTGTGGTGAACTTCTTCAAAATCATTTTCGTCACTTGTTGAGAGTTGCATTTTTTTCTGTTGTTCGGTTATTTGACTTTGCATATCTCGCGATGGCAAGATATACAAGAACAAGATTGGCGCTCTTTCTGGTATTTTGAATTTCTTTCAGAATTGGTATCGATTACAAGAAAATCACAAAATTACTGAAAATATTAAAACCTTTTCAGTCGATTTCATGTGCAAGCGCAACGATTTCTGATGATAACATTGAGGTGTTTGCGGTTGTAGTCTATTAATACCACATTCTAGCCAGGGGATGCTTTCCGACATGCATTTAAAGTGATATTTTATTTCAGTAATTGTAGCAACAGTGTGATTTATGCAGACCCTAACCGGGAAATTTTACCAAACTTCAGTTAAGGTTATTGCATCGTCTTCGAGGTTTGTCCAAAATGTATCTAAGGGCCTGTCCGAGTCCAAGTTTTTGTCATTCAGTGACGTCACACAATAAGCTCAGATATAAAAAGAATTAGTAGTGTCTCTTAAAAGCTGCGATTATGCCTTGATCCCATGGTTGTATAGGATTTATCGTTTTGGGTGGTAAAAACACTACTTTTACATTGGAGAGCTCTAAACAAGGATATCCAGGTGCATTGTAAATAATTAGCAACACTTTAAAAGGAAGACACACCTCACTTCTGGTACGAAAAAATCGTTGAAGCATGGTATGAAAAGAGTTGATGTGACTCATGCCTTTTTATTTACAATGAAATGTAAAGGAAGTTCAACTACATTTTTGCCGTTTGCTGTGCATGTGGGTGCAAAGATCTCTTTATAATTAGGGGTTTTGACATTCTTGCACCAGGTGTATTACTACAAAGTAGGAATGTGACTCGATCCTTGGCAGATTTAAAACCACTTGTAAGTTGTATGTTTCTTGGACTTGGTGATGAACGTTCGGTTCGGCATCTTGTTCCAAGACAATCCAGTTTCGTCAGCATTAAATACTCGATCTGGCTGGGTAATATCCATCATCATCAATAATTTTTTTCTAACACTTTAGAATAATTCTTGGCAGCTGTTGAAGCAGATTATGAAGTGAATTGCTTGTCATCGAAAAAACGGTGAACCAGTCATGGGTTTTAAGTCTTTCAGCTTTCTCGTTTTTGATTTAATTTTTGAATCCTCCAAAATACGAACGCCTTTCCGTTTTCTCTATTAGAATGTTTCTTGAATATGATCCTCTTTAACACTTTCGTTTGTGGCACAATTACTAGATTTATTTACTGCACATCATTCACCTTCTCTTATTCGATTTAAAATCGAGATTTTAGTCTCTAAGGAAATTGTTTTTCTTTTCAATTTGATTTTGTCGTGATTATATCTAAAAATAAAATAAAAAACACATAATTATATCTAAATAGAAAAATTAAAAAAATCATTTTTAATTTCATTTTAAAATTAATCTTATCTTGTATGTAGTTAACTAATGTGAATAGATGGTGCAATACTTGTTTAATGAAATTGGCTGATGTAATATGTCCATTGGTATTTGTGTAATACGATGATGAAATACATTTGACATTCAGCAACCTTGTGGCAAAACGATTTCTAAATTTCTTACTTTTTATTCATATTACGTATTGAATGCATTTTTTTATCATATAAAATAAAAAAAAAGACCGCACAAAAACAGGTTTTAGTGTATTTGTAATTTATGTCCTTTATTTATTTATTGTCCCTTTCTAAAACGATTAATTATTCATTAAAATTTTCTTCAAAGCTAAGGATTTTTCTCAATAAGGTTTTTTTTCGATAGATAGAAATGGTAAGCTGTAAGCGACATGCCCAGTTGAATTTCATAAATACGTAGGCTGCACTGAAAGTTTTGAGATACATAATAAAAAATAAAGAGCATTTACGTTTTTCAATATTTTATTTATTGTTTTTCAAAATACGATATTTCTTGAGCTCCTATACATTTTTCCATAATTTTAAATCAATCTTCAAACCGTTGTAACCACATTTTTGAAGGCACCTCTGGAACCAGCTCATTATACATAGGAGTCAACTGCTAATTTAGGGGTGGAGAAACATCGACCTACAATAAAAATTTCTGATTTTCTTCACTTTGCCTCGTTTATTCTTTACAAAAAGCTGATTAACGTAAGTTTTTTTTTTGTTTTTATTAAAATCTAAACTTTTTAATTTGACACCTCTGTCCTAAGCCGTTAAACAATTATTCGGTCATACCGAAATTAGAGAATATTGTTTTAAAATGCAATTGAATGAAATGTTTTTAGTTATGGGAACAAATTATTATTATTATTATTAGCTTAATAGGTTAAGAGCTAATAATTGTTTAACGGTTACAATTAGCACATAGGCGTAATAAATCAAGTTAAAGAAGAAAATCATAGCTCAGTTTTTATAAAAAAGAGTTACGTTAATCAGATTTTCGTAAAAAGAAAAAAAAACGTTAGGGGAAATCCGAAATTTTTATTTTAGACCGCCAAACTCCGGAGAAGAGATGAGTACGCGGCTATTTGAGCAGTCGTTACAAAAGGCCATGAAGTTCTTCATACAATGAGTTCTAAACGGTAACCGTACAACCTATACTTTTTTATTTGTATTTTCTTAATCACCCTGTAATTTTGAAAGGGTTAAGAATTCCCACTCCTGCCATACTAGATGAGGTCCAGGTGAATACTATTACCTTCTGCCCTATGGACCTCCATGGGGGAAACTACCTGTATGTGTAAAGACTGGGAGACTGTGTAATTATAAGACTACCCAGCAAACAATTTGGCGAAAGTCTACGAGAGCGAAACTTAAACGACAATACAGCTGCACAATGCCAAACAGGAGAGTAAATGCGACAGAGCTAAAACTTATGTTTGTAATCGCAGTGATATAAAAGCGAAACGAACTCGTATATAAATTCTGTTCTCTTTTTTTTATCTTACATACACATGTGCCTGGGCGCTGTTTTGTGCTTGAACTTCTGAGAATTTTACAGTTTCAAGATTTTCGGTTCTACTTTTCAACACATCAGAAATTTGTCGTGTTCGCGTTTTTATCAGTGAATTGTAAAATGTGAGTAATTAAAATTACAGGCTGGGTCTATGTCATAATTGGGACAACTCGGTGCACAGTTAGCAAGATGGGCGGGTCGTTAAGATTTTTGAATAAATCGCAAATTGATTAATGGAATATTTATTTAACCACCTACGGCAACAAAATAACGTTTTCTAATTTTGAAATTTGTCCCCCAATTTTTATTGAAAATGATTTAAAAATGAAAATTCAATGATTTTTTTTTAATTTCTCTGGTTTGCGGAGCGGGGCTGGCACAAATTTGAACTAAATTAAATAAATTTTTAAGATATGTAACGATCGTCGCCAAACAAATCCCATCTGGCGAGATCGTTATAAACAGTTAATTAAATTCAAGGTCCAAGAAACTTTCTCGATGGCTCGAGCAAAAAAACGACAGTTTAGAACAATTAGAAATTCTTGAGAAATGCATTAAGGGTAGACGTAGGATAGGTGACAGATTATATGACAGGTTGTATACGCCGGCTCCAGTTTTATCTGTAGTGTAGCTAGAATAGAGTACAATAGGGTAAACATAATTAACAGTGGCGACAGCATTTGAAATGCATAGCTAAGGATAAGTAAGGTATCGAGTGGTAGAAGCAGGTCATTCTTAGTTTGGAGTATAGGCGGTAAATTGCTATCGGGCGGGCCGTCGAGTTGGATGACTTAAATTGAGATTTTTACAAATTCAAGTGCGGGGTTGAATTCGCGCGGAATTATCGGTTTTGATTAGTCGCGTTTTTTACCATTGAGTGTAGTGACAGTAATAGTCTAAAGTATAAAATCAGAGTGATATTAGTAAATTTTGAGTGCAGTGACACTAAACTAAGAAGTACAAAATCAGAGGGAAGTTGTTTAATTTATGAGTGCAGTGATACTAAATTGTAGAGTACCTACAAAATCAGTGTAAAAGTAAATATGTTTAGTTTCCTAGCGAGTAAGTAGATAAAATCAGTTCAGTGGAAGTAATACATTTAAAAAAAAGAAAAAAATGCAGTGAGGGTGAAAACGTGACGCCTGAAAATATGGTGGAGGTGATAACGCTATTAAGAAAAGAAATCGAAAATTTAAAAAAAGAAAATGGTGTGCTAGTGAAACGGGTTGAAGAAATATCAGAACCAAGTGATAGTGTTTCGTTAGGCGGCGAAGAAGCTCAAAGTGGAAATAATTCGTTTTGTAGAATGGGACTCGCGGAAATTAAGGAGATGATAGATCCTTTTAATCCAGAGAGTGGAAACAAACTAACGGCCATAGAATGGATATGAAATATCGAAGCATTGAAGCAAATTTATTCGTGGGATGATCACACCACTTTATACTATGCATCGCTTCGCTTAGAGGGTGCAGCGAAATACTGGAAGCAAAGTCGACAGGCAGAGTTAAAACAAGGGAACGTTTTTAAGGTCGAATTAGTTAAAAGTTTTCCAAGCTATCAAGACGATTCTGCTAACATAATGGAGATTATGAGTAGAAAAAGGAAAAGAGAGTTGAGACGTATTTTTACACAATAACAGCTTTAGCGAAAAGGATATCATTGTCGGAGCAGGCAACAATAGAGTATATCATATCTGGACTGGGCGACGAAGATTTAATGAATGTTTTGACGGGAGCAACCATCAATTCACTACCTGCGTTATTAGAGAAAATTAAGCGATACGAAAAAATAAGCGCGCAAAAGAAGTGCAGGGAGATTTTAAATAATTGTGATAGAAATATCAATCGGCCTTCATCGTCTTCATCGAAAGATCGCTACCAGCCATACCACAGGCCAGGACATTATTCAAAAGGAAGACCAACTAAGGACAACAGACAAAGGTTGGCAGGAAGCGGGGACAATCGACAACAGGTAGATGCATTAGTTAAAGATAAAGCTGCTGTACGATGCTACAAATGTAATGGCTTGGGGCATTATGCAAAGGTATGTACCGCTAGTTATAAAAAAAGATCTTGCTATATCTGTAAAAAAGAAGACCATTTGGCTAAGTATTGTCCTAAAGCAGTCAAGCATGTAGGGCAAATAGGTTTCGAAGAAAATTCGATAGGAGAGGAATACTACCCAGAAGTAGAAGTTGATCAACGAAAAATGTTAGCTTTCTTGGATCTAGGAAGCGATGTAACAACAATAACGGAATTTGCTATTAAAGAAAACAATTGGAAAATGATAGACCACGTCTCAGTTTTATATGGGTTTGGTGGAAGTTAAACTGTAGTGCTAAGTAAAATTGAAAAACTTATGAAAATTGGTGAAGTGGAGAAACCGACCACTTTCTTGGTAGTACCAAACAATGCGCAAACAACGCCTATTATCGTCGGAAAGGACTTTTTAGATCGCGTTGGGGTGAAAATTATTAAAAGGCCAGGGAGATTCGAAATACTAAATGACAACGAACTTCTTATTAATGACAAAGAAGATTGCACACCAAAAGCGTTCCAGGTACGACAAATTATTAAAGCAGATCAATTAAAAATTCATAGTGAAGTTAGTGAGCTAGAGAGAAGCATCTTGCTAAACGTAATTAATAATTTTAGGGAATGTTTCTCCTGCGACCGGAAAGAGATAGGAAAAACTAATCTAGTTGAAATGTTCATTAAATTAAAAGAAAATAAGGTTATAAAGTATCAACCGTACAAGGTCCCATACGGATTAAAATCAACTTTGAAAAAAACTGTCGATGAATTATTGGACTTAAAAATTATACGACATTCAACGTCCGAATTCGCAAGCCCTGTTATAATGATGAATGATGGGAATATAGGATGTGTGTGGATTATAGGAAGCTAAATTCAATAACACAACGCGAACAATATCCTGTTCCAAACATTGAAGATACCTTGAATACACTAGCAAATAAAAGTGTATTTACATCATTGGATATCCGAAGTGGTTATTACCAAATACCAATTCAGGAAAAAGATCGCCATTATACAGCTTTCATAATTCCAGAGGGTCGTTATGAATTCAATCGCGTACCATTCGGATTAACTAATTCACCTGCTACCTTCATGCGATTGATGATGAAGTTGATTGAACCTCTCATGCCTGGTTCAGTAATAGTGTACATGGACGACATACTAATTCCATCAAAAACTATAAAAGAGAACACGGAAATCCTCTGTCAACTACTGGTCGAAGTTCGTAAAGCAGGATTTACTTTGAATCTGGATAAATGTCAATTTTTGCAGACAAGCTTAGAATTCTTGGGGCACGAAATTTCGAGCGAAGGAATAAAACCTGGTTTGTTGAAAACAGCAGCTGTCGAAAAATTCCCAAAACCTACAACAACAAAAGAAGTCAGGCAATTTCTGGAATTAACTGGCTATTTCAGACGTTTTGCCAACGGCTTTGCAAGTATAGCGCGCCCACTTAATAAGTTATTAAGAAAAAATGAGCAATTTAAGTGGGGAGAGGAAGAAGAAAATGTTTTTCAACAGTTAAAAGCCATTTTAGTTAATCGCCCGGATTTAACGCCCTATGATTCCGAAGCGGAGCATGAACTACACACTGACGCTAGTAGTCACGGGTTGGCTGGGATCTTGATGCAAATCGGAGTGGAAGATCAAAAATTGCATTCTGTGTCCTACTTTAGCAGAGCTACAACTGAAGCTGAGTCCAAATATCACAGTTACGAATTGGAGGCTCTAGCTGTGGTAGAGAGCCTGGAAAGGTTTAAACACTATTTGCTGTTGACAAAATTCAAAATAGTAACAGACTGTGATTCGTTACGTATGACTCAAGAAAAGCGCAATCTCCTCCCGAGAATTGCCCGTTGGTGGTTGAAAATCCAGGAATATGAGTTTGAATTGGTTTTTTCGCCCCGGAAGAAAACTAACACATGTTGACGTCTTAAGCCGAGCACCACGCGAAGAGGGAAAGGAGGGAGATACTGTAGCCGAGCATGTCATGATCGTCAGCACTAGCCCAGAAGAGTGGATTGTTACTCTTCAGATGCAGGATCCTCGATTGCAAGAAATCAGACGTGTACTAGAAGGAGACCTGCTGAATCATAAGGACAAAGACGGAATTAAGGGTAATTTTATCATGCAATATGGGCGAGTTTAAAAACAAACAGATAGCGGAAATAAATTCGTTGTACCCAGGGAATAAGATGGCGCATCATTAGATCTATGCACGACGATCGTGGTCATTGCGGAGTAAATCGTACGATGGAAAACATACGAAAATTATTTTGGTTCACCAATATGAAGCAAGTCTTCGTAAAATACATCGATAGTTGTTTTGATTGCCTTTACAATCAACGAGGAGTAGATGAGAGCCGATATATTATACATTCGCAGGAAGTTCTTCCAATACCCTTTCATGCGGTGCATTTGGATCACTTAGGACCCCTTCCAAAGAGTAGGGGAGGTAATCAATATGTAATCAGAATGGTAGACTCGTTCACAAAATTCGCTGTGTTTAAACCAGCCAGGAGAACTGGAACTAAAAGCGTAACAAAGATATTGGATGAAGTATCCCAATATTTTGGCCTGCCATCGCGGATAATTACAGATCGGGGCTCTGCGTTCACCTCTAAAGAATTTGAAAGATATTGTCACGGTAACGCCATTAAGCATACGCTGATAGCCGTTAAGACCCCGCGAGCTAATGGACAAATTGAAAGATACTTTCGCACCTTGAAATCCTCTTTGTCCACCATGACCAAAGCCGAAGATGGACGAGATTGGGACAGATACGTTTCAAAAATACAAGTTGCTTTCAACAGTACTAAACACTCCACAACCAAGAGAACGCCACAAAAAATTTTGATAGGATACACCCCGAGAAACGTAATCGACAACAAGTTGACTTTCATTCGTCATGACGAGATGGAGGATGAATTAAATTTATCTACGAAATTAAATAACATCAGGCAAGAAGCTAAGGAGCGAATCAACGAAGACAAGCTTAGACAAGCAGATCGGCACAACCAGAACCGCATAGCACCGAGGACATATACTGGAAGAGACTTAGTCCTCATTAAGCAAGAGCCAGTTGCTACAGGTCAATCTAAGAAACTCCAGCCGCGCTACCGAGGACCCTATGAAATTAAAACAGTGTTGGGAAATGACAGGTATATAGTGACGGACACTCCAGTGACGCAGATGTCCCAGAAACCATATGAGTCAGTACATGCCGCTGAAAATCTCCGCCCAAGGTGTAGCCTAACTGATCGCGTTCGATGATGAAGAAGAAGACGAGAAAGTAGTGGAAGGTGATAATCTCGATGAATAACAGTATTGGTAAGGTAAATGTACAATTTTTTTAAATATGTTAATGAAGACTTGATGAATAAGAATTTGTGTTAGTCTGATTGGCAGACGATTGTAAGTCTAATGCTTGATAGCAGCGTAGTCTGATTGGCAGATGATAGCAGCGTTGTCTGATTGGCAGCCGAAATAGTTTAGTCTGATTGGCAGACGACTAACACAGTCTGATAGGCAGACGATCTGATTTCCAAGTGGTAAACGAATTTTCAGAGAAGCTAACGCGCAGCTGATAATAACGTTGAACAACTCTGTGAACTAACGCGATGATAGTTCTACATGGTTGGGCCTTTGTGGTCGTGACGTTATATCACTGGGGACAGTGATTGTTAGGTTGGTCGAACTGTAACGATCGTCGCCAAACAAATCCCATCTGGCGAGATCGTTATAAACAGTTAATTAAATTCAAGGTCCAAGAAACCTTCTCGATGGCTCGAGCAATAAACCGACAGTTTAGAACAATTAGAAATTCTTGAGAAATACATTAAGGGTAGACGTAGGATAGGTCACAGATTATACGACAGGTTGTATACGCCGGCTCCAGGTTTATCTGTAGTGTAGCTAGAATAGAGTACAATAGGGTAAACATAATTAACAGTGGCGACAGCATTTGAAATGCATAGCTAAGGATAAGTAAGGTATCGAGTGGTAGAAGCAGGTCATTCTTAGTTTGGAAGTATAGGCGGTAAATTGCTATCGGGCTCGCCGTCGAGTTGGATGACTTAAATTGAGATTTTTACACATAAGCTTTTTGAAGTTAGTAAGCAGAAAATAACGGTTTCCGATTTTTAAAGTTCTACTTATATCTACGACAATTCGACGCAATAATTGTTTTACCTGAATTTTATCCATTAAGAAAGCAATCTATTGCATCAAATTTTTACAAAAATAAGTAGAAGATGATGCAATAGAACGCTTTCTTAATGGGTAAAATGCAGGTAAAGCAATCTATTGCGTCAAATTGTCGTAGATGTAAGTAGAATTTTAAAAAATCGGAAAACGTTATTTTCTGCTAATTAACTTCAAAAGGCTTATGTTAAGAATTTATTTAATTTAGTTCAAATTTCCGCGAACCAGACAAATTAAAAAAAAATCATTGAATTTTCATTTTTAAATCATTTTAAATAAATATTGGGGGACAAATTTAAAAATTAGAAAACGTTATTTGCGATTTATTTAAAAATCAAAACACCCTGCCCCATCATGTGAATTGTACACCGAGCTGTCCTATTTATGACAGCGACCCAGCCTTAAGGGTAAAATGAAAGGCTAATTTTATAGGAGACTGGATGAGATAGGAAGAGAAACAAAACAAAGTCGAAGTGATTCCACCATTACATTGGGGAAATATCGCTAAAGTGATCGCTACTACAGTAGATTAATATTCACTTTGGATACATTTAAATTTATCACATTTTGTCGAAAAAGAAAAACGAAGTGAAGGTCACTGATATGCTGATGTGGTGATTGTATATACATATTGCGAGGATATCGCATCAGTAGATCATGCTACATCAACTTAAAGTCATCTGATTTTTTGCTGTTTTTATTATTAAACGAGAGAGAAAGTTATAATTGGTCTAAGACCAATAATATTATACGCTAAATGAAAGCCCAAAGTTTTGTATGGTAAATGCTATGAAAACATCATGTATAAAATTTCAGCTCTCTACGTTGACCCGATCTCAGCAGTACCCAAATATAGTAGTGAAAAACGAAATATTTATATGGAAACCATACGAAGGAGTTGTCCGATTGGTTAATGTATGTGTATAAGCAAATGTATAGGATGTCAAAATAATCATTCGATCAAAATTACGTTCACTCATCTTTAATATTTTAAACTAACCCGACTTAATTAGTTTGAAAATAAAATTTCGACTGATGTAAGTAAAACTCACTTGCTGATTATTAGCAGATCAGTATCACCACAGATTAGATATTATTTGACAGTAGTATGACTGTCTCTTTTTCCCGGCGATGGAATATCAAAGACGCATGGTCCTTTTTCTCTCTTCCCTCAACCCCTTCATTACTTCCCTTAAAGCATATCCGTACTACCCCCTTCCCCCGTCTTTATCATCCGTCATCCTAAACATAAAACCCATAAAAGAGTTACTTCGTGTGGAATAAGTCATAAATGTTAAACCAACTAAAGTGTCCTCATGACATCAAGGTCCACTCGATGGCTGTTATACCTCATTGGGTCAGGCCAGAGCCTTGGGACTCCAGCCCCGTCAGGGACAAAAAGTTCAAGCTCAACATAATAATAAGAAGAAGAATATCAAACAAATACCCTGTAAATAATCCGAGGGATATTAGTGGGGACATACAGGGGTAATTCAAAAATTGAGGTCAGGAATTTTTCAGCTGATTGCCCTAAGCTGGATATCTGTATATATCTAATCTGTGGTAACACATCATAATACATTAATTTGTCTATTTAGCATTTCTATAGTTCATTTTAGGTCATATTAACAAGTAAGCCCCACACCTTATTTAAATTCATGTTAAAATATTCAGCACATAGGCAATTTTTCCAGAATTACTTACAGTCACCTAATTATGTGCACATATTTTCCAAGCAAACTGATATCGCGGTAAATTCAAATCCAAATTTTCAAATTCAAATTAATTTATTTTCAACAACTACACTAGTATGATTTATAACAATTACATTAAGTTTCTAAAAGGGGAAAAAGAAAAAGAAAAAAAAGTTATAATAAATAAAATAATTATAATTATATATACAAGCATTTATACTAAATTAGACTAACAAAATCCCTAGTCCTTCATTACAGACTTATTAACTAAGAATATGTAGGCATAATAGCTTAGTAGTAGTTACTATAAATAGTAGAAAATAGAAAAAAAAAGTACGTAAAACTATTGGATAGATCGCAGATAAGCAAATAAATTATTGCGAAAACTGCGGCTGCTGATGCACTTCCTTAGAGAATTGGAAGAGAGCTCCAGACCCTGGCAGACTGGACAAAGAATTGGTTCTGACTAGCGGCGAGCAGAATCGTGGCATAGACAAAGACAATGTTCTTGAAAATTGATCAAAGCTCAATACACTGTACAGGTAATCTGCTGTTTGTTTACGATTAAATTATAGTTCGAGATTTAAGGTAAGAGTCTAAAGTACAGTCCAAAATAGATGTGGAATACGCAGTTATATGACTGAAACGCCCTAGACCAAAAGCATAACGTGTGGCAGAGTTGAATGCTACATTGATCTTACGCAGAGTGGTAATCCAATTTGCAAAACACCTCACAGCCGTAAGTTATTAAGGGGACTAGTAATGATTTCACTAGCATCACACGGGTATCAACAGGAGTAAAGGCCGCAGATTTGGATAATTTGCGTACGGCTACACCTTGCCTATGACGCTGTTAATGTGATCGGACCAGCTCAGAGTACTATTAACAATTATTTCAAGATTCTTTACACTTTTGCTGAATGGAACGGCAGTATTGTTAAGCATTACGTTTGAAAAGGTGGAAGTATCTAACTCGGTTTTGTATACAATTACATCGTCAGATTTGCCAGCGTTTAAGTAGAGCGAATTATCAACAGCCCATTTGGAGACTTTTGTAAGATCCTCATTTATTCTGTACACAGCATCCTTTATAAGTCCTAAAGGTATATTCACACCTTAGCGTTAAATATCATCTGCATACATATGAAAATTACAGTCACACTGGATAAGTGAAAGGTCTATGATAAAAATGGAAAATAATTTGGGCCGAGACTAGACCCTTGAGTATCCCCACAAAACACCCTTTGTATTCGTCCGCTTAAGTATGACTGAATAATTTTGCAGGCAGGATAAGAGAAATTAAATATTGTACGCAGTTTATTTAACAGAAGCTTGTGGTTAATCTTATCAAAAGCTTTTAAAAAATCTACATATGTAGAAGAACGAGCAAAGTAAGTTTATCACTGTCCAGGGAACTTCTGATAACATCAATGATCCTTAACAATGCTGTGGTGCAACTGCGCTTTTATCTAAATCCCTATTGTAGGCTAGACAACAAGTTTCTGCTTTTTAAGAATTTAGATACATATTACTATGCCGGATTTATTCAAAAACCTTAGACAAGAAGGGTAATGTGCTGATAGGCTGATACTTAGGAGAGCTGCAAGACCTTTTGGGGATTGGTATAATTTTTGGAGTTTCCAGACAGAAGGAATGGAGGATCTTAAAAGGAAACTGTTAAAGAAATATATCAGGCTTTTAGTTATAACGGATAGTAAAATTTTAACAAACTTTGGATGCACTTCGTCAAGTCCAACTGCATTTGATTTCACTGAAATCACTGCTGCATAAACATACATCTCATTGACCGACGTAGAAGAAAATCCTTCAGATGGATCAAGACGAACCATTAAAAATGCTTGCTAAATAATCGCTCGTATCAGAACCATCAAGTTCAGTAGGAAATGAAGAGAAAAAAACATTTTATTGAGCTCACTAGGATTCAAGAGTTGTAGTTATGTTCCTAGACTGCCCCACAACAATGTGCTTCAAGTTACGCCACAGATTCTTAGTAGGTAGCTGAGTATTAAACTTGTAATACTGCTTCTTAGATCTTGAGATTTCGCCATTTACTCTATTGCGTAGGGACCGGAAATGATCTCAGCATCCAGACGATCGATAACGTCTACACCTGCGATATGCAGTACTGCGCTGTAAAATTACATCTCTTATCCTCTGCGTTAACCAGGGAAAGATATCTAATACATTCCATGATATACTATAGTTGTTCATCAACTGACGGTATAGAATTCACCTGTGCCCATTCGATGGTCTCGGCTTCAGCCAGTAACTCGCCATAATTAATATTATTGAAGTCATGGTAAATAAAGGAGTTGGTCACGTTGAGATGAAGAGGGAAAATTAAAAATCTTAAGGATTTGAATTAAATTCAAAAACTGTTGATTTAATTTTGAAATACTTCTTGAATTTTATTTAAAATTTGCTGATTGATTTATGAAAATCTTTAAATTATTTTTAAATATTGTTGAAGTCCTTTGGAAATCTGCTTAAAATAAATTAAATCTATTGCATTTAATCTGGAAAAGGTATATCTTAAATCTATGTGTATTGGATGGAGGAGTCATCTGTACCTTGATTTTAGGTTTCTGGATTTCGCTCGACTCTTTTGGACTCATGGGCCCCGTAGAATTTTTATAGCTTGTCGTACTGTACGATGGAGTAATTTTTGTATCTGTTCGCGTTTTATTGAGCTCGCACTAGTTGTTTAAAGGCTCTTGGATTCTGTTAATAACTTATATCTAAGTATTTTGGAAAAGAAGTATTAAGTGACTCGGGCTCAGATTTGGGAAGCTCGATGTTGGTTTCGTTACTTGGTTTGCGATTTATTCGGCTTGAGAACATTCTGTGTAGTACCTTTGGCTCTCTCTATAGGGATGACGGCGTAGTCATGTATAAGTAACAGTTGTAATAACAAACCTGGTAATGACTATTTTGAAAATGTTAACATTGAGAACTGCAACTAACACATATTTAGTTCCAGTTGGGAGTAAATTGTTTGCCAGGAGTACTCCTTCGCTTATCTCTTTTGATAGACAGAGCATTTCTTCCTTCATTCTTAACGGGACTATGGCGATCATTTATGATCTTGCAAGTATGCATATTGGTTCCTCTAAGCTAAGGTAAACAATTGCTGCCTTATTTATTTCGCTGGTCTTTTGTTGACTCAGACAGCTCTCTTCGTACTCCTTTGGCTCCTTTGTTGAGCCTGACAACCAGCATTTCTGTTTCGAGATGCATTGAAGACACTGCATGTGGATAGTTTAACCTAACTAATTCCTCAAATCAAAACTAAAACAAGACCCGGCGTCGCTTTTCTTTTTACTCTGTATCACACTTCTTATTCAGTTTTTTTAAAAACGAGCTTTTCTTTGATTAACTTCTTGAAAACGACTTCGTTCCGTTGGCGTTTTAATCACGAATTGACTTGATTCGCTGTCCTAAGCGATCAATTCGCTCAGTTCAGGGTCGGAAAATGCTTAATTTGCTTTTTCGGTCCCGAGAAAATTTTATCGCTGGACGTGTTTTAACATGTCCAAACGAATCTTGCCGGACGATGGCTTGGAGCTGTAATCTGATATTTTGATAAATATCAAGCCATCGTCTTGCCGTTTGTGCATACATTGTTGTACATACAATGCATACAGATGCCAACTCATGTTTCTCTTTTTTTTAATAACAAATCTGATTCGTCGTCTGATTCGAATTTTTTGAGGAATTTATGGATTTTTTTGGTGAAGAGGAATGTCGCGCGCATTTTAAGAAATTTGGTGATGGAATTTTTTCGTACTTGAGTGTGATAAACTAACCATGTTTTTATGCATGGGATCAGCTCAATATAATTTTAGATAACAACAATTTTAGGTTTAAGTAATATAAAAACAACATGGATGGCAGAAAGTACAAAAAAAATAAAAATTAAAAACTTAATTAAATTTCAAATATAAATAGGTAATAATGAAAAAAAAAATTATATAATGAATTACAACTCTTCGGGATTTTTTTTTTATACATATGTAGCTAAGAATGTAATTGAAGGAGGGCCGTAGGTTTACCTAGATTAAGAAAGGGAAACCGTGTAAAGAGATTTTGAAATAATTGTGTTCTATATAAATCTTTCAGACTTAAAATACGATCAAGATCAATCGTAAATCCTACAAATTTGCCACATGATTTAATGGTAATCGTTTCGTATTTGGTATTATAGGACCTTAAGGGGTCAGGAGAGAGAAAACATTCCATTTGTAAAAAATAAAGAACTCATACTACTACCTTATCTAAATTTTATTTAATCAATAAAAAATAGCTAAATACACAATGTACGTTATTACTTATAACTAAATGTAAATAAAATTGAACATATAACAAATAAATCCTTACTAGCTATGAGTAAATTAAATTTTTACCAATAAATTTTGTTGGAAAAAGTACAATGCTCATCGTTTTAGCAGGTCATAGAGAAGTTGATGGAGTTTTTCATGCTTTGACTTGCATTCCTCATACCTTGCTTTAAGAGTTTCGTATTCCTCTTCATGGTTTTCTAATTGTGTTTTATCCCGTTCCTCCTTTTGTTTTCGGTTAAGTCTTGACTGCCGACTGGCTTCGTTATTTTTATACCTTTGCTCACGATATTTTCGCTCAGAATCAGGAAGGTGTATTAATTCGGATGGATTAGGTTTATGGCTATGTAATTTTGGTGGCCGACCTCGTCGCTTTTGAGGTGTAATTGGATTATCTGTTGAGCATGAAGGTGTTGGTGGAGCTGTTGAGAAATTACTGGATGTCACATTTTCCGAAATATATGATTGAACGCTTGGGGGATTATCTACTATATCTTCGTTATCTTCTTTTTTAATAATATCGAAAATACTTTGTTCTTTTTCAACATCAATAGGTGAAGAAGGCGAACTATAATTACTTGATTTTGACGCCTATAAAAAAAAAGATATTAATTTACTATTATGAAAACAGATTAATAAATTTAAGTTACTTACGTAACTCTCCTCTAAACTC
Source organism: Dioctria linearis (assembly GCA_963930735.1). Taxonomy (NCBI): domain Eukaryota; kingdom Metazoa; phylum Arthropoda; class Insecta; order Diptera; family Asilidae; genus Dioctria; species Dioctria linearis. The sequence continues at coordinate 253,351,810 of OZ005741.1, forward strand.
AATGCTTTTTCCACAATTTCTGGTGTTGTAATTCCTGATTCTTGTAAAATAGTAGCTGGGATATTAAGTTTTATTAACTTTGAACGTTCTTCTTCATCGTAAAATTCGGTGTTGTTCTTTCTCTTTTTATCTACACATTCTTCGAGATATTGATTGTTGTTGTTATTATTGTTGTTAGTGTCATAATCCTTGATTTGTTTTTCAATTTCAACAGTATTCGTCCAGGAATTAAACAAACTATCTTGGCTTGAAGCCATTTGATTTGAATCATCTGTAGGTGTCCATAATTGTTTAGGCATTACTATATTAGGATCTGCTGCCAGCATCGGATTACTTTTTAAAATGGAAGAATATGGCATAAATGAAGATTGTATGGATGATTGAGAATTATGATATATATCCATTGCATATAAATTTTCCTGCATTATGACGTTCGGATCCAGATTATCTATGTTATAATTATCAATTGTTGTTGCTGGTGCGCTTAAATTTATGGACTCTTCATTTCCGCTAAGTTGAGTGTTTACGTTCGAAAAGTCTTTACCCATATTTAAATTGCCGTTATTAAATGGCTCTTCATATTCGTAAAATAAATCTTCATCGACATCGAATTCCATTGGTTGATTTGTTGGTAAATTTTGTTCTAGCATTGCTTCCATATTTGTTAAATATGTGTGTTGACCGTTTAACGGTGTAATGGTATTGTCGATCTGGTCTTGTATTGTTGTCGTCGTATAGTTTGAAAAATCCACGTCGTCAAGTTCTTCGTCTAAAAGTATACAATGTTAATTCTCTTCTCTATATAATTAAATTTTCAATTAAATTCCCGATCAAGCAGAAAATAATTTCTCCAGTAGAAAAAAAAAAAAAAATAGTCACATCTCAGCTTTCTTCCAGAATCGTAATTTTTCTGTTGTTAATTTTAATACCTCGGATATTTGTGATGATAATCAATCAGATAGGTTGCTTACCTTAATGAAACTCTTAAAAAGGATCTATTGATGATATATCAATTTAACACGAATAAATTGGACAGTGGATGACTGGTTCCTTTTCAACCAAAAAAAAACTGCTTCCAACTTATGTTAAACACAAAACTAAAAGATTGCCAGCAGCCAAAAGTAAACAATTTCTTAGTCCTATTAGGCAGTTGCAGTGGCTTTACGTCCCATATTTTTAAGCAAAACTTTACATAATATCGACAAAATAATAGAATGATAGACCCATATTCAAATTGCAAACTATCGAAAAATCAATCAAAATTCTTAGATTTTCAAGTCTGACTAGAAAGTTCTATGCTTAGATTAGATGGCTAACTTTCCTTTGTCTTTATAAGCGTTAAATTAATAAAAAATAAATAAAAAAAAAGTTACAAGGTGTGAATGCAAAAATATTAAGTTACAAAAAAATAAAATAGTTACGAAGGAAAAATAAATTCTCTCCCCACTGCCAAAATAAAAGGTCTGATCTACAGAAACATATTATTTACTATAAAGCATTTAATAAGATGTTTTTATTTTATTTCATTAAGGTCTTGAGTTTTACTTCATTTTCTTATTGTTCATAAAGCTTGAGTAACAAAAAAAAAATATATATATATATATATATATATATATCCCCAAGCATCTAGACAAATACACAAAATTTGGTGCATGGAAGAGGTTTTATTTTCGCATATTATCTCATTTTTTTTATCAATTCACATAAATAGTTACTGTAAAATTGTTTTGAAAAGCTGCTCACTAATTAGTTAACGCGTCCTTTATATAACATGGTGATCGATAGACGGAAGGACATGCAGAAAAAAAATCCTTTTAATATTATGCATACGTTATTACCAATGCTATATATCGATACCATACCAAAATGCACCGTATGTAGAGAGAAATAAAAAGAAAAGTTTGTAAACAACAATAACTATAGCCTCTAACTCCCTATTATCCCTGTGCGATAGAGAAAAAAAAACGCACAAAAAAGAATCCAGGAAAACCGCAAAAATTCCATAACATTAAGAAAAAATTTCGAAATATTTTCACGATTTGACCTAAAGAAACTACAAATTCTGGAAGTTTAACTGTAATTAATATTTTTGATAAAAATCATAAAAATCATTCAAATCAGAGCATTTACTAAAAATAATAAAATATAAAACAAAAAATTAATAAAAATGTGAATCTGGGAAAAGATTTTAGTTTCTTACCTGTACTATGTGGTTATACTCAAGCAGGCAGGTGCAATGCAATTTTTTCAATTTCAAATATAACAAAATAGTAAATAGGAATAATATAAATAGATACACGTAATAAATATAGGATTGATGAGGTACTAGGTAGGCAATATCACAGTCGAAAATGTTAACAGCAAATTTATTATTCCTTCTCGTTTAAAACTTTGTACTACTGCAGGGTTCGTTGTGAAATTCAATTCTAGTGTAAAATCACAAACAAAAATTGTTCAGTTTAACAATTAATTTCAATGTTTAATCGGCAGACACTGATAAAACATTTATGTAAAATAATTTGATTTAAATGAATGTCGATAGTAAAATTTTATAATTAATATAAAAGTTAAATTACATTTGGATATGTGCACAAAATGAAAAGTTAATTTATGCACTAAGATAATACGCGCACGACTATACCATCCAGCGGCCGGCAAACGATTAGAATCGCGTTCAATTCAAAATATTTCTTCTACATATGTTGAACTTGGAGAATAATCAGTGGCAATACAATAAAGCTCATCATTTGAGAGCTTACACATATGCGAGGAGAACTATAGTTAACAATAAAGTTTTGATATAACTGTTGGCCGGTCGCAGGAACCCACAACCACAAGGTATTGTGGGAGAAGCTCAGCTGACGAGAGCCCCACCGATATGCCTTTACTATGGGCAATTGGGTACCCTAAACGAACTTGTGTTTATGCTCTTCGAATTTCATTGTGCCTGAGCGTGCCTATAAGAGAATACATACTCACAAAATTTAGTTTGAACTTTTAAAGAGTGAATTTCACTCTCTATACTATACTATAGGTACTATATTTAATACCAAAGCTCTCAATATATTTTATTTTTCAACAATTGCGCAAGTTTAAACCACTTTAACTTAAAAGTTGTGCTCTTCGCAGTCGTATTTTTGAGAATCCATGATCAATGATTCATGCCATAGGGGAATATAGACGTGTGAAAACTTGTTGCATCATGTTTAAACAGATGCGAATGGATTTGGGTATGAAAAATTAAAATTATGTTAGGGCGAAATTAGCTATTTTTAAGGTATATAACCGTGCGTCGAGTTATGAAGATCACTTGATAAAGATATCAAATGATGAAAATAAATTCTAACGGTGGAAATTTTTAATAAATCTGAGGTTTTAACTTCAGTAAATCGAAGTGAAAATATTTTTCATTTTTGCAGCCATAACAACGCAATTATCTTTCTTCTTCTTCTTCTGCTTCTTATTATTATTACATTAGTTAAGTTACAATTCGAAAAATAAATTCAAATTGTATTAAATTTATAATTATACGAGGATTTCTGATCTAACCGAAATTTAGAAAATTTCTTGTCGAGAAAAGAAATTATGTTTGAATTTCAGCCTCACTTAATTTTGATCCGTGAAGACAGTAGTGCTATTTACTAGATCGAGCTCTAGTTTCTCTGCGTACTTAAAAATCTCTCTGGGAGGTTTCTCGCTAATCTTAGGTAGAAATTTATAACGTAATATATTTTAGTAGAACGTCAATGATGAAGATAAAACTTGCATAGCTATAGATATTTTTTAGGCAATACCCAGTTATTTTCAGTCCCTAAAGTTGTGTCGTATCATAAGGATTTTTCTGCCTCGACCTATTTAGGCATCATATAAATATATTAGGTTTACACCTGTCTTGAAACACAGCCCCAGCGATTGTCTGCGAAGATCAATTAGTTTGCGCGTCTGGAAATAAAGAGAAGCGAAGAATTTACTACGAACGATGTAGGCATAGGAATTCATTTAGCGTACCAAAAAGGCACTTAAGTAGGAGGGAACTACAAAATGGGAAGGCACGCAACTGAATCTACTCTGGCGTAGCGCACCTGGTACAAACCAGGTCTAAAATGCCTTTTTGGAAGGATAAGTTATGGGTAGGGACCACAAACTGTCGATTTCGGTAAGAGTTAAAATTCCGAAATTTTGACTTTGTTGAGCCATAACTTCAAAACGGAGGGAGAGTTTTATAGACCATTGGAAAGGTCCAACTATAAATCTATCTAAAAAACCATCATCATAGGGTTTAATGTTCAAAAGTTACAGAGTGATCTATAAAAACATTCCCAAATATCTTTATCCGTTACCATGGAAATCGTTAGGATTTCCACCCACCATTCATACAATTTTTGTTTGTCTAGGCATGACCTAGTCCTGGCATAAAAAAAACGAAAGGTGGAATTGGAGTGAACACAGTGAATGCAACACATCGTTCTCATGTGTTTTTAGTGGAAAACAACAACAACAGGAATAGAGGAGCTAGCTATGCATGCATTGCTTACACTGTAATTCCACCATAAAGCCCAGGGCCAGACAAAAATGCATATTGTTCCCAAGGCCTCTAACTTTTATAAAAAATAGAACTTAATTCAAAATATAAAAAGAATATCGGAACATAGGGCCAATTTATATGGCATAGTTTTTGCACACCCCGTGCTCATGTTTAAAGCACGATTCATATTTTGTTCCCCTATAAACGAATCGCGGTAAGTTGAATTTGGGGCCTATCGGATACAATTGCTTATGATAATAAGTCTATGTTTCTTTATAGAAGAAAATTATGTGTTAATGTAAACAACGTTTATTAGTACAATTTGGATGTAGCAAAGCAATCGCTAAATTTAGTAGCCCAAATGGTAAAATAGAATTCTTGAAAAAAAACCCTTTCTAAAGAATCCTCGCTGCATGGAATTGTTGCAATACACATGTAGCAGCATGAATTCCTAGTACCACAGTAACTAGTAAACTTACGATTTATGGATTTTATATTTCGAAGACACTGCATTGCTTTCTGAAATTTAAGATTCCATTGCAATAGAAGAAAATTCAAGTGTTTGTACTTTGAAGCTGAGTGTAACCAGTTCAAATTGCATTTTAAAAATGGCGGCATGCGTTAGGTCTGCAGACCCATTTCGCGATTGTTTGAAAAAAATTGTTTTCTTATATGCCCTCTAAAATAATCAATCTAACATATTTGGTAGCTTCGATGTTGATTCTCGTCGACAGTATCCCTTGGATTGTAAGAACTTCTTACTAAGAAGCATACTTGGGCGTTATGAAGACTCTATTCTATAAAGAGTATTCGGAAACACGTGCAGAATATTTCAAAAATTTGATTACTAGACTCGAGTTATGAAATTATAAAAGTTATGAAGTTAAAGCAGGTAGAAGCTCACGAATTTTTCATATTGGATTTAAGAAGCCAAAGGCTTGGCTTCAAATAAACTATCGTACTTTGTAACCAAAATGTAACTCTTTCTGCGTTTTTTGCAGTTTTTCTTGAAAATAGCTTAAAAAGCTCGTCTTCAAAAGATAATTTCCTACCTTTTGGCACTAATTGAACTTTTTCGATGGATATATATCCAGAAAAAAGAAAACGCAGCAAGGGTTACATTTTGGGTACAGAGTGTGAATGTGATAGATAATTTGGAGTGAAGCTCTTGGGCTTTTTTAATCCAATATAAAAAATTGGTTTGATTTTGATAAGAATAGTAGTTAAATAAAACAAAACCAGTTAAATTCCGAAATTTTAACTTTGTTGAGCCATAGCTTCAAAACGGAGGAGCAGGGGAAAAATATATAGACCATTAGGAAGTCGAACGACAATCTATCTAAAAAATCATCATAGGGTGTAACGTTCAAAAGATATAAAAACGTACCCAAATATGTAAGTCCCGTTATCTCGGAAACCGTTAGGATTCCCCCCCCCCTAGCATACAATTTTTTTCTTATTTAAACATGACCTATCCATAGATTTCGGGTGCCAGACCCCTCATATACTGTATGCTTACTGGTAAGACCTAACCAAAAATAATTTTCACTTCCATTTGTAATTACAAAAAAAAATCTTCATTTTCTCAGATTCACATTTTTCTAAAAAAAAGAAAAAGAAAAACAATGCAGCTTAATCTCACCTTTAATAAATCCGTTGAGATCTTCAACTAAGTCGTATTCCATTATTCCTGTGATCTCCTGGGAACTCCTCTCCAGGGAAGAAGTTTTCGTCAAATTTGATTGACTCAATCCAGTTGTTGTTGTAGTTGTTGTTGTAATCGGTGTATAATTGTGGCAATAATTTCGCTTTGCTGAAGTTTTCTTCGTAGTACTTTGCGTTATAACACTCTTTGCTGCTGAGTCCAGAAAGAATTGATTTTCTTCCTGGCAATAATAATTTTTCACGTTTTTCCGGTCTAACAATGGTGTCTCGTTTAAATTTTGTACACAATCGTTGTCCTCGGGTATGCTCTTTTTCGTTTGCTTCAAATGATCTGTCCTTATCAAAAAGGGAACAATTATTCGCGTTGCGCCTCTTGTTGTCTCTGTGATAATTTCCAAATTCTGCAGATTGCCAGTTGGGTTTAGTGTGTTTGCTGATAGTTCCACTGGTTCGAGAGTATAACTGATTTCCCCGTATTCTGATTGCTCCGCCCTTGTTTTCGTTATTGTTGTAAAGTTTTTCTCGCCGTTTTGGGCAGTCAAATTCGAATTTAACGATAGAAGCCATTTCGGTCGGGACTGCAAAGAAAAATGTAATTAAATATAGGGGTAAGGTTGATATGATAAAGTGCAGCTCGAAGTTATATTATTTGAGTTAAAGTGTCGAAATATGGAGCTAAGAAATTTTATGTTCTACTTGAAATATGATCCTTGAGCTATTAGCCACATTATATATTTTTATTGTGCGTAATGATTGAGTTTCTTTTTTTATTATACATATGTACATTACGTATACATATTTATTATGTGGAGGTGAGGAACAGTTTTCGTTGAGAATGGCTATTAAAGGAAAAATAATATGTTTTTCAGCCAAATCCAAATAGAGTTAAATTATACCGTACAAACAAGGTGTCCCGTATATGGTCTGGCACCCAAGGGCTACGGTTAGGTCATGCTTAGACGAGCGAAAAATTGTATGGGTGGGGGGAATCATAATGGTTTACGAGATCACGGGACTTTAAGATATTTGGGTATTTGGGTATGTTTCTATAGATCACCCTGTAACTTCTGAACGTTACACGCTATGATGATGATTTGAACTTTGGTAGATAGATAATCGTTGGATCTTTCCAATCGGAATTTCTATTCGTTTTTTTTTTTATTTAACTATTTTTTTCAAAAAACACGTCATCAATACTAATTTTTCAAATTGGATTTAAGAAGCCCACAACAACGGAAAATTGTAACCCTTTCTGCGTTTTGCAGTTTTGAGTAAGCATATTCAGCGAAAATGGATGAAAAAGTTCAAAAGTGCCAGAAAGTAGGCAATTATCTTTTGGAAATGACATTTTTCAGCCAATTTCGCTGAATATGCTTACGAAAAAGTGCAAAAAACGCAGAAGGGTTTCATTTTCGGCGCAGAGTGTGATAGGTCATTTTAAAGCTAAGGTTGTGGGTTTCTTAAATTCAATATGAAAAATGTGTATTGATGACGTGTTTTTTGATAAAAATAGTAGTTAAATAAGAAAAAAACGAATAAAAATTCCGAAATTTTAGTATTGTTGAGCCATAACTTCCAACGATTGTCTATCTACCAAAAAAAAAAATCATCTTCATAGGGTGTAACGTTCAGAAGTTACAGGATGATCTATAAAAACATACTCAAACATCTTTAAGTCCCGAAATCTCGGAAACCGTTACGATTCCCCCCTTCACCCATACAATTTTTTTGCTCGTCTAAGCAAGACCTATCCGTAGCCTTCGGATGCCAGACCATATACGGGACACCCTGTATAGCAGCAGATAAGAACTCATCATTATGAAAGCTGTTCGTGGTAATTTTCAACTAAACATTCAAAAGGTTTTTATTTTTAAAATTCATTAATTATCAACTTTATGTTATGAACAGATTTGCTTGGGGGGAAGAACTTTTGCGAACATTGAGTTTAAGACTGAAAAAAGTAATTCAAGTCTAATTAATATCTCTAAGGTACTTCTTAAAGTTTTTATAAAGAAGATAATTTCTCCCTAATTGTACCATGACAACAAGGTATATCCATCACAGCAGTATCAGTGTGTTTTATTTGTTTTCACCGCCCATAGAACTATTTAAGAAAAAAATATTTCTCATTTCCACAAATAATGTTACATTTTTTTTTTAGATTCAAAGCAATCTGAGTGGGGAAATATTTTCTTCAGTGGCACCATCTCTGATTTTGGTGGCTGCACCAGACTGTAACATTTCTTGCTACCCACTCAACAAATATTTACGGTGTTCTTACACTTAAGGACACGAAATTAAAATTACTACCAAATCTTCATATTTAAGCATTTATTTCTCTATGCTATAAAAACATATATGTAGGTATTAGATTAGACCTTTTTATTGTGTACATTAATACACCAATAAATGGCGCTGCAGTGCACGGGCAAATCTGGGCCATTTTTCTAATTTTTCACTACTTATTTTCCAACTGATAATACGGTACGGTTGTATTAACGATAGATGAAGGTTTCTTTTTAAGGAATGATAATTTAAATTTCAACCCTTACTCTTTCAGCCTTTGCTTACTATAAATTAAACTACAATGGCAGAAACCACGAATATCTTTTCCAAGTGTGTTTCAAAATTCATTGCTACGGTTGAAAAGTGATCAATAATCATATAAGATGCTATTATCACAGACAAGTAAACTCAGATGAAGTCCAGACGAAATAAATTTCGGTGGTATCGAGGCGGAAATAGCCTCTGATAATGTAAATTGAGTACCAGATTTTCACAACCAATAATTTTGCCTACCACAATGCATTAGGTACCCCAGCATCTATGTCAACTTATCCTTGATCTTATATTGCAAACTAAGGGTACGTGCACAACGAGACGAGCCAAGGCAAGGCAAGACTATATCAAGAGTAAAGCGAGGCGAGGTATCTTCATCGCGCGATGCCACAGCGTTGATGTGCACACTCTCATAATATAGCGTGCAATTATGTTATTTACTAAGAGTTAGGTATAGGCCCGTCTCGCCTTGTTGTTCACGTACCCGAAGGTAGCGCGAATGTGAGGAATCGTTAAGTGGATTTACCGCTTTTGCATCCAAAACAATATCGTCAGCGGAAAGGGGAATGCCCATTTTATATTCAACTTTAGGACCGATATTAGCAGACATAACAGATGTCTGCACATATTTTATTAACAGTGTTTATTTCAATTAAGCGGGGGAAACCTTTGGTAAGTCGTGGAAAATGGCTTCCTATGAGAAAAATGTTCACAACAGAGCACTAATGGCTATGGAAGAAAGAACTTTAAATATATATGCGCAATGTAGTAACTGGGGTGTATGTGACCCAAGTGCATGAAAAAATGACACCTTTAATTTGATTTGCAACATGCTGTATTGACCCCCCCCCCCCCCCCCCCGGATCTCTAGCCCCACCCCAAAAGTATGCAGAGAAAAATTTTCTTCTGCGAATTGTAGCTGTTAATAAGGTGTAGAGGGTAATGAGCTCAGGCAAATTGTCCCGTTTTCAGATCGGACACTACAACTCAAACTTCTTCTCAGGATCTAAGGAATTCGATTCTACTAGATTTTCAAAATGTAATAGATCAACCTTTGACACCCCCAAGCCGCCCCCACTTAATTGAAGTAAACATTGTTAATAAAATTGGTTCAGAGTTTCATAATGCAGCGTTTAAGACATCTCTCATGTCTATAGATGTCGGGGCTAAAATGAGCATTACCCTTTATCAGGAGAATCATTAAATTGCTTTCGATGATTGACTAATTTTGTTTAGACAAAATTTAAGTACAGGGTGGGCCAAAAGTCACCATGGGGGCCAAAAGTCACCATGGGGTTTAAAAATTTAATAGCTTTTTCGTTTATATATTTTTTTATTTTTAGATTATATAAATAACATCTGGAGAATAAATAATGGAGAGATTCACAACTGAACAAAGAACCAGAATAATACAGGGTGGGCCAAAAGTCACCATGTGGTTTAAAAATGCTCTTTGCGTTAAAATAATTGATCCCTGATTTAAGTAATAAAATTCTATTATTCTGGTTCTTTGTTCAGTTGTGAATCTCTCCATTATTTATTCTCCAGATGTTATTTATATAATCTAAAAAAAAAATAAAAAAAATATATAAACGAAAAAGTTATTAAATTTTTAAACCCCATGGTGACTTTTGGCCCACCCTGTAGATATATAAAATATCTGAAAAGAGGATTGTGTGGGTTGAATTTAAAGGAAAGACAAAAAAAACTGTCCATATTTAAGTATGAAAATACGTAAATGCGTTCCTTCAGTCAAGTACACATTTCTTATTTATTAAAAAATTCACTATTTTGAAATTTTACTTACACGACCCCGAATCTATCGAAAGCCGTCCACTGAATGTGTTTCGAAAATATAATGTTTACTGTGAACAGTAACCGAACAATCTGAACAATCTCTTGGCTGAAATTTTTCTTACTATTATTTTCTTCAAAGTATATAAGCGATTCATTTGCCTAGTTTCAACAAAACGCCGCACATGGAGGCGTTCATACCCTAATACGCGTATCACTTTCTGTCCAATTTAAATGAAATTTTATTATGCTGTCTGAAAGCTCCAAGTCCTTACGTTTTACAAGCTAAGCTTCAGAGGCGATATATTAAAACTTGGTAACAATTTAAAGTTATTTCTAGTACAATCTACAGTAAAACAATATTTATTAAACTTTGTAATATTGGCAATTTATATGGTTCTATAGAAAGTAGTGCATACAATTGGCTTTTTATAGGCCTGTTTAATGAGCCGGTCTAGGTTACTCTGGAGCAGAAAAGAGCAGAAATTGTGTTCTATTTATCTGCAATACTACGGTACTACTCTAAAGTAATCTGATGTGAACTGCGCTGCGTTCTATGAGTCTGCTTCTTTAAATTGAAATGGAGTAATCTAGAGCAAGATTTTTTGGAGGAGCAACTTAAAACAGGTAGTGGATACAAGTGAATACTGTAAAAAATTAAGTTTCTTGAAATTTTCTGTACACTAAAATTCAGTTTCCTCATTGTAGCGATTCTCTACAAATAAAAGAATAATCTGAATCCCTTAATATACAGGCAATTTAAAGTAAGCTGCCATGCTCTGTCCTGAAATTTTCTCGATCTTATTAAACAGACCTTATATTATTTTATATCCAATTATATCCACTTTTACCCAATCTAGGATTTATTCTTCTCCGAAAACTTTAATTCGACTACAGGCCGAACGGCTGAGAAGATTTTGATTGAAATTCGAGTTCAGATGATAACTAGTTTATTGAATTTTTGTTACTAAACATGGTGATCGCTTTCTACTTAGGAATTAGGACAATTAAATCTAATGTGTTGGATCTTGATTACCATGAAAAGGAATATTGATTAGTTCCTTGAACGCTAAAATTACATTCAATTCAACTCAGAGGCATGCCAACTAGTCGAATGATTTTCGTGTTAGAGCGAACGCGTTATAACACGACAAAACATCTCACTTTCCCATAATACAAAACATTGATAATATATCATTTACCAAGTTCCAGTGAAGAGAATATCGATGAAGTTTGAATAGGCACACCTTTAATAAAATTACAAATCCTCCGATATTTATAAAAATCGGTTCAGTCATTGTCCTTTAATTTTGTGGATGACTGGACATTGGAAACAAAAAATCTCGTCGGACAAAACTTTTTATGTTCCTTTTCAATGATTGGCTTCCAACACTTTGGATATTCATAACTTACGAACTTTTTTAATTTAAATAATTTAAATGAAATGTTAAGTGGAGTGTTATGTAAAAAAAAAATATTTCAGATTTTCTAAAAGCATTTCTACTATTCTTCTATTTGACGACCCAAATCGGTGAACAGCGTTTGAAGAATTACATAAAATCACCTATTTATGTATGCAGCAAGTCCTAAACAAATTGAAGGAAACAAAAACTTACTATACATGTTCTTGTGGAGGTATTTACCGTTTTTATAAGATGCATCTAATATTTTCCTATAATAATAATAACAACAATGATAAGGAAGTAGTATGAGATGGATAAAATAAAGACTGTTTTAAAGAAGCTATTTTTTTCTGTAAAAATAAAACAGAACGTTATTAATATCTGACTCAACACATATTTGACTCGAATTACTCACACTTCGATCATCTCAAGATTTCATTTCTTTTAGGATCAGTTTGTTTTTACATTTATTCAACTTAATTACTTTCATACTCACATTTAATTCACCGTTTACTTGAAATGAAATTGTAGAGTCCTAGACGACCTTTGAGTGAAAAGCCTTAAAAGCTTTTTCGTTCAAACTGTAAAAAAAAGAAAAATTGTTTAAAAAAATGTTAAAATTAAAATAAACTTTGTAATACGATTAAGATTTCATGTATGTATTTGACAAAATACAAGAGTGCATTTTTGTTAAGAATTCTTAAGTTTGCATGTTTGGAGAAGTATATAATCACTTTGGTGGACAGCACATTAAATTAAGTGAGAGAGAGAGAAAATAGTCTTTCGGAAGTCTTAGCTAAGACAGGGTATATATACCTGGTAGCTACCGTTTAATTTGGAATTTTGTTCGCTTCATTTGATCTCGAAATTTGGAATATAGAATAGAATATAAATTTTGTCTGCCTATGCGTAATGTGTATGTATGTATGTATATCCATAGCTTAGATAGTCCTGCTTAAATCTTAAAAAAAATCCGTGCTCAGAATTGTTGTACATTTTATTACTAACTAGTTTTATGACGTTTTATGTTAAATTTTAATAGAGATCTAGCTAATACCTTAGATTATATAGCAAAAAGGATAGGATATGAGAAAGAAAAACTTAAGCATTTTTCTTCATATGTAGTAGAATCGATGTGTTTGTTTAGTCATGGAAGCCGTAAGCTACGATATTTTCTGGGCGGGCACATAATTTAGTGGTTGAAACTTCCTATTGAACAAGTTTTATAATTTCCTGTCACCGTTTTTCAGTTTATAATTTTAAAATTTTTTTATAACTTTTTTTCATTTTTAAGAATTTTCCTACTTATTTTGCGATATTTCGTGAAGTTAGCTTTGTATGACTGATATCATCCGTGCGTTCAGGTGTAACACCGATGTGCTTTTTAGCACAATAGTGTGCACATCACATGATTGAAAAAGTAGCGATAGCAACTGAACGGTTGGTGTTGTGCACTTCGACTCGAAATGTCACTTTTGAAAGTTCTTTAAGAATAAAACTACGCTAAAGTCAAAACTACTAAGCACACCGAGACCTTAGATCATATAACAAAAAGGATAGGCTATGAGGAAGTAAAACTTAAGCATTTTTCTTCATGTGGTAGAACCGCATCGATGTGTTCGTTTTAGACATGGAAGTAGTAAGCTACGATATTTTCACACTGGGCATATAATTTAGGGCCGTATTCACCAAGCCATTTAATTTCTGTATCAGTAATCCTAAAAGAGAGGGTTGGGGCACACTTAAAATTAAATTAAAATTAAATTTAGGTTATTTTATGTTATAATAACGCATCTATAACTTTAATTTTAGCTTAAGTGAGCCCCAACCCTCTCTAACTGGTTGAAACTTTATTAAGTATTGAAGAAATTCAATAGAAAATTCCATTATAACGCAAAAAAATTTTAATTAGTTTTTAAGTTTATAATTTTATAATATTTTTATAATTTTTTAAGTTCTTAAGAATTTTTCTAGTGCCCCGTTTATTTTCAGACAATATTTTTTGGCGTTGCCTGTGTATGGCTGTTGTAACTTAAGGCGACAATCAGTACGTTTACATGAATACTTGAAGTATACTTCAAGTATACTTGAGTCAAGTAAATCACAAAATTTTGTTAGATTTACTTGAAAAAATTCATATAGACACCCGATGACAATTCGTAAATTCAAATAAATTGAGAAATGTCAGAAATATCGTACTGATAAAAACTAAGCACCCAACCTTCTTGTCATGCCCCCCTACGGGACCACAAAAAAATGCTTATCACACGTACACGAATTTTACACTGCATAGCCTATCCTTTTTGCTATATAATCTAAGGCTAATACCCAGTGTTTATATTCATAGAAATATGAAGTTTGAGTTAAGGTTACCTTTTCCAAGTGGAACGGATGTTTGAATTTTTGAGTGTGTAGTACATATGTACGGAAAAGGCGAACGGTCTTAGTTGCCTTGGAGCAGTTTCTGTGTCTCCCTAACATCACACCTCTAATATTTTGGCTTGGGCCATCTACCTATACAGTCGTCTTTGATAAGATGATAACTGTGGAGAAAACCCATCCCAAGATTAATGAAAATTTGGACTAAACAAGTCAATCCTGAGAACCCTCGTTTCAATTCCCATTGGACACTCTTCCCTTAGGGGTCACCTATACAGGATGGGATTTGTTGATAATCCTGTATGCAAAGGATGCAGAGAAGAGTAAAGACAAGCTTTCTCCAGTAAGTGATACAGATTCCTTGGCTTTGGCTCGCAGCACAGCATGGAGCGGGAATTTGGACACTTGTTCCAAAGAAGACATTTAAAGCATTTTAATGATATGCAACGTTATGATTAATGGTCAAATGCTTCAGTTATCGACCCTTAAAGTTGAATTCTAAAAAAACAAAAATCATACAAATCCCTATGTTATCCTTAGCAATAACGGAGAGAGATTTTAAAAGCGGGCGATCTGGAGCATAAGTGTAATGCAGGAATACATTGGCATATCTAATCCTTCCTACTTATTTACCGAAAACCCTGTATACACATACACACACATGTATAAATATTAACTCCTTGCAATCTCTGCAGGAGGTTGAATTTTTATTGGTTTAGATACAATTACTGTGCGATCAATGCACGCAATCTCTCTACGCTCTACTTTAGTTCTAAATAGATAATTATTCTATGTGGTGCAAACGTTAGCAGGAAATTATATTTTTAAAATGATATTCTTGATTTCATCTACATTATAATGTTTTCTTTTACTCTTTTATTGATTGGCTCATATAAACTTGACTTAAAATAAATGGCAGAAGGCTTAAAAAATCGGGAAAAAGACACCAGTTAAACTAAAACTTACAAACAAAATCACGGAACACATACGACACAAAATTCTCAAAAGGGAGTAAAAACGGACACAAGAATTTTAAAAAAGACCTATAAAAAAAGGTAAATTTTAAGGCAGTCCCAATTTTGAGAAGTGGATAAGTGGCAGTTCCAATAAGTTCTCAATTTTCAAAATGATCTAATAAAAAATAATTTCCTAAGACCGGTGGCACGATGATAAAAATCGAGCTTTGTATCGAGTGTGTCCTCTAATCCATGGTACAGGTAGCTGGTTGATACATATTCTTGAGACAGCAAAGAAAATTCATCATTTGCATAATATGATCTCTTATAAAAAAAAGTCCACAGCCACAATTTTCTTGAAATTAAAATAAATGCTGATATTTATACAAATTTTAAAAAAAAGTCTGTTATTAGCTATCGAAAATATTTACAATAGAAACGAATACATATTTCAACAGGATAGTGCACCATGTCATACGGCTCGGAAGCCTACAATCTGATTTCAAGAGCACAACAATTTTCAACGACTGGCCTGCTAAAAGTCAGGATTTGAACTCTCTCGAAAATCTCTGGGTCCACATCAATAGGAAAATTAACAAAACTCATGTTCGCAATATCCACAAACTTTGAATAGCTGTTGAAAAAAGGCTTGGAACGAAATTCCATCAAGTTTAATTGAAAATATAATATCGTCTATTCCAAGAAGACTAGAGAACAAATTAAAAAAAAAGGTGTAAATATAAAAATTAAGATAATATAATATGTTCTTGTTTTAATTCAAAGTTTTAAGTGACCGGATTCTTTATATTAAAACCTCGTACCTTTTGTTATCGTAATTAAAGGATTTTTGAAATATTTTCCTCTGCTCACTTTTTTTTATCAGTAGTGCACACAAACTGAGCACGCGCATAAAACACTCCTGTATCATCCGAGTTTAACCCTCTGCCAAAGTTAACTTAATGACAAGATAGGACACAGAAGAGTTTTTGTTTTACATTTAAAATACACACGGCAAGAAATTGAAGAAAGAAAAAAATCGTAAATAAATGAGAAGGGGCGGAGTTTTCACGTTTTACTCTCAAAAAATGTTCCCGCGCTTTTATAAAAACCGTTTTCCTCTGAAATATCCAATTTTTTATAACATAACCAATGTTTTAAGCAGCACGTGCTTCTGTTTACATTCGTTTTGCTCTGAAGAGATTAAGTGCGAGAAACTCATGTTTGATTCTCTGATATTTTTGGGGAAAATGAGAATTTTATTTGACACAAATCTTACTTCTCCTTTCAGCACCTTGGACAAAGCAAAATTAACTTTTCTTAAAAAATAGAGTTAGTGTGACCTGATGTACATTATTATGAATCGTTTGAAAGGATTTTGAAGTTATTCAATAAGATTTTATCATTCGGGTAATCTTACGTTCTCTCAATTTTTGTGAATAACTCGTTGTCTCAGTCGCACTACAATAATGCATAGCCAAGTTCTTTTCCCCCATTCATGCAAAAGACGAAAGTATATGACATTACCTGTTTCGGTCTAAAAAACACGAAAAATTTCCAATTTTGCTCGGCTGTGTCCTATCTTCTTAATATTAGGTTATCTTTGTCTCTGTTCTAATTTAGGCTATACATGAAAATGTTCTAAAATAGTGCTAAAAAACCGATTTTTAGTACGCGATACTGGTATAGAGTCCCGCGAGAGCAGCCTGTAGTATCATAGACCTCTTCCTTCCAGAGATGTCAATAATATCTCCTAGAACCGTCAGTGGATGTGTGTCGAGTGTCTCTCTGGCAAACAGTCTTTGGAATGCACGCAATTGGACACAGCTTGATTTGCTTGAAGAAGTCCTACAAGGCTTTCATCAATCGTCACAGACTTTAGCAGATGAACGATGGACGAAGTAATCAAATAATTTATCTGACTGTCTTTCCCATTAATGGTAATGGAAATAGTTGACTACGCCAAGCGTTTACAGCTGTAGACAATTTCTCCAGAGCAATTCGACTGGCAAGGTACAAAAGATTTAAAATCTTATAAAGTACAAAAATGACTGGGAATATAAAAAAAACTAATTAAGTTGTAGGTGGGTACCAAAAACAAAATTTAGTATAATATAAAAGTAAAAATAACAATAAAAGGAAAAAAGAAACATGAAAAATAAAAATGAAAGTAAAAATAAAGTAAAGAATAGAAAAATCGGAAAAAGTGAGGCGTCATCTCACTCACAATACACACAATAAAACAATGAAAGCTATGTATTGCGCCTTAAAGTATGCGAGCCAGAACTAGAAACCTGCCGAATGCCCCAACGGAACAAGTGTACAAAATGGAATACTAGATTTTAAAAATTGTGTGAAATTTTTATTTAAAATTTTATCGATTAGGCTATAAAATAAATAGCGAGCTTTGTATAATCACCAATAACATATCGTCATTGACTTTTCAAGGCTTTTATTTGATTTGAAATCGATAGAAAAATCTTATCTCTAAGGAAATGAATAAAGGAAAAGCTTCCGATAAAAACCTCGCCTCATATACCTACTAGATTCAACGTGCTGTGCATAATATTATTATTAAACACTAACATTTTTATGTCCATTAGTGAAGATGATATGGGGATTGGATTTTATACAAATATAGAAAAAAAAAGTGGCGTAAAATTAATCACCAACGACTATCACGTATGTATGTAAAGCTTTCCATGATCCATTGAAATCTAAAAGTAATAAAGCAAACATATCCTAGAAAACAGACTGCTCGATAGTGATTCTGTAAGAAGCTGAGAATATAATTTATTGTAACAGCAAACCAAAGCAAAGGTTATTAGTCTAAGGTGGTCTTGAGCTGGTAGCTTGGTAGCTGCTACGTACCAATTTTTAGCTTATCTCATACCAATTTAAATAATCCCAATTCCATGCCAAAGCAATCCTCCAAAATAACTAGTCGAGGCAGATGACCGGCTATTAACTAGTTTTATAAATATTTTTAGTTTTGTGCAAATATCTGTAAACATTTTACAGCTCTGCAATCGAGCTCTTACTTTATATTAGTCACATTAGTTTTGCGTCAGAGCGAATTTTCTATTTCACAACTTATCTTTCCTAGTTGTTATCGAGCTTTAAGCTTAGCCTGTTGATAGCCGGTGGTAAGAGTTGGCACTGGCAGTCGGTAGAAAATATTCTTTACGTGGCCATTTTAACGTTTATACAAAATTTTTAAGCTTTTGAACTCTTTAAAATGGCAGTTTTTTTTTCTTCTTTTTTTTCACATGTAAGTGAGACCTGTTTTGAAAAATTATTGTATCATTATATAGCTTTTTTCTTAGATAAATACGATACAAAAAAGAAAATACTACTGTGTTGAATTTTGATTTTTGGAAACAATTTTACGTAACGTTTGCATTGGTTTAGATACTTGTACCAAATGTCTTATATATTTGTTTCACCCTTATAAGATAGGATTAATATGAAACGTTATTAGATGCAAAACTTTTTGTCTCTTAATAAATTTCGGAATTAAAACTCATTTTATTTTATTTATAGTGCGATGTATAAACTTGAAGAATTAAGGTTTGATTGTGCAGTTTTTACGCTTGTTTATCGCTCCAAATTTATAAATTCTCGAAAACTTGAAGAAACTTAAATTGTTTGGGAAAGATAAAAGTTAAATATGTGTTCATGCCTTAGAACATAAAACGAAAAGATAGGCTACCTTGTATAAAATTCGTGTACGTGTGATAAGCAATTTTTTTGCGGACACGGGAGGGAAATGACAAGAGGGCTGGGTTTTTAGTTCTTGTCAGTTCGATATTTCTGACATTTCTCATTTGTCATTTCTTAGATCTTACAATTGAATTGTCATCGGGGGTCTTGTTTGGTGTCAGTCAAGCAAAGGCAACGACAAGAAATATTATAAGCAAATAAATGGGGCACTAGGAAAACTCTTAAAAATGTAATAAAGTTATAAAAGAATTATAAAATTATAAACTGAAAAAATGATATGAATCGCGGTGACAGGAAATTATAAAACTTGTTCAATATTTGATTGACTTTCAACCACTAAATTATGTGCCCGCTCAGAAGATATCGTAGTTTACGACTTCCATGACTAAACAAACACATCGATGTGATTCTACTACTTGAAGAAAAATGCTTAAGTTTTTCTTCCTCATAGCCTATCCTGTTCGTTATATGATCTAAGGTTCATCCACGGAATAGCGTAGAACCACTGACATTTATTTATATAAATAGACTGACCAGCTTTGATTTCAGAAAGTATGCTGTCAATGTTACCAACTCTCGTAAACTGGCGTCATATTTAAATTATTTGGGAATTACTTATATGTATGTCAGTGGGATTTACCGAATTTACCACAAAAGTATTTGGGACTGTTTGTATTGTTAAATTTTAATTATGAGCCGAAGGAGGTGTTTTTCACAAGGCTGTTTTGGTTGGAAAGTTTTGATTACCAAGTTCCCAGTTCTGGAAATACCGCTGAACTTCAAGCAATTTCTCGCTCCCAATCGTTACAGTTCAGTTGGAAAGTATGCTATCATGGAGTAGTCTGTTTTTATAGAGCACAAAATAACGTTTCAAGGCAATAAGGTTTTATTACATATGTATGATTATATATTTTACTGATCGTGATGTGAAATCATGGATGGTTTATCCAACTTTTTGACAATTTTAATAAATTAATCTGGTAATTAACATATTTTACTTCTTTTTAACACTTTCAAGTGAAAATTTGAGAAAATATTGTCCGGTCCTATGATTTTGTTCGACAGTATTTTCAGTCTAATAGAACAGATTGGGTACAACTAAAGAACATATAACTTAATTGTTAGATGTTTTTTGGTACAATACAACAAGATGGATGAAGTAGCTACTTTATCGTAAAGGGAAAATATGTACCCGCTAGCCTAGGACATCACAATATTAATCAGAAAAAACAAAGCTTATATCTGAATCTCTTATGCTCAATATTCTCTTGCTTATTATTGATTGAATTACATATTTTATACCAGCAACATTAATCTTTGTAATTTAGATATCATAAGATCATTGTATAGATAGACGTGATGTATTACTTAGAAGCGTTTATTTACTTCCGGATTTGTTTTAATTTTTTTTTCCGCGAGATATCGAATAAGTATGCATTCCGATAACCGCGGGCAGTTTACCTGGATAGTAACAGTGCAAATGAATATTTGATATCGATTCGACTAAATCGCTACCATACACTGTTGTCAGGTAAGGAAAGTCTTGTCCCCTACGTGAAAAATCTGGCGTGAAAATAAAAAGAAATTTGTTCACAAAGATGTCATTATCCGTACAGCATCGGAATAAACTTAAGAACTCATCTCTGCAGTGTATTTGCATTAGTATTACCGCTATCCCTACCATAACGAATTAAGGCAAAAACTGTGTGCCTTTGGTTCCGACCGTGAAGTGTATACTGCAGAGTACAGGAGATCGCGAAATGAATTAAGGTGCATGGAAGTAGAAAAGAATAGGCTATGAGGAAGAGAAAAATTTAAGAATTTTTCTTCATGTAGTAGAACCGCATGGATATGTTCGTTTTAGACATGGAAGTAGTAAGCTACGATATTTTCAGGCACATAATTTAATGGTTGAAACTTTATTAAGTATTGAAGAAATTTAATAGAAGAAATCCCATTATAACGCAAAATTTTTGAATTAATTTTTTTAATATTTTTAGTTTTGAGAATTGTTCCTGTGCCCTATTTATTTTCTGGCAATCAAGATCAGGCATATCAAAAACCATCATAGAACGGACAAGGAAATGTATTCAGTACGACGGTCAAGTATTTGAGCAATTTTTAAATTAATAGTTATTAGTAGTTACTTAAAACATACTTATAGACTGCACTATAAAAGTCAGTAGAATAAGTATATTTTTGATTATTATCCTTGTGTATAGAAGTTCTAGTGATTGCGAAAAAGCTTCCTTGTTATAATGTCAGATGGCTCCACTTGTACCATTTTGAACAGTTTTGCTCACGCTTCGCTAAAAGTAAAGCTGTGTAACTGAAGTATGGACAAGGGGTTCAAGGGATAAGCCGTTAGAGCATAGCCAAACTAAAAACATACAGAGGCTGGGCTGGTAGACAACGCCTCGATAGAATATAAAATCTACGATGGATGGAACTGATGTAGGGAAGGCCGCAATTTTTTCTTAGCAATTTACTGAAAATTTTTTCCTTAGAATTGTTATGCATAAGAAGCGTTTACAATGGCAGAGTAGAGTGGAGTTACCAGATTGCATTGTCTCTCCTTGTCTCAAGCTTACACTCTAATATAAGTTCTTCGCGTTTCCCACCAGAGTGGATTTCACACAGTAGTGTCAGATTTGGAAAATTCCTAATCTCACGTTGGTGATGAGAGAAAATGCTATCTGGTGACTCTACTCCGACTACGGTTGCTTGGCCCACTAGCAATTTTTATGAGCAATTTCGTAGATGAGCATTCATTTCTTCTTAGAAATTTACAGAAAATGTTTCGGAAGAATTTTTATTCAGTCTGGTGGCCAACTGGAGTTATTTTCAGTTACAATAATACAATGTGTTCCGTTGGCGGCCTCCAATGCCTTAACAATTCAAAGGAAAAAATTTTCAGTAAATTTCTAAGAAAAAATTGCTGCTTTCCCTACATCAGGTCCAGACATTGCTGATTTTATATTGGAGATTTTATGTTGGTTACGTCTGCTCTGCAGTAGTAGCGCCTCTACAACACAACAGGGACTAAGTCAAATTGCGTTTCGCAATCACTATATAGTTCTATACACAAAGTTATTATCACGTATTTTGTAAAAACCAATATATCTTTCGACATTGTTTTATGTGATAACGACAGATTAAAATTAATAAAATTCGTTAAGCGGGGTCTTTGCTTAACGTTGTTTCAGTATTACGCGGTAGAGTTTGGATTCAAGCTAGGTGATCAAACAGGGTTGGATTGATGAATTATTGCAAATTACAACAGGTGAAAGCCTTTCCCACGACGATATTAAGGAATTAGTAGAAGTTACCGTTTCTGAAGATAAGGAGCAAAAGGAACCCTCAACGGATTTTCTAAAAAAAAAAGTTTAGCCACTACAACGGAAATTATGGATCAGTTTAAAACAAAATGATTTAAATTTTGATAGATGTTCAAAGGCAAGACGAAGTGTCGTTGATGTGCTGTCTTGCTATCGACATCTGCCTCCTGAACGAATCAGGAAAAGATAAACTACTTTAGATGGATTCGTCATAAAAAAACAAAAAAAATAAAATGAGGAAGAGCCTTCCTCGTCACAAACATGACATTTTTACTCGAACTTTTTTTTATTTTCATGAATGTTTTATGAATAAAAATGGATATTAGCAATAAATAAGTCTATAATTGATGTAATAAAAATCTATTTAACAATAAATGTTACAAAATACAACAAAAAAAGAACTGACAAATTTTTTTATTCTTTGTTCTATTTAACTTATCCCCATTATTTACGTGTTAAGATGACCGGCGTTAACGCTGGAACTTATTGGATCCCCGCGATAAGCGAGGTCTTACTGTAGTGCAAAATATGTTATTAAGAGATCTAAACATAAATCTTAAAATTATGAAGTAGCTTTCACTCGATTTTCTTGCTTAAGTGCTTAATATTCCTACCATTATAAAATATTTTAAATTTCGAAATAATTTTGTTCAAGTATGGGCGAGGCATGTTGCAAATCTTTTCCTGTATCTCGGGGAGTAGGTAATTCAGCTAGGCCAATAATGTTGAATTTATCTGAAAGGTAAGAGATTAGGGATATTTTCTATGCAATACAGAAAGAACAGAATGCTAATATGGCTACTTAAGATTTTTGACTCTCAAAGAAGAAAATTTTTCGAAGAAAAAAACATTTTTGAAGTTATATCATTAATTTTTTACTTATCTATAAGCTTTTTGAAAAAAAAAACTTATTATAGATGAAAGCCAGTAGTAATACAAATAAAACAAGACCAAAATGGCGGTTCAGTTAGCAAACCGAGCTGAGTTACAGCCAAAGTTGCATGGATCCCCTGTAATTTCGAAAATAATTAATATAACATTTTCATAAATTACTATTACAATTTTACTCGGTTATGTTTCCGATTATGCAATTCCATAAAATTATTAAAAAAAGTAATCAATGGTTAGGTACTTCACGATTATTTTGTAATTCATCAGAAGTAATTCATGATTCTTTTTGACTATTATATTTTTGAATTTATTATTTGGAGCTCTACTGAAAACCAAGGTAAGCTACAATTTTTTGCTTATTTACATACATGACTCGAACACAGTGTTGGATATCTTTTTGAAAAAATAATCTTTAAAACTAAATACACCACTAATTTTACCTGTGGAACGTGTGTGGTCAAGACTCCACGAATATAATTTCAAAAAGCTTCTTTGAAAAATTTATTTTTATTGAAAGCTAATTGGAATATATTAAATTAAGCAAAACTCGCAATTTTCTGTAATTTTCTTTATTTATTGAAAATAAACTTGGATTGCGATGAGTTTATGATTCAAGGGTCCTTCGAATAATTATGGCTTACCTTTGGTTTTCCATAGCTCGAAATAATAAATGCAAAGAAATAATAATTGTAAAGTAAAGAAAAATTAATAGTGCAACAATCGTGAACTACTTCTGAGGAATTACAAAACATCATTACAATCATTGATTATTTTTTAAATCATTTTAAGGAATCGCAAGTAATTGCATAATCGGAAATATAACCAAGTAAAATTTAATACTTTTGCGGGAATCATTGATTACGATTATCAGTAATTGTAATTGGAAAATTTTAAGTACGATTCCTAGGTAATAATCGTAATCGAGATTTTTGAATTCCCATGTAATCGTAATCCTAATCGGTAATAATGTGGTAATATTTTCAAGTAGGAGTTCAAGTGAAATCTGGTACACTGGTACTCCATTTCAAGTTTATTCGTGTAGCAAGTTTACTCGGGTATAATAAATCGTCGATTCCGAGTTATCCGGATATCCGGATATAATCGATTCTGAATATCTAGGTGCAATCGGCTCTCAATTTTTCGCCACTCCGATACATTACAGAATTCGCAAATACAGTTATAATAAAAGAATTTGATTCCTCGAAGTAAGCTCGTCATAATGCTAACCGAACCACAATGTCTGATTTGTGCATGTGCACACTCGAAACAGATCTGCGTAAGTTTATGTATATGTACATATGTACATGTATAAGGATTCAGAAATATTTCGTAGTGACATAGGCAGTAGTGTAGTGCGATTATATTGTTCAAGTTAAGGTTTTGTTTACCAATAGAATAATTTTAAAGTACAACTTTTTTAAGCTTTTGCTTCACCAAATCGATTTCTAAATAACCGCGATTCCAAATAATCGGGTATTCGGGTTAATCGACTCTTACCCATGATATCCAGATGTCGAATATAAACTGGGTGCCCGAAACCCGGGTTTTACGGAGCATTACTAATTATACCTAATCCTTAATTGAGAGAACTTAATGTACGGTCAAAACATTGCAACTTTTTTTGTGCAGCTTTTAGCTTTGCAGCTGCTAAGGTTTGCAGTGGTGTTTACACGTTAGTGGAATAAAATTGGCCAGAGTCTGCAGTTTTTGCTGCGCGCAGCTCAGAAGCTGCAACCTTTTGAAAATAGTCTCCACGTAAGCGTTTTGTGGACAAAATCCTGCGAGTGAAAGTAAAAAAAAATAGCATCATATAGGTTCGTTGATCCAGAAGTGCAAGCTGCTGCTTTTTTTGCATTAATTTTGCTAAATCATCGCAAAAAGAAACTGAAAAAGAGGTGTTAGGTAAAAAAAAATGGATAGCTAATAAAAAGTGACGGTTTTGAAGAAATTCTAGTACAAGTGACAAAGTTAAAGGATGCCTATATATAAGGAAAGCAATATCTTCCATTGAACGGTTAGTTATAACTTTGAGATTCTTAACAACAGGGAAATTTTTATAAGGAAATATTTATG
This sequence comes from Dioctria linearis, assembly GCA_963930735.1. Lineage (NCBI taxonomy): Eukaryota > Metazoa > Arthropoda > Insecta > Diptera > Asilidae > Dioctria > Dioctria linearis. The sequence continues at coordinate 253,377,113 of OZ005741.1, forward strand.
GAAGTATTTGCATTAGTTATTATATTACAGAAGAAATAATAAAAATAATAAAAAAAAATGAAACTATAAATTTTGAAGATTTTGTAATTAAAATTTGGTTATACTTTTACTGCACAAATTTTACCAACTTCTTAGAAAACTGCACTCACTCGCAACCACAGCAAAAGTTTTAAACAAACTAAAATTTTTATACTGCACCTGCAACCTTTTATTTAGATGTTTACACATTGCAACTTGCACAACTGCGGCAGTACCTACTGCAAGTAATCGATCTACAGGTGCAACAACTTTTTGGGTTTCAGATATGTTTACACGTTGCAACCTTTGAGTAGCGCAGGTTTTTGTGCTGCCCTGCAGTAAAAGTTGCAATGTGTACCTTTACATAAAATACAAATAATCAAGAATCGTCCATTTTGTACTATCTACCAATTTTATTGATTGATTTTACTAAATTCAATTATGATAAAAATTTGGCTAATAACGTAATTTTTTCAAAAACTTAATTTTCTCAAAGTTTTATAACTACAGCTTTTCGAAACAAAAATGGCGTGTAGCTCTTAGCATATTTACAATGAAAATAACATTATTTTTTCGCAAAGCTTATTTGATTTATTATAAACTTATAAGCGGCAAAATTTACCATGAAAAAGAAAGACATTTTCTAGAGTGCTAACTCTTTCCAGCTATCAACAGGCTAAAGCTTTAAGCTTGATTTCCAGGAAAAAATAAGTTGTGAAATAGGAAATGTAAATTTACTTTCAAAGTGCTGCCAACGAAACCATCTGGAGATTGGCTTATATTTTGAGCGAGATTAAATTTGCATTCTATCATATATATACATAAAAATTATAAAATATACATATATGTAGGTATACATAGGTTCATAATCCTAGATACTAATTAAAGCCATAACCATTAATTGCAGCGCTTTTAAATTTATCACTAATTTATACAAAACTATTTCCTTGTGTGTTCGTCTAGTATACTATCAATCTGATTCAAATTTGTGGGCTTAATACTTAGATTAAAGACACTTTCTCCGTACTTTACCTTCATGTATAACATAGGTAGCTATATGGTATATACAGTTGTCGCAATTGTTTTTATTAGCTTCTTCATAGAATGTGGACAGCAGTTAATAATAGTAACATTTTATCTAAGCAATGATCCATGGAAAAGTTAATGATTTTCAGGTGTACCTAGAGACATCAGTTGCCAGTTGCGATTTCAAAAAAATACTGTTTATCAATTTTACGTAAGTACGTCGTACGACTATCACGAGATAAATTAAGCTGACTTAATATTATTAATTATAGGGATACATACATACCAACTTTAAAATTCCTCACTAAAATAAAAACAAACGAAAATTCTGTAATACCCCCTACTTATAAAATTTCAAACACCTATCTATAAGAAAACTGGCGACAAGTCAATTACGCCAATCAAAAGCTTTTGTTATATAAAACCGTTTTTCCAAGAATCGCAGGGAATTCACAGAACGATAAATATATTTCTTAATTCGTTCAACTGAAAATCCCCTCCCACTTCTTGACCGAATAACGTCACAGTACAACAGCAAAACACGCAAGAATTTTCATTTCGTTGCATGTTCAAACATGTTTTCTGAACCATAGTCCCACCGCGCGACACGACACGAGCTGAAAGCTCTATAGAATAGATATAGCATTGGTAATGGTATAGACTATAGTAGATGGTAGATGAGTTTGCTTTTCCTACGAAACCACAGATTGGTGCTTTTACATACTTATGAATAATTGTTGATTTCAAGGACTGATACTATCTACTTAATGGAATAACTTAATTGCTACCTTTAAATTTGCTACCTTTAAATATCATAAAACCAACAATAGCTACTTTCCTATTGAACATATTTTAAATTAAGTAAAAAAACAATTACGTAATCAATAGATATTTCCTATAGAACAGAATTTTACTTACTCAGCAAACAATAATCCTCAGCCCTTCGAATTAAAGAATATGCCAAGGCAGCCAAACCAAACAGAAAAGACGAAATAAATCCACTTCACGCACTCAACGACGATTTAAAAAATATTTTACGACGCAAAAGTCTCGAAATTTCTTCAGTCCAAATGGACAAACTGTTTTATGTTTGAGCAAAAAGAAACTGTCAATTCTTTCAATTCACTTGCTCTATATAAACTATGTATGTATATTAAAAAAAATTATTTATTAAATGTATACAACAAGTCTTACAATATTTCAGTAATAATTTCTTTTGACTAAAAATCACGAATGCGGTGAAAACCCGCTGTACGTACCAACGATAATGTAAGCTGAATGAAACTGAATTGTGAAATACTTAATCATGAGCTTTTAAGCCATCGAATCGAAATGAATGACTCATCCATTCATCTTCGAAAGTTTAAAAAGTTGGAAGTTTGAAGCTTTTATGAATTTCTTTCCGAGCGGATTGGATTTTCGAATTTTTTATTTATGTAGGTACAAGAAATACAGGAAACTGAAACATAACATATTCCGCCATTGAAACAGATAGAGAAGTGTTCTGCATTGCTTGCATAGGTGTGTTGTTTGTGCCGTGTAGTCATTTGGACCAATTGATTACATTAATTTCGACAGCCCCAAAAAAGACTATCCTACCTAATCCAAACTCGACTTGTCCGTTTTAAGATTTAGTGCATATGCAAGTATATCTATTATAATACATAAATATATCTTTTATAACCTAACAAAACCTTTTGTTGTATGTAAATTACCTCTAAAATATACCTACTCATTTTAATACATACACTTTCCAGAAAAGTTACTTCACAGTTTTTTCTCCAGATTAAAAAATCGTACCTGAATAGGTATAACGAATCGATACTCGATAGTCTCACACATTTTTAAGTTACTATAGCCTTCCTCCTCTATTTGTTTTTTATAAATTTGTTGTTGTTTTCTATATATCTATATCATTACCTAAAATATTTCCGGTATGGATCTTAACTTAGAAAATCGACAAAGTGCGAAGTTTATAGCAATTGGTATCTTTGTTTTTGCACTATTTTAGATGGTTATCTTATCAATCTTATCAGATTTTATATTAAGTATTTTGTTGCCATGCCGTCCGCAAAAAGGTGTGAATGATATTTATTTATTTGAAAAATCGGCAGAAAGGGCAAAGTACTTGAATTTTTTTAAATGGATATCGATCATATCTGGTTTTATATAACATTTTATTTTATTGATGATCTTAAAACGAATTAGCTACCAGACTCACTGCACACATACCTACTGTGCAGTAGGCAAATTATCACGAACACGAACAAAAATGTATCGAAATTTTTTTTTTCATTTTGAATGCAGTACAGTGGCTCCCTCCAACAGTGAATTTTTGTTTGAATCCTTAAATCCCTCGTCTTGCGTCCTATGAAACTATATTAAGAAGGAAAGAAATAGACTATCTCATACCAGAACGAGAATTTCACCGTAGGGGTAACGGTATTCAAGAAGAAGATCTCTTCAAACTAATTTCTCTCTCTCCGAACCTAAAGTTGTTTATGGCCGTATTTTATAGATGTCGCTTTTCCTTTTCTGTAATATCCTTGTGTATAAAATATATAGTGAATGCGAAACAAAGTTTGACTTAGTTACTTGTTGTGTTTTAGAGGCACTCGTCTCGCTTCGGTATAAAATCAACGAAGCCTCAACCTGATGTAGGGAAGACCTAAATTTTTCCTTAGGAATTTTTTGCTTAAAATTTGTATGCATTATTGGAGGCCGACCGGGTGCTTCGGCCACTAAGAACTTTTTTGAGCGTAGAAGCGTAAACACTGACATCTATAATATGGACTGACTCGTAGCCCCTGGAATATACAAGCCATGAACAAAGTCAAAAAAGAGAGCAGCGCGCCGGTTAGCGCGACATCCACAGTCTTCATGCCTTGTCTTACTGCAGGAGTTTTTCATATAAAAGTTCCTTGTATTTTGTTCAAACGCTATATTTTCCATAAATTTGCTCTACATGCTATTTTTTTTAAAACTATTAGAATGAAAACAACTGAGACAACGAATTAAAAACAAAAATCGAGAGAAGGTAGGATTACCCGAACGACAAAATCTTATTAAATCCCTCAAAAGCCTTTCAACCTATTCATAATAATGTACATCAGGTCACACTACCTCCCATTTTTAAGAAAAAGATAAATTTCGCTTTGGCCAGATGCTGAAAGGAGATGCAAAATTCCTCTCAAATAAAATTCTCATTTTTCCCGAAAATATCAGAGAATCCAGCATGAGTTCTCCCACTTAATCTCTTCAGAACAAAACGAGTGTAATCAGAAGCACGTGCTCATCAAATATCTTAGGATTATAACAACAAACATTGGTCTCATTTAGAACGTTTGTTGGAATGCATGCAGAGTTGAAACTTGAGTTGAAATTGCGTCGTTTTCGACTCGCGTATTTTAATATTTAACGGTTGAATTTCTTCACGTTCCTATAAATTTTTCCGGTCTTACTTTAATTGAAAATGTTTATAAAAATGTTTAAATAAAGATTTCATGTAAACAAACTGGACTACTTAGACCTCGTGTACAGGAGATTTTCATCAATGATTTCTACTTGACTAAGCTCTTCCAGAGCAAAACAAGCCTAGTGTCCAACGTGAACTCAGTTTCAACCCTGCATAAAATATATACGTGATATTTTGCAGGACGATATTTTAAGAATTGGTATAGGGGGGTCCCAACATGCCATTGACAGATATGGCTTATAAGGCTGGAACGTCATCTGTTACGATCCATCGAATTGAAAGAAGAGAAAGCCCTTGAAGTTTCCATGTTCAGAAAACACCGAACATAACACTAGAAAAGATTCAAGTTGCAAAATTCAGGAGCCGAATTTTGTATGAAAATTTCTTAACAAAATTCTACTGCTGCATTATGGAAGATGAAGATGAAAGCGGGCTTCAATCAGTTTGCAAGTCAGGAATTTTTTATGGCAAAAAAGAGCAGTGACGCAGCTATATCTTTTCACGCTTGATTTATCTACTACTATTGTTATTATTATTGTTTTTATTATATTCTTATTATCAATGATCTTAACTCTTAGTTTGCTTATTTAATTAACTTTCATTTCTTTAGTTTGTTTAGTTTAAATTGTAGATTAAGTGCACACATGAAATGGCAACCGTTGAATTTTGCTAAGTGAGAGTTTGCGTAAATTAATGAGAACTGTATCTCAATTGTGCTCTTAATAAAAAATTATTTATTTATTATTATTAATATTGAGAAGCACCTTCTTTCATTCTTGAGAAAGCTTTTTTTTGGCCGAATTTATCAACTTGCTACTACTACAGAAAAACAATAGATTTCTACAATGCGCAATGCATGCTGTAGTACCCACCCATAAGGAAGCGAATCCTTCAAATTGTCCGAAACTAATGCCAAAAGAAAATTTAAAAAAAGAACATCATTTACAGGTGGTCGGTTTTTTCTGAAATAGTCCTTAATTAATAAATGGTATTGACTAGGTGAGTGGGATGGTTAAACAGATAAGATGCGTGCGAAGAAAGTGCTACAGTTATCATGTCATTTGACGGAAAAATCATTCAAATTTAGAAAAACAATTTTTTTTCTGACGTTCTATAACTGTTGTCCAAAGAGATGTGGGTAGGTGGCTGGACATTTATTGGAAAGCTTGGACGGCTTCCTATTATCTGAGATGAAAATAAGATTTGTATCTTTTTTATATCTTGATTTTCGGGAACTATCTGATCGGACTTTTATACATACATATATTAGCCAGTTATAGCAGATGTAGAAGACTCATATATTTGAGTCTCACCTTTTAATCTTTATACCAAGCCCTTATGCTAGATAATTTCTCAGCATGAAATAATAAATTAATCGGCCCCAGTTTTTCATGTCAATGCCATTCCCTCCGATTTTATATGTTTAAAGGCTGCCACACACGCTGCTTGCTATAGAAATGAATTAAAAATTGAATAAAATTCGTTGCGAGTGGAGGCAAAAGTTAATATCCGATTTTGTCTAGTTCAATTCTATAACAAAGTCGTCAGGTTTGCTTGTACGCAATAGTTTCGCCTGAGTTCATTCATGGCACAAGTCGCAAGATTTCCTTGAGCGTGTATAACAGGGATTTTCACAGCTTGCTTTCTGCTAATAATCGTTTTTCGTTAGTACAATAATCAAATAATAACTACACCGTTTAAATAAAACATTAAAGAAATGCCCACATATTGATTGTATTTTCAAAATTATGTAAAAATTACAAGGAAATTTGTCCCTGAGACGGAAGGAAGACGTGAGCGATTGCCTGGAATTTGTATAGGGGGGTAGGTGCTCCTAAAGTCTGTCGACTCCAAAAGTCGGCCAACCCTGACAAAACTGTCTGTAAAAAAATTTAGGAGAATAATATTATTTCCTTTTAAATCATATAACAAAAAATTTCTCTTATATGTATGATGGTTTTACTATAAGCAATTCATTCTGTGCTTATGTAGATGTCAGAGTTGGTAGATGTATGCTCCGTGAATTTTTTGGAAATTGCGACATCGTTTTACCTCAATAGTGTTGTATTTTCTACCTTAGTATTTCATTTATTGGAGGGCATTTGTGCTTACATTTTGAAGCGAAGAAAATACAAAAAAAAATAGTTTTTCTTAAATATATAGGGGGGCGGCATTAAGGAACGTAATTTTCGGACTTTTCTCAATGTCGACCACAAATGGCAGACCTTAGGCTGATTCCAAACCTTAAGGGAGGCCGCACACTGCCGACAATTGATAGTCCAGTCAGCGACTGGTCTGTTGACTTGTCACCGACTGATTGACTTTTAATCGTTGCTGATTGATTATCGTTGCATGTGCGCATATTGCATCGCCTTCTGTCAGATTAGTAATCGAATTAAAGTCGTTGATTTTGAGTGGTCTTTCGATTTTTGTCAAAAATTTCACAGTGTTGTTAAACACTAGGTAACTGATTTAAAAATTGCAATAAAAAACATATACCCTGTAGTAATTTACGCGTGGTTAAGGAAAAAAAGAAGAAGAAGAAGAAGGATTTCAAGAAAAATTATGTGAAAGAATCTCTCCATCCTTTCCGAGCATAAACATAAATACTTAGATATGTATGAATGTATTTAAAATCTAATAAAATAAACCGAACTTTACTTAAAAGATGAAAATTTTATCAAAGCTGTAAGATTCCTAAATTGCTGGCACAAATAATAATAATAATTTTCAGGGTATTCTTTTCAGAAAAGCAATAAGATCTCATCCCGTAAATATTACATGTAAATCCGATTTTTAAAATGTTTACACACATATGTACTTCAGTCAGGACAAACTTTATTAAGATTTAACAAAAGAAAAATTTTACGTACGGCGGCAGCAATCAACAACAACTGATTGATATAAAGGTTGCTGATGCAGACTGAGCACAGAACAGTCGGTTCGATTCAGTCAGTTGCCAATCGTTAACTCCCTTCTGGTTTTTTAGTTGCTGACTGACGTAAAATAGAGCAATTTGCGGTGCCGAACGCTGTTGCGTGTAATGGGCAAAGTCAACTGACTTTTTTGTCACCGACTACAGTCGGTGATTGTGCAGTGTGCGACCTGTCTAAGTCGGCATATATCCGTTTAAAGATATCTTAAAGGTTTTGTAATACTTTAAAGTCGGTCAAAAATTTAATCCTAATCAGAGAAAAAGTTATAATTGGTCTAAGACCAATAATATTATACCTTAGATGTACATAAAAGTTAAATAAAGTCAAAGCTCAAAGTTTTATATGGCAACACCAAGAAGCAGTTGCCCGATTTTGCTCATATTAGAAAGTTTATTTACTATTTTTGAAAAACGCATGTGTACAAAATTTTAGCTCTCTACATCCCCGTTTTCTCAGGGGGTGACCACATATATAGTGAAAAACCAAAATTTTGAATGGCAAGAACAAGAAAAGGTTGCACGATTTGGCTCATTCAAGTTCAAAACTTGTACTTGCAATGTTTATGAAAACGCCGTGTATAAAATTTGAGCTCTCCATGCCGACGCGTTCTCAGGCAGTTTCCAAATATATAGTACATACATAGGTAGGTAGTTCAGAGCTTGAGCTTTTGATCTCATACCTAGTTTATTATATTGAAAAGACGTACTGTTACTCATTATTTTTATATTTTTTATACCCTAGATGAAATCATATGGTATGGGGATATACTAAGTTTGTCACTCCGTTTGTAAGACATAGAAATAATGATGGTAGAGAAAAATGGATTGTACACCCACTCATAATATTAGGCTATTTTGATTTTTGCATGTCTGTCCGTCCGTTCAACTGTCCGTCCCTCCGTCCGCACGATAACTCGAGAGCGCGTCCATTGCGAGGGCTAAAATTTTGCACACGGTGTTTTTTTTATTTTTTTTTTTAAAGCAAATTTAACACGTTAAGCGCCATAAGCATCCGTATGGATCACTGACATATATAGGAAAGAATGGCACAAGTTTTACAGTTTTCTCTTTCGCCCTATGGCAGAGTTGGAGCTACCAACACAAAATATTTCTTACTAAATGTTTTCTTATGCCATTTGATGTTTTTATGTTGGCTGCAGATGCAATCACGGCAGAAGGAATAAGGTAAAGATAGTGTTTAACATGCTCCGTCTCTTTTGCCCATACGCAGGATTCAGTTAAGAATAACTTTTAAAAATTAAAGTCGGAATGAGTTTAATTCCTTATAAGCGATTAAAATATCACTGGACACAAGAAAATATATTTTTTTAATTTAATTCGTTTTTCGGGTGTAAAGTTTCATTTGATTGGTTGAGTTTTACATGTTTTTTATGTAGTAAAAGTTTTAAAGGGTGCTCTAACAGTGATATACAGAAACACAATATTTTTTGTGCCACATGAAATAACAAATCGTTCAGTCCATTGTTATAAGCAGTGATATACACTAATTCTTCACAACCAACATAAAATCTTCAGTCTTCAAAATTGCACAAAAAAAATTTTCGTCAGGAACACAGCGAATAGTAAAAAGAGAAGTCATTCAGAAGAAAAATTTATAACAGTCTTTTTCTTCAATACATTGGGTCGCACGCGGAAGTTCTTCTTTTTTAATAGTTTCGTCGCAATAAAATAAAAGGCTGGTGAATTCAAAGAGTAAATTAAAGCTTTCAGGAAGAAATTCGCTAGGTAGGGAAAATACCAAATTTTACTATTCGTAAGTACGTACCTACAAGAACTTGTACAATTGTACCGAAAGTCCTATCACTGGCTCGTAGCATCCATATTGATGCACAGAGCAGCTATAAAAGCATGGGTAACTCAAGTGCGTGGTCCGCTGGAACGAATATTGAAATGGACCATGATGTTTCTGTACCTTGACATAGTAATAGAGTATACTTACATAAAAGACAAAATAATTTTACAGATGGGTAACCCAGTGGGGTAAACCATACGAAATTACATACGGGCATTCATCTAGGATATCATAAGTTGTTCTTAGACCAATTCTAGCTTTTTTCCTTGTTTTTGTTTGTTTCTGCTAAGCGCAATAAGTTGCTGTGAATACTAATTCATTTGTAATAAAAGAAAAGGCTGAACTTCGCTTAAAACTGTATTCGTTTTCTTTGGACGGTATTATAGGTAACATTATGGCCGGAGTTAGGATTTTGTGGGCCGATTATAGGGGTGTATATCAGTAGTATTGTTATGCTAAACGTATGTTAAATTCTTCAATTCTCAGTACAAAATGTTATCATAGCAACAGGTTTGGGACAATCTACTGCTACCTCAAAGCTCTAGCTTTGCATTTTTGGCCGACGATTGGTGCTTTCACCCTATGCATTAAAATTTGATTGAGTCTACTTTTACGAGTGCTTCACTGCTCAGCAGCAACGCTCAGCTTCGAGATTTTGATCTGTTTTAGCGTGTGTTCTGCTGTTCAGTGTTCAGCGTTCCGCTCGATTATAGCCTCGAGTTTTTAAGCTGTTTTCAACAGGATTTGCGCCACTGGAAATAGTTTTCGACATTCGAACGTTCTGTGTTGTTTCAAAAAGCTTTTTATTTCATCATCAGCTTTTTGCTCTTTGGATGGTTAACGTTAAGACGAAAATTCAATGGGAAGGAGTAGGATGTTTATTGGGTAAAAGGTAAAAGTAAAACTGACTCATCGTCTTGCGACAAGACTAAACATGTTATGTTTGATCTCAGCCGGCTAGAAAGAAAAATAACACATCAACTTCATCAAGTCGAAGCAAATCAGCTGTGGCTATATACATACATATGTATATACGTGTTATCAGTAGCCAGAAAGTTTTTTTATACGTACATATGCATTTACGTGTGTAGTTTTGCAAAGTGAATGATGCAGTGATGATGAGGAAGGATGACTTTGCTATTTGATAACTGATAAATTCACTACATATGTATTTAAAAAAATTAATATAATAATAATTAGTACATCACAGAACTCATGTGATATTTATTGCAAAATTTGAACATACCTGTCATGGTCGTCATGCTCCTCATTGCATTTCTTCGCAGAACATTCATTTCATGAAATTCGTTTGAAAAGGAAACACAATTTCGCTGTAAGTTAAAGTACTTATGTGTACATATATGAACGATTAACATGCGACTATGAAGATAGCACACGCGACAAAATTTATGTTGCTTATTAATCTTCTGGACCATGGGAATTTGTGTATTCCACCAATGACACATACAGCACCGCTTAGAAGTTGTCTTTAATTCGTTCTTGCGAATCTTGCAATCATAGAAATTTATGACCAAACCTTGGGATTTGTTATCGGTGTGCACTTGATTCATATTATAATGATTTTTATCTTTTAACACAGGTGCCGCACTTTGGTCTTTTGGGCGCACAAAAATATTTAAATTAGGTAGGTACTTCAAGATTTTATTGCTGAAAAAATCGTAACAAAAGCAACGCAATTTCGACAATGATTTTAATAAAAATAAAAAAACTATTTAATATCTCTGAATGGATCTGACGACGATTCCATGAATACAATTTCGATTGATCACACTACATAAAATTAATAACAAAAAAGTAAAGCTATACAGTATCACCACAGACTAATCACGGTTTAAAATAAATCGGAAAACTTTTCAAAGAATCTTTCTCTCAGATTTCAATAATATTTAGTCAATTAGAAAGTAGTATATATTTATTTATGTTACAATATCAGGCGTTAAATTGAGTATAGTTTTTCCGCCACTGTACTTAGCGAGAGATTACAATGAACTGAAAAAGCTTTTGGATTTTTGTGTGAATTGGATGATGATGCATGATGATCCCGAGTATCTAACACAAGATGATGCAATACCCGAAGTAAATTACCAATACGAGAAATTATTCATTGTACTTATTATAATCAGTGCAGCTTCTCAACACAATATACCTACCTACAAGAAATTTTAATTATTGTGACTAGCCAGAAAATGAATTCATGTTGCAACCTGTAGGGAATTCCACTCCACGTTAAAAATAATGATGTGATCAAAAACTATACGCAATTTCCTTTGCGATGCCATCTATGAGAATTAATGAGAATTAATCAAACCGTGGAAGGCAATGCTGTACCGACAGATAGCTCTCGCGATAATTTCAGGGGTTTGCATTACTTTAATAGATTTTTTTAAGGGCCGTATTCACCAAGCCATTTAATTGAAATTTAATTTAATTTCTGTTTTAGTACTCCCGTAAGAGAGGGTTTAGGCACACTTAAAATTAAATTAAAATTTAATTTGGGTTATTTTATGTTATAATAACGCATATATAACTTTAATTTTAATTTAAGTGAGCCCTAACCCTCTCTAACGGGAGTACTAAAACAGAAATTAAATTAAATTTCAATTGGTGAATACGGCCCTAAAAATTCAATATTTATTATTTCAAGTTTCAAGAAATTTTCAATAATGGTTCACTATTTCTGTCGTCCTGTAAAACACAATATGGAAAGGATTTTGCAGTAAAATATGTCAAATTTCTTACCAAGCTTGCATTACGGATAAAAGTAGTTGAGGAGCGTTTTTTCAACAGCCGATAATTCAAAATATGTTAAAAATGAAATATGTACATACATCAAATGATTCGTAATGGCAAGATCTATCTACTGATTGCCTTAAAACACTTGAAAACGCGTTATAAGCAAAATTAAATTAATAAACTTTTCACATAATTTATCAAAACTCGAAAAGTGCACGAAAGTTTTAGCAAAATTCGAAAATGTATGAAGCTTACAGCAAAACCAGACAACATTGAAAAAACTTTTGTTTTTTTTTTATGTTTTTTATAAAAACTATTAAATTTTTCATTATATTGTTTATCCTTTAGTATGTCAAACCTTTAAAGGTTTTGAAAAAAGCGTTCCTCAATTAGACGTTGAACAAAACCAACCAAGCAGGAAACATTTTCAACAAGAAATTAATCATACCTAATTAAAAACCCGTTCCTCAGACCGGAGCCCGCCGTAGGCGTTGCCACCTTGGGTATCGGGTCTCTCATCAAAGCGGATATACGTAGAAAGCATCAGCAGAGATGAGCGAACAATAGTACTTGCATTGCAGGTGCACAAAACTTTTTCTTGATGGGATCAATAGGAATTTCTCTGATTTTCTCTTGGTGCTCGGATGGAAACAATCAGTACGTTTACATGAATACTTGAAGTATACTTCAAGTAGAGATCAAGTAATCAAAACATCATGCCAGATTAAGATATTTTCAACAAAAGCTGAAAGGGTGGCAGACATTGGCTGGCATCAGCACAATACAAGCTGTATCAAATGTTGGGAAAGAATTCTTCGAAAATACATGCAATAAAGAGCCAATTTTAAATGTAGATTGCGATCATTGAGAAGGAACAGCTCAGCACTTTCTAGACAGGACTTATCTACAGTAAGTATTTGGAAGTTATTAACAATGTTAACGTGTACTTTAAGAATTAATCAGAAGTTGCTGTCCAACAGTTAAGGCCAAAACGCAATCTGCTTAGCAAGCATCATGCTGCTTAGCTAACCTGCAAGCCGAAATGAACGCATCAAATGCAGTATAGGAAACTTTGCAATGCTACTCCATTTTATAGTTGACATTTGTTTGCATAAACACCGAGTTTTTGTTTTGTCTAAAATTTTAATCAACTCGATTTGAGTCCGAAGGAAATGTGGGAGCTATTTTGTATTCTATGTTAAGTATATAATTATTTTTACTCCAATATGTTGACAGAGCTGTCAGAAGCATCAAAATTTGAACTTTTCAAAACCATAATGCTTCGAAAAAGTCTTGCTCATGCTCGTCATAATATAGAACCGAGCACCACAGCTGATGCTTGCTACGTTGATTGCGTTTTGGCAAAGAACATCTAACAGAAAGAATACGCATCTCATATATTGAAAAGTTTTGTATGGCGGGTCGTTCCATTACGACCCGCTCTCACAAATTGTATGAAAAATCTCTGCTTGTTAACGATCCGCCATAAATTTTATGCGAACTCTGCTTTGAATGACGGCCTGCCGTCAGTCACCAGTGGTGAGTTGCGGCTGGCGGCTCATCATCGTCAAAGCACACCAGCACAGCACCAGAGGCAGTACCTGTGCTCCGCATCATCCTCATGCATTGCTTTACGTATGCCATGCCAGCCATAATATTTTATTTTCTTTGAAAGAATTTTCATTTACATTGCATTGAAGTGGAACAGTGGGAGAATAGAAAGATGAGCGGATGGGCGACAAGCTGTCTAGTCACAGTCAGTTGCATTGATTGTGTGACTGGACAAAAATGTTTATAAATGTAGGTAGCCATTCATTTTTTTCGGGTTTTTCGATATAGATAATTTGTTGGCGAGATTATAAGACGATAATGATTAAGAACAAGTAAAAAAGCTAGAATTGGTCTACGACCCTCATCTTCTCAAATGTGTTGGGAAATATATGTTGCTTTGTCATTTTTCTTAAAAACAAGAATTTTCCGTGACCAGTAAATACATTTACTTGTTTATCCCAAAGGGTTAAATTAAGGTCATTGATCTTTTAAAGTATCCTCGGCCACAAAAATCTGTGAAAAAGTTCATATGAATAATGTTCGAGTACATAAATTAATAGAAAAACCGGTTCGCCACTTCAACTAGGCAGCGGTTAAGTTATATGTTCTTTGGTTTTGGCCTTTAATATGCATATTCACAGACTTGACAGAAATTGGTACATATCTTCCCGGAGCATTGGATGATTGATATCATACACTACGTTTACATGAATATTTGAAGTATACTACTATTCATGTAAACGCAACTTCAGTATTTGAAAAATTTTCATTTGTGCGAGATATGAAAACGGCAAAGAGGAGCAAGAAGAAGATTATTGTTGATAATTCAGGCTGTGATTTTTAGCACTTTTCTCAAGATATTTATCTAAAAATCCGCAATTATATATTGAACTTAATGCAGAGTTGTCAAAGGTAAAATGTCAATTCAAGTAAATTTCAATTCAAGTAATTGGAATTAATTCAACCAAAAACCCTACTTGAGTTTCAAGTGGATTTCAAGTCAAGTACTCAAGTATTCATGTAAACGTACTGAATGTAAAGCTGTGGTAGGCATCATCACCGGCCACAGCTCGCTTTACGCTCATCAGAAATGATGGGAGTTATTGACAGCCCTTTGTGTCTGTGCTGCCTGGAACGAGAGCCTGAGACAACCTAACACTTTTTGTGTGATTGTCCGGCCTTCGCCCGGAGCAGGCTAGATGCTCTATGGTTTTCCCTTCTATTTGTAGATGAGCTGAAATCTAATAATGTTGACATAGATAAGTACATAAAAAAAAGGGACAAGGGTATGAAGCATCTCTTTTGTGGCGAAATGATCAAATAAAATTAAGTGATAATCGGAGCAATGCATTTTCCGTACCAAGACTTGATGCGTTTCATTAAGAGGACAGGAAGGTTTTGGTGCTAGGTTTTCCAGCAGGATAGCACAATCCCTCCGTAACTGGGATCTCTCGCCACTGCCTTTTTATAAGAAAAAAAAAAACTTTTTTAATAAATTTTTGTTGTTTTAGGCTAAATTTGGAAAAGAATTTTCAGTAGCAAGGGATAATCTAATTTCAGATGAATCTTCCATTAAAGTTCTAGGATCAACTGGTAGCACAATACTAACACAACCGGAAAATGTAAAAATTGTGTCACAAAATATAAGTGAAACCCGATTTAAATATTTTGTCGGCTATTTAAAATATCGTTTTAATTTTTTAATTCATTGCAGTAGATATGATACGAATTTAATAGCTGACTGTGAAGTTTATTAAAGATATAAGCTTAAAATTGACTTAATACTCACAAATGAACTTTATGGAATATGCAGGAAAATGGTCTCTAACGTTTTTTCCTTTTGGGGACAAGAGATATGTACATACAAATATTTATCTTCACGTTCACTAAGATGGCTGAAATTTTTGCACACGGAGTTTTTAAAAAAAGTTAATTTGAGCTCAAAAATGAGACCAATGAGACAATTCCTTCGGAGGCTTGCCATACAAAAATTTCGTTTTTCACTATATATTTGAACAGTCTGAGAACGTGTCGATGTAGAAAGCTGATATTTTGTACATAGTGTTTTCATAGCAATAGTAAAGAAAATTTAAAAAATGCACTAAATCGGGCAATCCCTTCTTGCTGTTGCCATATAAAAATTTAGGTTTTTTACGTATACTGTGAAAACAATCAATCCTAGACATTTTTACTGTACTGGAAAGTTCATCAGAATCATTGAATAAATAACTAATAAACAAATGGCATATCGGATGAAAACCTAAGCCACTCGGCGAAATGTATTAGTGTGCTGTGTTTGTATTCGTTTCGTCATGGCAGTAGTGAAACTGTGAAATTTTGAAGGGGGACATTTTTTATAATCCAAATTGCTATGTAAAATAAACAAATTTTTGGCGCTCCCTTATTTTCAGATAATATTCCTTGGCGTTGCCTATGATAAGTGACTTGTCAAGCAGAATTTTCAAATAAGTGACAAGCCCTCTTGTCATTTCTCCCCCCGTTCCAAGGGTTTGACTGTCATTTAATTACCTACTCACGTACACTGTATTTGCACGAAACCCCGCTTCCTTATTAGTTATTTATTCAATGATCAGAATATGAAATCTTATGAAAATGGTTATAAGGTACCTGCGGCAAATAAAGCCCGGAGGGTAGTAAGGCCCACATTTAAAAATTCCTACTAAAATGAATCGCAGAATCGTGTATAGAACTATACCTTAGTGGTTGCGAAAATGCTTCCTTGTTATAATGTCATATGGCACCACTTGTACCATTTTGAACAGTTTTGCTCACGCTTCATTAAACTCAAAGCTGTGCAGTTGAAAGGGGTTCAAGGGATAAGCCTTTAGAGCATAGCCGCCAAACTAAAAACTTAGCTGGGAAGTAGACAACGCCTCGATAGAATATAAAACCCACGATGGCTGGACCTGACCTGATATAGGGAAGGCCGCAATTTTTTCTTAGAAATTTACTGGAAATTTTTTCCTTAGAATTGTTATGCAGAAGCGTTTACAATGGCAGAGTAGAGTGGAGTTACCAGATTGCATTGTCTCTCCTTGTCTCAAGCTTGCACTCTAATATAAGCTCTTCGCGTTTCCCACCAGCGTGGATTTCACAGAGTAGCGTCAGATTTGGAAAATTCCTAATCTCACGTTGGTGAGATGATGAGAGAAAATGCTATCTGGTGCTCCACTCCGACAACGGTTGCTTGCAGCGTTGCCATATTGACAGTTATTCCTGTAAATGACAGTTTTTTTGGTAGCTGTGCAGTTTTCCTATTTTCCCCAGTTATCCGCCAAATTTGGCAGTTTTTGACAGTTTTTGTAGACAAAAAGTAATTTTTTATAATTGCTTAATTATTTTACAAAAACAGACCTATTGTATAACATTTAAAGCTCAGATATTCTGCTTCAATTCCGCTCTTTTCAAAATTAGTTCAAACGGCAATCTTGGAATGTCATTTTTTTTTTCTGACTCCCATAGAGTGTCATCTGTCATCTCATCTATAAACTGTTAATATCGTCTTCCATTGGGTGGCCTGAACTGCGTCATATTAATTTTGTACATGTAAAGTTTTGGGAAACAATTTTTAATTTAAAGCGCAGCGATGGATCCATGTGTTTTCCTCGGTTGAAAAAACTGGTGTCAGCAGTTTTGTCAATCCCTATAGCCACAGTAAATGTAGAGAGAATTTTCTCGCAAATCAACATTAATAAAACGAAAATTCGGAACAGGCTAGAGGTCCCCACATTGTGTGGATTTTTAAGGACGAAAGATTATTTAAAAAAGCAAATTTCAGATTGCACAAATTTTAAACATTCTAACGAATTGTTAAAAAATTCGACAAAGATTTATGCAAAATAATTAATAATTATATTCTACTACGTATTCAAGTTTTAGTTAGCAATATGCGCTATGCCAAGGAGGCGTTTTGTGGCAATAGAAATGAACCTATTATTTTAATAATTTTTGTGATTTTTCTTACACGAAGTGTGATTTTTGTAATATCTATTATGGTCTGAGTACGTGTTATGAAAGTATGTTGAGAGTGAATGGTCAGGACGTGAAGTCCAAACTGCCAGCCTAAGCTGACAGATCACTCGATGACAGCGATAGCACAGGGCGGCATGCTAGCACCTCGGCTAAGGGTGGCGGAGAGTGTGGGGAGGTTCCCGAAAATACCTGCCGCTGCAATTTACCCTTCTGTAAAGAGATGTTCTGAAGTTTCAATACTATGTCGGCGTTTACTTCCTAACATTTTTTGTTGCTTGTTCTAGAGATTCTTGGTAGAAGAGATTATTTGATTCTCCAGGTAGAGATTCTTTTGTTTCATCTATATACTATGTTAGTCCGAGTACTATTTTAAACGCTGATTTTGCTCCCAGCTTTATTTGTTGCAGCTGTTGCTGGTGAATATACTGTACTAAATGGTGTAGAATCATGGAAGAATTTATAACAGGTAATCCAGTTCGCACTACGGCTGCCAACTCTTCGAGCGGTAGAAACTTGTGCATGAATCGCCATAAAACAGGCATCCATGAGTTCAACAGGGTTTTGCCTGAAATTGTGCTAGTGGTGTAACAATTCGCCCAGATTGCCGATGTACTTACAGTGTACTTACTGTCGAGATTTTCGGAATATGTCGGCTGGAAGTGTACGAAAAATTTTCTCCTGGTGATGAGGAGAATATTTTTACGAATTAATAATAGGTTCTTGCAGGGATAATTATTATTTCGGACTTACATGAGGGATGGATTTCCACCGATGCCGTTGAAATTTTATGATTTGGTTGTCTTCAACTTTTCACGTCCTTTCACTTTCACGTTTTTGACAAGACAAAACGATTGTCTTCTTCTTACTTGTCTTCAACGACATGTCACTTGAGCTTGAGTAAAGCACTTCTCCCAGTCAAGGTGCGTTCGCTTTCCGCTATGGACAGCAGCCGACATACACGCTACAGTACGTGTAGCATATTGCTATATACAATACGCTACGACCATAACATACGCGTATATAATAAAAATGATACTTAAAGTAAGAAGAAGCTATCTTTTTTTCATTGACATTTTTTTTTTATTTGTTACAGTTTTCTTTAAAAAAAATATGGCAACGCTGGTTGCTTGGGTCACTAACAATTTTTATGAGCAAAATAGCATTCATTTCTTCTTAGAAATTTACAGAAAATGTCTCGGGTGGCTGCAAGTGCTTTGTAAGAATCGTGGGCAAAGCATGTTCTCAGCACGGGCGGCAGTGCGAAGCAACTGCTTATTTAGGAAGGGGAAGAGAAGCATGCTCTCAGTAGACCAAACACACTGTAAATTTCCGAGTCGCAGAGTGAGTCACCAGTTGCTTTTTGTCTTCGAAGTGCGTGGGTTTAATGCGCAGTGTTATAATTTCTCGTTATTAATTAATATTACTTTTAGTGATTGCAAGGTATGTTGATTAAGGTTTTTCATTACAAATATTTATTTTAATAGAAAAATATAAGTTTTGAGAATGAGTAAGAAAATTTGTGGAATCAGCAAAAGGCACATGAGACGGCTAGTGGCGAGAGAAATTTATGCTCCAAGTTGTTGCAATGAACAAAGTGAAATTATTTTGCAAAAGAAAATTCAAGGAATTTATTCAAGTGAAGCATCTGGCAATAAAAATATTACTGATTCACAAATTTCTCGAGGGTTTTGCTCCACCATAGAGAATACAAATATTCTTTTTACGAACCACATTCCCATTAGTGACGAAAATGTATAGAAAACAACGGTAGAGTATTGGGAGAGTGGTTGTGATAAAATTCCCTTCAAAATGGGAATTTCTGGGCACTTTTCACACAGATCATGATGCAATTTCCCACGTTATATCTCTGGGACGCTGTTATGGTCGTAGCGTATTGCATATAGCAATATGCTACACGGAAATACTGCAGCATGTACGCCGGCCCTCAAGTAGAACCACGTACTGAGCGCACCTCGACGAAGCAATGCTTCATCAAGCTCGCGTGACATGCGGGGACGACAGATTATGACAAAAAAGAAGAAGACAATCGTCTGTCTTGTTAATTGTGTCAGAAGGGAAGGTGAAGTTCAATTGTGCAAAGTCGGAAAAATCAAGCAAAATCATAAATTTTTGAATGCATCAGAGGAAGTTCAACCCAGCACGTAAGTCCGAAAGTTTCTATCTATACTAGCATTGAAATTCTAATTGAGAAAGAAAAAAAATATTCCCTTCAGTACCAGGTGAAAATCCGCCACCTGCATGAGGAAGAAATCAGGCCGTACACATAATTTGTGTTAAAGGAAAAGGACTTATTGTCGTATTAGATCGTCCTAATATACCAGAAAGAGTATTGGAAAATCCTCCACGCTTTACCAGATTGTTTAGAGTAAAGAATTGGGATATTGAAAATACATATGCCACGCATAATTCTATTGGAAGTTCGGAAACTAAATTCCAACTTAGTCCAACTACTGGAAATATTATAGTTGCTGCTCATCTTGATCCAGAACAACAGGATAAATAATTGTTAAAGGTGGCCTCAATTCATGGCCCATGGAGATCAGAGACTCCACTAACAACCACAAAGCAAATCAGCGTCCTTCGACAGGGAGCCTTAGCAATACCACGCCACAAATAGTGCTAGGTCAACCAGCTAGTCCTCCAGCCGGATACATCATTCTATACGGAGTAAGAGTGTTGATGGTTTTTCTCTGAGTTAATTTTCTATAATTATTAATAATACTAGTAGTATATAAGATATATATATAGGATCAGATGAACGAATGGCAGTCAAAAGGAAATAGTGCTGTCAAAGTAGATTGAGTCTGACTGCGTGAATTTGGAGATTCTCTAAAATTTCCTTACAGATTCGATATGAAACTACTATTTTGACGTATTGAGCACATAGGTAATGCACTCCGGCAAAATTTTCAAGTAATGAGGACACAGTTACTAATTACTATAATCAATTATGAGACAAATAAAAAGTTTCTTTAAAATATGCAACAAGCAGCGCTTCCACGATGACATTAATGAATTTCGTGATAAATAATAATAATAATAATCCCGGGAACGGTTATTTTTGTTTCTGTTAGCGTACTAAGGTCATACATAAGTTCTAAAACAGGAGAATTGTGATGGTAACCTAAATTTATGTTTATGCAGTATAGTCTAGTCAGTACGTTGCGAATAGTAGGTACATAAGTGTTTAGTCTTTCTTGGTTAATGATAACCCCTCCAGCGAATGAATTCATAAATGGATTTTATCCGTGTCTGGAAACAGTAGATAGTGTCGACTTCAGGCATATCGTAAAGAAGAGAAAAGTATTATACATGGGAAATTTACAGGAAAGCCAGGCAGGGAATTAAAGGTAGAATTGTATTGCAATTGAATAACATGACGTGGTTTTTGTTCTGATCATAATAAATATACATATATATATGCATATATATAGCTCTAGTACCGTGGAACCAAAACGAGTTGAACTTAATTAGTTGACGTAGAATTTCCGTTTCTTCAACTCTTTTTTCTATATTGAACTAACTACAGAGATTTATTACATATATGTAGATAAGAAATATTATTATTACTATTATGATCTCTTCCTATATTGAACTAACTAAAGAGATTTATTACATATAGATAGGAAATATTATTATTACTAATATGATCTTTTCCTATATTGAACTAACTACAGATATTTATTGCATATAGATACAAGAAATATTGTTACTATTGTTAGGATTACCTTCTCCTATAGCACACTACTTAAATTTAGTACATAGTAGACACAGTAAATATGATTACTATAATTATTATGATTGCCATTAACTCTCGCGACGAATTTAATTAATTCTGAACAGCAAACGCGAATTGTAGAAAGTCTATAGCACTTGTAAAATGCCGAGAACTGTACTGTACATCATAATTAAAATAAGAACCTTTTATAACGTAATGATGAGTTGCTGAGAGCTTTTTTTTCCCCTTTCACATCCTGGAGCCCTCTCCTCTAGCATAAGGGTCGTCTAGGTCCGCTCTCGTCTCTCTTAACAGGTCAGCCAAGGGACTTTGGAAAATAGTGCCACCCAAGGTCAATTGGGAGGATGGGGCTGGCAAAGGAAGGTAATAACACCTACGCCTTCCACCCAAAGTACAGGTAAGTGACGTAAGGGTCCCTTCAGGACCGAGTGTCTGCTGGCTTGTTTGTTGAAGGCACGAAACTTTTTTTTGATTATGGGTGATGACAAGCGGCAGGTTATTTCGGGAACTCCCCCCACACTCTCCGCCACCCTTAGCCGAGGTGCTAGCGTGCCGCCCTGTGCTATCGCTGTCATCGAGTGATCTGTCAGCTCATGCTGGCAGTTCGGACTTCACGTCCAAGCCAATCACTCAACATATTACCATAACAAAATGGCGCCCAACGTGGGGCCACCTCAATTAGACTTCGGTGGTCTAAGTATAAATTTTACTGGGGACTGGGACTCTGAGTGATATGATCATCTGGTATCTGCTAGTTGATTGACCTCAAGTCTCATATCCAGTGGAAGTTATATGCAGACCTGGGTTTAATTGCTTGTTATTAATTGGAATTTTTCTGTAAAGTAAAGTTTTTGAAAGTAAAGTAAAGTTTTTCTAGCTTTGATGTGTTTGAGAATTGGTAAAGTAAAGTAAAGTTTTTGGAATTTTTGGAAGTTTTGTAAGTTCGACTTTAGGTTTGACTTCAGTCAAGCCTCAAGTCCGAATAGTTGATTTTTTTGAATTTTTTTGAACTTTTTGAATGATCTTTCCCGCTGGCCTTCTGCCATGGAAATGGTAGGTGGCCTCACCAATTTTTCGTGAACTCTTGTGGAAACGTGTCTTGCCAGCCAACTGGCTGGACAGAGTTGTGAATCTGAGAGACAACTTCTTGGCTTCCCGCTAATTAGTTGACCAGACTCATGACTCTGCCTGGCTAGCGAACTGACTGGACACGATAAGCCGGTGAAGAAGAGGAGGAAGAGTCACCCGAGGATGGGATTGATGCTGGAGATCTTCAGTAATCAGGAGTTGGCATACTGCTAACTGCCTGGCTGAAGAATCTCTAGTGACATTCTCAGTCTCTGGTGCCTCCGACTTTACTCTTCCCAGATTTCTGCAAGAGCTCTAACTTTTTCAATGCACACACTCACGTCGCTTGCCTGTATTTCGTTTCTGACCTTGAGGGATAGAGATAGTGGCCTGACCTCTTGTGGTGAGAGTTGGCTCGGGGAAGTGAAGGAGGATTGTTTGTTGTGGATTTTTTTTTTAAACGTCACATTTCCGAATTGGATTATTGTCACTCGCATGTGTATTGTCTCGATTCGAGAATACTCAGCGAACTTTTCAAAGCTTTGACTTTTTTTTAGGAAAAAATTTCTTTGTACTTCTTCAGACGTTTGGGAATACGTTTTCAAATTATAGTATCTTGTCCCAACGTTCAAATTTTAAAGTTAGTAGCTTGTTAGCATCGATTTCTGGGATTTTTTTAATTTCTCTGACTGTTTTTCTCAAACCTTTGGTTTGTAGAACTTTTCCCAACTTTGACTTACGATGGCTACAATGAGGACACCGCCTCCTGGGCCGAACGTGAGTACGTGAGTACGTGAGCCATGCACTATCTGTCGAGACACAAGCTGGTCAGCTGAACAGAAGCCTGTCATGACCACGTGTGGACATGTCTTTCACGAGGCATGCATCCAAACTTGGGTAGGCGCACATTCCAGTTGCCCTAACTGTCGACGCTGCCTCACGCCACAGGACATCACTAGTTACACGGGTGCTTTTCCAAAAAAGCCAAAGAAAGCGAAGGCCGCGCAGTCAGCCGGGCGCGACTCATTGCCAACCTTTGAATTGCCAAACCTTAACTTTGACCGACCTCCCTCTAATCGACGATCGTTGTCTCCAGGAATGCCTGACTTACATTCAAGGACGTTTGTTAACCCCGAGTCCTCGACGTGATAGTCCAGAGCGTAAGGCTCAAGACCACAACCCCTCAGCTGCTACGGATGCGCTGATAGCAGGCTTGAGCGTAAAGATGGAAGACCTAATAAACCGAGGTCTCCAGCAGGGTTTAAATGTTTTGCGGTCTGAGTTAGGAGACAGTATCAGACAGCAAGTGGCAGCAGCAATGCCGCCAGTAGGCTTTGCGAGACCTAGTTCGTCCAGGAGTAACCAGAGGCCGTCAAACGACTTCCCCAATAGGGGAAGGCAATCATTTCCAAGACCATCACCACCTTTTGGTCAAACGTTTGGTCAACCTCCGAATCAGCCCCAACAGAACTTCATGCCACCCCAACCACCTCAACCCCCTCCACCACCTATGCGTGTTCCTGCTAATGTAGGATACCGACGATCAGGCAGCCCAATCAGGAGATGGAACCTGACATATAACGGGAATAGAAGCGCTCACGCACTCCGCTCTTGAAGGAGATTTTGGATTACTAGTCAGAAATATGCTTACGCTATTGACAGGACCAGCGAAGGACTGGTATTGGTCAGTACTAAGGCAAAATCCATTTCCAACTTGGGACGTCATCAAGATGGGATTGTATAACGAATGGGGGACGCCTAAAGATGATCTGAAGACTAGATTCCAACTGATGTCTAGAAAACAAAAGCCTGGTGAACTGTTTGCAATGTACCACCACCATTTGGGGTTGCTGCGCGATCAGCTACAGAATGCTATGCCAGACCAAGAATTTCTGGAGATTGTCAAATCGAATCTCTTGCCGGAGATTCAAGAAAAAATCTGTCTGCATCCTACTGATACGATAGGACAGCTGAGATCGCTGGTCACGCGTATCCAAGCTATGCAGACACGCATTGCGACAGCTGGCAGTTGGAACCTTTACCGGAACCAACGGGTGCACGAAGTCGACAATTTTCCAACTTTAGACCCTGAACTGGCATTAACGACAGGCAGTGACATCGGCCTAGGTGATATAGCTAATATTTCGGCAAAAAACCCTATCACATGCTGGAACTGTGATCAGTCCGGTCACTTTTATCAAGATTGTAGACAAGAGAGACAAATTGTGTTCTGCTATGGATGCGGGCGCAAGAATGTTTTCAAGCCCGATTGCCGCTACTGCAGACAGAAAAACGAGAGACGGGTCGGGAATACCAACACCTCTTTCCGACCAGCGTCGACGTCACAAGCAGCAACGACAACGAACTCTCCAGTTCAAGCTCTGAACAAGAAGGAAAGTCCGCTCCAGTAGCAGACACTCATGATAACTCCCTAACATGTCCTCTGATATCATTCAGTGACTCTGGTGATATCAGAGAAACATCGGATTGTACGATTACTTCATTGGCAGAGGCGGAGACCTTAGTAGATTTCTCCGCAGACCTCCAAGCTCCCATTTCCACTTCTGGGGAGCCCATGACCTTATTAGACACTTCTTTAGAAGAGTCTTTAATCTTCGATGTCCCGTTGACACCTATCGCACGTGTAGCCGACAAAGTTACTGAGCAGGAGATTTGGCCTCCTGTCATTTCTGTTTTAAAACGGCCACCAAGCTCTGATATGACGAGTGGGCGTGAGCCAGTTTTATATCCGCTGACGCCGTATCATACGCGTCTGCAGAAATATAACGCAGCAGGAGACCGAATCTTCTCCTCAGTGGAGGAGTTAGCTGACATTATGTTTCCTGACCGGGATATGCGACCGAAAAAGAAACGATCGACCGTTCGTTGGCGGGAATACTGTCGACGGATGAAACAAGAAAGGAAAAAATTGGCACAGATTTCCGTGTCGATGCCAGACGACATTCGACCGTACGCCGAAGTAAAGCTGCTCGGGCGAACTGAGAATGGATTACTTGATAGTGGTGCCACTGTCAGTATCCTAGGCCAGGGAGCTCTAGAGAAGCTTGTGGAAGCAGATGTCGAATGGAAGAGGTATCGAACACAGGTCCAAGTAGCAAATGGTGCCATGACGACTGTTCATGGTCATGTGAACTTGGACGTCACTTTCCGTGGTAAGACCCATAACGTGCGTTTTTACGTGGTTCCTGGGCTCACACAGGCACTATATCTGGGAATAGACTTCTGGCGTCTATTTGGGTTGGCTCCAGATGTCCTGGGTATAGTCGCAGAAGTGAATCCAAGTGCGATAGCTACCTCTGACACCGACTGCCACGTCCTTTCTAGTTTCGGTCAGCAACGCTTAGAAGCCACAAAACAGCTTTTCCCCTCTTTCGCCTCTTTAGGCCTTGGGAAAACATCATTGGTCACTCACAAGATTGAAACGAATGACGCCGCCCCGATAAAACAGCGGTTTTATCCGATTTCGCCGGCAGTACAAAGTTTAATGGATGCTGAATTAGAGCGAATGCTATCTCTGGGTGTGATAGAGGAGAGCCAGAGTCCTTGGAGCTCTCCAGTTGTTCTGGTAAGGAAGCCTGGAAAGGTCTGGCTTTGTTTAGATGCCAGGAAGGTCAACTCTGTTACGAAGAAGGATGCCTATCCGCTACCGCAGATAGACGCCCTTCTTAGTCGACTTCCTCCGGCAAATTACATAACGAGCCTGGACCTGAAAGACGCCTTCTGGCAGATCCCACTGGACGCTGATTCCAGAGAGAAGACCGCTTTCACAGTACCTGGTCATCCTCTCTATCAGTACACAGTGATGCCATTCGGCCTATGCAACGCTCCACAGACTATGTGCCGCCTTATGGATAAAGTCATTCTTTTCGATCTTCGTGAGAACGTTCTCGTCTATTTAGACGATTTATTAATTCTGTCTTCAGACTTCGATACTCATCTCACGCTGCTAGCCCGTGTTGCGGATTGTTTGAGGAAAGCTGGCCTTACTATCAACGTCGAGAAGAGTAAGTTTTGTATCAAAGAGACTAAATACTTGGGATTCATTGTAGGAAAGGGAGGTATGAGAACTGACCCTGACAAAATTTCAGCCATAGTTGACTATCCGTCACCTAAAACTGTTCGGCAGGCCCGACGCCTGCTAGGTATGGCGGGATGGTATAGACGGTTCATCCCGAACTATGCTGATTTGACTGCCTCCATTACAGACACTTTGAAAAACCCGAGTCAGTTCAAATGGACACCTGAAGCCCAGACGTCTCTTGATCTTTTAAAGAAGAAACTTACTTCTGCTCCGTTGCTAGTGAGTCCAGACTTCACCAAACCGTTCGTTATCCAGTGCGATGCGAGCCAACAAGGTATTGGAGGAGTGCTGCTTCAACTAGATGACGATGGCCACGAGAAGCCAATAGCCTATGTCTCGAAAAAGTTGAACTCAGCACAAAGAAATTACACCGTCACAGAGCAAGAATGCTGCAATCTTGAGCGTACAGAAGTTCCGGGCCTTCATAGAACTTATGCCGTTTAAGATAGTGACTGATCATGCGAGCTTGAAATGGCTGATGTCTCAAAAGGACCTCAGCGGTAGACTTGCACGGTGGAGTCTGAAGCTTCAGGGCTTCGACTTCACTATTGAGCACAGAAAAGGAAGCCTGAACGTCGTCCCTGATGCGCTGTCACGCATTCATTGTGACAGCCTGAACACAAACGAAGATCCTGGCCCGGAAGTCGACCTTAGTTCGCCATATTTCAACTCGTTGGAATATGAGGAACTGAGGCATAAGGTTAAAACGACTTCTGGCAAACTACCAGATCTTTGCGTCAGGGATGATTTTGTTTATATCCGGACTGTTCCGAGAACAGGCGATCCTATTCAGGAGGAAGAGGCTTGGAAGCTTTGGATTCCACGAGGGCTTGTCAACGACGTCATTTCAAGGGCTCATGATCCGCCACTAGCTTCACACGGAGGCATAGGGAAAACACTGGAACGTTTGCGAAGACATCTGTACTAGCCACGAATGACAGTTGATGTCAGAAATTACGTAGGCGCCTGTGACGTGTGTAAAGAAACGATAGCTCCTAATACTATTTTGCGACCACCTATGAGAGTTCAATCTGTGACAGAACGACCATGGCAAAAGCTGTACATTGATTTCTTAGGTCCATATCCCAGGTCAGTTAAAGGAAACGTCTGCATTCTGATAGTTCTTGACCACTTTTCAAAATTCCCCATTCTCAAACCTATGAGAAAAGCGTCCACACTCAATGTGTGTCAATTCATTGAGACCGAAGTGTTCCACGTATTCGGAGTTCCTGAAGTGATCGTCTCTGACAATGGAGTCCAGTTTTGCTCGACTCAGTTCACCAGATTACTGGATAAGTATGGGGTGAAGCACTTGCGAACGGCAGTTTACTCACCGCAAGCAAACGCCTCAGAGCGAGTAAATAGCTCTCTATTGTCGGGGATTAGAGCATATATTAAGAAGGAACACACGAGATGGGATGAGAAACTAAGTCATGTAGCTAGTTCCCTCAGGAGCTATTTCCATCAAGCTACTGGTTTCTCTCCCTATCGAACACTCTTCGGTCAACAAATGATTGAACATGGCAGCTCCTACACCATCTTGAGGAGCCTTGGAACTCTTAATGAGTCATTGAGAGTGGATGCAGAAGACAAGATGAGATTGCTCCGTGCGAGAGTGCAGGAAAATTTACAACATGCATTCGAACAGGGTTCAAGAGCCTACAATCTCAGGGCGAAACCTGTCGATTTCAAAGTGGGTCAAGAAGTATTTAGACGGAATTTTCCCCAAAGCAATTTCCAGCAGCAGACCAGTGCAAAACTGGGACCGAAATTTGTCAAATGTCGAGTCAGAGCCAGGAAGGGAAACGCTTACTACGAGCTTGAGGATCTGCGGGGAAGACTGTTGGGTGTCTATCACGCCAAAGACATCAAGCAGTGATCATCATTATGAAAACGTCACCCATACCTATTGTCGTTATTCCTGGTAGCCCTAAAAAGGCATCCAGCCAGCTTCACTGGTAAACTATAGGATATCACGAAGCCCTCCTATTGCCCCGTCAATGGTGGGTGATATACCTGGTGAAAGTCAATCTCATCATAGCACCTCTACCGCTTATGAGTAGATAACCTTTTATAGTCCTTTCCGGATCGGCCTCATTAGGAGGAAAACTTTTCCTTGTCTGTCCAGCTGCAACATTTCGGTAATCGTCGGACATAGTAGTACTAGATCTATTCCTGGTAGCCCTAAGAAGGCATCCAGCCAGCTTAACTGGTAAACTATAGGATATCACGAAGCCCTCCTATTGCCCCGTCAATGGTGGGTGATATACCTGTTGAAATCCATTCCCATATTCGGCTGTCAACATGTCACTACTTCGACGACGCCTTGGAGACACACCCTTGAACAATCGCCAGTCTGAGATCAGGGTGAGATATTGCGCCGGGAAAGCCTGGTGAGCAGTTCTTTAGGTTGCTGATCGCAAAGCTTCCTCAGCATCTCGGTGAAGGAGGGCAGAGAGGCATCGACCGGCTGGATTCTTTAGGTTACCAGCTTGTCGATGTACCGTTGACTTCCCACACGGAGAAGGATGTCGAAGTCTGATCGAAGACTGACGAGACTTCAGGGATGTGTCCTCGACGCGTTATCGGAAGTAGAGTCCGAGTGATGAGGAAAGCATTGGGTCGTGGGTCGAGACACACATTGAGCGCCCGCAGTGATGGGGCCTATGTTTAAGACCGGCTAGCTCAGTCGACCATCTTTCAGCGTCGTCTGAACCACAGGTGGTGTAGACCACTCTGTATTGTAATGGTCGTAGCGTATTGCATATAGCAATATGCTACACGGAAATACTGCAGCATGTACGCCGGCCCTCAAGTAGAACCACGTACTGAGCGCACCTCGACGAAGCAATGCTTCATCAAGCTCGCGTGACAGATTATGACAAAAAAGAAGAAGACAATCGTCTGTCTTGTTAATTGTGTCAGAAGGGAAGGTGAAGTTCAATTGTGCAAAGTCGGAAAAATCAAGCAAAATCATAAATTTTTGAATGCATCAGAGGAAGTTCAACCCAGCACGTAAGTCCGAAAGTTTCTATCTATACTAGCATTGAAATTCTAATTGAGAAAGAAAAAAAATATTCCCTTCAGTACCAGGTGAAAATCCGCCACCTGCATGAGGAAGAAATCAGGCCGTACACATAATTTGTGTTAAAGGAAAAGGACTTATTGTCGTATTAGATCGTCCTAATATACCAGAAAGAGTATTGGAAAATCCTCCACGCTTTACCAGATTGTTTAGAGTAAAGAATTGGGATATTGAAAATACATATGCCACGCATAATTCTATTGGAAGTTCGGAAACTAAATTCCAACTTAGTCCAACTACTGGAAATATTATAGTTGCTGCTCATCTTGATCCAGAACAACAGGATAAATAATTGTTAAAGGTGGCCTCAATTCATGGCCCATGGAGATCAGAGACTCCACTAACAACCACAAAGCAAATCAGCGTCCTTCGACAGGGAGCCTTAGCAATACCACGCCACAAATAGTGCTAGGTCAACCAGCTAGTCCTCCAGCCGGATACATCATTCTATACGGAGTAAGAGTGTTGATGGTTTTTCTCTGAGTTAATTTTCTATAATTATTAATAATACTAGTAGTATATAAGATATATATATAGGATCAGATGAACGAATGGCAGTCAAAAGGAAATAGTGCTGTCAAAGTAGATTGAGTCTGACTGCGTGAATTTGGAGATTCTCTAAAATTTCCTTACAGATTCGATATGAAATTACTATTTTGACGTATTGAGCACATAGGTAATGCACTCCGGCAAAATTTTCAAGTAATGAGGACACAGTTACTAATTACTATAATCAATTATGAGACAAATAAAAAGTTTCTTTAAAATATGCAACAAGCAGCGCTTCCACGATGACATTAATGAATTTCGTGATAAATAATAATAATAATAATCCCGGGAACGGTTATTTTTGTTTCTGTTAGCGTACTAAGGTCATACATAAGTTCTAAAACAGGAGAATTGTGATGGTAACCTAAATTTATGTTTATGCAGTATAGTCTAGTCAGTACGTTGCGAATAGTAGGTACATAAGTGTTTAGTCTTTCTTGGTTAATGATAACCCCTCCAGCGAATGAATTCATAAATGGATTCTATCCGTGTCTGGAAACAGTAGATAGTGTCGACTTCAGGCATATCGCAAAGAAGAGAAAAGTATTATACATGGGAAATTTACAGGAAAGCCAGGCAGGGAATTAAAGTTAGAATTGTATTGCAATTGAATAACATGACGTGGTTTTTGTTCTGATCATAATAAATATACATATATATATGCATATATATAGCTCTAGTACCGTGGAACCAAAACGAGTTGAACTTAATTAGTTGACGTAGAATTTCCGTTTCTTCAACTCTTTTTTCTATATTGAACTAACTACAGAGATTTATTACATATATGTAGATAAGAAATATTATTATTACTATTATGATCTCTTCCTATATTGAACTAACTACAGAGATTTATTACATATATGTAGATAAGAAATATTATTATTACTATTATGATCTCTTCCTATATTGAACTAACTAAAGAGATTTATTACATATAGATAAGAAATATTATTATTACTATTATGATCTCTTCCTATATTGAACTAACTAAAGAGATTTATTACATATAGATAGGAAATATTATTATTACTAATGTGATCTTTTCCTATATTGAACTAACTACAGATATTTATTGCATATAGATACAAGAAATATTGTTACTATTGTTAGGATTACCTTCTCCTATAGCACACTACTTAAATTTAGTACATAGTAGACACAGTAAATATGATTACTATAATTATTATGATTGCCATTAACTCTCGCGACGAATTTAATTAATTCTGAACAGCAAACGCGAAATGTAGAAAGTCTATAGCACTTGTAAAATGCCGAGAACTGTACTGTACATCATAATTAAAATAAGAACCTTTTATAACGTAATGATGAGTTGCTGAGAGCTTTTTTCCCCCCTTTCACATCCTGGAGCCCTCTCCTCTAGCATAAGGGTCGTCTAGGTCCGCTCTCGTCTCTCTTAACAGGTCAGCCAAGGGACTTTGGAAAATAGTGCCACCCAAGGTCAATTGGGAGGATGGGGCTGGCAAAGGAAGGTAATAACACCTTCGCCTTCCACCCAAAGTACAGGTAAGTGACGTAAGGGTCCCTTCAGGACCGAGTGTCTGCTGGCTTGTTTGTTGAAGGCACGAAACTTTTTTTTGATTATGGGTGATGACAAGCGGCAGGTTATTTCGGGAACTCCCCCCACACTCTCCGCCACCCTTAGCCGAGGTGCTAGCGTGCCGCCCTGTGCTATCGCTGTCATCGAGTGATCTGTCAGCTCATGCTGGCAGTTCGGACTTCACGTCCAAGCCAATCACTCAACATATTACCATAACAACGCAAAGTCTAGGAATACACTAGAAGGAACAACTAAAGTAATATTTCAAAATAAATTCATTTTTACTAGTAACAATTTCAAATAAACTACATATCTAAGTTAAGCAAAAAGCTCACTAAAAAGTATGTTCATGTTATTCGTATTCTTCATTATATTTTGTGTTAATTATATGTAGAACATATACATATTCTGGAGGGTCGCTTTGGGTAAAAGAGCACTATAAAAACTTCCTGAAACGCTTTCCTAGAACCTCGCAGCCGCTTCCCTTCTCTATCCCAGTTCATACTTTTTTACAATGCAGAGGCTAGCATTTAGCGGCCCACACACGATACAACGGTTGGTCCAACGGCTGTTGACCAACCGTTGGACCAACAGTTGTATGTAGTCCACACACGAGGACCGATTTCTTCAGCAATAATTTCTTCCAAAATAATGTCATCGGTTGTCAAAAAAAAAAAATGTGCATTTGTTTTTCAGCTGTGATTATGTCTTTGAAAATTAATAATATATCAATAAACTCTTCCCAGAAGTCCTTATACTTAATTGACACCATTTTGGTTTGTTTTTTACAACGCATTTACAATAAAAAACTTGACAGATAATGAAATCGGATCAACGGTTGAACAACAAGCCCACACACCATACAACGGTTGGATATACAACAGCGGTTTACCTGCATGCACATCCAACCATCCAACCGAGCTTGATTGTTGGATGCTTCGTACCAATTGGCCCACACACCATACAACGGTTGTATGCCAACACAGATTGGTACAACAGTTGGACCAACCGTTGTATCGTGTGTGGCCTACTTTGTGTGTGGCCTACTGTTCTAAAGAAGCACTGCATGAGGTATGCTAAATGATGGGATGAAGAAGACTTTCGAAGATGTCTTTTGAAAAGCTTTAATGAGCTTTTTGAATAATCATTGCAGTGCTTCTTCCTTAATCTCATAAGAGGTTTTCAAGACTACTTCCT
Source organism: Dioctria linearis (assembly GCA_963930735.1). Taxonomy (NCBI): domain Eukaryota; kingdom Metazoa; phylum Arthropoda; class Insecta; order Diptera; family Asilidae; genus Dioctria; species Dioctria linearis. The sequence continues at coordinate 253,409,997 of OZ005741.1, forward strand.
GAGAACAGTAGTAAGGCGCTTGCAACTGTAAGCATGCCTATGAGGCCTGTATTCCGACTGCACATACACATACAAGCAATTATCACTCAGTTTAGAGGTATTGAACGTAAAATGGTAAGGTTATTTCGTATTCAAAACGTTTTTATTATTTTGTTAAGTAAGGTATATAGGAGGTGTAGCCTTTGAGAAGAACCAAGCTTTAAATTACTAGAAGACTATTTTCCTGTATGGATAGTAGTTTAGGCTCTATAGCAAATTGTTATGGTCGCAGCGTCACACAGTGCAGTATGCTGCGTCGTGCTGGCACTGTGATCTGGCGGCAAATTATATATCAAGCCACACGGCGAATGTGCTGCCACTTTTGATACCACTGGGTGAGAAAGATCTGGGGGTGAACAAAAGTTGAGAAAATAAGAAGAAGAGTGACAGAAAGGCGGGCGATTTTATTCACTTCGGGACCATCGAACGGCAAGAGACAAGAGATGCTGTCGAAGCGGGTTAGAGGAATACTAAAAAGATTGAATTCATTCGAAATTAAGTGGTAACGTGTCTTGTGGTCAGCGGGAAATAGCAAATTGCGCGAAAAAAAAAACAAAAAAATACAGAAAAGAAAGGTATGCTACACATAAATTTTTACATTATGATATAAAGAAACCTTTTGCACACAGAGCATCACGTGTAAATCGGCAGCGTGGAGTATTGTTGCTGAGACAGGGAGACTCCGCCAAAGAAGTCGGTCGGAGTTCGCACACCTGGAATTAGAGAGTAAAGCCTAAAGCAAGGCAGGGAGAAAAATCCATGTGATTCTTCTGGAAAAGTGGAAAACAATAGTAGCAGAAACAGCGCGGATAGACGGGTACAGTCCTCCCCCAAAAAGGGGGCAAAAGAAAACGCAAATCGATTAACCATATTAAGGTCAGGATATTTTTTTTCTAATTTCATTTTAAGTTAAGAGGTGTAAACAAGGAAATCGAAGAGAAACAAAAAAAGACCAAAAGACAAATTATCCAAATCAGGATCCAACCAGTTGAGGGATGCTAAACGGGCCTTTAGCCACGTGCATGCATATGTACATAACCTCGCCAAATGAAAAATTAAATAATGATGACATTCTTAGTAATTTATAATTTGTGAAAAGAAACCAATAGTAACATCATTAGAACCTTTAGATCTTGGAAAACTGAATTAATAATAATTAAGTAATTTTTGATTTTTGAAAAAAAAGGGAACCAATAGTAACATAACTAGAACCTTTAGATCTTGGAAAACTGAATTAATAATAACTTTACTGGAGTTTAAGACTATTTTTAATTTATTGATAATAATATTAGTAGGAATTTTAGAAGTAGGAAAACGGACTAGAGTAATCTGCTGTAAGGGAAGTCCCGGACAGACATTTTTTTTTGTTTTTTTGTTGATTACAGGAACGCACTCCAGGAGGCCTTCGTGGAGGAACTTGGCGCCTCATCAGCCAATTTGGTTCTTAAAGGTAACGAAACCCTGTCGGGACTTCTTTTTTTTTGTCTTTTTTTTTCTTCCATTCTTTTCTGATACTAGTTGTAGGATAAGACAATTTGTTCAGTAATCCGTCTTGAAACGGTGACAATCATTGTAAGTTCGGTATATGTTAAAATCAGAAAATTACGAGACCGATGAAGGTCCTGGTACATACGATCATAGATGTATAAAAAAAAAAATTAAGGCTTAGAAATTAGTATAGAATCATCATTGGAATTCAACCTGTGTGAAATCGTGTCAGTATTAGGGGTAGTTCTAGAATTTGTGCAGCCATTATGATCTTGAGTTCGGTTGGGATGTTGGTACTGAATAAATTTTTATAACGTGATGTAGCCTTAAGCTTATTTCTTTTCCATCCCACTCCCGGAGCCCTGTTGTCTTAGCTCGTTGGGTGATCCCTCGCTCGTTGGGAGGATGGGGACTAGGACACGGAGGATCATCACGAACCGATCCTCGACTCGAAGGTGAGTGGGGAGGTCCCTTCTGGACCTGATGTGTGTTAGTTTCAGTTTAAAGTAAAATGTCGTTGTATTTCAGGCATGAATTTTTTGATTATGGTACGTGGTAGTGCAGGTTATTGGGTTCCCCACCCCGCTACTCTCCTGATCTGGCCGAGGTGCTAGCATGCCGCCCTGCCATACAGCTACCACGGAGTGAGCTGTCAGTCGTCGTTGACTGAATGACTTCACATCATCCTGCCCTCACTAAAGTAGAACCATAACAAAATATAAAGTCAATGCTTGGCACTTTTCCATAAGTATCAATATAGAATATTTTAGAAAACGGACTCGCAACGCACACATAGATTTCTGTTTCATGGCTTGGGAAATATTATCGAGGGTTTTGGGTGGAGGAGAGAGATCTTCTTACTTTTCTATACATTAGTGGGCAAAAGACGTCACTTCTTCCAGAGAAAATAGTGGAACGCGGCAAGCGTATACTAAGAGAGAAATCTCTTGAACAGCTTTTTAATACACCCTTATTCGTCTTTCTATTTCTCCTTGTCACACGTAGGCTCAATTTCCTTCAATGCTACATGCAATATGTGCATTCACTTTTTATTAATCTTTTTTTCAAATGCCGCCTACTCTGATGGGTAATCTCTTTCCATTGAACAGCTAGTAACCCCGTTCAATCGAACGATTTCAGAGTGCATTTGAAAAAGTTCGCTCGTGTATGTATACTAACGTCAAAGTACGCTATGAATTTTGTGCGGAAAGTTGTTGGTAATTTATTTGCGGAATAATTTTAAAGATAATATAACATAGAAGAATGGTGTTAATAATAAATGTAGCACTTAAAATAATGTCATTCCGAAAAATGTCAAATGGCATTATTATCAAATCACAAGTAGACTTTGTTTGTGTGAGTGAACTCATAGTGTACCCGAGAAAATTTTCAGAGCGAACCTTATCCTTTTTGGGTTGCCATCAAAGACAACTCATGACGTCATTTTTGCTTCAAGCGAACGCTTTGACAGCACTTAGGTTGCTTCCAAGGTATATAGAAGACAAGATATTCCCATTACGAACCACGTTCCGCCATTTGTGTCCGAACGTATAAGAAAGTACAGTACAGAGAACACAATATAATCTCTCATCTCTCTGTCTTTTCAATAGAAATGTATATACGTTATAGGACGAAACACGCCACAGTTCTAGTACAATTTTTTTTAATGAGAATAACTTGTCTTCTATATACCTTGTGGCCTTGGGTTGCTTCTATAGCGAAACTGATGTTCAAACGAAAACGGCATTACTATACGCTCAATTTGTTGCTTGCCTCATTCGGGAACAAATGTCACAAACATGTTCGTCTCAATTTCAATCGTCCTTTTCTATTTGGAAATTTATTTGATTTTCCACTAGCACATAATTACTTTTCTCGAAGTGATTTACACGTAGAAAGTAATGTTTTGTTAAATATCTTAATATATTCAAAACGTATTTAATAGAATAGAATAGAAAAAGCATTTATTAAAGAACCTCAGCCTAAGCTACGTTACAACGTTAGGTACATCGAGTATAAAATAGATAATAATTATAAGTTGAGTACAAAGTCAAGAAAAACAACAAAAGCACAACGCGCAAACTCGCTGCAACAGAAACTATCAAGTAATAGAATTATAAACGAGGTGGTACAATCAGAGGACTTATAATAATTTTTAAAATGAAATTGAAATTGATTAAAATTGAATATGAAATTAAGGTTTACATTAAGATTAACAAAGTACAGAAAAATAAAATAAAAATAGAAATAAATAAGTTAACATATAAAATTAACTGAATAAATAAATGAATGGAATGAACAGAATGCGACAAGTAAAATAAGATAAATAAAATGAACATAGATGAGTAAAATAGAAATATTTCAGTCAATATAATACGAAAAACTCAAAACGAAATTCTTTGGAAATGACATTTGTGTCCAGATGACGTAGAACGGATAATTCCGATTCATTTTTCGTGGTTGATAGACTCTCGGAGAGAAGAAAAATTTCCTCTCTCCGAGCTTATTTTTATCGTTATGCCTCATTTTCATCGTTAAGTTAATTCATTTGACTAATTGAAAAATATCTCCATCTTTTTCCAGTTCCTATAATCTTTTCTCCCTCGCACATCTTAAATTTTGTTGACTTAAACCACAAGAATACCGCACTTACAAATTCAAATATTTGACACATCCAAACATTTCATTTAAAATTAACACATAGCGACACGTGTGGCGAAAATACATATATAATACATTACAATACAAAAATATTTTATTGAAAGACCCTGACTGATTTATTCATCTTCTTAAAGTGACTAGAATAGACGAATTTTATGATAATGTTGCTATAAGTCAATATTTAAAAATATTTTATTTTATAACCTACTTTTTTTTCATATAAATCCAAATTAGTATTTATAGCGACAAAATTGAGGAATAGTCAATGAATTAACTTAACGACGAAAATGGGATAAATTGAAGTATACGGCAATGTGTACTTGTGAAACCATCCATTATCTGTCAGAATCCACCCGTAGTTTCGAGTTCGAAGGTTAGTTTTGTGGGGTTTTTATTGTGAATTTTTCGAATTTTAGTTGTTATGAGTTGGGAAATGTCATTTTTGGATAACTCTAATCAGCTGTACAGTTTTTTTTTTAATCCTTAATATTCTAAGTTAATTTCTTAATATAGCTATTAAAATACTTTTAATAACAACTTGTTTCACGTTAGAAATGGCTGAGAATGCTTTTGGAGAATTTGGTAAGTTCTATGTATGTACAATATATACACTGAAAATAATGTTTTAATAATACTTTACGCACGTTTGAATAAGGTTTTCTGTTCTATTGATGCACAACATACATTTTTAACATAATCATAAATTTTGTATGTTGCTACAAGCTTATTATTAATTCACTTACTTAACAGAAAATGCAGTTTGTTGCCATTGTTTTTGTAATTCAATAAGTCAATTATTATTGCTGACGAGGGTGCAGAAGCAAAGTGCATATTCTTCACTTTTTATAAAAAAAAAAATTATGTATTCCATTGCATTGCTCATTGAGATTTTCAAGTCTAATAATCTTGTAAACAAGCTTGTGGATTGGATTCGGAAAATATACAATTTTGCAGCAATATTTCAAATTCAAATCACAAACATAAACATAAACATTTATTTATTTGAGCACCCGTGCCAAAAGCACGCTGAGCGTTGGGCACATTTTAGCGAGTTACATAGTAGATACAAACATATATTAGCAAAATTAAACACAAACAATTAAGAGCAAAGCATCGTTGGCTTAGAGCAACTATAGTAGCAAGGAGCAGCGTTAGAGCAGCAAAAGAAAAATTATAATTCCATAGCAAATTAATAAGAATGAAAACAATAAAAACAATAGCAAGAACACAAAAATTGTAGTATGATTTGTAGTATGATTTTGCAATATGATATGTATATTGCCAGAAAATAGATATATAAAAATAGAAAGACGACAAGTAACAGCGGGTCCTGGCGACTAACTAGTATATCTAGTATAAGCAGCTAGTTAACACTGAGCACTTAAGGATAACTTAAACTTAACTATGTACATTAAACAAAATGAATCACCAACTAGCGTAGGTAACCAAAGAACACATATGGTTGGACTAGAGGTTAAACATAACATAAACATACTATCAAACAAAACGGATTACCTTTAGTGCTTAAAGCTAGTACGTAAAATTTCGGAAAAAGGTGTAGTTATAGCTGCTAAAATATGAAATTCCGTTCTAGCAAAATAAATAAATTAAATTAGTTATCCAGCAATGAATGTGGGGAGATTATAGAACAATTTACGATATGTAACGGTATAAAAGTGTTGAGTGGCAGTTGCACATAGATAGGTTGAAACTTGAAACAGATTTATATTAACTCTGCTTAAGATTAGGATAACAAAACGCTTTAAAATAAGTCCTTTCGGTACATTTGTGTTCACAATCTTGCGATGCTCTCAAACCACTAAAAACAACTAAAACATTGAATGGAAAATAATACATTTGCAACTACCCTTCAACTGGTAGAAAAGGTCGACTCAAGATTAGTAATAAACTCCACCAATTTTTTTACCGCCGTGTTTCCAGATTATTGTAACATTAGGATCCCATATATGTTCCCTTTTTTCGAAATCTTGGCATCCAATCTAACAATTCTTAATATAGAATAGAATAGATACTATATTTCAAATGTTCTTTTACCACAACTGCAGACTGGTTCTTTGAGCTCTTCTGTGAACATAAATTAATGAATGCCCCTCGAGTTCCTGATGCTATTGGGCGGAAAAACCCAATTTTATTGGTTTTATTTCTACCTTCACATCTCGGATTGGCCCGTCCTAGACATTTCGGACCACATTGACGAAATATGACGAGTTCAATAGAAAATGAGAACAATTTGTAATGAAAAACGGTCGAATAGCTTCAATTCAGCTATGGGAAGAGGTGTAGAAAAGGGTTTGGGTTACCGGATTGATGAAAAAAATGTACCAAATTCCTCGGGACTAACATCGTATAAGCTATAATGCAACGGATGGAGAACAGGTCGGCTAAAAAGAGGCTGCAGCATGGACGAATAATCACTCGTAATACAACACTGGAACTAATTTCTAACTAAATTATTATATATGTACCTACATACACTTTCCTGTGCTCAGGGTATAGTGTCGGTGGACAAATGGACAGACGATGGGAAGAAATCAAAGGTAAATTCAAAATAAAAAAATACAAACAATCGCAAAGGCATTAACATGTAAACAATCTCAAAGGCATTAACATGCACTCGAATATTAAGGCCTTGTTTTAGCTCCACTCAGTTCCATGATTACGAACATGAATCAATTGAAATTGAAGTTTCAATACAGGGTATGCGTTACGAACTAATATTCCCTCTATGGAGTCCATATTACAAAGCATAGCACAACATTGAAAGAAATGTGTAACCCTACAGGAAATTTATAAAAAATAAAAACAATACAGTGAAGCGTGAAATCTAAGGGCAAAACTACACGCTGCAGTCTACTTCTCTGCTCGTGGATGAGACACTCGGGGGGAGGAGTCTCTCATCTACGAGCAATGAAGTATACTGCAACATGTGGTTTGCCCTAAGGAAACAAGCATTGAAGGGTAAATAAAAAGGACTTTTGCTGCAACAGAAAAAGAAAATGTTGGTGCTGAAAGTGGAGAGCAATGGAAAAAAATATGCCTAACTTCAGTGTATTTTGTGCAAAAGCATTCCTTATTATTTGTAAACTCCTCTTGCTGAATTCGCTTACAACTTGGAATAATGCAAGCAACCTCCAGGCAAAATTATTCAAAAACCCAAGTTAAAAGTCTAGTAAAAACTCCAAAGGCGATGCTCAATGATTTAAAATTCAAGTATGCAGTCCAATTTTAAGATCACTATACAGAAATCGATATACCAAAATATACCTATGCGAAGTCAAAATCCAACATTTAAATCCAATAGTAAAAAATCAGATAAAATCATTATCTAAATCAGTTTTGCTTTCATTTATTGGATGCGCGTGCTGGAGGACAAGCGGTCCTGTCTGTCAACCGAAGTCAGCAACTCACCTCGTGACAGGTTTCGACAAGCCGGCATTCTTGCTCACCACGGCTAATGGCTGAGAGTAGTGGGGTGTGTTTTGAAGATTTAACTTGCCTGCTGCCACTTCGTACAACAACAACAACATCAACAACAAAATCTTCCTTGCAATTAAAAACAATAAGCGAGCCAAGAAGGGCCAAAAGAGAAAGAAGAGCTGAAAACGTTCTTAGATCATTTATTAAAAATTTTGTACTGTGTTTGAACCTTAGAACATATAACTAAACAATTACGCCTAACCCCCCTTCAAAAATATTTCAGACTACTTCAAAACCCTCGAGAATACTTTCCAAGCCATGAAACAAAAATCTATATGTGACTTAGGCTTGCCAGGTGTCCCGATTTGGGCGGGATTTTCCCGACTTTAAACCAATTTCCCGCCGTCCCGATCTAGTACCTGAAAGTCCCGTTTTTCTAATTATTTCAAGTTTTTGTGAGAAAACTCTTCTTAATAATAGATAATACCTCGATAATAAATCGATACTATGATAAATAAAGCGATTTGATCAGGATTACAAAAATCACAATATCAAATCGATGCATTCCTACTCTTGTACGCGCAATACTTAATTATTTATTTTGTTTCATTCAGTTGTCAATCCAATGCATAATTGCTAAGGATTTGAAAGCGTTGATTGCATTGAAAAATTTTATTTCTGATCTTGGATATAGGTAATTTTTTTCAAGTTTATTCCTAATTCTAAAGAGCTTTTGAAGATTGCCAAGTCTATATTATCTCTACCACATTCCAATGCAATGACAGAAAGGATTTTTAATTTAATGGGAAATGTGGAGGAGAGATAGGAATAGATTACTACTGCTGGTAAATTTCGAAGCTGAGTTGATGGTGATTGGTGAAGCAAAATTTCTAAATGAGTTGTAAAGATTTTCGTAAATTTGTATACAGGGTGTTTCAGATAAGAATGTCAGCCTTGCAGGATGTGATAGGAGAGCTCGAGAAACGGAAAAAATTGTATGGAAAATTTTCAATTCTCCTAACGGTTTTCGAGGAATTCGGCTTAAAAGGATATTCCACTTTCAAAGTGCACAGCTTTGCATTTTTGTTTATATCTTTGAATCTACGCAACGTTGGATAGAGAATAATCTAATAATCTTGAATTGAGGTCGAGATATCAAAACTTAAATTCAGACCTTTTGCACGAAATATCTAATTTTTTGTACTAACAGTCCAATAACTCTTATAGTTTTTTTATTTTATTACCTTAAATAAAGCCTAATTTTGTCTTCTTTTAACTGCTTTTTTTTTCATCCCTTTCTCTTTGTCTACTCAAAAGTTACTGAACCTAACGCGCGACGCTTACTTTCCATGTTTATCTAAAATTTTATGACAATTCACAAAAATGAATTATTGGATATGTTGCACATGTTATTTAGTATTTACAATGCATAATCCTTATTTACTATCTTAGAGCTAACTACTGAACAAACAGGTAGAGAGTTGTATTGCAAGACATTGCGCTACTCTTACTCTGCATCTTTACCTAAATTTTATGACTGTTGATGAAAATGGTTTGAAATATATCATGTACATATTATTTAAAGCTAGGTAGGAAGACTGCTGGAACCTCAAAGTACATTAATATTCTGAATTTACACATCCTTTAACAATCAGATATTTCGTTGAACCTGAGTACCTGTATCGGCAATTGTTTATATTACAAGTATCCTTTTTTGTGTAAATAAGAAACAATTGCCGATTCAGGTACCACATTTTGTACAGACCTGTTGATGAAATCTTATTTAAATACTCCAGTTAAAATTTCATCTATCATTCTTCAGTATACATTACCGTTAAAATAAACTAATGCAAAAGTTTTGGTGTTTTAAAATAGCGAGTTTACAAACAAACTGAATTTTTTTATTTTTTATTATTACCTTAGGACTTGGATCTCGAACTCCTAGCTCTATTTAGGCGAAAAATTAACTAACATTTTTAATATGTACAGGTATTTTTATTCAAAGATGGCTTCATTTTCTAATGAGGAATATGCTTGAATTTTATACTGTTATAGTTTGTCTGATGGAAATGCCGTAACTGCGCAGCGTGCTTATCAGGAGGGATTTTCCTTGAGAAGATTACCTAATCGGAGAGTTTTCGCTACAGCATGTCGAAGAGTAAGGGAAGTAACTCGCTATGAACATAGAAGAAATCGGTCCACAACCAGCTTTGTTCAAGATATGAGAGACCGGTAATGGAACTTGTAACAGAAAATTCTGAAAAAATTATCAGCCAGATTGCTCTTAGCACCGGTATTTCAACAACGTCTGTATGGCGGTTATTAAGGGATGAAAATCAACGACCATATCATTTTAATCCTGTTCAAGAACTGCTTCCGCCTGATCTTGAAAAGCGGCGGGAATTTTTGCACTGCGTTCTTGAACGGAGCTTTGATGATTATACATTTCTTGAATGGATAATCTGGACAGATGAGAGACAGTTTACAAAAACTGGATGTCTTAATTTCCACAATCTCCATACATGTGCTGAAGAGAACCCTCGAAATGTAAGAACCTATTCAACTCAGCACAGATTGTCTGTCAATGTATGGGCAGGAATAATCGGGAAGAGAGTTATTCTCCCTGATAGGATGAATAGCGAAAATTATTTAAGTTTTCCGGAAACCACTATTTCCGATGAACTCGAAAATATTCCGTTTGTCAATATGGAGAAATATGTGGTACCAACATGATGGTGCACCAAGTTACTGTGGACAGCTCGTTAAACTGTGGTTAAACAAACCACAACTTTCTCAATAGATGGATCGGTAGATTGGGTCCTATTAATTATCCTCCCAGATCACCGGATCTTACACCTCTGAATTTTCACTTATTGGGAGAAATGAAAGAAATTGTCTACCAATAGGAAGTAACTACCAAAGAGGAGTTAGTATATCGCATTGAGGAAGCAGGAAATGCTATAAGAGAACAGTTGGAAACGACTGACATAATGAAGTCCATAAGGAAAAGTGTTTTGTTATGTCTGTAGTCAGACGGGGGCCATTTTGAAAACTTGCTAAAGTAAACTAAGTTGGGTTAGTTGTTTTTCTTAGTTTGTATGCAGAAATATAGTTAGGATGTAAGCAATATTATAAAATTAATAATAAATTGTATATCGTTTGTGTTTAATTTTGCTAATATATGTTTGTATCTACTATGTAACTCGCTAAGATGTGCCCAACGCTCAGCGTGCTTTTGGCACGGGTGCTCAAATAAATAAATGTTTATGTTTATATCATGCAAAATTTAAATGTTTTTTTTTTTACTTTTTGCGTTTGCTTTGAAACTTTGGATTAAGCATTAGAAACAAACGCAGCATGTTAAGTTCGGTAACTTTTGAGTAGACAAAGATATTTTTAAACAAAAAGCAGTTAAAAGAAGACAAAATTAGGCTTTATTTAAGGTAATAAAATAAAAAAAATTATTAGAGAAATTTCCGAGTTATTGGACTTTTAGTACAACAAATATTATATTTCATGCAAAAAGTTTGAATTTAAGCTTTGATATCTCGACAGCTATCTTATGTAAAGTCTTCAAAACTACCACAATTCAAGAAATATTTGTTCGCTTTAAAATGCGAGTTAGATCTCTATCCAACGTTGCGTAGTTTCAAAGAAATAAGCAAAAATGCAAAACTCTGCACTTTGAAGGTGGAATATCCTTTTAACCCGAATTCCTCGAAAACCGTTAGGAGAGTTGAAAATTGTCCATACAATTTCTTTCATTTCTCGAGCTCCCCTATCACCACCTGGAAGAATGACATCCTTATCTGAAAGACCCTGTATATACTGAGTCCGAAAAAAGAATTCTTCCAGCGGCATGATTAGGAGACTATAATATATACTTCACATATGTATATACATACATGCATATATGTACTATGTAATTTTGAATTATAAAAAGGTGAATTACAAAAAAGTAATAATTTGTATTACAAAAAAAATCAATGCATTTTATATCAAATTTATATTTTCTTTTAGGATTTTATCGCAATTTGTTTTTTTTTATTGTTAATTTTTTGTCTCTTGTTTTTTTTTTTATTTGTGTTTATGTTTTTTATATATGTAATTTAATTTAGTGTAGTGTTTAATACATAATAAAGTTCAACAATAAAATCATTTCCAAATTGGCCAAAATTACCATTTCGATTTTTTATTATATTTTCGATAAATATTGTCCCGGCTTTTTGTGTCCAAAAACTGGCAACCCTTATGTGTGCGTTGGGAGTTCGTTCTCTAAAATGTTCTATATTGGTACTTATGAAAAATAGCCAAACATTGACTTAATATATGCTATAGAGCCTAAACTGCTATTCATACAGCAAAACAGTCTTCTAGTAATTGAAAGCTTGGTTTCTTCCAATATGGCATGTTGCATATCAAATTGAAGGTCTTGCCGGGTATTAGTATTATCGGGTGGTGTACTTTTTTCCAGATTCAGAAAATTTTCTTGAGACGCTTTTGCAGCCGGAGATTCCAATTTCATGCACTTGGGTCACATACAACCCAGTTACTACATTTCGCATATACTTTTGCAATTCTTTCTTCCATGGCCATTAATGCTCTGTTGTGGATAATTTTCTCAAAGGAAGTCATTTTCCATGACTCACCAATTCCGCACAATCACGAGAAGTAGAAAAGTCCTCTTTTTCTCCCAAGAAAGGTGCTCAAGCTACATTCGATCGCCAAAGCTTTTCCCCGCGTAATTGAGATAAACTTTGTTAATAAAATATGTTCAGAGTATCATAATACATCGTTTAAGACATCTCTCATGTCTGTTGATGCCAGGCCTAAAGTTGTATGAAAAGCGGGCATTCCCCTTTAATTTATTTTAACAAACCAGCCACAAAACTTAGCAAAGGACAGTTTATCAATCATTCGAATAATATGTATATGAGTGAGGTGCATATGAGTAAGTGTCTTTTATTATTTAAAAATATTACAATCTACATTCCACAGTGTGGATGCCTTACGTTCAGAGCTGTGCAATACTTCTATTACTTGTACTTAAGACTTAGTTTTGTACTTAAGTACCATGATTTTTACTTAAGTATTTCTGAGTCTATTAAGTACGTACAAATATCTAACTCTTCGTAGAAAAGCAAACACAATCTCTAGCGCAGCTTGTTTTTTTCTGTATTTTAAAGCATGAAAGAAGCATGTCGAAGCATGTGCCGCACTCGTGCGTCAAGGAAGAACCTTAGACAAACTAATAACATACAAACAAGACTGGGCAAGTAGAACATAAACCAGAAACGTCTCGCTCGAATAAAAAGTCGACGATGCCTTAACTTGATGACATAACCAAGGGTAAGCAAACAATGCCTCGCTGCAATATAAGATCAACGATGCCTTGACCTGGTGTAGGGAAGGAAGACTTCAATTTTTTTTTAGAAATTTTATGAATTATTGGAGGCGACAATTGGTGATTGACCGGACTTCTAAGAGTTTTTATGAGTGTAGCAAAGAGAGGTGAAAGTTTTACTTTACGTGAAGCATCGAAAAATATAAATAGTAGCCACTGATTACTATACATATTTGGTTTTCAAAAGGAAACCAAAAGCAAATTGTTCGTTACTTTCGAAGGTTTTTCAATCTATAAATAATTAAAAAAATACGGCATCTTCATCTAGAGACTCTAGATATTTCAAGATCTTTGGATAGATTGTTGCATCATGCTCATTGAGCCAAACTGAAAACACTTTTTCTGTTCCCTCATCTTTTAGTTTGGATTGAAAGGTTTTTATCCGCTCATCCAGTACATGTTATGTGGCTTTACTTCAGAACCTTACTCTATAAGTGCCGGTGTATCTCAGTGCTTTATTCTTTCAAGATTTCTTTACTTTAATCCCATCCATAGCCTAGTCCATATAATCTAGCGTTTCTGTGCAAGTCCTATAATCCAGATTTAAAATGGAGTAAAATTCTCATAGTCTATTTTCTGAGTTTGGCCAATAATATGGTAAAAAATGGTAGTTAGTCCCCGTAAGTTTAACCGTTCTATCTCATACTATTAGTGAGAGGTGGGGTGACTAAACTCGTACGTGATAACATTACCACCTCAAAGTCTGTTCTTGGAGTAATCCATATAGCATCTGACCACATGTAAACTTAACGGATACAGTCATTGCAGAACCACGGTTCATGTTCGAACTCCAACCCTAATGGGGCCTGTAAGTTCATATAAGTTTTTACAGTCCTGGTATGGTCAGCCATGTCATATATGTAATATGTCCCCTTTACATCGTGCAATAAGAACTTGGTTTTGTCTCAGAGGATTTTACTTTTCAGGCTGAAGGATTTTATTGACAGTGTTGCATTCAAACCCTCCTATAATTGTGTGCGTCGATTTTTCTTGCTCATTTGAACAAAATGAGTCTCATCGACCCGGAAATGCCTTCCAGCATTTGCGCTAGACACTTCAAAATACTCTAATTGTGCGCACTTTATCCAGAGCAGTCAGTCATTGTTAAGATTCGTACTTTTATAAATACATAAATTTTAATTTTTAATTTTCTCACATAAATTCAAATTATTTCACAATTACAGCAGCTCAAAAAAATGAAGATATCAAATTAGAGCCAGGCAGTCCACAGGAAAAAGAAAAAAATCTATATTCTCGATGTAGCAGTGCAGGTAGTACACATACACCAAATTCATCTGCTCACAATACAGGTATGAGTTTCAGGCAAATAATAAATTAGCTTTTATAATTTATCGAGATTTCTTAATCCTTTAGACGATGACGAGGATAGTGACAATGCAAAAACTGCCACCCTTAGTTACAAAGAGCGTCGAAGAGAGGCGCATACACAGGCGGAGCAAAAACGTCGAGATGCAATAAAAAAGGGATACGATAGCCTCCAAGAGTTAGTGCCCACCTGTCAACAAAATGATGCTTCTGGTTATAAATTAAGTAAAGCAGCTATTTTACAAAAATCCATCGATTATATTGGATTCTTGCATCAACAAAAAAAGAAACAAGAAGACGAAAGTGCTGCCCTACAAAAAGAAGTCATGGCTTTGCGAATTATCCAAAACGGATATGAACAAATGTTACAGAATCAGCAAGCAAATCCGTGTCCAACCGAAGCTCGACTTAGTGAGGAAACTAAATTTCAAGTGGTTAGTCTTTTTGAATTGGCATTTATAAAATGTAAATAAACGCTGACTTAAAATTAGTTTCAGGCTATCATGGATGAAATGTTTTTGACTTTTCAAAATATTCCTATGGAAAACTTTGAGCAACTTATATCAGGAGTTATTCCATGGTTAGAGGAGCACTGTAAGCCCCACATTTTAAGAAATATTGTTGGAAGTACATTGCAGAAAATGTCTATGAATCAGGTTACAGTTCCAAATAATCAGGGCAATGGAATTAGCTGATTTTTAAGATCTCGATTTATTTTATTTAGTTTGTTTTAGCTTTGTAAAAATTGACAGCCAACGTTTTTTTTTCGTTTTTCCAGATTTGTTTTATATTAAAAGCACTACTTGTGAATATTACATGATTTCTTTCACTAATTTATCATATTATTTTAAATGACCAAAACCCGTACCAACCCATATTTTGGTACATACTTAAATAGTCAACGAATTAAGAAAAAAAAACCCCATGGTGGACCCGACTTCACCGGTAGTTTCTATTTTATATTCTTCTGGCCCAAATTCCCACAACTAATTAGCTGAAAACAAATAACTTCCTCGTCGGCTCTAATTTCCAGCCACTCATTTCTAACTTATATAACACCCAGATCGAAAAAAGTTCGCTGTCAACATTACCTCCAGGGAAAAATAGAATAGCAATGCATAAATCTAATAAGTAGCTGAATGTTATGACATAGTTCTCTACACCGATAATTCTCAATAGAATTTGGTTTAAGGGCAGGTTTTTTTTATATCTAAAACGCTGTAGTACCCTATTTGGTATACAATTTTTTTTGCTTTAAATAATACCTCGGATTTTTTTGGCATGTGGGTTTTATTAAAATTATTCACTGCACACAAAATTTCGTGAACAATAATCCTTAATTCCTTAAATTAAAGTGCAAGTTTTATAGATAAGACTTTTTAGCACTGGAGACCTTACTTTAGGGGCAATCTACAGGTTGAATTCAGAAAGACTCCTCTTCAGCTTCACTTGTCGGATAGAGAATTCAATGTGGATACTTGTTTCTATTTTTGTGCAAACAGAAATGACAAAATACGAATAATCAATTGGAAATTGGCATTTGTCTGAACGGGAACGCTCGAATATTAAAAATCGAAAAACAATTGACAATATAATAAAATACAATCGAAGGCAATTTTCGTTCTAATGAACGGTAGATACTGACGTGTATATTTCATTGCCTGGCGGGTGCCCTAAAGAATGTTAAGAAATGAAAGCTGTTTCTCAGTGGGTTAATGGGCTAAGATTTTCGTTTATGAAATGAGACTTGTTTAGGTTTATTTTTAGATTTTTCGTGATATGCGATAATATGATGATATTATGTAGACAATATGATAATACATTTGAGTTATGAATCTGAAGAAGCTGATGTGAAGCCATGACAACGCTCAGCAAATCATCTAAGCGTTTAGGCAAAGATTCTACAAATTCCGCAGGCTGATCTAGCGTTAAGACAATACTTAACAATGAATCTAGTCATAACTGAGAAATTCGGGGAAGCCAGCAAAAAGGAGTATCTAAGGGTGCTTGCACGTTGTCAGGTTGGTAGCTTTCTACCTTGAATGTCGCTGTATGAATGGTTTCGTAGATTGTTTTAGCTACAAGCGTAGTATATTTTCATGATATCGTATTCTTTTCGTTTATAAGTTAATAAGACTGCTGTTGAATAAAATTGAATAATTAGTAAAATGTGTAAAATGTCAGCCTGCCATTTGGAATCAGGTACAACCCGATTATCAAAATCTAATCGGTAGTCTGCGGCTGAAACTCCTATGGAGTAAAATGCTTGTAATTGAAGTACATGCTTTCTGAATTTTTATGACATCATATATACACATTCTTGCCATCAATTGCACCTAGACAATGTGGATAGTTCCAAATTTTGTAAAAGTCATCATCAGCAATACTTTTTAGAATTTAAAGCAGTAGGTGGTGTCATATGTATGCATGCAAACACAAAGTGTTCTAAATATCTGCCAGCAGAAAACAAGTGTCAACTTGAACGCCATAGCAAAGTATATTTATACAGTAGCCAGGCTTAGAACAAACTACTGAAAAGTGAATTTTAGAATTTTAGGGAACTATTCAGTATGATACGGATGTAAATGAACGAACAGTAGCTAGTTGCACAATGGTTGGGAGAAGTATTAGTTTTATGTAAGTACACATCTCAGCACCAGTCTGCAAATGTAATGTTCCATTACCAAACAGCTGTTTGATTGCAAAGTGGTGTTCGTTCCATGGACAATGTAACAGGCAAAATGGCTGTAATAATGTTTGTGACAGTTTAATAGTT
Organism: Dioctria linearis; assembly: GCA_963930735.1. NCBI lineage: Eukaryota > Metazoa > Arthropoda > Insecta > Diptera > Asilidae > Dioctria > Dioctria linearis. Next base: position 253,427,129 of record OZ005741.1, read on the forward strand.
TTACAAAGAAGCCGAATGGCATGGGAAGTGGAACAAATTGTTTTTAGCTTTTTTTTTTCTTGCAGAAATAGTTTTGATTGTCATTTTGTCCCTCTTCCTCTGGTACAAGTTTTTGCATGCTGTAAGTTTTCTTCAACTTAAGATTTACATAGGAACCTTTGTATTAGAAATTGTTTAGTGTGTTAGTTAAAACTGTTGAAAGAGATAGTATAGTCTCTTTATAGAAGCATCCAACTCGCTTGACAGTTTTGACAGAGCTGAGCTACTGTATGAATATACTGTGGCCATACTCTAGCATCTTATCTACCAGCTACCATTTACAGTACTTGATCATCGAATTATAATCAGCATGATTTCTTCCCGTAATTTACAAATGCAAATCAATCAGCATTAAGTTATTATATTTTTTGCAAGAAACTCTGCTGTGGAAGCTGATAAGGGCTCTCATCTTTCCCGCGATCTCCTCTTCTTCCATTTTTACCACATCTCTCTCTCACACTCACTTTTCTGTACTGATCTCTTCTTCCTTTACCACCTAACAACCACTTTGTTTTCAAGCCCTTTTTCCCCTTGTCCAAACCCCTCTTCATAACCGACAAATTTCCAGGACGCCTTTCCGTTACTTCACCCGTCCATTTCCATCCAAATCGGCCTCCCATCTCTTCCTTCAACCACCACCCATCACATATATTTTTTTATATTTCGATTATCAGGTAGTGTAGGTAACATTTGGGACACCATTCCATCCGTGCAAGCACCTGTATTCACTTTCTCTAGAAGTGGTTGGCACCATCTAAAGCATCGGAACTAGGTAATAAAGCAAAAAAATTGAATTTTTTGATCCAGCGCTCAGAGAGATCTCATCAGAATTGTTACCTCTGATCGCCAACCATAGAAGTTCAAAGATGCTAAAATATATAATTTACACTTGCTTTTATTAAAAAGTGTAAATATTCATCTTTGAACTTCTATGGTACGTGATCAGAGAAAACAATAACTGATGAGGCTGGATCGAAAAGTTCATTGGCATATTTATTGAAATTATTTTCAATGAATTTCAGTCTAAACCACGATAAAAAATTTCATCTAAGTAATAATCTCAAGGAGATCCCTAGTTTAAGGATGCAGGATTATCCATTTCAGAATGGACCTATATTCCCTCTCTTCCTCCATATCTGATCCACCAAAATACAACTGACAACCTGTGGTATCCAAACAGAGTTCAAAGCTCTAATTGAAGCTCACCTGATCATTAACGTAAAAAACTTAACAATAGAAATGGTGATATTAATGTTTATTGGCATTTTGGAATAGACCCGTATTAAGAGAAAAAAAAGCTTTATACGACAAGTCTAATTATAGTTTGCATACAAATTTATTCAAATTAATATGACTAGAATAAAACCATCAGACGACATCTACTACATATTTACTACAAATTATAAAATGTTTTCACTTTTTCCATCCACACTTCGCAACCATGCTCTGAGACTCTGTGTGGAGGATTGTGTGAAATATCCTGAATACATTCCATCGTTGCATTCCGTTTTGAGCATAAAATTTCTAAAACTATATCACTTTTAAAATCGTATCCTAATAAATCAAATAAGTCAATCAATTTCGATCTTATATAAAAGCTCAGTTCTCGGTACGTGTAAAAACGTTCAAAAACATCTCTGAGATTTTTCAAAAAGGGTTCTCGTTCTATTCCTGAGCAATATTTCGACTCACATTGTTGCTTACTTATACACGACATAATGCAAAAAATTAGTGCAATGGAAATATTTTCATCATTTATCGTGAAAAAAAAGTCGATTGCGCTGAATATAAATTTTGGAATTTCGTAACGAAACTCATGGGAACGAGCCAAGCATTTGGCAGCAAGTTTTCTTACATGCTCACACTCATGACTTAAGAAGCTCCAGAAAAGCTGTCTAAATTGTAAAATCGCACTAAAATGATCTTCCTCTTTACCGTCTTTTTTCCAATAATTGACATCCGATAAGAATCCTAGAAACAGGATGATGGAAGATGTTGTCTTTACCAAGCTGCTATTGTCACAATATTCGAAAATAAATTTGCATGTCTTAGGAAGTCCAAAAATGATTTCTGTAAATGTAACTTCCGTCGGTTGCCATGTCATCACCTCTTCCGCATCTACAGCTTGTTTTTGTCCGAGTACTTTGGGTACAATGGCTCCAAATAACTGTAGAGCTGCGTTCCTTTTAAAAAAATCATATAAACAAGATGAAATAATGTAGTTCAACTCTAATTTATGTGTACATATGTTTATTACCTGAGTGTCCACTCTTTCCCTTCGATCTTTGCAATAGCAGCCATTAATATGTCATCATAAAACTCAAAGATATCATCCCTTAAATCGGTATCTTTCGCTAGAACACACAAGTAATGCAGAACAAGAGCATCAAAATTTTCATGCTGCTGATCTTCGGTAATTTGTGAAGTCCTAGTATTCTTTGCATGATTCAAAAGTATTCGAATTGCGTGTTGAAAAAGCGGACGCTCTCTGTGGACATCGTTCTTTATTAAATGATGAAGCATAATTGATAAGCCTGCTCCTCGTCTGGTTGTACTGATTTTGTTAACAGCACCAAATAACACAGAAAAGCTTGAGTACAAAAGTTGATAAGGTGGAGAAGTACTTGGATGATTCGCAGTTATTTCCTTAACCAATTTACCTGAATATAAAAGTAATACGTTTTTCATTATAATTCATATAAATTTTAAAGCCTGGAATATATTCAAGACTCCCTAGCAGCACCAATGCCATAGAGTATGGGAGAGCTAACTCCCAAATGCGCAGAGAGATTGAAATATTTAAGAAACAGGCGTGGAAGGATTTTGCAGAAAGAATCAGTGCAAAACCGTCAATGGGCAAAAACTGGCGCGGGGTCAGGTCAGAGCTATATATGCACATCCCTCTAAAGCAGGCATCACAGGCCTTATGATCGGCGTTGCAATATTTCAAGATCCTGCGCTCGTAGCTGAACATTTAGTAAAACACATAGCAATGCACGAGAGTAGGAGAAATCAGACCATAACCAATCAAACAATAATAGAACTGTCTGAGAGAGATATGGTTACAGAATTCGAGAATGTCCCCAATCCTCCCTCCTAGAACAACCCTTCACCCTGCAGAAAATTAAGAAAACCCTTAATTGCTTCCATGGATCCATTCCAGGTCTAGATAATATTAACTTCGGAATGCTCAAGCAAGCTCCCAGGCACAATAGAGCAGGATGACTACAATCTTGGCAGATTTCCATGAGTCTGGAAACTTGCCGAGATTTCATAGCAACAGTATCCCACGCCCAACCGAAACTAGACCAACTTCACTCCTTTCCACCACATCCAAAATCCTGGAGGAACTGATGGCCAACAGACTTTCCTGGTCTCAGGAGAGTAAGGTGCCCGTACTACACTTCTTAGAAGGTGACCATCCCTTTCCTATATTTTCTAACCTCCTCTTCTACTAACTCTAATTAACAGAGTCAAAAGATATGGCTGGCGTATCGCAACAAGGTTGTTACTTAAGCTGTAGTGGACTCATTATAATATATATGTGTAGGAACCTCAAAATGATTTTTCCGAATTAGCAGCGGGAGAATCGAACCTTCGCCATGAGTCCGTTCGGATCTGATTTATTTGTTCAAGTATTTTCGTTCTTCTTAACAATTAAACCCCTTTTGTTTAAATTAATTAAATTAGATTGTTTAAAGCTCTTAACAAATTTGGATTAACTTCATAATACATTTTATTTGTTCAAAACACCACCTACAAAGTATTTTTTTTACCCGAAGTTCTCAATCCTACATATTTTTTTTTTAATATTTCGCGTAATTTTAAGTAATATCAAAGTAGAAGAAGAAGAACCTGGTGTATGTACGCAATATTACAGGTGCTGGAGACCGTGCAGTATTCGATGAGCACATAATATTACTGCTAGTTAACACAAAAAGGAAAAATATATAAAGTAGGAGCAAGCAGTTGGTTCTCCTGGCCAGAGCGTGCAGTCCTAATCTCAGAAGGTCTGCTTAGAACAAGCTAACGAAAATTAAAAAAAAGTGAATATAAGAGAGAAAAAAACCTCGAAACTTCTCCCATAAGGAGGAAATATCATGTATGATGCGGAAGCAAGTATGCGAAAAGTAGGTAGTATCCATGAACATACCGTTTCATTTAAATACATCTCATAATGACATCCACAAATTAAATCATTTATAAACTGCTCACTGCTTGTGACGAACAACGCAGTGCGTCTAGCTCCTGCCCAAATGTGCGAATTCTATTCTAATCTAAATTTGACATTAAAATTGTAGATTTACGCCAAGACTGATGGAATCAAATATTTCCATTCCAAAACCATTTCAAACCAGCGAAGGCTTCTTTGCTTAAGCTGTTTAGGGACAGTGAGCTTATGTTATTTATTCCATCGATTAGATGTAACTCCATTCAATATCACTTCAATTGAACGGCTAGAAAGAAAATCTTTTATCGATAAAATGAGGAATGAATCCTAATGCCTGATAAAAAGTTTATTCTATCGAAGGCCTTCGACAGGTAAGGTAATTTTTTTTTTGTATTCGCTGAATATAGGTTGGTTTGCTGGTGGGAAAATTTCTGTCGAATAGGACATGTAAACAAAAATTTAGCTAAAATGGGGGCATAGCCCTTGAGTATCAACGCCAAAATATCATCAGACCTAGTAGTGTTAAATACATCGAAATTCGCTCACACTACAAATGGAAAAGGTATATTCTTTAAAGTAGGCAGTAAAAAATGATTTCCAGCAAACATATTAGTTTTGTCCAATGATTTTGGAAGAACTGTATTTCTGTCTAATATTTCGATCCAATTGGAACTTATCCCCCAGAATAGAGGCATTGCAGGTGTTGACTCCGACTCCGTTCCTCATAACCTACTCTTTGCCAAACTTGCGAGCACTTTTGGATTTGGCTCCATGGCTTGGAGGCTCATTTCAAACTATCTGGATGGCAGGCCACTAATCGTCAATAGTGATGACCGATTCTCCTCTTCCAGGGTTATCACCAGAGGTGTCCCACAAGGGGTGGTTCTAGCTCCACTCCTTTTCACTTTATATATCAACGAAATCACGGAAATGTTGGGTGATCATAAATACCACCTCTATACGGATGATTTGCAAGTACTGCCAGTGTTGATGAGCTTCAGTCTGTGATCGAAGCGCTCAATGTAACACTCGGTGACGTCTCAGACTGGTGCCAATCTAATGGTCTGGCCCTCAACCTCAATTTCTCTAGCACAAATGACAGGCTTCCCAACCTGTTTCTTCAAAACCTGACCATCCCTCTTTCAAACAGACATGTCAAAAACCTTGGTCTTCTCATGGACCCCCATCTTACATGGCGACCTCAGATTAGTAAGGTTTGTTCCCGAATCTACTATGGCCTCCGCTCTTTATACGCGGTAGCGCATCATTTCTATCAGTCTATCAGACAATCCCTGATCTCATCTCTCATCATGCCGCATTTCTATTATGCTGATGTTGTTATGTACCCCCTGCATGCCGCGGTAATCGTAAAATTGAACAGGGCATTGAAAGCGTGCGTATGGTACATTTTTCATCTCAGACGGCATTCCTACATCTCCTGGATGGTTCAGCTGTTCATGCCTGAACCCCAAACTAAGCTCTTGGAGCTCAGAATGCTATGCTTCATTTACAAAGCTAGATGGTGCTCTCGACCCGCATACATAAATCATTCGCTCTCAAGGAGCAATCTTAATGATCTCAGACTTGTCCTGCACAGAACCCGCACCTGATTTGGGTCCAGACTTATTTGGTCAGGGGGCCATCCTCTGGAACTCACTTCTGGATTCTGTCAGAAGAACTGGTACTCACAGGCAGTTCAAGGAGCTTGTTTGCGTCATCTTATGGACGCCTAACGTATTATTACTTATTTCCCCTCTTCACATCGGCGGTGGCGCTTAATCCCTAAGCTTTCGTAGTTCATAAAAACAAAAATTTACTTTAAGTACTTTTTTTCGTTTGTGAATGCATTTTTTATATTATATTTTGTACTTTACTTTAAGTGTTTTATGCTCTCTATTGTTTGACTTCATTATCTAACTACATTACTTTCTGCCGCAATGAGTTTGTTCATTGCTCTTTTGTAGTTTGCTAAACAACTTTTTATATTATCGATTATACCAATTAACTATTACTTACTCCATGTACCTAACGTTGTAACGTAGCGAAAGCTGAGGTTCTTCAATAAATGATTTTCTATTCTATTCTTAACTGCATCTTTATATAGATAGTTGACTAGTTAACCTCAGAGAGAACACTGAGAATTTGATCGAAATGTCAATTCCTGTTATTGTTGGATGAAACCATTTAAAAACACAACAAAGAAATGTAAATGTATAAAACAAAAAATTTATATATAGATAAACTTTTATTTATCTTGATATTAATAAGCTCGCATCCACAAAAGAGATGAGTAGTGACGAATTCAATAAAAGAAAAAAGTTGGCGTTACAGAGCTGAACGTTAACCTAGACACCTCGCTTCATCAAGATCATTTATCCTCTTTTATGTATAATGGAAAGAGACTACAGTGATCGGAATATCTAACTAAAGGATTGTCAAGTTGAACCTTCTCTTAAGTTTAGTTTTATACTTATTATTGCTTTGTCTGCCCGACAGAAATTAAGAGGTAAGAGTGAACGGTTCTTTCTCGAGTAAACTACAATCTCTAAAGGAACTACCCAAGGATTAATCCTCGGTTCTTTTCTGTTCAGCTTCTATGTGTGTATCACCAGTGAGAATAATTTAAAACAAAAAAAAAATTAGATATCAATTTTTCATTACCTAAGGAAACTCCAGCTGCTTCAATAGCTCCTTTGTGTCTACAGCGGTATAAAACTGTGATATTAATCCAAAGACATTTCTCCAATAAGTCATAAGGCTTTCTACTGTCATCTAATTTGCATGCTCTCGAGAAGTGAATTCCTAAAGTGGTAGCAATTTCGCAGCAAGCCTGAAAGAAAAAAAAACTAACTAAAAAAGCAAAATTAAAAATTGTTATACTACCTTGAGGGTCATCCAAAAGGAGAGCAATAGATATTTCCTATCTGAAGGGTGATCGATTGATGAATATCGTGAACCACATACAAGTAATTCTAAGCTTTTATCCATTACTTGAAAGCTGGCGGCAGAACATTCAGCCTTTTCTCCAGCAGAATTTAATAGCTTCAATATAAGGTCCATGATTGACTTTGCAATTTGAATGAGTTTTGCTAAATTTTCCAAACTATCTTGAATATTAAAGCAACAAAACTCATCGCGGCATATCTCATTTGCAGAATTAATGTATCCAAAAAGGTGCATTCCATTTTTGCACGCAAATAGGGCATCTTTTATGAATTCCTCAAGATTGTTTTGTAAATTATTTAAGCAGAAAGAGAAAAACTCGTTGGAAAATTGTGTTTTATTGGCATTTTTGCTACTATTGATAGCAATTCTTAAAAAGTATACACTATGAAAACAGCGAGTAATATCAATGCTAGCATTAGCTTCGTTACATGCTTTCAAAGATTCCTCAAAACAGTCCAAATTTAGTAGGCATACTATTGAAACAATCAGTTCCATAACATCGTCGTATTCAACAGGCGATCGAAGTAAATCCATATTTCTTTGCTGTAGCTCTTCAAAAGACCAAATCTTTTCATTAATCAGAAAGTTTCCCAGTTTAAGACTCTGAGCCTTTACGCATTTCTTTGAAATCCGTTTTTTATCCTTCACAAATAAACATTGCAGTAATGTTAGGACTAATTTTAAACTGAACGAGAGCGGCTGATACTCATTTGTTGATGTTCCAGTTATGTAAATTAGTCGTAGGTCAGTGAAAAAGCACCTAACGTACTTCTGTGAAACTTCATGCATATGAATTTTTGCAAGTGCATTAAAAATTACGGGGAGCTTTCCTAAAACCGTGTACCTGAAATCTGCACAAGGAACGAACATGTGTTTTGATACAAATTTTAAAATAAATTCCAATGATATATCTAGATTTATTTGTGAATTTTGTAAGCACTCCACTATCAATTTATAGATCTCTAGTTGTGCATTCAGGTCAGAGCTGAAGCAATTTTCGGTCAAGTGATATACAAGAGATGGAAAGTATATTTGTTCCGAAAATTGTGATAAAAACATATTAGAAACTACAGCGATCTTGTATGTATTCTGGGAAAAGTACTTCTCAGTTAAAATTTCCTCAAAATTGCCTAACAAATTAAGACCTTCAAAAATTTCTTGCTTTTGTTGAATAAGACGCTTCCACTGCGTGTTAAAGTTGGATATTTCCTTTTCAGTGCCGTCTTTAATTATGCAACATACCAATTTATTCAAAACTAATTCTTCTTGCTTCAATAGAGATCGCACAAGAGATTGCCCAGCTGAGAATAGACTTTTATGAATAAGCGACAATCTAATACCTTTAAAAAAATCATCTAGATTATAATTTGCACAATTATTGGTCAAAACAGAGAGCTTATGTTTCGAAATAATAGAAGCTAAAAAATAGAACTTATACTTATTCGTCCACGGCCAGTAGTTGATCAATGTATGAAAAGTAGTTGAAGCATATTTGATATTTGTCACGTACTCTTCGAATAGAGTTAAAGTTTCCTCGCGTATTCCATAAACACGAGTCTGCATACAGAAGTACAATTCATGAAGATATATTTCTATGTTATTTTTGTCATATTTTCGAAGGAAAAGATTTAAACATCGAATAGCAAGGATCAAATTTTTCGAGTTTGCTTTGATGGAAGTTTTAAAAATGTGTAGACATTGTTCCTGTAAAAAGGATTCTTCCAACTCTTGATGGTATTCTGTGAAGAGAATGGCATAGAAGATGAAAGCCTGCTGATAAACTTCCAATTGCTCAAAATATGGTAAAAAAACGTTGTCTTTTTGCCTTCTTAAAGTTAAAATTTTATAAAAGGATTTGTATGCAAGTTCTAAATCTGTTTTATTAGCATAATCCTTTGAGTCTGGTCTCTTTATGAAAGAAATTAAAATTGAATTTACATCCTCTTTGCCATTTTCTGCTAATAGTTGGCATTTGTTTAAAATTTCCTGAGGAAAATAGAAATATCATTCATATTACCATTGAAAAAAAAGAGCCAAGCTAACCTGCAATATGCCGCGAAAGTCAACAGCACGATTTTCTAATGTATTTCTCCATTTAACGAGCAATTGCTGTGTTGTCTCTGCCATTCTATTGATTTTGTTATCATCAGATTAAATGAATTTGTACAATTCCTTTAAGAAAACTTCCTTGTTAACTTCTTCAAGATTTGTTTACATGTTTTTAAAGTGACATTTCAATTCGAAAAGATATTCACGATTTTCGTTTACGACGGAAAAATATAACACTAATCGGCCTTATTTTTCCCCTTTACCATTCGACGAGCTCGTTTTCGTTTGAAAATCAGTTTATATAGAAGACAAGCTATTCCCGACTCGAACCACGTTCCGCCATTTTTAAATTTGCTTTTCTTTCCTTCATTCACTGAAGTACGTCACAGACTATCAGATTTTTATGGGAATACCTTGTCTTCTATCTTAGAATATAAAGCCAACAGGAAGTGTTGATATCTGTAAAATTCGTGCGCATGAGCGTGGATTTATTCAGAGTACCGAGAATTAGGTCAGCATTATATTGAAGAAAGAGCCAAATCTATTTTCAGCTGTCAAACGAACTTTCCAAATTTGCAACAAGTTGAATCTGGTGAAAATATACGTGGGAAATCATTTTTTAGGCAAGTATAGTTATAAAATATTATTTTGTGTACTTTAGACACATTTTTATATTAAATTAAAATTAATAACAAAACCAATGAAATATTTGATTATGTTTCTGACAGCTGCGAAACTTCCTGTGGCGCACTGGCAGCGACCAAGAGCATGATTAAGAACATTTTCGTTGGGAGTAACTGCAGTATTTTCAACCATATATCTTTTTTCCCCGCTCTCTGTATTGATTTTACTACACAGCTGTACTGAGCTTTCACTACAGCGGCAACAGATACTCACACAACCAGAATTTGATTTTTAACACAATTTCTGTACTCTCTATATTCTAAGTCTTCTATATAACTTGGAGGCAACCTAAGTGCTGTCAAATCGTTCGTTTGAAGCAAAAATTACGTCATGGATTGCCTCTGGTGCTAACCCAAAAAGCATAGGTTTGCTCTGAAAATTTTCTCGGGTACACTAGTACTGATAAGTTGCGGAATCCATCCCCAGGACGCCATTTTCAGTTTACAGACGTCATTTACAGATGTCATACAATGCCACATTTTTACACACCATGTCGTTCATTTTCATTTCCCCAGCACATCGGTGTGCACATTTTTATGCTACGGTCTGGTAGCGTAGTGTCTCGGTGCGCTTAGTAGTTTTGACGTTTAGCGTAGCTTTATTCTTAAAGAACTTTCAAAATTGACATTTCGAATCGAAGTGCACACCAACCGTTCAGGCGTAACCCCCGGAATATAATACAAGCCATGAAGTCTCCGAAGGCACCGACACAATAAAAGGCCTTAACGTGCCGGGTACAGCATGCAGTAGGAGCTCACTCTCACGGCATTTTGTATACTCGTCATGGAGGAAAAACTAAAATTTCATCTTAAACCGGTCCTAAAGCCGAAATCTGTCGCTCTCACAGCAAAATGGAGTTAAAACAAATTGGAGCCAAATATGTTTTCTTTCTAATAGTTTAAAAAAAAATAGTATGTAGAACAAATTTACGGAAATTATAGCGTTTGAACAAAATACAAGCAACTTTTATATGAAAAACTCCTTCAGTAAGACAAGGCAAGAAGACTGTGGATGTCGCCTGCTGACCGGCCCGCTGCTCTCTTTTTTCGACTTTGTTCATGGCTTGTATCTTGCGGTGGCTACGGTTCAGGTCATATCCCTACTTTTTCAATGATGTGATGTACGGTGTGTACGCCTGAACGCACGGATAAACAAAATAAGATTATTATAGTTTAGCGGAGTAGATCGTAGATACATTTTAGACAAGATTTTACGCTATGATTATCAGCATATAAGCATTTTGTGGAAGTTTTTCCTTACTTTGGTACCACTTTAATAATTTGTACGAGCGATTAAATAGAAATTAATTTTTAAATATTGACTGCACCACAATTCAATTTAGCATTTTCATTGCAGAAAAAGCATTGAAATTCCTAAGAATTCCACGAAAAAGTCTTAGAATTCTCTGCTAAAATGACAAGAATAAAACATGGAAAGCTGTTAGATTTCCACGTTCAGTTCCAACTACCAATGCAATCAGACCTGAAAACTCGACGCAGCTCCCTACGGCTAAAGAAGCTGAAATCCATGCGCAAATAGTACGGATTTACAGGTAAACTCGTCAAATATGACCGGAAGTCCGGAATTCCATTTGAATTGCTTATGGTACAATACTAAGCAAAAATCAGGCGCACTGTCCTCTAGATCTGAGCTCAGCAACTTAAATTTTCAAATACATATTTATTGGCGCTCTTTTTCTTTTTTATGAAATTCGCATTATCGTTGAAATTTTAGAAAAACAAATATCAATTGGTATTTTAATATATATAAATACTTCTTCAATTTTCTTATGATTACATTATAATAATATTAAAGTTATAACATATTTCATTAATGCGATAGCAGTGCCATCATCACGCGTATTGGAAAAGTGTTTGCGCGTCGGATAGACGCAATAGTTTTCCACACAAAATGGCGAATGAGCAGAAACTTTTGTTGGCGACTCAGCCTGAAAAACCGAATCATTACACGTGAGTATAGTGCTAACAGTGATAAGATAGTGTGCAAATTTGATGTAAATAATCACTGTTTATTTTTATGTGAAAATTGTGCGGTAATCGTGCAGATATTTGAAGGAATTCCGTGTGGAACAATGTCAGTCATTTCTCCAGCACAAATGCAACCAGCATCGTCCTTTTATATGCTTCAATTGGCATTTTATGAATCAACGACGTCGTCGCCCAGTACGGAAGCGAGATGGAACATTTAATTACAGTGCTGATAATTACTGTACAAAATATGATGAAACTACCGGGATTTGTCCAGATGGCGACGAGTAAGTTTTTCATCTCACATCAAAAAGTATTTTCATTTTGTTATTTTCGCCCCTTAAAAGTGAATACAAAAGAAAGTAGCACACATTAAACGTATATATACACTATGTGTTTATATAATTGTTTATAAGAGTGTAGTTTTACATCTGTGAGTGGTAGGATTTGTTTACCTGATTTTAAAGTATTCTGGCAGGGGGTCATATTGGAGAATTTCGGAAGTATTGCCAAATCTACAAATGAAGGGATTCTTTTAAAAGGTGAAGGTCAGTAGGTCAACAGGATTATAATTTCATGTTTCTGCCATAAATTTGCATTTTTCTAAACATACCAATTAGGGGAGAATTGCAGTTTAAATTTAGTGTAAAAAACGGCGGAAATATAATGCAAAATGTAATTTCTTGATTTTTTTTTTTGTCGTTTTGGCGCCATCGTTGTTGGTGGGCAATAGGGGATATTTTCCCCAGTCTGGTGTGCAAGTGTGTGCAGGTTTACTTTTGCGCTTTTTTTTCTTACTTGCGTGTATGTTTTGTATATTAGATTTCATCAATTTGTTTTGCTAAAAGCCGGGGCGCGGAGAATGGATTTTTGGCATTCTCAAAATTTTCTATGCAATTCTCCATGGAGTCATTTTTGCGGTAACTACTTGTTTGATATTTTTGCTTTGAGTGGATGGAGAGATGCTTTCTACCCAAAAAGTAGAAAGCACTTGAAATGGATTGGATGAATGAAATGAATGGATTTTCCTCCCACGCTTTCCCCTCAAATGCCCCTATTTTATAACGTAATTGCTTAGAGATATAAAATACTGAATACATGCACACAAGAGTTATATTTTATATACAAATTGCGCATTTGTGACGCCATTTTTGTTTTTATTTATTTTTATTTTTTTGGTATTTCATAATATCTTTGTTTTGTATAAATGAAATTGTAAACATTTTTTTTGTCTTTCCCTCATTTTTTCTATTTTGATAACTTTTTCTTGAAAGTAAAAAGAAGTTGTAGTCATATCGAAAGCGTTGGTCTGACTGAAAATTTTAATTAATGTTAAGTAACAAATTAAATTTTAAAAACTGATTGAAAAAGCTCAGTAATTTATAAGTCAATTTAAATTTTCAAATAATTACGATTATTGAACAGTTTTCCTAAAAGGTTTGCAAAAAAACATTTTGTTTATCGATTAGACAAGCATCAGGTCTTCTTGAATAGTGGTTTTCGCAGGGAATGTCTGCCTCAAATTTAAAACGACAACAGCATCCCATTATTCGTGTTCCTTTTCTTAAGGTTAATGCCTTTGTGGGAACTTTTTTCGTATTGATTTTATTAGTATTAATATGTTTTATTAGTCCATTAAAATTAACTTCATTATTAAATCTAAAATAATCTTAATCTTATGTTTAATTCAAATCAATTCAAAAATATGGGAGAAAATTCAGAATTTTACCGTAACATTGAGCTACCTTGAACGCGTTTTATAGCAAGTTTAAATGGGGTGCTCTATTTGCTCTATCCTTACCTCATGATACAATTATCATAAGGTACCTATGGCCGATTCGAGAGGAATTTTTTGTGTTGTCATTTCCAGGGAATTTGCTTTGAGTTTTTCGTATTTTTTTGGCTGAAATACGTTTTGAATATATTAAAATATTTAAGAAAACATTACCCAATAAGCAATTCGAATGGAATTCCGGTCATTTTTGACGAGTTTTGCGCACGGATTTTGCTTCTTCGGCCGAAGGGAACTGCGTGATTCCAAGTCTTTGATTGTTTTGGTAGATGGAAATGAACGTGGAAATTTATCAGATTTTCATGTTTTTTCCTTGTTATTTTTGCATGGAATTCCCGTGGCATTTCTATATGAAATTCCTAGGGATTTCAAAGCATTTTCTGAATTGTTTAATTAAACAGGGGAGCATAAATAATTTGTAGGATACACTGACATACCTACCATATATACCCACTGACTTATAACAATGGACTGAGCGTATTGTCATTTTCCTATAGGAAAGCATGGCGCAAGTTTTATAGTTCTCTCTTTCGCCCTATGGCTGAGTTGGAGCTACCAACACAAAATATTGCATTCTGGAACGTTTGCTTATGCCATTTGATGTTTTTATGTTGGCTACAGATGCAATCACCGCAGAAGGAATAAGGTAAAGATAGTGTTTACCATGCTCCGTCTCTCTTGCCCATAAGCAGGATTCAGTTAAGAATAACTTTTGAAAATTAAAATCGGAATGAGTTTAATTCCTTATAAGCGATTAAAATATCACTTGGGCACAAGAAAATATATTTTTTTAATTAAATTCGCTTTACGGGTGTAAAATTTCATCTGATTGGTTGAGTTTTACATGTTTTTTATGTAATCCTTTTAAAGGGTGCTCTAACGGTGATGTACAGAAACACAATATTTGTTGTGCCACATGAAATAGCAAATCTCTCAGTCCATTGTTATAAGTCAGTGTATATACCTATAAATGGACTGCTTGATCTCCTGTTTCAAGTGGCACCAATTTTGATTTCAGAAAGTATGCTCTCACTGTCAATGCTACCACCTGTCGTAAACTAGCGGTATATTTAAATTATGTGGGAATTTACGTATATGCATGTCAGTGGGATATACCGAATTTACCACAAAAGTATTTGGGACTATTTGCATCGTTAAAGTTTCGTTATGAGTCTAAGGAACGGTTTTTTACAAGGATTTTTACAAGCAATTTCTCGTTTCTTATCGTTACAGTTCAGTGGGAAAGTATGCTCTCACGGAAAGAGGAATATGAAAGTGGTCCCATTTCCTTTCATGCATTTTTAGCTCAACAAGCAGTCCATTTATATACATGTCAGTGGTAGGTAACAAAGCAGTAGAAAAAGTTTCGAAAGTATAGAGAAAATAATCAAACTGCCATGACTTGAATACTTGCAAAATGTTAAAATAGAGCTTGATAAATTCAATTCGGAACAAAGTTTGACAGGTTTAGCGTTTTGTAAGAATTAAAGTCATGGCACCTTGATTATTTTCTCTATACTTTTAAAACTTTTTCTACTGCTATGCACTCACACATCATCAATTCGCAATCGCCTGTGTTTTGCAGAACACTACACGGAACCAAAAGAACACAGCTAATAATATGTATAAGCCATTAACATTTTTCGTATACCTCCAACACATCTGTAAAGCTGTAGCGTGTAAAACCAGCTGTGTGTGAGGGTGCCGTCACTTTTCCACTGGAATTCCATGCGAAAATTCCACATCTGAAATTTTTTGCTTATTGGCTAGTTTCTTTGTTTAAATCACTTACGGAAAAAGTAATTATGTGCTAATGGGAAAGCGAAGAAGTTTCCATTTTTTCACTTTAATAAGAACAATTGAAATTGAGACGAAACAATTTGTGACAATTGTCGCCAAATAAGGCAAGCAACCAATTGACATACCTAGTTAATCTTAAGGTCTGTTCACGTACTCGAATCTGTGTGAATGCATTATAACATTTTCACCCAAACTCTCTTCACGTACTCTGAAAATGGGGGAAAATATATAGACGTCACACTTCCCTTCAATAAAGTTTTTACCCAAATCCACCCAAGGAAAAACTCGGTGTAACTGTTTAAAAACTGTTAAACAAATTAAAATTTGAAATCGAGAATTGACAGAAGTTTAACTTGTCAAGGGAAAAATTAGCAAAGGCGGTAGAATTTAAAACTGCCGTGCTTTCAATTGTACACACCGATGTGCTTTTCAGCACATCTTGTCTTTACCTTAGAATTGAACTTTTGTTCGAATGACATTTTCAAGTTGCTCTGTCAGATCAGATTTCGTGTTCGAATGAAAAATATTGCTCGCAGAGAGGGAAAAGAGCACTTTTCAACTCTCTAAAGTGTAGTGGGCTAAAAAAAAAAATACAAATTGCTTTGCTAATTATGTATAGGTATTAAATTCTTACCATCAATATTTTCGCTTTCTATTTTTCAGAGTTAAAACAAAATTAAATTTTGCAACAATAATCTTTAAGAGTGCATGCAATCATAATCGGACACGTTTAGGTATTTCTTCCTCGATCGGAGAGCAGAAAACGAAGCATATTTAGAGTTAAAAGCACGCCTCGGAGCAAGGTCAAATCCGGTGACATACGATCATACAAACTCGATATATACATTTGTGCATATAGATCATAATAGGAAATGATGAATTTTCTTTGCTGTCTCAAGCGTGTATCAATTACGTTTACCATGTCCCGTGACACACTAGATACACCGTACTAAAAACTGTACCGAGATTTAGCTAATTTGTTAGTATACTCACTTGAAAATGAAATAAATCCTTTAAAAAAGTGAAGTGAGTAGTTTCAAAAACTAATTTCGAATGTCAATTTCACAGCTTTTTGGCTTTTCTATGTGTGAAAATGAACGCGGCTGCGAATTATTATCCTCTAAACATTTTATGCGGGTGATAAGGTGGAATATATAATATAATATACCACAAGAATTTAATTTTTCCGCTATTTCTTCCCATATTTTTCTTTGTATTGGGGGCTCTTGCGGTCTTTGTGCACTAACAAGCTTCCCCTGTAATACATCATAACTTTATTTTAGTCCATCAATTAGATCTTTCTAGTATGCAAAAGGCGAGTTACAATTTAGTAGTGATAATTAATAATTATATGCTTATTGTTTCTAAAATAAAATCGCTGCCTTATGATTTCACTCTCACCGCAAAATTGAAGGTAAGTGAAGTGAGTAAAGGCTACAGAATCGGCTCACTAAGGGCCGTATTCACCAAGCCATTTAATTGAAATTTAATTTAAGTTCTGTTTTAGTACTCTTGTAAAGAGAGGGTTAGGGCACACTTAAAATTAAATTAGAATTTAATTTGGGTTATTTTATGCTATAATAACGCATATATAACTTTAATTGTAATTTAAGTGAGCCCCAACCCTCTCTAACGGGAGTACTAAAATAGAAATTAAATTAAATTTCAATTAAGTGGCTTGGTGAATACGGCCCTAAGTCCGG
This sequence comes from Dioctria linearis, assembly GCA_963930735.1. Classification (NCBI taxonomy): domain Eukaryota; kingdom Metazoa; phylum Arthropoda; class Insecta; order Diptera; family Asilidae; genus Dioctria; species Dioctria linearis. The sequence goes on from OZ005741.1 coordinate 253,444,301, forward strand.
TGACACACGATGATACACACGCGATTCACCGTACTAAAAAATGGTTTTCTTAGCTCTATTTTAGAACATTTCCATGTATACCTCAATTTAGAGCAGAGGGTTAGACTCGGATGATACACAAGTGTTTTATTACATATGCATGCGTGTACTCCGTTTGTGTGCGTATAGAACATATGGAAATGATGAATTTTCTTTGCTGCCTCAAGAACGTGTATAAACTACGTGTACCATGGGCAGATACACATCCGAGCAGAATCAAATTTGCAGAAAAGTGACTCACTTCAATCACTTTTTGCCAATTTTGACTTAGCTGAATATCGATACTGTTTTTTTAGCACTATTTTCGAACATTTTAGATCAGAGAGTTAGACTCTCGAGTGTTTTCTTACACATGGTTGCGTGTACTCTGGAAATAACAACGGCGGTTAATTTTCTGTCAAACGTGTAACAACTGTGTATCAACTACAATACAAAAACCGATTTTTATGTCATGTCTCTAGTCTCGAGTGTGTATCATCGTGTGTCATGGGATTTAGGCCGCTTACACATCGAAAAACGAAATCGAACGAATAAACAGTTCCACACCGAAAATTCGTTTATGCTTAAGGCACTTTCACATCAAAAACAAGAACAGAAAAATGCAAACCGAGAAACTCAATTTATTCCACTTTAAAACAAGATTTTTGTTCCAATGATTAATACAATCCAAAGAAATAGGATAAACTAAAAATTTTACTGAGAAAATAGTTATATTTATTTCAGATTTTGAAGAAAAACACAACTTTTATGTTTTATCGGCCGAAAACCTTTTTCGGCGGAAAAATTCGTCCGATAAATCATAAAAGTTGTATTTTCTTAAAAATTCTAAGATAAATATACTACTTTATTAGTAAAATTATTAGTTTAACCTATTTATCATGATTTTATTAATGATTGGAGTAAAAATCTTGTTTTAAAGTGGAATAAATTGAGTTTTTCGGTTTACATTTTTTCGATTCTTGTGTTTGATGTGAAAGTGCCTTTACATATCAAAAACGAACGAATAAAAGTTGGGTTGAGTTTGTATGAAATGTAAGGCCGTTTGCACATCGAAAAACGAAAACGAAAACATTCAACCGAAAAACTCAAATTTTGTCTTAATCTAACAGAAATTTGCCGGAATACATTCAATAAAATATTGGATATTTATTCTAATTATAGTTTCGATAAAAAAATATCCATATTTAAAACTTTATTTCAATTAAAACACATTCTTATGTTTATTCGTACGAGAAACAAATTTTCGTTCCGAACTGTCAAGTAAATTTTCGTTCCATACTACGTTCCACACACGAACGAATATTCTTTTCGTTCCTACATAACCTCATTTCCGTTTATTTACATTTGATACAAACCCAACCCAACTTTTATTCGTTCGTTTTTGATATGTAAGCATAAACATATTTTCGGTGTGGAACCGTTTATTCGTTCGTTTTCGTTTTTCGATGTGTAAGCGGCCTAAAGGCACTTTCACATCAAAACCAAAAGCCGAAAAATGTAAACCGAAAAACTCAATTTATTCCACTTTAACAAAAGTTTTTTGCTCTAATGATTAATAAAATCATGGGAAATAGGATAAACTAATAATTTTACTAATAAAATAGATTACTTATCTCAGATTTTTAAGAAAAACACAACTTTTATCTTTTTTCGGCCGAAAAGGGAAATTTCGGTTGCTTCTGTCAATTTCTTTTCGGTTTCCACATCGGACGTACTAAACCTCACTTTTGTGTTTACATTGAAAATTATATTATTTTATTTTATTATTTATTATATTATTATAATATGGATAGGGATTTCGAAGTAAAATTAAAATAAGTTTTATGTATGAGCTCTCATCATACAACTTTTATGATAATTAAATGTTACTTCTATTTAACCGATAAAAAGTTTTTGGTTTTTGATGTGAAAGCAAAAGCGAATTTTCGGTGTAGAACTTATCGGTTTTCGGTTTTGATGTGAAAGGGCTTTAAATAAACAAAAATATTCGTTCGTGTGTGGAACATAGTATGGAACGAAAATATACTTGACAGTTCGGAACGAGAATTTGTTTCTCGTACGAATAAACATAAGAATGTGTTTTAATTGAAATAAAGTTTTAAATATGGATATTTTTTTATCGAAACTATAATTAGAATAAATATCCGATATTTTATTACATGTATTGCGGCAAATTTCAGTTAGTTTAGGACAAAATTTTGTGTTTTTCGGTTTAGTGTTTTCGTTTTCGTTTTTCGATATGCAAACGGCCTTAGGCCGACAAGCGAATAAACAGTTCCACACCGAAAATTTGTTTATGCTTACATATCAAAAATGAACAAATAAAAGTTGGGTTGAGTTTGCATTAAATGTAACAATTTTTCGTTCGTATGTTCGCACAGTTCGGATCGAAAATTTGTTTCTCGTACGAACAAACATAAGAAGGTATTTTGATTGAAATAAAGCTTTAAATATGGATACTTTTTTATTGAAATTGTAATTAGTATAAATATCCAATGTTTTATTACATGTATGCAGATAATTTCAAAATTTGTGTTTTCGTTTTCATTTCTTGATGTGCAAACGGCCTTAATCCCCTGACCCGATACATCGCATCGTACTAAAAACGGGTTTTCTACCATTTTATAACATTTTTGTGTATAGCTCAATTTAGAGCAGAGCCAGCCACTGACATGTGTTATGTTTCCATGAGCCAGAGTTGAGTTAGCGTTAAGTTTTGCTGGCTAAGCTAACTCGATGCTGTTTCCGCCAACGGCTTGAGTTGACAGATGAAATAATTCATACAAAGTAGCCGGATTTGTGTTGGATATAACACCCATCCGCACTATTCTAACTAATACTTACAAAATCCAACTCAACTCGATTGGCTTCAACTCAATTCTCGTTTCCATAAGCACTAATTCGGATTGAACTCATATTGACTTTGCCCATGATACGGAGATTTTAATGAGAATACCTACTTATTAAATTTTGACACATGAGCTGTGACGAATTTTCATCCACTAATGTATATACATTTCTATTGAAAAGACAGAGAGGAAAGAGAGTATTGTGTTCTCTGTACCGTGCTTTCCTATATATTACACGACATTTCGTCCACTAATGGTGGAACACATCTCGCACTGTGAATTGAGGTGCCCTGCCCGTGCGTAATATGAGTACAATACGTCACAACAAACCGCAAGAGTTACTGTCATCATGTTTTGTTATGACTCATCCTTGAGTCTTCTTGACACTGGCTGCTGGGCTGGGGTTTAAATCTTAGAATATAGAGAGAACAGGAAGTGTTGCTACCTGTAAAGTTCGTGTACATAATCGTGGCATTTTTTTTAGAGAAGAGATATCTTATGAAAAATATATGTTCAGCTGCTTGATTTGTTTACATTTGAAATAGCTGAGACACTCCTGAGGTGCGTGGTGTTGCTCCGCTCTCTATGTTGATTCATACGTCACCACCTGTACTGAGCTTTCACTACAGCGGCAACAGATTCTAACACAACCATAATTTGACCACGCTAAATTTGGCTTAGCACATTTCCCGTCCTCTCTATACTCTAAGGTTTAAAAAGAATCTATTGTGACGTTTCACTCTTCTGCGATCAATAAATCTCACCAGAGGCACGAGTCAAATGACTCATTCAAATAAAATGAAGAGTCAACTCAGTGGCTCACTAATGGGAGCCAAATGTTCACTCAACTCAATTCAGGGAGTTGAGTTGTCCATCTCAAGTCGAAATAAAACTCAGTGAATGCGACCAAGTGTGCTTGACGCCATTGTTTTATTTATTATAAAAGAAATGGCAACAAGAAAAAAAAATAAAAAAAAATCTTTTTAGTATAGCATTATAGCTTATGCGTCTTATTTAAAATTGCAAAACATAAAGAAAATAAAACAAAAAAGAAGATGGCGGGGTTCGTGAAATTAATAAAGATCGGGAAAAGTTAGGATTTTTTGAAACTTTGTTCAAAGTGATTTTCTCGATCAATTCCTCATCAAAACCCATATAGTCTTAAACTAATTAAATAAATTTATTTCATTCAAGTTTTTAATAAAGTTCTCTCACCCTCATTGTTTTAAGTAATATAGGGCTATGCCACCATTTATTTGAATCTTTGACAGCAACCAATTTACGGCGAAATTGTTGTGTCACTCTCACGATGTTTTGACCAACCTGCTGAACAGAGTGGACATTGGTAACTGTGTTACGATGAAATTTCAATAAGTTTTGTTAACTGTATTAATGATAAATTGAAACCACAAAATTACTATTTTTTAATTTTTCCACCTGCATAATTAAGTTTTCTCTCAGTATACAAAACTTTAATCAGCTGTCAAATATCAACTAATGCGGTAAAGTTGAAAGTCGACCAATTCCTGCGTCATGGCTCCCATGCCTACGTTCATTGCGCTACTTAAGTATAATTTACACAAGCGAAGTTACTGTCCCAAGTAACCTCGTTTTCAGTCCCTCACCTCCTCTTGACATACCCATCAGTTTACTTGCGCCAGTACGAAAACGAGTTCCACTCACTTCAAATGTTTAGCGAAGTGGAACCTGAGAAATAGTCAAATTGAGTGTATTTTCTGCAATTGGTACACGTTTTGATGTGTGTAGTCATTTATAATATCACCTGGCGTGGAACTTTAAAATGTGAAGATATTTATTTTTGAGAGAAAATGGTTTCAAGTAAAAAATTACATATTGAAAAGGTCATAAATTGTACAGCAATTTAATTAAGGGCAATTTCGGAGAAAAAATTCTAAGAAAAAAGAAAGTTCGACTACGTTCTTGGCATATTGATAGCTCAGGAATAATATTTTTGCTTACGTAATTATCTTTAAAATTTACGAATTTTCTTACTGAACTTCGTATAAAAGCGCAAACACAAATGTGTTGACATTTTACAAGTTCCATACCAGCTGATATTATTAAAGACTACTTAAATCAAAAAATGTACCAGTTGCAGAAAATGTACTCAATTTGATTGTTTTCCAGGTTCCACTTCGCTAAAAAGTTGAAGTGAGTGGAACTCGTTTTCGTACTGGCGCAAGTAAGCTGGTGGGTATGTCAAGAGGCGGTGAGGGACTGAAAACGAGGTTACTTGGGACAGTAACTTCGCTTGTAAAAACTCTGCTTTAATGGCATTGCCTTATAACTTACTTCTGCGTGATGTTTAGTTACTCTGCCTGCGTGGTAGCAACTACGTTGCATTCTATTCTAGGGCTTAGAGTTGTGAGAAATGTCCTGAATTTACCGCTAACTTGTGAGCAGTCTGGCACTCGAATACTATGGAATTGTATGGGTGTGGGACAGTGTTGGGCGTAATCTGATTTCAGTGTAATTTAATTATTAATTCCATTACAGTTTAGTCAAATTATCAAGTAATCTACTTAAATTGTATTTGATTACATTTCAATCAGATTACTTATGAGAGAATATCTAATATATCAATTGTGTAATCCGTTACAATATAATTCGATTGTTTTGTAATCTAATTACATTCGGATCGCCTATATTTTTTAATATCTGTACTTAAATTCAGAAAATAGTTGTAAAAAATTAATAGTCAGTGTAAGTACTTTTTGCAATTATTTTCAGAACTTAAGCAAAGATATTAAAAAAATAGGTAATCCAATTCACCCCATTTAACGGTACTTCACTTATCTATGATCCAACATATAACCACATATTTCTTAGTATTAACTAGTTAGTTATAATTATTTATTTTTCCCCCATCACTAATGACACGGCCACGAAGTCATGTTTACGTAGCTAACTTCCTTCAATATTTACACAATACTCCAGTTTGCAAAGATTCCATTTGGGAATGAAATTCATAAAATTTAGATAGCTTATATCTCGGCAATGTAATCGCATTAATTGTAATATAATTATAAATTAATGTGTAATCAAATGAACTCGTAATCACACTACACGTTAATCGATAATATAATTATGGAAATGGATTACATTAGTAATCTGATTACCGATTACATGGTTAATTGTAATTGTTAATCGTTAATCAGATTACATTTTGCCAACACTGGTGGGGGAAATCCTACCGGTTTCCGAGATAACGGGACTTAAAAATATTCGGGTATGTTTTTATAGATCACCCTGTATCTTCTGAATGTTATGATGATGATTTAAATTGGTGTTGATGACATATGTTTTGTTAAAAATAGTAGTTAAAGAAAACAGAGATCCCAAATATTAATTGTGTGTTGAGCCATAAAAACATACACAAATATCTTTGAATTCAGTAATTTCGGAAACCGTTAAGATTTCCCTTCCCCCACCTATACAATGTTTTGCTTGTCTAAGCATGACCTATCCATAATGGTCTTCGGGTGCCAGACCGCTCACGGGACATCTTGTATAATCTAAGGTTTTCGTACAATCTGAACTGTCGAACCAAAACAAAATAAGGTGCCCTCTTGTCATTTCACCCCGTGTCGGCAAGTATAAATTCTTATCTTACTTACACGAACTTGACATAATAGGTCTGTATGTTTACTTGAAAGTTTTTACCCAGGCTTTGATGAAAAATGAATGAATTCTGCCACAATATTCAAAAAGGCGGACAGGCGGAGTGATATTATAAGAGTTGTCTTATAAGTTAATACATAAAACATTTCAAAATGTTGGCTTTAGAGCCCAGAAGATCGGGGTTTTTTGTGCACATTTTGGGCTAACCAATCTACCAGTTTTTTTTAAATCTTGTTTGTCGGCTTGCTAAATTTCATTGGCTTTGATAATCGTAAATTTTTATTAAATCGCAATCACAGTAGTCATTAATTTAAAAAATCATTGTTTTATAGCTCTGCTGTACATAGTTATATAATTAATTTAAACTATTTAAAATTTTTTTTAGTTGCCCATTTTTACATCGAACTGCTGGTGACACAGAACGTCGCTATCACTTGAGATATTATAAAACATGTATGTGTGTACATGATACAGATGCACGCGGATATTGCGTAAAAAACGGGCATCACTGTGCATTTGCACATGGGGTACATGATCAGCGACCCCCTGTTTATGACATTAAAGAATTAGAAGCTTTACAGAATTCAGAAAATAACGGAGAAGGATCCAATTCTCAAAATGCTTTAGATAAAGAAAGAAATTTAATGAATGAAGATCCCAAATGGCAGGACACAAATTATGTTTTAGCAAATTACAAAACAGAACCATGCAAAAGACCACCACGGCTTTGTCGACAAGGATATGCTTGTCCACAGTATCACAATAGCAAGGATAAACGTAGAAGTCCAAGGAAATTTAAATATAGGTAAATATAAGAGTTATGCTCCAAGAATTAAAAATTTCGTTGAATTCATATTACTTTTTTACGATTTAGATCTACTCCATGCCCAAATGTTAAACATGGAGAAGAATGGGGTGAACCAGCTAATTGTGAAGCTGGCGACAATTGTCAATATTGCCACACTAGAACTGAGCAACAATTTCATCCGGAAATTTATAAATCGACAAAATGTAATGATGTTCAACAGGCAGGATATTGTCCTCGTAGCGTATTTTGTGCTTTCGCTCATGTTGAACGTAAGTAAAGAAGTATAATACTAGAACTATGTTTTCCTTCTAATTCAAATCAATAGATCATATCCAAATCTCTGTAGTCTCTAAACGGCACTGTTCAAGCTTTAAATACGATAAGGTCATGGATAATAATTACGATATTTGGATATGGCAAGACAGTAGCGAACCCCTATTGAAAATTTCTTTTATTTTTGAAATTCACATTTTCTTTTTTATATTTTCCAGATGATTGTAGTAGTTTGTTAAATTTCAGTCGTTGCATTGCTTTCTTTTGTTGATATTCTGTTGAAAACACTCATCTTTACAGTTTTTCAAACAAGTAGTACAAATCTTGTAAGAAATAGAAAATGTGATTTCATAAAAAAATTTAACATGAAATTTTCGATTTCTTTTTTCTTCTATTTTTATCATACCTCGAATATTCGATTGTGATTGCTTAGCGTATATTTTGACAGAGGAGAAGCCAAGGGAATTAGACGGACCGTCTACAAATTTAGCCCTAAGTGATATTATTTCAAATGCATTACCGGATATTAAAAAGGAGAAATCAAGCAATGATAATGTAAGTGAAAAGCATAGATATAGAAATGTGTATCCTGTCTATATTATTTTTATGTTTTAATATTTTAGACGCAAATTTTACAAAATGGAAATGGCGAAAGCTGTGAATCAGCTAGTACATCATCAATAGGCTCAAATAATTCACATAGTAAGGCTCCTGGTGCCCAATTACAACAAAAAAATATTTTCAACAGCAATACGAATGGGAACTGTAGTAATAATAGCAATACAAATCAAGTTACTAATTGTACTAGCAATTTACAATTTCCTGATTTTACATCAGACATGGCAAAACAAGTAAGAAAATCTTAAATTATGTAGAAATATGAACGTTTGGAACAAGTGATCTTCTTAATTTTAGCTAATGGCAATTGATAATGATCCTAATATCCTAAATCCCTTAGAGAAAGAACAGAGAAAACTATGTATTAGTTTTGGTTTGGCACCACTAGACAGAATATGTAAGTTTTTCGAGACTTTATGATATTTTATGAATGAAATTATTTTCTTTAATTTTAGCTTCGTGTTCAATTGATGAAATGCGTGATTTAGTTCCAAATCAAAGAGAAAATCCTATATCGGCTGGTCTAGCACAATCTGGTTTACTTCAGCGTTCATCGGCTCCTATTAACATTCCCGGTTCACCAATAACCAATTCAATATCAGGTAAATAATGTTTTCTATTTTCTTATCATATTTTCGAATTCTCAGACCGAAGAAAAACTTAGATTGTTAATACAAAATAACACATGAGCCATGTATGCAGTATGGAAAGAAGTATACTGTGGTATACCATCCGATTCTATTATGTGTCTTGATTGGTTTTACTTTCTAAATTTTTTTTAATTTTGAAGCAGGAGGACGGAAGACGCCAAGCATGGACGCCAAGGCGGCTTATTGAGCTATGCTAATCTGCTAGGAAAAAATGGCCGATTATCGAAAAGTTCCTGTCCTCTTAATGAAGGACCGATCACTGAAAACTTCCTGTCATCTTAATGAAGCGCATCAGGTGCAGGTGAGATAAGCTTTTCAGCTCATTCGCTGATACAAGGGCAAACCCAAGAGTATCCATCCTGCACCAGGTAAAGACCGCCGTACAAGCGCACAAAAAGTGTTCTGTTGGCTTAAGCTCTACTTGCAGAAGGACCGACATTAAGGTCTTTCAAGTAATCCCTTCTTTGTTGGGACAGGTTTGTCCATCGTTGCTGATGCTTCGCACGAACATCCGCTTTGATGTTTGATGAAAAACCCGATCATAGAGGTGGCAAGGCCAACAAAAGCCTCTGGCTCAATAACGGAGAGCTAGAGACAGATCTGCGAGTCTGCCTTCTCATTCACCATACTTCCCATATTCCCAAGTACCCACTGTAGAGATTTGGTGTTAGAATACACAGGTTATCCAAAGATCTCTCACACTTAAATGTTATCTGGGGGCCACTTAGAGCTATCAAGGCTATTGAAATGGCGGGGACCTCAGTCTGGAAGACCGTAGTGAGTATTGCAATCCAATGCCACCTCGAACAACCGGCCTTCTCATTTATGAGAAGCTCTTCTGTCCATCCCATCAACTTTTGGGTTCGAGCGTCCTAACCTATTTAATTTCGTACTTTTTTACAAGCTGAAACAAGGGTCTGTACGCGTTCAAAAACAGCTGCAATAGGAAAGGTTCAAAAAATAACCCTCAACTGCGAGATTTATGAGGTAAACGGTATCATATCCTTATGTCTCCTATAAAGTAAACAAAAAATACTTTTGTCTGAAACACTTATTTGTATGAGTTATATCCTTGGATTGATTAAAATGGTATACCCGTCATCCAGAAACTATTATTTATATATGCATTAAGCCAGGAGTATCATTGACTTCTTACTTTTCTTACGTAATGTCTCCTGATCGTTCGGATAGTTGCAGCCCTAATACTCGACAAGACTTTATATGTGAGTCTCTCCCCACTGTGAACACTATACATTCTAAAGCAATATAATAGGCATAGGATATAAATGAAAATCTTACAAACTACCGAGTTGCCGTTTAATGAACTAGGTGAAATTGGAGTAATCAGTGGTGCAATGAATAACTCAGGATCGTGAGTCTATGTCGACCCAAACCGGTACTAACTCACCAGTGGTTGAAAGGTAATGTCGTAGAATTCGAAAAAAATATGGAAGAGAACTAGAGAAGCGTTTATCAAAATGCTATAAAAGCTGAGGAAGGATATCTTGCGTATGAAGCCTTTTTGGACAAGTTAATAGATATTCTGATTATTTCCTTATCTGACGATAGTTCTACTTCTGTTTGGGTTTTAAGTAGCGACGATGAAGAAGCGGTTCTCTCTATAAGGTGAAGTGATGTCAATTTCCAAATCACATTTTACTCTTCAGAACAAAATCAAGGGTACCTCTGTTGCATGTTAACTCCTATAGGTTTGACTTAGCATGTACGAACTTATTAATCGCGCGTGCATTGCTCTTAATAATATTGCTGAGCATTTTGTTGGTTGCGTTTCTAAACATGTTTTAAAAAAATGTCTATATAATATTTAATTTGTTTTTTCTATTTAACTTTTTAAAATTTTTTTTTGTTCTATGTTGCATTGCATGGCATTTTTTCCGGTGTGTTGGTTATATATTACAAGAATATTCAAATTCTCTAAAATCTGGATTGCAATTTACTTCTTTACGATAAATTTTACTGAAAAACAATTTCAACATTTCATTTTTCAAACAGTGTACCCCAGCGCAGATAAACATATCATTCTCACAAACTTTCTCATTTGTAAATAAATTAGTCTGCTTTTGACAGTCGCTAGGGGCTTGCTATGGGGGCCTGTTAGTTTTTTTTATTGTGTAAAATTGTGTGTGAAATTTCTATAAAGCAGAGAAACTTGTCATTAATATTTATAAAAAACTTGCATACATACATGATGCATGTTGTGTATGAATAGCAAAAAGAGCGAAATTATTTTTTAGAAAATTGCCCAAATATTTCCCATGCGCGAAAAATTATCAACTGAATTGCAACGTACCCTATTTTTGTCATTGCGTGTACATTTTCACCGTTTTTCAACCGTAGAATACTTGGGCTGTGTTCAACTTTTGGTTAGAGCCGGCTTGGCTATAGCCAGAATGAGGTCGGTCAGTTGTTGGCTATAGCCAATTTTGAGCCAAAAATAAGAGCTATAAATGACGAAAAATCACATCTGTATATGTTGGCTCAATTGTCAGAATTTATTGGTCAACTCTAGGCTTTAGCCGGAATAGCCAAATTGGTTAGTGCTCTGGAAGTAAAGCCAAAGTAGCTTGACGTTTGTTTGTTTAGTTTTTGATGTCAAGTAACCACAAAAATTTCTAAGTTTTATTACTGTGTGGATAGCAAAGGTGAAATTTAATAAGCTCAAAGCGAAATATATTAAAAAAAAAGACAATAAAGGTCCAGGCTGCAGTGGTGCATCGCGGTTTGACTTTGAATATTTCTTGTGCCGTTCGATTTCTTAATTCAATCCATTCTTTGGAACAGGTTTACTTTAGGAGCACTAGCTCAGATTTTTTAAAAACTTTGTGTACTAGTTCAAATTTTCGCACAAATCACGAATATCCAATTTTTATTTGGTGCTCACTTATAGTTTCCGAGATATTTAAGTTTAAAAATCGCGAAATTTGCACTGCAATTTGACATTTTTGCAATTAATTAACTCCTTCTTCTCCTTCTTCTTCTTCTTTATAGTATTAAAAAGAGGCAGTGGTAGGTATATATATATACCTTCCGAACATTCGTGTTACCAGCATTGCGTTTTTTTATTCATTACGAATATTAGTTAGAATGGAATAGGATTTCTTAAAGAAACACATGCTCGCACACAGTCAGGCGCACACACGCGCGCGCGCGTACACACCCATCCACACATACAGGCAGGCTGACAGGGGCACACACACGCACGCGCGCCTAAGTGTGTGTGTGTATTTCTTTATTAAATGTTTCTCTATTCCATTTTAACTAATATTCGTAATGAACAAAAAAACGCAATGAAGAAGAAGAAGAAGAGTTAATTAATTGAAAAAATGTCAAATTGCAGTGCAAATTTCGCGATTTTTAAACTTAAATATCTCGGAAACTATAAGCGAGGACCAAATAAAAATTGGATATTCGTAACTCGTGAGTAAATTTGAATTAGTACACAAAGTTTTAAAGAAATCTGAGCTAGTGCTCCTATTGTAATCTTAAGCCCATTCTTTTATTATAGTTGCTATTGCAACTAATTTACTTTTATTACTCGACATAATTCTTACAATGAAATTAAAACAATTTATGGAATGACGCAAGTTTGACATTTACTCACACAAAGAAGAGCCCTAGCTACAGCCAGCTATAGGCGGCTGTAGCCAAAAGTTGAACATAGCCTAGCTGATTCATTCTTCGTTTGGCATAACGAATGGTTGAACCCACTCGTTAAATTATGAAGGGTTTATAACGCATTCGTTTAAAAAATATATTTTACATATTTTAAATAATTTTGCTATTCAACCTTGTATTACAGTTAAAGTATTGGGATAAAAAAAATGTTGACATGCTTTTTTATAGGCAATTTAATAAGCTATATTTGTTATCTGAAATTTTTTTCGTATCAGTTATAGTTGCCGAGATATAGGCAAAAAACTGAAAAAGTGTACCTTTTTTCCAAGATGGCCGCTCGAATGCAACAGATTTTAACGGGGACGTTTAGTATGTTCAATAAGAAGCCGTAATAAGCATGCTTACCAAAATTCAGATCTTTACTGGTTAATGTTTATATTTGTCAAACATTGGTCTAATTCAACTGGACTAATTATGTTGTTGGATTATTCGAATTATATTTCGATAGCTCGGAATTGATCTAAATTGTACGTTCACTGTCATAGAAAAAGTTGTAATTCATTTATTTGTTTATTCCGTCTACCGATTTGAAAATCGTACTGACTTACAAACTTTTCCATTAATTCCATAAGAGAATGCTGGTGGTATTACAATGTTGTTGCTAGATTGGAATTATTTTGACGTTAATTATTTCAAATGAACATTGTTTCTGTTTTTTTTTTAGGAATAAATAGCTTTAGTTATTTTAAAATCTTCATTATTTGCAGTTCTATTGTATTATTTTAAATTCTATATTGTCAAACTGCATACTTAATAAATTTTAACAATCTGAAGTTTTTTCTTCGACTATAATAAACTTTCGATTCGCATAAAAGTATTTAAGGCTGCTAAGACGATCAAAACAACTTAATTTCTACGTTTCTGATTTCTATGAACCTTTTTTTATATTCACATGTAACATTTTTCTTACAGTTAACATTCCTGGTAGTTCATTAGGAAATTACAGTCCAACCAATCATTCGAATTTATTTTCCGTAGCTGAAGTATTGAACCTGAGTGGATCAGGAACAAAATTAAGTAATTCTTTATCAAATCAGGATAGTTTATTTTTTCAACCACACATCATCTCACCGGGATTTGCAGATACACTATCAATTAGTCCTTCTTTAAGGTAAGTTTTATCGTTGTAGGAAATACTAATGAAGTTCAATAAAAATTATTTTTGCTTTCTATTTCAGGCTTTCTGAAATTAATTCAATGCGTGATGATCTGACTAGTAATTCAGTTAGTAATAGCCTGTTTGAAAATAGTTTACAAACAAATAAACAAGCATATTCAATATCATCACTTAATGACAGACACAGTATGACAGAAAATAGTCGACTAAGGGAAGAATTAGCCAATAAAAATGCACAAATAATGCAAGTTACAAAAGCCTGGAAATTAGAAATTGATGATTGTAACAGAAAGGTAAGATTATGATAAAGATATTTTGAATATTATGAATAGAAAAACTGCAGTTATTTTACTACAAAGTTACATTTCTTAGCGATAACAGAGTTAGTTTAAGAAATTCAAAGATATTTAATTCCAGCGCAAATACGAAAATACAGCAGCGAATTTTTTAATTGAAGGTTAGTTAAAATTACCAAAAATACATCTTTGATTATATAGTAGTCTGCTATTACTGCTATTACTAAAACTGGTCGTAGAACTTTAAGCAGTTCTCACATCATTGCTTGGAATATCCTTAGTTATTTTGTTACACATCCAGAAAATCAAGAATTTCTCTAGAGGCTGCTGCCTGTTTCAATTTGGTTCAGTAATAGCCTTAGTTATCACATTAATTCAAAGTGCTTGCACTGACCTTTCATCCACATCAGAGCGTCATAGTTAGGTGGGAATACCACTACCGTATGAGGACATCTATCTGTAATCCCATTGCCTAGTTTTGTATGCAAGATGATCGCGGGCCTATTTGATATCCCCTTCCACCTTTGACTCGGCTGACTAATGTCCACGAAAAAAGTGAAATAAATTAGTTTAGAATCGATTTTTTGTATCAAATATAAAAAGCATAGCATTAGTTTTGTGATTAAAAAACCTAAAAATAACTGACATCCTCATATCTCAAAAAGCAGACTAGTAATATCATAACCGCGTACTGCATTGGGAAAAAAAAATTCCAATTTCGCAGTTGATGGTAAGCAACTGAGAAGAAATATGATAGAACCAAATCTAGTAAATTAGCTCTATCTCCAACTGCATCAGGAAATCGCGTTGATGCGACCCTGTTGTATATTAAAAGTTTCACAGAAGAGTTCAACTTGTGGTAGAATAACGTCTGTTGGAAATATTATCAAATATGTATACCGTGTCGTCATCAGACATATTTAATCTGCGATAAAGGAAACACGTAGTTGCATGATGTGCCTGTCGAGTATGAATCTTATTCAGATGTAGTTAAACTCAGGATTAGCGGAAGGAAATCTTTAAGGACAGTAAAGCCCACATAATTCCATATATATATATATATTGCGATGCTTATATACTGAGAAAAGAAGGGGCAGGAAGCTGTAACCAGGGACACGATACTGATTAATATTAGCATCAGAAAAGTCTTTGATTTTACTTAGTACAAGATTTGTCGGATTTTCATACATGTATATAGATGGCAGTACACCGAAAATAGATTAGCGCTTAACGCACAAATGTTCCAGAAATCTAAAACGAAATTCTATCCGTTCAAAAGCAAAAGAAAAAAGCACAAAAACAGAATCGTGTTGCACTGGAAAATAATAATTAAAACTGACATTAGCTTTAATAAAATAAATAAAAATTAATAACTGGCACCTGTTTTATTCTACAAATATATTTATCACATTTATTAAATAATTTAGACAAAATTCTTACCTATTTAGAGTTGTTAGGAGTTTTTCCTTTTCCTGGTATAATCTCACAACTGTACTGAGCGTTTTATTAATTTATTAGTTTTTGTTTATAAAACATTTGATTAACACCAACAATATTTTTATTATGTCTGATGACACTATCTACTTTTACTGCGATAAGATTTTTTTGCAGAAACCTTTTATTTTTTGCCTGACTTCATCAGCAGCAATTTTAGCGTTATATTTACAGTTTATTGTAGGTACTTATACGTTGTGTGTATGTTTTTTGGATTTCCCAAATATATAAAAAATTGCACAAAAGAATCGTGTTTTTGTATCTGCAGTACCATTATTTATACTGACTGAACCCACTGATATCGTTTTGAAAGTTCCTTATATTTCTGGGTTCGTTTATACAATAAAAAATTGTATGAGGGATTATATGTTTACGGCAATGTTGAATTTGGATTATTCAATATTTTGGCTTTAAATTTATTAACACTTCCCCATAGCAGTTTAGGTGCTGATTTTTTTCTTCTCTTTTATAAAAAATGAAAAAGAAACGATTTAGTTATGACGTGACAGTATATCAAAAAACTTAAATTGTACAAATGTCGATCCCACTGAAGTATATATTTATAAACTAATTTTATATAGTAGGGGAAGATGCTGTACCTTGGACATGTGTTTGTTATTTAATTTTCCAGGTACCTCCTACATAAACGCACTTTTATCCGATGATGCTTAAGGGGTAACACAACTGTAAATTTTTTAGAAAGTCAAATTTTTTTTTATTGGCTTAAGGGGGTATTCTAGTCTAGAAATTCAAAAAAATCGATTTTTTTTTGATTTCATATTTTCAAAGTTTAACTATTCAAGAATATGCCTACAGTTGAATTCTAACTTCCAAACCACGTGGACGTATGGACTTTAAGGGGTAACGCCTCTGTAACGGCTAAAAAAAAAGGTTTTTTCACGAATTTTTTTCTCGCAAAATTAAAGGTGTTTGAAAAAAAAACTTTTAAGGGTATTATCGGGCATACATTGAACTTTATTGATAAATTTTGGACAGTGAAAAAAAAACAAAATGGTGGCTCCACAGCCATCTTCCCGGGACATGTTTCGGAGCAAGTTTGACGCGCTTGGTGGCGACCTCCATTTTCAAAGGAAAAAAAAATTTCTCGCACGGGACCTTTTTTTTCTTCTTATTCTAGAGGGTTTAAACTATTTTTTTAGCCAATAAAAAAAACGATTTTTCAAAAAATTTACAGTGGCGTTACCCCTTAAACGCGTTTTTCTCGAAACTGGCTTTTTCAAGACGATGCCCACGATTTCTCAAGTTCTACTGGACCGATTTACTTGAAATTTTTTTGAGTCTTCTTTATAGACTTGTCTATGTCCGGAACTAGCCGCATCCCAAAATTTCAATTTTTACTATTTTTAAAAAATTCGAAAAAGTCAAAAAAGTGGTACAAAAATTGCTTTTTTTTAGGCAGCGGCCATTTTGTGAAATTTTTTTTTTCAACTTTTCCCTAGTTCCGGACATAGCGACATTACTCTAGACTAATAATCTTTTTTATTTTTTATTTTTCGGATTGCTAGGAGGGTTGGAATCGTGGGCATGATCACGCCCCTTAAAAGATGTGTTGAACCTACTAGAATATGAGGCATAAAGTTTTATACCTGAAAGGAATTTTCTTTATCGAAATTTTAGGCTCCTCCCGAGTCCGTCGGTCTGCTGCGAAATGACTACGTGCGTCAAATAAACCCTACTGGGAAGGAGCTTTCTTTCTTTGCTGGCACTAATACAGTAACAAATGTCGTTAGGAAGTGTTTATGTTCAGTTAAAAGCATTTCCAAAAGCAAAGTACGTAGTCGCCAGTACATATAAAATTTAAACAGTCGATTTTTTCGTGTCAATAACTCATTTCAAAATTTTAAACGTGTTTTTCTCGAAACACGATTTTTCAAAACGGCATGCATCATAACTCCAACAATTTTCATTCTCTTCATTTGAATTTTTAAGAATATCTTTACGATTTCATTTATTTACCCGCCAATCATACAAAAATGAATATTTTCAAAATCCCCTACGTACATCACTAGCTATGATCATGTAGACTAAGTGATTTTTTTTTTCCAAATTGAAAATTGCGCCGGCTACACTGCGTGCCGCAGAGTCCTTTAAATTCGACAAGCCTC
This sequence comes from Dioctria linearis, assembly GCA_963930735.1. Lineage (NCBI taxonomy): Eukaryota > Metazoa > Arthropoda > Insecta > Diptera > Asilidae > Dioctria > Dioctria linearis. The sequence goes on from OZ005741.1 coordinate 253,461,909, forward strand.
GCGAGAATGGCTCTGGTGTCGCCATTTACTAATATTTTTTTTAATATATACTTAAATATATGCGTAATAACTGCCATAAAAATTATTATTCTATTAGCTTTCTTTACATACAAAAAAAAATGTCTAAAAAACGCTATTTTTAAGGCTATTACAGTGGTTTAACCCCTTAAGTTATTCTGGGAATTAGTTTGTCGTTTTATCGCTTGCTTAAGATTTCTCTCATTAGTTTTGTAAAAAAAAAGACTATTTTATAAGTGGTATCAAGTGGTGGTACAGCACCTTCCCCTATATAACATTATGAAGAATATTTTTTTAAAGCTTCAGTTAATTAGTTTCGTTAAATAGGGTTAAATTTAAGTAAGATTTTAAGTTTCCTATACCATTTTCGGGCTACGCTAAATAGCTGTGCTAGAAATATTTCTAGTGGCAACCCTTCACTCAAACTACAACTTGTTTTGTAAATTTCATGTCTAAAATCCCATAAAAAAATTGAAAAAAATAACTTTTCTAAATAAAATGCACTGAAAAGTAAAAAATATAGAAAAGTTTCATTGCAAAATAAGAAATGCTAAAACTCCAATTAAATCATAAAATGGCACGTATTAACAATATTTAAAATTTATACTATCTCGTTTGACTTTAAATGCTTGAACTCTTATCAATGAATTGTATAAATTTACAGGTTTTCAAGTGCATTAATAAATGTTTGGGGGCATCCATAATTATAATCACAATTGCCCAAACTTTTATTAATCCACTGAAAAGCTGTAAATTTGCACAATTCATTGAAAATTTTCTTACCCTGAAACCTCCCATTCACTCATTCTGAATCAGTAAATCCAATGTAAATCCATCCACGCTTACAACCCTAAAACTCTTCTTACATTTCACACTTTCGTCACGAACGTCACTCTGAGACACAAAGTCATTTAGTCAAGGTTTAGTGAGTGGATAAAAGTTATTAAAAACAAATTTTAATGTCTGCTGAAAACTTTACTTTAACTTCGCGGTAGTGATATTAGTAGTCTCGCGGCTATGCAGTATCACCAATTCTTTTTATGTATTTTAGAATATTCCACAGAAAGATGCTACCTTAAAGTGATATTTAATATTTTCTGAACCGAATTTTATGTGTCCACTTCCTCCTACCATAACGATGTGATGTGCTATGTGATCTGAGGCAGAGGTAGTCGAGCTGGTGATATCCAAGTCTTTTGTTATTAAAAGTAGGTACCACTTACCTGTTGAAAGTGGCGAAATTCAATGAAAAGATGATTTACCATTACTATCTTGGCTCATGCTTAGCTTTCGTTTTCAAGGCAGATGTTTTCTTTCAGTTGCATAAGGAACTTTGTTTTAATTTTGTTTGGAATAGCAACTATGATTGTTATTTCGCAATTCGAATCTGGGCACCAATCAGAAATTCGACGCACCTGTGTCGTTTATGTCGACAGTAACAATAGACATATTGTAATTTTTGAAACGCTTATTATTAGTGAAACGTAATTAACAGATAAATATTGTTTAAAAATAATTAATTTTAATATTTATTAGTAGAAAAACATATTACTACTAGTTACTTTTCCATTTCTTCTTCCTTTACTTGCTCATATTTCAACTGACATCGACATATATGTTTTCGACACTAGTAAGCGCGACAATAACATAATGTCGTTACTTTATCGACGCGTTGGTATTTGCGATAGTTAAAGCTGCTACAACCATTGAATAAATAACTAATAAGGAAGCGGGGTATCGTGCGAATACAGTGTACGTGTTTAAGCAATTTAATGACATTATGACCTACGGCCTGGTGGGGGGGGGGGGGGGGGAGAATGACAGTTCAACATTATTTCATATTTTTTGAAAGTAAGTTTCGGATTTGAATTCGTGATATTGTAATCAATAAATAATTTAACAGGATTTTTACTTAATAGTAATGAGAAATAAGTGTAAAATATACTTTTGTGAACGATATTTTATGTAAAAGAGAATCCGGAGTCTGAAATAACCGTAATGAAGGGCGTTATTGTCGTGGGATAGCATTCTTCAAGTAAGCTTAATAGCTTTTTAATTAATTATAGTGTTTCTAGCAAAATAAAAGTGAAATATTTATAAAAATAAACAGGCCATGGCAAAAAATTTAACATTTTACCAATGCCGGTTTGTTTGTTTACAATTGAATTGTCATTGTTGCCTAAATTATGTCAGTCATACAAAGGCAATGCCAAGAAATATTATCTGAAAATAAGGGGGCGCTAAAAATTTGTTTATTTTACATAGCAATTTGGATTATAAAAAATGTCCCCCTTCAAAATGTCAGGATTTCATTATTGCCATGACGAAACGAATACAAGCACAGCACACTAATACATTTAGCTGAGGGGCTTAGGTTTTCACCCGATATGCCGTTTCTTTATTAGTTATTTATTCAATGGCTACAACCGACGTTTTGTCGTCTGCGTCGACTTCTGTATCGGTGCTTGGTGTTGTCTATAATTGGTAAGAGAGAACTAATTGTAATATCCCAATCGGTAATAGGTTTTTCTGCCATATATATTCAAAGTTGAATTAGTAGGTTAGGGGCCTCATTTTACGGTTTCTAGCCCCTTTACGAAAAATATAAAATAAATAAAAATAATTTTGCGTTTTCGCTTAAAAATGTGTGCTGTTTTATGGCCATTTGGAACGACTCATCATCGTTAAAATGCCTTCGCACGAGAGTATTTGTTATTTGTTCATGTCCTTTTTCTTATGATGATACCGTAGCACAGGAAAGGAAGAAGGGATAATTGGATTCAGTCAAGGAGGTGACGGTGTACATTGCGCTTGAATGCTTCCACATCCGTACTGTCCTACTTATGAAGGATTCGCCGAATTTTACGTTACGACCAAATTTGACTTCAAGGGTGTGAGGGCGAGCTCGGGTTACAGCTTGTGTGGTGCGCATAGGGGGAATTCTACAAGGGATCACGCTAGAGATTTCGTCAGAGCAAAATCTTGGCCTGATATGAGACTTGTACACTTGCGCCAAGTCTGACGGAGTAAAATATTCCCTGCATATTTGCAAGAAGCCCAGGCATTACATAGCGTTTTTGGCAATACCAAAAATGTGATCGGACCAACTAAGATTGTTGGATATTGCAATGCTTAAAATGTTAAGGGATGGTGACTTAGAGATATTTTCTCTATCGAAGCAAAAGGGATGAGGGGTATTGGAGTACGTTTGAGTAATAACAGTACAACATTGCGTTTTGGAAGCATTAAACAAGACCCGATTCGCTCTGCCCAAAGCGAGTAGTGTTGTAAGGTCAAGGTTTAGTGAACTGAACATATGGCTTCGTTTGTCAACTATAGCATTCCTATAGGAATCAGCTATAGAGTCGAACGAGTACCCGCAATCAAAGGTGCTGTCGTTCGCGAAACTATGAATACGATTGAAAGTGAGAGCTAGCAGATCATTAATAAAAATGAGGAAGAGAGTAGGAGAGAGCACAGAACCTTGCGGTATACCGGCATGGTTTATAAAACGGTTAGAAGTAACTCCGTCCAATATAACTTGAATTGATCGAAAGGATAGAAAACTTTCAATCCATTTTAAGATACGAGGTCTAGACCTAATGCCTGAAGTTTAGCTAAAATATCAGGATGCCAGACTCTATCGAAAGCCTTCAATGCGATGATTTCAGATTCATCAAAATTATGGGGACATTGATTCCAACACTCTGTAAGGATTGCTAGTAAATCTCCAGTAGAGCGGCCAACACGAAAGCGATATTGGCGATCGCTAATAAGGTGATTAGTTTCTAGATATTTCATCAATTGGGTGTTGATGAGTGTTTCGAAAATCTTCGGAAGAATCGAAGTAAGGGCAATTGGTCTATAATTTGAGTGATCGCTTGCCTCTCCTTTTAAGAGTACTGGCCGGACATGTGTAAGTTTTCATACGGAAGGAAGGGCTTCTGTCGAATAGGACAAGTGAATTAGTTTGCGTAGAGGTTTAGCTAAAGAAGAGACGCAGCACTTGAGTACCATTGGCGAAATACCATCAAGCCCAGCAGCCTTAGGCACATTGAGACTCGCGAGCACCTTGAAAACCTTGAAAGAATTCGCAGCAAACTTAGCTGCAAACAAACAAATTGATCAATTCGTAGGGTGTAGCAAAGCAATGCCACCTTGCAACCGTAAGATAGAAATTGATGAGATCATATATTCAGTAATTGCTTCATTTTATAGTTCTTTCAGTATTTTTCATCTTTAATAATCTCTACAGGTCATATTTAATAAGATGTAATGCTCTCAAAACAATATAGTAGCTATGTTTTATTCTAGTATAAGTCCACATACAGTGCATGGCTGAAGAAGACAGCAGGTCGCATTTCTTCGTACATTAAAAAAAACATTTGACGATTATTACGGCGCTCTAGAGTCTCTATTGATCAATCTTCATTCGGATTAGCTCTTCACGCACGCAAATTCTAATTCATCAGATTGTATTAAATTCTGAAGCATATACAATGGTAACTAGGTTATCTGTCACTTCTCTGTACTGTCATGACCTTAGAATATAGAGAATACAGGAAGTGTGATAAGCCAAATTTGGCGTAGTCAAATTCTGGTTGTGTTCGTATCTGTTGCCGCTGTAGTGAAAGCTCAGTACAGCCGTATAGTAGAATCAATATAGAGAGCGGGGCAAAAAGATATATGGTTGAAAATATTGCGTTTGCTCCCACCGAAAAGGTTCTTATTCGATGCACTACGTCAACATACCCAGGGAATTTCGCAGCTGTCACAAACGTAAACAAATCTCGGTGGAGGAAGGATTTTTTCGATATGTCATCGCTTTTGTTACGTATTTTTTATTTAATTTAATATACAAAGGTGTGTAAAGTACACAAAATAATAAGTATAAAAGATTTCCCACCTCGTACCTTGATATTGTTGTGGCAATTTTTCACCGGACACTTCATTCTGAAATTACATGAACATCAGTTCGAAATTTATCACTATAATATCAACAGATAGTTACTTATACTCTTTTCTTTATTTAGCACTATTTTTAAATCACTTTTCACAAGTTTTAAATTACATTTAAATTGTTGCAAATCTTTTGCAAATTAAACGAACTTCGTTTGACAACTAAACATAGATTTGTCTCTTTCTTCAATATAATGCTGAGCTACTTCACGGCACGCTGAAAAATCCACGCTCATGCACACGAATTTTACAGGTATCAACACTTCCTGTTGTCTCTATATTCTAAGGTCATGACCGAATTTGGTTTGACTTAATTCATTTCCGAGAATGCGAAATGAAATGAATGAATGAATGAAATCTTGGTACCGATCACAATACTCGACGTAGATGCCAAATCTCCGCTTGTGGCAGCTTTATCTATACCAAATAGCGACGTGTCGCCAAAGTTATGACCTTATTTTATCGACGCGCTTACTAGTGTTGAAGACATATTATGATATCGATACCGTTTGAAATATGAGCGAAGTAAAGGAATAAATATAAAATATAAAAATTAATTAGTAAAAGTTATTTTGATTTTTGCATGTCCGTCCGTCCGTCCGTCCTTACGATAAGTCGAGAACGCGTTCACTTAGAGTGCTGAAATTTTGCACACGCGCTTTTTAAAAAAATAGTAACTTTAAGTTCGACAAGTAAAAAAGCTAAAATTGGTCTTCGACCAATTCTTATGATACCCTAGACGAATGCCCGTATGTAATTTTGTAAGGCCATCTCTCTGCAAGTATGATTTTTGGAAACAAAATTTGGGATTTTTACGTTTACTGTGAAAACGATCAGTCCTAGACTGTTTTAATGTACTGAAAAGTTCTTCAGAATGTGATATCCTATGAAATGATGCACCATACGAAATTACATACGGGCATTCATCTAGGGTATCGTATGAATTTTTCTTAGACCAATTCTAGATTTTTTATTTGTTTCTTTTAGCTTCGAAGTCTGTATGCTTATCTGTGGTTCTATCTTATCTAGCCACCTATATCTCTTGTAAATACTATTAGATTTTTTCGTGTGCAGCAATGAGTTTATTGATCCAATTGAAAGTAATTCGCTACTCTTACTACACCATATACATTACTCTGTGACAGTAAATTTGATTCTGTCAGATATATGTAAATACGCATTGACAAATTCTCTCAAAATTGATTGGGCGACTGGATCATGTCTAATGCCTAATCTATAATGCATGGTAAAACGACATCGTCCAAACGACATGGATTTTTGTGTTTGCCTCCCACTCATTAATTTGAAGATTCATGCTTGCAAAAATCTCTCTTCTCTCTCCTTCATTTGACGACATGAGCACGAGCTTATGTCTTGTAGTTAATCAGAACAATCGACGTATGTAGTATTACCTCAGTGAATTCACCACTATTTAGAACCTTGTAGTAGGAATTTAGAACAATGGCTAACCGGATTGAACTGTACTTCGACAATAAAAGCACACACGATTTAGACCAAGTTCCAGTACTTGAGATCCTTGCAGATTTCGTAGATTTTCTTAAATTTATACATATTATATGCATGTAGTTTTACACAGTCGAGTCCCAATTCTCAATATGATCACAAAGAGTGGAGAATTTAGAATAAAAGTGTGTAAAAAAAACACGTTTTAGACAATACTTAATTTTCTTTATTAAGAAAAAAAAAACTTAAGAAAACACTTAAAAAACTTCCTTTCCTTGGTTCCTGATCTTCTTGATAATATTAATAATAAAGATAAAGATTACTCTATAGGATTTTTTACTGGGTTAAACTTATATTTGTTCAAGAAGGATTTTTTTTTGTATTCTCCGGTATATATCAAAAGCTAAAAAATGTTTTTAATTTTTCATTTCATCACACAACTCATTATATTTTGGGTGACAAGTTTCAAGTCTTGGTTTGACTCATCAACAGGTCCCAAATAGCGATATTGAGTGACTTGAAAAACAAATGAAAAAATAGAACAAAGAAAAGAAATGATAAAATGAAAAAAATTGAGAAAAATAGAAATAAAATTTTTATTTAAAAAAACCAGATTCATTCGAAACGAATAACCTGTTTCGCCCGCAGTGGGCTGAAAAAGAAAAATAAAAAGGAAGAAGAAGAAGCGTTTCGTGTTTTTTTAAATAATTTTTTTTCTATTTTTTTCAATTTTTTTCATTTTATCATTTCTTTTCTTTGTTCTATTTTTTCATTTGGTTTTCAAGTCACTCAATATCGCTATTTGGGACCTGTTGATGAGTCAACTTGAAACTTGTCACCCAAAATATAATGAGTTGTGTGATGAAATAACAAATTAAAAACATTTTTTAGCTTTTGCTATATACCGGAGAATCCAAAAAAAGTTCCTTCTTGAACAAATATTAATAATAAAATTAATAATATCTTCCTGACCTTATATGGTTACATTTTAAAATTATTTGGCCGTTAGAGTGCATATTTTCACATAGTGTCGTGAGTTTCCTTTCTGGATGTGGACTTTAGTAGATACTAGCTGCGTTCTTTTGTGTTCGCAGAACAGGGCAGAAAAAGAGATGGACAAAAGAACGCCTCATACATTTTCATAGAAGATTTATAAATGAAGCGAAGAGTACAAATAGTTCGTTTCAATCGACAGAACAATTTGCTCTCTCCAGTATATGGGAGTTCTAAAACAAGGTACACAAAAGAGCACAGCTACTGATTAACATCGAGGGACAATGTGATTTTTGTTTTGTTTAAATCTCTCTTAGAGGGATTTAATTAGATATTAAAACAAATGTCAAAACAATGTTTGTAGGGCAGTTGTACTGTGACAAAAAAAAACTAGTATAAAATACGATATCCAGTAAATAATCATTGGGTTGTTGTGATATTGCAAATCATGTTCTATTCAATAGCTCGACTCCTAACAAAAATTTACGTTCACTTAGTATTTGTCAAGAAACCTCCACATGTATAGCTCCAAGAGTTTGTAAGATTTTCACCACAGGTTCTTCCGCTTCCTATAAAATTTATGACTGCAATCAAAATTGAAATTACGCTAATTTTTATCTGACAAGTCAAAAACTTAATTACAAACAGCATACAGAAATAAAGTTTCCATTATAATAATTAAAAAAAAAAAAATACAGAACTTCAGTTTAGTCAAGTAGTTTTGACTCAATTGAGTTGATGCTTTGCCCTTCTCGTGAGAGGCTTCATGTTGGCAACAAAGGTTTTTATGGGAAACTCCTATGATTTTCCATCGTAGAATTGATTTTGTTGCTGGGAAAGTTCAACCAGTCTTCAAAAGTGGTCATCATTTTCTAATGATTGTACCTAGTTGAAATATACTTTTTCTTTGTATATTACTGCATGGAGCTTAATATTTAAAATTTTTAAAATGATCATAGAATTTAATTTGATGACTGCAAGTAAACTACATCTAAAATCAATATGTAAATCAAATTTATTCATAAAAATAATCTCTTGCCCTGTAATCTGCCATATTGTTTCGCGAATTAAGCAAAAAATCACTTGTAATCAATGTTTCCGATTCCTTCCGAAAAATTCTCTCTAGTCATATATATTCTAAAAAGTTTTGGAGGAAAAATCGTAGGTAGATACATGTCAGCTGCAGTCATCTTAATTTTTTTTTTCTAATAATAAATTTATCAAGAAATAATTTTTTCGCCATCATTTATTTACAGGTGACACTCGCTGAAATTCAAAGAGATAAAGCAAAAGATGATGCCCAAGATTGGAAAGAGCGTTATGACTTAGTACAATCACAGCCAAGTATGACTAGAGATTTGCGTGGTTTATCAATACAAAAATTAAAATTATTACAAGTAAGTTAAAAACAGTAAATTCCTATTTTATATATTATTTTACATGACAATTACAAATTTGATACAATTTTTTTAAAGGCTAAATTACGTTCAGAATTAGAAGAAGTTGAGAAAGTATTATATTTAGAAACAGCTACAAAATGTATGAAATGTGAAGAGAATAATCGTACAATAACATTAGAACCATGCAATCACTATGTCCTGTGTGATTCATGTGCGCATTTAGTTTCGGAATGTCCATATTGCCAAACACCAGTTACAACGCAGGCATAAGGATTAAGGAAAGCGCAAGTACTGTGCAAGCAGCCGAGGAATAATTAGATAACTATTCAAATTATAATAAAAAAATATATATTTAAAAAATTTATTTTACCTTTTGTTATAATTTAATTTTATAACTTTATTCAAACTAAACATCTATTTTATTATAGACTCGTATAATATTAAAAATATAACCATTGTAATATCACAAATTGATTTTGTTATGACAACAGACATCTGAAGATATCTGAAGATACGAAATATTAAATTTTGGCATATTTATGCGAAAAAGGAAATCAGGAAGAAACAACAAATTTTAATCATAATTTTGAAACGTATGTATCACAATGTTTTTCTTTTTTATTTAATTCTTGACCGGAAATGAGAAATATCTTATTATTTTTAATTGTAGTGATTTACAATATATTTTTTTTATAGTTTTTATTACGATTTAAAATGGTGAAATTGTGTAATGCGTATAATTACGACGATAGTCGAGTAATCATATAAATGTTTTTTTTCTTTCACCATTATTTTCAGTTTATACATCTGATATATTTTTGCATTTTGTATAAGAAAAGTTTTGAAGTATATTGTGTTTAGCTTAGGACGTAAAAAGAAGACACCAATTTAAACACAGTTTTTTTACTAAATTCTAAAGAGCTCGCCAAATAAAAATCAAAGTGATGAAAAGAGTACAAATTAGACGACCTTTTTAAATAATTGTAGAAATGTTAACATTTTGATTTCGGTTTTATGATTTGAAACGAGCAATAAGGTAGAGAACAAGTAATTTTGTTAAGAATAAAGAAGAACAGAACAGCTGATTAGTTAATGAATGATGAATTTAGACAATATCTTATTTCTGTGTTTGGAAGCCGTCAAGATGGGAGTGCATATATTATATGTATATAATAAAAGAACTTATATTCATTCCCTTCTGTTAGAATTTCTTAAAGTTATTTCTTGTAAAAAAACAATTTAGTATAGTATACAAAGAACTGGGAACATTATATGACACTTCTAGCTAAGGGTCTCATCGAGAAAAGTTAAAGATAATAGAATTTCATAAACTGAATATATTTTTTGGCTGATATCATTAATTGCTTCCTGCCAATGTCTGCACCCACCATTAAAAAAATATCTTATCTAAAATTAATTAATTTTCACATTTCAATTTTTCGCCTCTGCTGTAGTTTCATTGACATTGTATTATTTCTTTGAAGTTTCAGTAAAAAACGTTTTGTTCCCGTTTGCGATATTTTGCTGACATCCATTCTTCGCATAGTTCTTCTATTTTTTTAAAGATGAAAGTCGCACCAAATTAAGAGTAACTGAGTGATATTTTTTGCATTGCATGTTGAGAAGAAAAATAAAGAATACATCGGCCAATCCTAGGCAGACTGACAAAATCAATGATCATTTATACGTAATTAAATTTTTCAAAAATCTACTTACCCAGGTTTTGTGAATTCAAATGAAACTCCTCTCAAGGGTATTACTTCAGCCAATGAAAGGTCGATCGCATGAGATATATTGTGCAATTTTTTCTATCAATTTATCATCGATCATACTCACCACTGTTTTCAATTAAGCCTCTTGGTCAACATGCCAAGAGCTGAGGCCTCTTGTTGTTTTAAGTTTTTTTCTTATTTGAGCTTATGTGTTTATAACGGTCAAAGGTTGTTACTTATAATTTTCGTCTTTTTTTTCAATAATAGCAATTGCAATTCTAGCAAAGTGCGAAAGTCGCGGCCTTCATGAAATTGTAATAGCTGTTTCTACAGACAATCCGCTACGTAGAATGTTATGCTTTAACTCAGCGATGTAATATATCTCAGTAATTTATTCTGTTTGTCACATATACAGATTCAGTGATATTTCTTGATTTAGGTGGAACTTAAATTTTTTTGTTATTTTGTAATATAAAACACGTGTTGTGGGAACTGTTTTGTTTGAAATTCAGCTGTGCGTTTCAGCCGCACGCAGAGCTAACAACTCTCAAAAGTCCCGTTTCTCATCGACATGTACACACTGAATAAATAACTAGCAAGGAAGCGGATATCGAGCGAACACAGTGTACGTGAAAAAGCCACTCACTGAGAGTCGGATTGAACTTGGTTGAACTTGCGCTTTGACGTTTCTGAAAGTAAACATTTCAGAATTCCGGGAGCACAGTTTTTTTGAAATATAATTGTTTTAATAAATATTAAATATTTGAAATTATATTATTTCGAAAGCGTGAAGTGTATATTTTGATTGAGTTCAGTATTTTGTAAATTAAAGCTGTTAAGTTGAACTGTGCGGTGCAATGTTGCAGAAACAATCGCCGAAATTCAGGCGAAGAATCGTTTTTTTTTTGGCAAGTGAATATATTTAAGAGACTGTCTTATCTTGTTTTATAATAATACACGAAAAATAGTTTTAAATATTTATATAATAGAAACAGAGAAATGAAATATACGGGAGTTTAAGATGGTTTAGTATCATGTGCGATTGGTTTATTTGAGAAATGTCAGAAGGTGTTTTGTAAAATTATTGCGCATTAATATATTTAAAATTTCTGTCAGCTAGTGGCCTACGTTTTCTCGCGATATCCCATAATTAGTTATTTATTCAATTACGTTCAGTTGTTAATTGGAAGTGCAGTGTCACGTGATGTGTACATCACAACACTTTAAGCATAGCAATGTGTGACACAACTTGTGCAAATTCTTATAAAGACAATTTTCTTAATCTGAATTAAATCATTAATCTGATTGATCTATTGCCATAAACTTCTGATGTCACACAGGGATCTATCCTTGCCACACACTTTTTTAGATCTGTCCGCAGCCTTTTGCAAGTTGTATCCTTTCAGTTGCTCGTATATTGTGGGTTTATTTTATAGTTAAATTAGAATGAATTTTCGAAACTTGATTTTTTCAACTCCATAATAAAATGATAACCTTAATACTGAAAATTATTAGTGGTACTGTACGCTGAGGAAAAACTATCGGAAAATTTAAATAAAGAAGAAATGAGAACATTTCATTTTTCTGATTATATTTTATGAATTAAAAACTCAAGGAACAAACATCCAAATTTAGTGTATCTTTCTCAAGCTACCTTCAGATGATAAGTAGGTTAACTCACTGCACTACCAGTTGATTAGTTTTCAAGTCTTTAACTCTTGAGACTTAAATATTGTAAAGCATACAAGCAAAATCTGAAAGTGTTTCATATAGTATCTTCGACAATTTCTCTCCTGTGCCATTGCCGAAATTATGATATATTTCATATCCTCGTGATAGCGTTTAAAGCTGCTCATCTAGATCAACATCAGGTTTTCGGTTGGTACTTAAAGAAATAAATTATATTCAGGATTCTTGCATCAAAAATAAGTAATTAGTAATCTCGATATGCTGCTAGTAGCAAAATTCTATCTGAAAGAATTTGTTCTTTCCTTTTTCATTTTACATAATAAGAATTTCCCGCTAATATGGTTGCTCATTATCGCAGTTCGCAATAGACCCTTCGGTGATTTGTGCTGATTCAAATATTTAGATCTGCATCGTACTTGCGATATGTTTTACTTCTCAATTTCAGTTAAGGATTTCGGTTGGACTGCAAGATGATTTTATAAATTTCATTCATTACAAGCGCACATTTGCCGTAACCAAGCGTTATTGAAAACTTCTAATTATTTGGCACAAAACTATATACAGTATAAATACCACCCTCGAGCTTTTAATTACTTCAAGAAGATAGTTATTAATAATATTATATTTTATTTTACACTTTAGCAATCTGCTACTGCGTTTTATAAAATCTGGAATGAGAACACTGTCGGCTTTATCAAGGAACATGCCACTTCGTCCGAACCTTATCTTTTTTTTTTTAATGTAGACTCATTTTATGCACCATCATCACCTATTTGGTTCAATTATACTAAACCTATTTTTTTTTTAAATCAAATTGTTTTCGATCATTTAGTACATAGTAAGGTTGATGCAAAAAAGATATTTTTTCGCGTATGAGAGGAAATGAAAATATAAAAAGGAAAATTCCGTACGTGAATTAGAACACTGATAAAGTAGTTTGAAATTACTCTTTAGAGTTTACTTGTATTCCATTAGAGCTTCCCATAACATCTGCTAGGAGAATTTTAGGAACGTTTTAAAAACTTGAATCTATTACTTAAAACATTTTTAAGACTGTATGTAATTTATGCATATAAATTATAAATTGATCATAAGATACATAGTCACTTAACTTATCGGGGTAAAGCGAAGTTATTGAAATTAAAGTAATAGAATATTTAAGGCCGTATTCACCAACCTATTGCAAAACCTAAATTAAATGTATTTTTAGTACTTCCCATTACATAGGATTAGATTAAATGAATTGGAATTAATAATAATATGGGAGTATTGAAACCCAACTTTATATAAATTTTTATTAAGTGGGGTAGTGAAAATACAACGCTTTGGTATGCTGTTATTTTTTCAAAATGTTTTAACATGAACTTTCAAATTAT